>MU968411.1:80266307-80874058 GCA_034641835.2 Pinus albicaulis
CCAACATCAAAAGATCACAAGCATATGTCACGAGAACCATGCATAAGACAATATCATAAAAACCATAGCATGTGCATACAATCTCCAAACCAAATCCAGGATTCCAACCATCAATCACTACAACAATCATCAAGCTTAGAAATTTTCCATGTTGACATCAACTATCACCTCATCAAAACATCAATGCAACCTCCAACACCATGCTAATAGGTTGACATCAATTCCAACCAAGCAACTCATCACAACATCAATGCCAATAAGTGAGTCAAAGCATGATCAGGGAGATCATTATCAACAAAGAGGTTGAATATCTTGGATCGAGCAGGAAATTTTTTCTCTTGGGTCATGAGGTCGAGCTTTCTGTTGAAAATCAACAAGAAAATGTGTGTCTAATTTATTTTTCCCTTAAATAAATTGGACAATAAATTTAAATCTTATCTCATAACAACTTGTATTAGTTAACTATGTCATAAATATTGAGTTATCTCAAGAATTTCGAGTTGAGGTTCAAATGTGAGGCATGTAGAATGATTCTGTTATTTTTGGGGTCCAGTTGCAGTTAATGCACTAGTGTAGTGTGAGTTTAATCAATTAACTCAAATTAATTGAGTTAAAATCAATTTAACTAGTTCTAACTGAGTGATGAGCTAGTGAGAGGTCAAGTGAATTAAATTAGATTTAATTCACAAGTAGTGATCTATCAAGTAACTAATGATTTTCTATTATTAGTTGCATGCATTTCAAATATGATGAAGACCCAGCTGAGACAAAGGTTAAAGGGAAGATAAATATCAGTTGTATTATTAGATAACTGCCTAGGTGCAGTTATAAAACCATAGGATGCCCATGAATTATTTCATAGTCAAAGAAGGTTGATTATCATATTTAATAGGGATTAATTTCCTAGGAATTGTGTGAGAAAGGATGGGCTAAGCAGGGGCTGAGAATTGGCTAAGTGTTGGTCAATTTTTCCTGATAATTTCTAGTCAGTTTTGAGCATGATCAGGGTGAGGCAATCGGTAGAGTGAAGGATTTTCTCGGTATGAGAAAGCATTGTATTGTTTCATGATTCTTTGACTATATACAATATATGATAGAGGGGTTTTGAGCAGGTGCTTTCCCCAGATACATATTGTGTTGTGTGATTGGTAATTCCTTTCTCTTACTTGCATGTGATTGAGATATAATATTTTATATTCCAAAAATATAGTAGAAGTATTAAGTGTCTTTTTTTAGTAAATTACATGATTATATTGAATCCATTGGTATAAAGTTTCTATTTAATTTCTACATGTTATAAGAGCAGGAATTTTTTGAGCGGAGAGTTTGCATAGAATATCTAAAAATTTTGATGCAAAATTTTCAAAAAAAAATAGCATATTTAGATTCCTTGAGAAAAAATACCCAAATTAAAAAAAAAATCAGTCGAATCGGAGTTCGGATGAGGAATATATTGTCGATTTAAAATCAACTCTTTTTTTAGAAAATTTTGTGACGGCAGGACAATTACAATGTGCGCGAGTCAAGAACCTATATGCAGTTGAGGTACAAGATGCATGTAAAGCTTTGAGGAGAAAAGCAGAGTTTATTGACTTGATGGTTGAGAGGGATCACAAATTACCTATCAACATGCAGTCTTAGAAGCAGTCTCGGAAGTTTGTGGAGCAACCACAATTGGAGAAGCAGAGAGGAGTCCGAGTGGAAGATTCCACTCAAGCAGAGACCTCCAAGAGGGGGAAATTTGAACCATATGGGTAGAGGTAGTACATGCAACTATACCTCCAGGTGTGAGGTGGGGCGATGTGTAGATATAATCCCAAGAAAAAATTTGGGTAGGTTCAATTGAGATGGTGTGTCCCTTAGATCGAACATGGCTACGAGGAGCCCACAGTACATCAATAGCAAGAAGGATTGGTTGGATTGATGCAGTCAGATGTTAGGAAGACATAAATTAGAGTGATAGATGTCGGATACTGGAGCGCAGATCAGAGTTGGCAGCAGTACATAGGGCATGGATGCAAATGTCAGTAGCAGCGTAGAGAGTCCATTAGACAAGTGCAGTAGGATCGAACAGTCAAAAGACTTTGATGGTAGACGCATTATATTGATTCAATTTTTCGGAGGCTATTTAGTTTCAGGAGTTGAAGGTGCAAACAACACTAGAGAAGTGTTGCATGCAGAACATTCCAAAGGTACCAGATCAGGATATATTGAATTCATTTCTTGTCGAGAGGGAGTGTTTAAATTCAACAAGAAAATGTGTCTAATTTATTTTTCCCTTAAATAAATTGGACAATAAATTGTAATCTTGTCTCATAACAACTTGTATTAGTTAACTAAGTCAGAAAGAATGAGTTAGCTCAATAATTTAAATTTGAGGGTCAAAGGTGAGGCATGTAGAGTGATTCTATTATTTTGGGGGTCCAGTTGCAATTAATGCACTAGTGTAGTGTGAGTTTAACCAGTTAAATCAAATTAATTGAGTTAAAATCAGTTTAACTAGTTCTAACTGAGTGATGAGATAGTGAGAGGTCAAGTGAATTAAATTAGATTTAATTCAAAAATAGTGATCTATCAAGTAACTGATGATTTTCTATTATTAGTTGCATGCATGTCAAATCTGATGAAGACCTAGTTGAGACAAAGGTTAAAGGGAAGATAACTATCAATTGTATTATTAGCGAACTGCCCAGGTGCAGTTATAAAGCCATAGGATTCCCATGAAGGATTGCACAACCAAGGAAGGTTTATTTTCATATTTAATAGGGATTAATTTCCTAGGGATTGCATGAGCAAGGCTGGGCTAAGTAAGGGTTGATAATTGGCTAAGATTTGGTCAATTTTTCCTGAGAATTGCTAGTAAGTTTTGAGCAGGATCGGGGTGAGAAAATCGGTAGAGTGCAGGATTTTCTCGGTGTGAGAAAGCATTTTATTGTTTCATGACTATTTGAATATGAAAAATATATGATAGAGGGGTTTTGAGCAGGTGATTTCCCCAGATACATCTTGTGTTGTGTGATTGATAATTTCTTTCTCTTACTTGCATGTGATTAAGCAATCATATTTTATATTCCACAAATATAGTAGAAGGATTCAATATATTGTTTTAGTAAATTACATGATCAAATTGAATCCATTAGTATAGAGCTTCTATTGGACTCTTTCCTTGTGTAGAAACATTTTGTTTTGGGCTACACATGTGGGTTGAACAAGTGTTGAGTGACAGAGAATGTCGATATCTTTTTTTGTGTATTAGTCGAAGCAAAATTTTATAAGAATGATATAAATGAATATTTCTCCTGAAGTTGAAAAAAAATTCCAATATTTGTTGGTTTTCCCCACACTGGGATTTCCAAGGCATATTTTTGTTATTCTCTATTGCATGTGATTGGTTTCGAGTATTTTTGCTTCTGTTGGTTATGTGGTTGAAAACACATAATATTTATTGTTACAAATCATATTAGAAAGCTTTTTTTATTTCAGATTCCACTCTCCATTTGGATCATTCCTCCCTCCTTAAGAAGCAATGGTCCCCATTGCGTGAAGTTCTCTCCTAAGAAGGCTGTGTTGAATATGAAGAGCCACATAAGAGAATTGTTTTGTGTGGTTAACCCATAACCGCGATGAACGAAGATCTGAGGATAGAGATACCCTGTAATGCTTGTGACCTATTGTGATACTGACAGTGTGCAACCTAGAAAATGGACTTTGATTAAGTGTGCATTTGTGGATGATCCATAAACATGAGAAAAAAATATCTGAGTATAGAGATACCTTGTAATGATTGTGACCAACTGTGATATTAACAATCTGCGGCCTAGCAAATGGACTTTGATGACAAGGATTTTGTGCAGTTGACCCATAACCGTGATGCTGACTGTTGATGAATTAGAAGGTGCCTAAATAGCCTAGGGTGGGAGGGAACATCTCCAAATAACCCAAGCCATATGCTGATATGCTAAAACTGACGAATGTGAAGCAGGTGCCTACTAAAGTGGGGTGGGAGGGCATGTCTCCAAAGGGAACCCGTTCCGAATGCAGCTCTATATATAAAAAATAATTTAAAATGGGCATATCTCGGTCAATATAACTCACATGTCCCCTATTTTTGGAAAATTAATGACCATTATGTATCTCCCCATGTGATTGAGATCCCTATCTGGACACTATGGAAATTCAGATTCACGTTGCAACTGCCTCGTTGTCATAGAAGTTCTAAAAAAATAACTAATTTTAAATCAATGATATCTACCTCATATGAACTCTGACTTGACCATTTTTTTTTGAAATTGGGTGTATTTTCAAGAGTAGCTCAGATATTCAATAATATGTATTAAATTCTATACAAAAACAACAAAAAATGATAGGAGATTAGACGTCCACAAATTGTCGTCAAAAAAAGTTCCGCATCACAACTGATTTTAAATTAGCGATATTTCCCTCATCCGGACTCTGACTCGACCGATTTGTTTTTTGAATTTGGATATTTTTTTGAAATAAATCTAGATATGTTATTTTTTTGTAAATTTTACACCAAAAGTTTCATATATGATCAAACTTGTTGCCTAAAAAAATGTTTGCAAAAAAAATGAAAAAAACAAATCTTCTCGCTTTGCCCAAGAAAGTGCTATGATGCCACTGATCCAGATATTGGAGAGGGGGGGGTTGAGATCTTAAAATTGAAATTCTAGAAGAAAATAGGAGAACACACAATAAACAAAACCACCAAGAAACTTTTTACTAAAATAGAGAATAAGTTGCAAAATCTACATTGTGGTGGACAATTTGTCCTTTTACAAAATGTGACTTGTTACTTGTAGTATTTTTTAGTTACAATACCACGGGTCAATTCCATGGGTGGGTAAATACCATGGGTGAATCAATACCATGAGTATATTCCACTTACAATACCATGGGTGGATAAATACCGTGGTTGAATGAATACCATGGGTATATGCCACTTTCCATTTGGATCAATGATATAATGGAAAAAATAAAAGAAGATCAAGATCATTAGAAGTAATTATTATTTTTCAGAAATATTGTTCTTGTATCTATTACACTTGAAAAATAAACAAAGTGGACATTAAAAAGCACAAACTTAGACATTCAGGACCACACTAGAAATATATTTTTTGTTATATATTTGGGTGTAATATCCCAAAAGGGAGAATGCAGTAATACTGAAACACAATATAAGAACCACAACAAAGTAAACAATAAAACTATATACACATTAGAATTCACAGAAATAGCTAATCCATTTAATTATATTGGAGGTGAAAAAACAAGTACAACAGTGCTCAAAATATGAGACACTCAAGCCAAGGGATGGCCTGGAATGACCCTACAATGATCCCACAAGAGGGACTGCGTAACTACTGAATTGCTGGAAGGTAAACTGTGTTGTCCCGACTGCAATTGTTGGGACTACAACTGCCTAAAATATAGAAAGTCAAATCTAGGCAAAATGGGAGCTCCGATGATGCTGAAATTGTAGATCAAGGCTCAATGATAGATTCCCAAGATAACCCAGAAAGGGTTTCTTAGATCTATCAATATAAGAAAACCACCCTCTTAGGGCTTCACATATATGTTGCTAGGAAGGCAGATCTGAAGATAGATCTGATGCTATGATGGCTACAATGATGCACAATCATATCTATGCAAGAAGGGCCGATCCCTTCTCTAGATCCTTGGGCTAAAAGCTCAAGATCTAGCTCCTCCAATCTCCTCCACTGAAAATAGCTGCTGGATGAAAAACAACTTCAGATAACTGCACTGTTAGAGAGGGAGGCTCTATAGCCTGCTGCTAGATATGTCAAATTATCTCCTGAATTATGGAAACAATAGATCCAATGTGAGGAGATGATCCCTCACAGGATTTCCAGCTGAAATACTAGAAACTTCCTTCCTCCAATAGATCTATAGGACTAAACTGCGCAATCCTTGAAGGGACTGCTGCTGCATGGAGGTGAAACCCAATGGCCTGAATGCCAGATATAGATCTGCTACTCTTGGAAGAATTAATGTGAAGAACAAGTGGTAGGATGAATCCTCCACCGGTTTCCTAGCTGAATGCTAGAAAAAACCTCCTAAAGATGGCACCAATGCCTGATAAGGAATGTAGTACAATCCTCTTCCTTAGATATCACTCAACGGAAGAGGTGGAGTTCCCGCTCGGGAACACCCTGTGCTAAACAGAACTACAAACTCTGCTAAACATCCCAAGCCTGCATAGAAATGTCCTAAGATAAATCTATATCTAAACAGATCAAGAAATGAATAATCCAAATCATGCCTTCCATTGTGCCTTCACCTTCATTATATAGATATGAGCCTTCCATAGCCTAGGCCCACTCCAAAAATGCATTGTACATGTGGACGTAAGTCTCCATGGTTGACTGCATTGTTTCTCCATGTCCTCCATCTTGTTCAAATGGGGTGATCACCCTCTCCATCATGTGTGCATTAAATGCATCACTTCCTCCACTATCTTATCATAAGTGCTTTATGATCTTATTTGAATGCACTATGATCTCAGTTGACCTTTTCAAAGATCCTCATGATTTTGCATTTAAGATACATGATCTTATTTTTCTGTTTCATCCTCCATTAGCTATCTCATAATGAGACATGATCTCCATTAATGGAGCTGCTCCACTGATCCATGATTTTAGATCTAGATCTAGAATATCCACATACACTCCAAAAAAGTGGATTTTATTCATCTTTGAGGATTATGGGTCCCTCCACCCTTTTATTTACTTAATTAATTAAGTTTATTAAGAACTCTAATATTCCAAATATCATGTGAAAATTTGGGAATATTACAGTCCTCCCCTGCAAAATTTTTATTGTCCTCAAGCAACTACAAAAGTAGATGCTAGAGCAGTCTGTCCCCCTCCAAATGGCATCCACACAAGTAAGGTCTCCCCATTTTCTACAATGAATTATGTATGCCCAGCACCAAATTTTCCTCTCTATAATGTCTAGAGTGATCTCTAACTATGTAGCTAGATACCCCTCATCAACCATGAAGCTCCACGTGACAACCACACGCTGTCCAAAATCCTCCACAATACATGAGATACATAAATATAGATGGTTCCTTCTACAAGAGGGAAGCTCCAACTCACAGAGTATACCTCCATCCCATGCTACATGAAGTAAAGAGAGGCTTTTCATGCCTCCATCCTTAGCCCTGTTGGCCTTATTGGATATAAGCATCATCCCAACATTTTACAAAATAAGAAGTAGAGATATAAGGGTAGACAAAGATGTCAAACCATATTCTCCCAATAGTAGCCAACACAACCATGTTCCCTGCTGCCACACCACACCATCAAGATACCAAGTATGGTGTCCATACTCTCCAAGTAAGAGCCATCGGAGGAGTGCCTCTTGCTTCAATCCTCCAACACTACCATGAAATGTAGGGGAGTATGTAGGACCAAATTCCCCCAATAAAATCCACATCAAAAAGATCTCTTGCTGCCTCTTCACACCATGATGTGAATCATGGAGTAACAACAACATACTGAAGGACATATATAATGTCATATCAGCCCAATACAAACAAAATCCATTATCACATATCATGAGAGTATTATGCCTTATTACAAACAATATCAAACACATAAACATGGGAGATGTCATGTGATGGCCAAAATCTCTCAACCAAAATGAAAATGCCTTCACATGCTGCATTTTATCATTGATACACAAGGCATGAATCAAAAAAACATGAGTTATTGGGTGATAACCATACTCACCCAAGAGCAGCCAGCGTAGCCATTCCTCCTTCTTCATTTCATGAGTGTTTTTCAAGGCATGGATCAAAGAAATAGGAGCCTTTGGGTAGTGACAAAACTCTCCCAAGAGCAACCAATGTAACCAAGCTTGCTGGCCCATGTCATATATATGCAAGTGGTCATGCAACCCCTTGCTTATCATCCTCACCCACTCATCCCAATATGGATGATGAATGATGTATTGCATAATCATGGTATCCTCCATTTTTAGAATACCATCTTCCCCAAACTGATGAAGAACTTTAAAATACATGAAATATTGAAGTGCACCTCCAATGAGATCTCTCAACGAGATTCTATTTTCACTAAAGGCCCTGCAAAACCAATGAAGTTTTGGATCTGCTGCAGGTAGAAGTTTCTCTTTGAGCAGTGAGATGCTCATTGAGAAAGTGTCATCTAGAAAGGAGAAAAGTTTCCTCATCTCAAGATGTCTACCATCTACCATCTTTACCTCCATTGCTTCATGAGTGAAGCTACCTTCAGAATGCTCTAAGAATGACGGGGCTCCTTCTTTATCACTGCTACTAAGTGACAGCGTTGTATATCCGCATGGTAATACATGTGTTGTCTCAAATCAAGGCACAATAATGATCTCATAACCAGTCATTGTACATAGGATCATGCTAATCCTTTTTCCTGAAAAATCCACACTTCAACTCAAAGAGTTGAATGTAGTCCATCAATGACAAACTGGGATATATTTTCATCTCCTCCTTGATTAGATCAAGGGTCCTCTACGCTGTGATAATTTGCTGCTTCAAATCAACATTTTGTTCTAACCCTTGGTTATGCATTGGCCCTAATGGCATGTCCTCATAAGTTTCAATAGGATCTACTGAAACAATATGTGATGAAAGTTCATGCATACCTTGGATCAACTGATGTGTGGGAACCTCTTGCCAAAACACAAGAGTTCCTCCAACCGGGACAATAGTGTCTCCAACTGCTGGTAAGAGTGATGGTTTCTCTTCTCCAAGTGTACCAGCGCTGGAAGCTTCCTCCTCTTCCTCATGCATCTCCTGGATCATGCATGGGACTCTATGTGTCAAGAGCTCAAGACTATCTTGCAAATTTGCAAGTGTCTATTCTCCGGATGCAAGTACTTCTGCAGCTGGTGGTGAATGTAGTGACTTCTTGTCCAGAGTGACAAGATTGGCATCCTCCTTTGTTTCATGAGGAAATTTCTCTTTGTGATACATCTCTAGTTTTCTCACATCAAACTTCTTCCTCAACTTGTGAAATAAATCTGAATATTTAGTTACCTTTGCATGCTCCATGTGATCAAACCACCAATCATTGGCTTCACCTAAAAGATGAAGTGCTGCAATTTGGACAGCCTCTCCTTCAGCTATAGGATGTAGCCTGAAAAATGCATCTAACTCTTTCCTCCAAGCCTTAACAGTGCTTGAGGAAGATCCATCAAATGTAGGAAAATAGAATCTATTGTGCCTCTTTCTTCTATTACTGCTATAGGATCCTCTTTCTTCTTTGATTTGGAAGAATTCTTGGAGAGTTAGACTCTCTTTGAATTCTCTAGACTGTGATTTGTACTCTTCAAGATATAGACTGAGAGTCTCATGAGTCTCAGGTTCTTTCCTTTCTTCATTTCTACTCCCTTCACCTTCTTCAAAGAAAGTGGGTATAGTAGATCTATGAGGAGATCTATGATTCTCCAGTTTTCTTTTTTTGATGATAGGAAGTGTTTGGACCTTCCTCATCAAATATTATTCTTGGATCCTCCTTTTTCCTTTCTGTCTTCATTTGATTGACCTCCTTAGAGAGATATTGCATGGATCTAAAGAGAGGATTGGAAAAACTACAATCCTACTTCATAATAGATCTCATCTATCTGCTTCTTCTTTTGATGCAAAAGATGAAGTGTCCACAAGCTGAGCCAAAGATCATGCTTTGATACCACTGTAATATCCCAAAAGGGAGAATGCATTAATACTGAAACACAATATAATAATTGTAGCAAAGTAAACAATAAATCTATATACACATCAGAATTCACAGAAATAGTTGAGCCATTTTATTATATTGGAGGTGAAAAAGCAAGTACAAAGGTGCTCAAAATATGAGACATTCAAGCCAAAGGAATGGCCTGGAATGACCCTGCAATGATACCATAAGAGGGATTGCGTAACTTTTGAATTGTTGGAAGGTGAAATGCGTTGTCCCTGCTGCAACTGTTAAGACTACAACTACCTAAAAGATAGAAAGTCAGATCTAGGCAGAATCAGAGCTCTGATGATGCTGAAATTGTAGATCAGGGCTCAATGATAGATTCCCAAGATAACCCAGAAAGGTTTTCTCAGATATATCAATCTAAGAAAACCACCCTCTTAGGGCTTCACATATATGCTGCTGGGAATGTAGATATGAAGATAGATATTATGCTATGATGGCTGCAATGATGCACAATCAGATCTATGCAAGAAGGGTTGATCCCTTCTCTAGATCCTTGGGATAAAAGCTCTGAGATATGGCTCCTCCAATCTCCTCGACTGAAAATAGCTGCTGGATGAACAACAGCTTCAGAAAACTACACTATCAGAGAGGGAGGCTCTATAGCCTGCTACTAGATATGTCAAATCAGCTCCTGAATTATGGAAAAAATGTATCCAATATGAGGAGAGGATCCCTCACAGGATTTCCAGCTGAAATACTAGAAACTTCTTTCCTCCAATAGATCTACAGTACTGAACTATGAAATCCTTGAAGGGACTGCTGCTGCATGGAGGTAAAACCCAATGGCTCGAATGCCAGATATAGTTCCGCTGCTCCTAGAAGACTGAATGTGAAGAACAAGTGGTAGGATGAATCCTCCACCAGTTTCCTAACTGAATGCTAGAAAAAACCTCCTAAAGATGGCACCAATGCCTGATAAGAAATGTAGTACAATCCTCTTCCTTAGAGATCACTCAAAGGAAGAGGTGGGATTCTCGCTCGGGAACACCCTGTGCTAAACAGCACTACAAAATCTGCTAAATAGCCCAAGCCTGCATATAAATTTCCTAAGACAAATCTAGATCTAAACAGATCAAGAAATGAATAATCCAAATCATGCCTTCCATTGTGCCTTCACCTTCATTATATAGATATGAGCCTTCCATAGCCTAGTCCCACTCCAAAACTGCATTGTAGATGTGGACATAAGTCTCCATGTTTGACTGTGTTGTTTCTCCATGTCCTCCATCATGTTCACATGGGGTGATCACCCTCTCCATCATGTGTGCATTAGATGCATCACTTCCTCCACTATCTTATCATAAGTGCTTTATGATATTCTTTGAATGCACTATGATCTCAGTTGACCTTATCAAAGATCCTCGTGATTTTGCATTTAATATCCATGATCTTATTTGACTGTTTCATCCTCCATAATCTATCTCATAAATGAAACATGATCTCCATTAATGGAGCTGCTCCACTACTCCATGATTTTAGATCTAGATCTAGAATATCCACATACACACAAAAAAGTGGATTTTATTCATCTTTGAGGATTATGGGTCCCTCCACACTTTTATTTATTTAATTAATTAAGTTTATTAAGAAATCTAATATTCCAAATATCATGTGAAAATTTGGGAATATTACATTGGGCGTTTTAAACTTATAAGAGTTCCCCACAAGTATCGACTCATATTTTCCTCATTGAAAGATTAGACTTATGGAAATGATATTCAGGACATAGTTCAATGCCAGGGTATGAACATGGTTGCCTCTTAAAGAAATCATCACAACTAGAAACAACCACTTGTGACATTTCAACATTATGTCAAGACACGTATGTGAAGCTCTTTCTTGTTTTATTTATGTACAGGTTTGAAGAGAAAAGAAACGTAGGGAATGGATGCTAAATGTAATGAAATGAGAAATTAAATGTAGAGAAACAATGCTAATTGGAAATAATATGATCAGTGAAAATGAAATGAAATATAAATGGAATGAAAAAGAAAATTATTGCTCTGTCACAAATCCAAATAAATAGGAAAAAGAAAAATGCAATAAAGCTAATTGCATGTGAAAACAAACTGGAACTACACGTGGAAGAAAATAAAATACAAGGGATGAAATTATCTAAAAAATCCAATTAGACATGCATAACTATTCAAATTAAAACTAATCAGAAACCTAATATAACTCAAAAGGAGATCAAGATCATGTAAAATCGAACTTCCATTTGATCCGTTCGTGTTTCTCCCTACCTGAAAACACATAGATATCAGTGGTTAGCACCAATATAAAGAAATGTGCAAAATTAAAGATATTTATATGTATCCCATGCAAAATAGAAAGCTCCTTCCTGTTGGAAGAATATTTTTACAAAAAATATTCTTCTAACCAAGCCACAATATAGAATGATAAAATTGGAAAACCTAAAAACTTTTCAAAGACGAGCATTCATTTGATGAAACAATGCTATGAAGAAAATATTGTGGGAAAAGCTTAACATGATATACTTAAGGGATCTTATCAAGATTGTGAGGTCTTGACATAACCATCATTGACAACTAGCGTGCCTCATTCACCTAAAAAGACTCTAAACCTTCAAATGTTGGACAATCAAATTTTGATGGCTTAGTAAATTCAATAGATATATATGGAAAATCATTATCAGATGTATTAGCGAGGTCATTGTTAACAATATAAGAGTTTTTAAAGCCATTGGTTTGATTAGATACTTGGATTTCCTTGGGTTGATCATTCAAAACATAAGAGTCTTCATTGATTGAGAATGGAGATGAATCTACTAGAAGGATTTTAGGAATGGCTTGTGTGGTGGAATTATCTTCCTCCCATGCTAAGGATTGGAAACCAAAAGAAATATGGGCAACATTTATATTATTTTCGTCTTCCAATCGTAACAACTTACTTCCTTGTACCTGATTAAAATATAACCTAGGAATAGGAGTTGTTATAGGTCAATTTGGGCATCATTACCAATGACCTGGTTAAACTAGGCATCATCCCCAGAACCAATGAAATAGGGTCTATCATCCCCTATCATTTTAGTTGCTACATGCCCTAAGAAAAAAAACAAGAAAAAATCATCCATGACTTCCATTGCAAGGTTTCCAAGATTTGAAGTGCATGTTATATCACCTATGAGCTCACAAAATCAGTCTCTCAAGGGAATAAATGCTTTGCATATGCAGTTACCACCATTCAAAGGTGCTCTGCAAAGCACTTCCCGACATTCAAGGGTGCCTTGGTCAATTGGGAGCGAAATTATCATTGTTCTAGAATCTCCACATGGCCAGTGCCTTCTAGAAGAGTCTATATGTGTCAAACTTTGAATCCATGTGTCTATCTAACACCTCTGAGCTTGGGAACATGTCTTGCCTATTATTAGACACTCATTGATTGAGAAACTACCTTCAGTTGTTCTATAAATTGAGCACAGATCCTAGTGCTTGAGAAGGAAGAAATTTGGTAAAGAAATGTTGTTGAATTCTCAATTGAGTATTTGATTTGAGTGATATGCTATTGGAGAGATGTTCATTGTGATGAGGTTGGGATGATGCTGGAGTTGGTGACATCAAATCAATATTTGGTTGTAACCTTACCCTTCTATCCATTAATAAATATTGCTGCTTATTTTCCCACATATGTATCTGTATATGTTTCTATCTTTCCTATCATGGATTATTAGCTGATGTATATGTTTCATGTTTCATTGATTTAACCGATTAAGATAAATAGCCATATGTATATTGCAATCTCTTTGTTTTTTAGTGTTCATACTTGCAGGAAATAGTCCAACGATCAAAGTTGGATTGAAAGCTACAACAAGAGTGACATAAGGAGAATAAGAAGCGCTTGGACTCCAAGTAGGTTTCTCCATATTTTTATGTGTCTATTTACTCTTAGGAAAAGTGTCTGCAAATTATTTGATTTGTTTTTCTAAATGCATAGCACCACCTTTAGGGAAAGTGTTTTATCTGTAATTCATAATTCCGCATAACAAATTGGCGACTCCATTGGGGATTTTACCTTCATCTTTGGTGTGTTTTTCCTTTGATTATCCACCAAGTAGCATCTACTCTCAATTATTAGGCTTTTGAAACAAATAATTGCATTAGAAGTGTGTCAGTAGCTTGAGTTTTTATTCTCTTATGTGCCCAATGCACGGTTGGTCAAGACACAATGCTTTGCATAGCATTGTCTCCCATTCAGGGGTGCTTTGCAATGCACTGTCTCCCCTTAGAGACTGTGTTTCCCCCTAAGCCAATGAAATTCCCTTTGAATTTTTCATTGCCATCACTTTCAGCCTTTTGTTTGCTGTGTTTTCAATTGTTTGATACCTCATAGAGACCAGTGAATTTTCCTGAATATTCCTCCTTTGAATAGTAAGTTTGTTCAATGTCTCTTTAAGTGTTTTTCTTTATCATTGAAAAATCAAATTCAAAGTGTTGTATTTCTGCATTAGATCCATCTGTTTTCATGAAGGAAATTATCGTTAAATTATTCGTCTCCTATAGGAGAAATTGTAGTTCCATTATTCGTTTTTCCTAAAAGATAAATTGTTGTTAAATTCATCGTTTCTCAAAGAAGAAAGCATTTGTTTTTGTTGATTTGATGCATATAGTTTCCTTTTTGCATTCACATTAAGGGAATTGAAAAGAAAAACCTGAATTTTCATATAGTGGATCATGTGTTTTGCATAGGAACAAATTAGGAAAGTTGCATATTAGTTTGTGCTCTTTGTTGATTTCTCTCAAAACTGATTGCTCTTTCCCTCTAGTAGCTAGGATTTTTATTGAAGAAACTACAATTTAAAAGTTTTTTGATCATTTTAGTTTGCATTTTAGGAATTTCCATCACATCATCGCGGTGAACCTTGAAAGGAAAATTGATAAACAAGATCAACTTAAAATTTACATCAATTTACCTAAAAAAGCATTGGAACCATAACGATAAAATTTAGAAGGTATAGGGTAGAGACATGTTCTGGTGTCGTAAAAAATAGTAGCTGTCGTTAATTGTCTACGATACATTCCGAGTGTGATACCTCACTCCACTTACGTAAGTATATCGTAGCTCGTCCACGTACCTTTGGGTATATCGGGCGATGTTATAGTACGAAAAGTATAAATGGGTGCTCTCCTGTGCAGTTTCGCATTAGACATTGCTAATATGGACTTGGGCCTCCACGTACCTTCGGGTATATTTGGGAGGACAAATTTATGTTGCTATCCATCCATTGTGAACTGATTTGGGCCCCTTGTAAATTGTGATACACCGAACACAACATTTGGGGAGATTTCCTGCCCGTACTTCTTGGTTCGCCAGGAGGTATTATGTAGTTCACAGTTTCTTGATAAACCTTTTACCTAACATTAGCCTTTTATTTTGTTTATTTGTTTTTTGTCATAAAATAAATTAGTCATCTTGGAATAAGAAAATCCCTTTCCCCATCGTTCACGTAGACTTGCATTGAAACCACCTTTACCATCGGAATTTACTTCTGGTCGGCGAAGGCGACATCGCTCTACCGAAACCAGTACCATCAGTACCTCTGGTGAAGCATCATCTTCACATATACCAGAGTCGACACAAGTTGTTTCTACAAATCATAGTTTTTCCACTGTTTTTGAGACAGAGTCCTCACGGATACTCTTGGTCACGATCCATCCAATCAATGAGACCATACCTCTTGAACTTGACGTTGTTCAATTGGAAGTTTATCCAGATCCTGTCTCTTCTTTTCCAAAACATCTGAATCCCAAAGTTGAATGGTCGGATGTTGTTCTTGTATCGGTCGCCCCACAATCTATTGTAGCCTTTGAGTCTCCCATATTGCGTAGTCAACCTCCTAAAATATACTTTGGGCCTGACGGCATAATCCTTCCACCTGGTTTAATTTCTATTGAAGAAATCCCACAAGACGATACACCTTTAACTCCAACCCATTTTGGGGATGATATTTACTTGTACGAGTCTTTTCCTCAATCACCACCCTCTGATTTTGTTGATCCTGTGCCTATTCAAATTCCCATCGATTCAAAAAGGTATACATTTGGTCAAGTAACCATGCCTAAACCAACATATTTGGTTGGACCATCTGTTCCAATTGTGTCAGCGCCTGCTCTCGCTACCCCGTCAATGTTCACAACTTCACCAGAGTCATATTTACACGGTGGCCCTATGGTCCCATCAGGTTATAAATATTTATCTCTAATTTTCTCTGGTGCATCTTCAAATCCATGGACTTCACCAATGTCATCGTTTGGTATTATAACTAGTAAACCTATAGTGAGTATTGAACGACTTGATCCTTTATATCCATCATCAGGGCAATATCAGGCTGGTCCATCTGGGTCTATTCCATCCAGTACCATCTCAACTGGACTCCTTGCATTTGGAGAACAATATTTTCCATCTTATTATAATCCTCATGCTGGGGGGAAACCTATGGTCATCCACTTTGACAATACTCCATTGTTTTGTGGTCATCCTAATGTCGAAATGAATGTTTGTCAATGGCAGCCCACTCTACCTATCCAACGACAAATGGTTGTACACTCGTATCAACCGATTCAACCTGTTGCACTCACATCAACTCCACTTGTTAATACATATTTACCCCTGTTACAGTCTCGCACTATTGTATAACAACTGTTTCAGGTGGGTCCTTCAACTCAATAACCTCAAGTATTGGGCCCTTAGACTCTAACTCCTTTGGCTAATTTACAACAACCACCTGTACCCGGTATTTTTTATTCGCAAGCTGGATTACCATATTATGGGATGTCACAACCACAACCAGTTTATACCTATCCTCAAGTGAATCCAAGTTATCCTAATTTGGGTTATAACATTGGCAGAGAGACCCCTTGGCAGCCTTAGGCAAAAATGCCACAACCTTGTTTTCAACGAGTATCGTACCTATTTTTTGGTCAACAGAATCCTCAAGTGTTTTCCTATCAAAATAACCCCTATCTAGGTTACCAGCAACAGATTCCTTATGATGGTGCTCAAAGACCTGTTTCCTAAGAAATTCCATCATACCTTGGCTATGCTCAACTTGACCTCAATCGACAGTTGCCCTTTGTCACAACTTTAGAGTTACCAGATTTAAACTAGCTCACCAACGACCCAATCAACTATAATCCTTGGTGGCCGGTGATACCTCATAAATTACCCTCAGATATTCCTATGTTCAATGGAAACCCTAGGGAGGACCCGTCGACTCATGTTATGACTTATCATTTGTGGTGTTCATCTAACTTCCTGAATGATGACTCTGTTCGACTACGTCTTTTCCAACGAATGCTCACTGGTCTAGCTACAAAATAGTACATTAAGTTACCTAGAGCTTATTTTTATAATTTCACTGCCCTAGCTACTGTCTTTTTTACTCACTTCCAGTAACCCATACGATATGAAACTGGAATAGAAATCTTGACTAATTTTAAATAGAATAATGCTACTCACATTTCATGAGTGGCGTCGTCATCGTAGAATGGTTAAGGCATTTATTCTTGATCATCTCCTTACTGAGTGGTTCATTAAGTCCCCATTACCATCTCTAACTGAGGATATGGCTAAGGGTGGCATCGTCACTGAAGAGCATGTCATTTCTCGTGCCCAATATTCAGACTTGATTTATACTCAATCTAACATGCTCTATGAAAAAATTCCTAACACACCGCGATCTAATTTAAATGTTCCTCCTTCATCAAACAACTCTCATGCCAGAGACAATTTGATCAGTACCGCAAGAACACATCATACTAATGCATATGATCTTGTGCCTTCTTCTGAAATCAATGTTGTGTCATTTGACAAGGGAAAAAGTGATAATCAACCCGGAAGTAAGAAAAAAGGGAAATCTAAGAAAAATAAAACTTCTACCCCGTAGGAAATATCATTTGATCAATCATATGGAAATCGGAAACCTAATTTTCCATGCATAATCTGTAGTGAGGAACATTTTCTTCAGGATTTTCCTCATTGCGTTGAACTCTAAAAAATGGTTAAGACCTCACATGTGTTAGCTGTGTTGACAGATCTGTTTCCAAATCTAGACACAAATTTGGTTGCTACGGATCCAACTTCTAGTTCCCAAGTGCTTATGTTGTCTATCACAAAGCCATAAATTGATGTTTTGATATCAACACGTAATAAATATTACGGTAGTCAGGCTACTGATCAAACTACTACCTCGACCATGAATCCGTCTATGGAATCGGTACTGCCTCTTGCTATTCCTGAATTGAAAATCAAGCCACCAAAGGGAGTCGTTCATAAATCGACATATACTCCTCGAGCTCGAGCTGCTCAAAATTATAATATATTTGAATATTTGGCTCAATCCCCTTCAGTTATGTCAGCGCTTGAGGTATTACAAAATTTTCCCTCCCAGAAACAAGATTTATAGTCGGAAATTGGTGGAATTGATCCGACAGATTCAAATCTTGTAGTCTTTAATCATACGGGCTATGTGCCACAATTACCAGCAAAATTGGAATTCTCTATACAAGTAAATGTTCTCAATCACCTTGTTCATCGTAATATTATTGATGAGGTAGCATCTACCTGCATTATGTCTCTAAACTGTTGGAAATCGCTTGGTTCACCACGTTTATCTCAATCATCAACGACATTGAAAGCTTTCGATGGACGAACATATAAACCTTGCGGTATTATTAATAACCTGCATGTTGAGCTAGGGGAAAAAAAAATTAATGTTGATGTTGAGGTCATTGATATAATATTCTACTTGGAAGGCCATGGGTATATGATATGTCTGCAATTGTTTCTACATATTTTAGAATGATCGCCTTTCCACATAAAGGTGTTATCACAATCATCAATCAACTATCCTTCTTTTCCTCCACCTCATAGGTCATAGGAAATGTTTTGTTTGGTCACGCACCCCAACTCGCACTTCAGAACATTGGTGTAGGAATCTTAAAGGATCCCACTCTCATGGGAACCTTTGCATTACCACCGCCTACGACGTCGGTAGAAATAACAAGTATAGAGACCTACTACATGATCTCTTCCACTCAATCTGGCTTAAAGAAGAGTACGGGTGATTCTGAAGTTTTCACATTGGATGCATTTCTTCTGCCCAACCCTATTGAGCTGGCATAATAATCAATCTATCTAGCTTGGGCGGAGAATCCCGAATCATCATCACCGGTTGTTTGGGTTGATCCTTCACTAGATTTTGGTAATCCATCTGATAATTTTTCCTCAACTTTCTTGAGAGATGAGAATATTTTGGAAACCATGATGTCGGAAGGAGAACCATGGGAAGATTATCATCATCGTTCCCATCTTCCTTATTATGAAGAAGATAATCTTAGTGAACTACATCACCCATCGATCAAAAATTTCTTTTCGAATTATTTTCCTATTAATGCAATCGATTCTGAGCTTAATTTGTCAAATATTGAAGAAATCATTTCTATTGATATTTCGACCAAACCTGGTGTGGTAGAAAATATTCATGTCTGCATATCTTTTTCTCCATCAGAACTCGAAACATATCTCTCTCTCTTTCATGAATTCCAATATATCTTTACCTGTTCTTACGAGGAAATTCAAGGTATTGACACTAGTATTGTTGAAAACACTATTAATATGTACCCTGATGTCAAGCCAGAATGTCAACACCTTCATCCTATTCATCCAAGGAAGGTTGTTGCCATTAAAGCAGAAGTTGTAAAACTTTTGCGTGCTAGTTTCATTTACCCTATTCCTCTAACTGAGTGGGTTTCCAACATCGTTCCTATCATGAAAAAACAAGGAACCATCAGAGTGTGTGTCGATTATTGGGATGTCAATCTTTCTTGTCAAAAAGACAACTATCCTATGCCTTTTATCGACCAGATTATTGACCATTGTGCTGGATGCAAAACTTTTTCATTCATCGATGGATTTTCCAGTTACAATCAAATCAATATCCACCCAGAGGATCAATATAAGACAACATTCATCTATCTCTGGGGCGCATTCACTTATAGGAAACTATCGTTTGGTTTAAAGAACGTTGGGGAAACTTTTCAGAGAGCAATGGATTATGATTTCAATGACATCAAGCACATTGTTCAACCCTAACTAGATGATTTACCTGCACATTCACAACATCAGACTCATCACCCAATGCATTTGAGGGCCATCTTTTTACTTTTCTGACACTACAAAATACGCGTCAAACCACATAAATGTGTGTTTTGTGTTGGTTTTGGTCATTTTCTTGGATTCGTCATCTCAAAAGAGGGAATTCAAATAGACCCATTGAAGGTTCAGGACATTCTTGATTTGCTTGCACCATAAAATTTAATTCAAATACATAAAATTCAAGGAAAGGCTAACTTTCTAAGGAGTTTCATACCCAACTACGCCGAAATGGCTAAAGGATTTACTCGACTCTTGAAAAAGGGGATTCCATTCCATTGGGACCAAGTTGCGCAAGCTTCTTTTGATGTTGTCAAGGATACTCTTGTCCAGGTGTCATTAATGTATCCCCCCAACTATTAGAGTGATTATTTCTTATATATCGTTGCAGCTGATACGACCATTGCTATGTTATTGGTCCAAGTATAAAATGGGATAGAAAATCTGATATATTATTTGAGTTGTAATCTTAATGATACAGAAGTGAAGTATTCATATGTAGAAAAGCTTGTCTTGACGGTTATTCAAGCTGTCCAAATATTTCACCACTATACCTTATTCTGGAAGACCATTGTCACTTCATATTGCAACCCCATGACTTATATCTTTTCACGTCAATTTCTGGGGGGAAAATATTCAAAATGGATTGCCATTTTGTAGGAATTTGATTTGGAATTCATCAAATCCAAGTCAAATAAGTCTTTAGTTTTGGTTGAGCTTCTCTATGACCTTCCCTCTGATAGTACTGCTGCTACATCGGAACCATATATTCCTGATGAGTCTCTGTTTGTAATTGGATCATCTGATCCTTGGTATGGGGATTTTATCATTTATCTCCAAACCCAAAATTTTCGGCCTGATACCTCTTGCTCTGACCAGCGACGTATTCGATATCAAGCCAAAGATTATCTGATCGTCGATGATACACTTTATCTTCATAGTGTCGATACAATTTTAAGAAGGTTCCTCACTCATGAGGAGGCCAAAAAGGTTTTAAATGATTTTCATGCTGGGGCTTGTGGTGGGCACTTGTCTGGATACGCTAACGCATAGAAGATACTCTGCGCTGGTTACTTTTGGCCTACCATATTTCGCAACTGCATCTTCGCGGTCAGAAGTTGTCATGCGTGCTAGATATTTGATCTTAAAATCCGCAAACTGCCAACACTAATGCATCTTGTTGTCTCTGTGGGACCATTTTTGAAATGGGGCATTGACTACATGACCTGTAACCCTCATTTGTCTGGGGGGCATGGTTATATTATTGTTGCAGTAGACTACTTTACCAAGTGGGCCAAAGCGATTCCTACATTCAACAACACAGGAAAAACAACTGCATTGTTTTTCTTTAATCATGTCATTGCACGGTTTGGGGTCCCACAAGCTATAGTCACAGATCATGGGAAGAATTTTCGTAACCATATGATGACCGAATTGATTGCCAAGTTAGGATTGTCACATGATAATTATACTCCTTATTATCCACAATCAAATGGACAAGTTGAGGCTATAAACAAAATTATTAAACGAATGCTTCAACGAATGATAGGAGTTCGTAAAAGAAACTGGAATTTTATCATGTATTCGGCCTTGTGGGCATACCGAACCTCGGTAAGAAATGCAATATGATTTACTCCCTTTCAATTGATATATGGTCTAGAAGCTATCTTGCCAATCCAATGTGAAATACCGTCATTGAAACTCGCAATCGACTTGTTACCTGACACCTCATATGAAGAAGTGCGTATTTTTAACCTCATCCATCTTGATGAAACGCATCATGAAGTCCAATTGGCCAATGAAGTGCATAAGAGGCATATAAAGGCGCAATATGACAAAAATGTCTAGCCTCGCATTTTCTTAGAGGGCAACTTGGTCCTTCTTTATGATAAAGAAGCCGATGTAATAGGTACAGGAAAATTTGAGCCGTTATGGCATGGCCCCTATATTGTCAAAAGAGTTTTGCTAAGGGTGCCTACAAGTTGGTAGATTACGATGGAATTCTGTTGGCCCAACCCCGAAATGGGTTGTATCTAAAACGTTACTATGCTTAATCATGAGCGTATATATGCTGTTGATTTGCAATCACTATCTTAATTTGTTTTTTAGAGTTTATCGCAGATGTCTGAATCTTTGGAACCTTTTGTTGGGTATGCTGATGGTGCTAGTCGTAGTACGCAGAATCTATCCTCTGCAGCGTGGACCATTTTTTCTCTGAAAGATGAGTTAGTGAGTTTTCAAGGGATTTGTATCGGTAGATAGACAAACAATATCACTGAGTATAGTGTGTTGATCGAAATTCTCTCTGATGCCATTTCATTTGGTATTAACCACATCATTATAAGGTTAGACTCACAACTTGTGGTATTACAACTTACTAATGTTTATACTGTTAGAAATCCAACACTGCATTGTTTGTTCCTAAGAGTTCGAATTTTGGAAAGACACTTTGATTTTATTCAATATCAACACATTTCCAAAAAATTGAACACATTGACTGATTCTTTACCTAATCATGTTATAGACAGACGTTTGCAACAAATTTAAAGACACATTCACATAATTGAATAAGATTATGCAATAAACACAGGAAAACACTGAAATCAAATAGATAGATAGTTATAGGTTTAAAAAAAAAATTGTGCCCAAGACACATCGGTCATCTTCCCTCAAAATATATGCAACATGTCAAAAGTAAACTAGTGATGTTCATGGTAACATGTTATACATCTAGCTATTCTATGCATTAACCGCATCCAACGGTTAGGAACACCTATAGTGTGGTACTGCAATAGCATGGGTAACTCTTCGATCTAACAATTTGAAATCTCGAAGGTTAATCCCTCTATGTGTTGCCGAATCTCAGACAGAGTCTCAGCCATGTCTAAATCCTGAAGGATTGCTCTCCCGACAGCCCTCTCTGCTGGCTCATCCACTCCATGCTCTGGTTCCTCTACTGGTTGAACTCAACCAACATCTGCATTACATTAAAACTTTAGTTTAGTCTTGGGAAAACATCAAAATACAAAAACATTGTATAAACCTTAGGAAAATAAAAAAACACGATCAAAACATTCTTACCTATTGCACCCCACTGAGCGCCTTCTGGTAAAGCTAAGTCTGGATCTCCTCGGAAATCAACGCCTGCATACGCATACTCATCAATGGTGATAACCCGTCGCCTGAACCAGGCGAAGAATGCAGCTGAGAACATAATGGATGATTGGCATGCATGCCTAGTGTTAGTGTGAATTCTAATTGAGGGCGTACAAAAAAAGCTCACTCTAGTTGTGCATAACAAATAACCCTAACATCAAAGACGAATTCTAATTTCTTTAGATCTACAGTTAGTTTACCAAGACAAATGCTACAAAATCCATATCTATGCAGTTAAAAGACATTAAACAAAAAATAATAAGAGTTTCACCATGCATCCAATGAACAAGACAATAATATTTTTAAATAATTTTTATATTTATGACACCTGGGAAGGGAACATAGAAAGATGTTACCAATCCCCCTCAATGGGACGGGTTCTTGTATGTCCTCAGCGCTTCAGATCTAATATCTCTCTCTCTTGATGGTGTAGAAAACCCTGACAAAAATGGAACTCAAAGAGAGCTCACAAGAAAAATGGTAGCAAAATATGACAATGATGGAGGATCAAAGTCAGACCAAAAGTATAGATCCAGAGTGATCTTTAGGCAACAAAATGTAGTGAGTGAATGGGAAAACCCTTCTATTTATAACAAAATTTTGAGTTAGTCTAGATATTAGTGTATAATTAAATATTATTAGCCAAATCTAGATCCAACTTTAATGGAATATTTTATTATATTTGTTGGAGGGAAAATTAATTTGAATTTGGTCAAATCCCTTTATTTGTAAATGATAAATAAATGATTTATTTATTATTTTAAGCATGTGGTTGAGCAATAATTAAATAAATAGTGATTTATTCAATTATTTATAAATGATTTAGTCAAATTTAACAAGGAATATTATTTAAATAATGTTTTAAATAATTATTCCTAGAAAATAATAAGATAAATAATGATTTATCTAATAATTTTCCCATTTTGGGTTAAATATGACTAGGAATATTAATTAAACTACTGTTTAACTAATTATCCATTGAGTAAAATCAAAAAAATAAGGATTCATTCAATTATTCCTCATGGGGTTTCCTATTTAGACCATAAACAACTTAATAAATTAAGGATTACTAAGTTATTTTTCATAGTGAGTGAGCGTTAGGAGCTAATCGTATGACCGAAGTACGTTGTAAGAACTCAATCACTAGACAACAAAGGGGAAGTCAGAGAGAGAGAAATATAAGGTAGACTAAAGCACTAGAGGAAAATACCCTAAGGAGGCGAGACTTACAAGTGCGACAAGTCTCTTTTATGAGTGAGTACCTGTTCTACAAGAGGCGGGGGAGGCATACCTATTTCTGCTGAGATAACAAAGTACAAATAATAATGCGTCCAGTAAACAAGGGAATGAACTATATAATACATGTTGGCATAAACATGGGCTAGATAGAAACATGAGAATGGATCCCACATACATACTGTGCCTGGGATAGCATCCAGGACTTATACAATAATATCTGAGTACATGAGATATAAGTACAACTAAAGAGGCCCTGTAAAATAGGAGAGGACTATGAAAATCTGAATGATACATGCAAAATAAAAGGCACTGCAAGCGGCTGAGGCCGAAACCATCAAATCTATAAAGCTGCATCGAAGGCTGTAATCGAAAGGTCATCTGGGCATGTGGGGGGCTACCTAAAGGGCCACCCCCTCATGAGGTCTAAAATATCTCACACATACCTGGGAATCACTGGTAAAATCTATGGCATGATGAAACCATCGAGTATACGGATCTTGATCATGCTGTAAGGAGTTGGAGCTAAGAAAAAATCAAGTCAAAGGGTAATAAAGAGTCTCTTTGCCTGATCTGAGGCACCAAACAAGAGTGGAAGTTGGAACCAAGGTACACCGCCCTCTAGACCTGTCTTCTGGAATGAATGAGATGATGTCGATAGAAGGAGGTCTACCATAGTTGAGGCAATAAGGGATCCTCGACTAAGGCACAAGATAAAATAGTAGAGTGACTAATAAACTGACACCAGAAATGATGGTGGAATGGGGGGTACTGAGTAGCGGGTTGACGACTTCCCTTGTTAGAGCATAAAGGGCATGGATGACCTGGCAGCTACTGACTCGACACCGGAGGGGATAGGGGACATTATGACTGAAGGCCAAAATATGCGACACAAGAGAGGAAGAAAGAAATGAAGGATGGAGGACTATAGCGGGATACACAGGGACTTGGGATAGACTCCATGAATGCGATGATGACTCAACTTGGATGCTCTAAACAGGGGTGACTTGATGATGTTGCCACACAGAATAGGCCCAGTGGGGACCATAAAAACATGAGTACAAGGTAGGTACTCAAGACGAAAATTGACATGAGCGTGGACAAGTATGAAGGCAAAGTGGTGCCCCAAGTACAAGTGTTGCAAGTGAATAAATTCGATTTTGAGGAGTGGTGAAGTGACCCTTCTTGGAAAAAATGTGTCTGGGTGAAGTATCAAATCACAAAAAATCACAAGCTGGCTACCTAAAAGAAATAGAACATGTGTTTAAGAAAGGAAATGATAAGGGTAATATTTCTTAATATAGAGTGCATTACGAGGATTAGGAAGGGGGTGGCCTTCGAAATCCTCTAGGAGGTATGCCCCTTTACCTAAATCCTTACTAATGATGTAAGGGCCTAGCCATAATGAGTCAAACTTCCCATGATCGAGGACATCATGGGCCTGGTAATACATCAGAACAAGATCACCTTCATGAAAAGTATGACGGTGGACTTTTTGGTCATATTGAGATTTGGTGCATTTCTTAGCTACTTCAGTGGTTTGCAATGCAACACGATGGTCTTCAGAAGCGTGCTCAAGCATGATAAGTCATTGTTCCAAAGGTTGGGTGTCAGGTAGAAGTTCGACGACTAGATGAAGGGAAGGGATTTCACACTTGATCTATAAGATTGCCTCCTCGCCAAAAACAAGGTGGAAAGGAGTAAACTTGGCGGCGGCTTTTAACAGAGGTTCTATAGGCCCAAAAATTAGGGAAGATCATAAGGTGCCAGTTGGTTTTTTGCTTCTCCACCGTTCGTTGAAGAATGGTTTTAAGGATTTTATTGACTGCTTCAACTTGGCCATTACCTTGGGTGTAATAGGAGGATGAATATTGGTGCTCAAAGCCCAACAGAGAGGATAGCTCACTCCATATCTCATCTTCAAAATGCCGGCTATGGTTAGAGACCAATTTTTTCGAAACTCCGAATTAAGAGATAACATGGTTAAAGAAAAAGAGGGCTGCAGTAGCTACTGTGTTGTTGAACTTTGGCATGGCCTCATCCCATTTTGTGAAATTGTCAACCACCATGATGATATACTTGTGGTTACCAACAGATGGAGGTCGACACTCAATAAAGTCTATGGCCCGCTTACAAAAGGGACCAGCTGAGATGACATGATGGAGGGGAGCCAGAGGGGCTTGCGCCTTAGGAAGAAATGTTGGCAATTGGAACAGTGTTTGACTGCTTCAATGCAATCACCGAAGAGAGAGGCCAAAAATACCCAATGCGCATGATTTTATGTTCAGTGGCGAGACCGGAGAAGTGGCTACCACAAGCACCGCTATGGTAGGCATTGAGGACTTGCTCAACTTCAGCGTGCATGAGACAATGACGAAGGACAATATCTACACCACGACGATAAAGGTCGTCACCGATGAGAAGGTAGCGGGGGGCCTGGTGTCGGATACGTCGTCGAGCATCACGATCAAGATGGAGGGCGAAATTTTGGGTTTGCAAATAAGTGAGGATGTCACCATACCAAGGATCATATGTGGTAATGGCAAACAAATGTTCATCAGGAAAATCATCATTAACTGGAGGATCCTGTGTACTAGTAGGTAATTCAGAAATGAGTTCAGCGAGGGCTAAGCCTTTCTTACTTTTTGGTGTGACAAATTCAAGATTGAATTCCTAGAGGATATCGATCCAATGGGCATACTTCCCATTGATGATCCGATGGCTCAATAGGAAGGCCATAGGGTTGGAATTAGTCATGACCTTGGTGGAACACATGAGGATATAATGATGAAGTTTTTGGACCGAGAACACAATAGCCAATGCTAATTTCTCTTCATGTGAGTAGGATACAGGGGGGCCTACAAGGTTCTTATTGACATAATAGATAATATGCTCGATTCCATTGCCATCTTCCTGAATAAGGATTCTAACGACCGAATGGTTGGAGGCTGAGATGTATAGGATGAAATTCCTGTCAAAGTCAGTGGGACGAATCAAGGGAGCGGATGTGAGAGCATATTTCAGGGTGTCAAAATACTCTTGACAATAGTCATCCCAAACAAATGGAATGTTAGATATGAGGAGTCTAAAGAACTCATGCATGGTGGTGGCATAGTCAGGTATGAACCGTCGAAGGAAATTAGCTTTGCCTTGGAGGCTTTGTAACTGGCATAAGGTACGAGGGATAGGAAGCTCAAGGATGGCTTGATATTTCAAGGGATCAAGTGTTATACCATATTTAGACACAATGAAGCCTAAAAGACGGCCGGAAAGAACAAAAAAGACACACTTCAGAGGGTTGAGGTAGATATTATACTTGTGGCAACAAAGGAAGATAGTACGCAGGTCATGGAGGTGTTGCGCCCGATGTTTAGAACGCGTAGTGAGGTCGTCTAAATAAGCAAGGATAATATGAGCCAGGCCATGGAAATAGTAATACATGGCTCGCTGAAAAGTGGCTCCAACATTCTTAAGGCCGAAAGGCATGACCCTATAGGTGAGGATTCCCCATGGAATAATGAACGCAGTCTTAAGCTTATCAGCATGACGGATAACAATCTGGTTATATCTGGAGAAACCATCCATGAAGGATAAAACCTCATGCCGCGCACACTCGTCAATGATTTGGTCAATGAATGGTGTGGGGAAGATGTCTTTGGGACAAGCTTTGTTCAGGTCACGAAAGTCAGTGCAGACACAGATGGTGCCTTGTTTCTTGAGAACGGGAACCAGATTGGACACCCAAGTGGTGTATTAAATGGGATAGATAAAGCCAGCCTGCTTGAGCTTATCGATTTCGGCTTTGACAACCTCTCGTCTGGAAGGATTAATGGGTCTCAACTTCTAATAGACAGGATTGGCATTGGGCCATGTATCGATATGGTGTTCGACAATGGTGGGATCAAGTCTAGGCATTTCTAAATAGGACCAGGCGAAAACATTGCAGAATTCCTTGAATAGCCTAGTGTAAGGCTCAATTTCTTCTAGGGTGAATTGGGCACCCAAGGTAATGTTTTCTTCTACCCCTGGTTTGTCAGAAATGTTGATTTTAATGGTAGGAGAGATATTGGCCATATTTCCTTCTTCGAAAGAATCAGGTGCAGGGATGGGATTTCTAAACCAATCAACTTCATTAGGAATGAATTCTTTTGTTTCCACAACATATTGGTCATGGGACTGCTGCAGGAGGAAGTGTGCACGATGGTGCATATCATCCCACAGAAAGTCAGTGTGGGTCATCGCTTCCATAATGTTTCCATCAGAATGGAAGATGGGGTGACTAGAAGAAAGGGGACCACCTGACGTAGTAGAGCTACCTGACTCATCATCATGTGAAATACTCACATGCGCAATGTCATGGGGGGTGACAGAAGAGTAAGCAGATAAGGGATATATTGATGTTGAGCTTAGGGTGATCACTGAAGGGAGGTTGGGTGAAACAGAAGGGGAAGTCTTAGATGGAGCTTGCACCATGGATCTCATGAATGATGATAGGTAGAAAATGGTGGTCGAAGGCTCCATCATCTCGACATCGGGAGGGAGAATGTCAATGGGAGTAGGTAGGTCCTCTGGTTCTGCCGAAGCAGAACTTGCAAACAAGGGAGCGGTGGACTCATTGTGCTGGGCCTCGAATTGGCGAACCGCTTCCAAAGAGGAGCGATACTCTTTAAGGTGGGGACAGAGGTGAGTATAGTGGCCATGGAAATCACACAAAGCACAAATATCATTTGTGCACAAATACTTAAGTTTCGGGACTGAATCGGGCATAGTGACATAGACCTCAAGGATATCAGACTCTGGAAATGTTTCATTGACCATGGACTTGAGGCATGATAATTAAGGACAAGTATAGGTGGAATGACCGACAACATCACACAAAGCACACCGGGTAGTGCAATTTGGAGGCTAAGAAGGAGCAGGGTTTGTCGGGGAAACCTTGTCTTTAGGTGCCTTCTTGCGAGATTTTCCCCCTTCACCCGAAGCTGTCACAATAGGAGTAGGTTCCTGTTCAGGTGGTTGAGGAACAGTAGCAAAGGGATGGGTCATGGGGACCGGTTGAACCAGGGCCAAAGCAAGATAAGGTTTGGGCTGACCAGGCGAGATAGTGGCTAGGGGATCAATGTACTAGACTGGGATCCCCAGGGTCATTTTAGGAAGGGATAAGGTAGCCATAATAGGTACCGAAAATAATCTAGGAGGGGGAGCTAGGAACGGTATCTGACCGAAGGGGTAATGGCAAGGCAGGACAGCTGCAAGATGGTTAACGCCAAGAGGAATTGTACCAGGAGGGTAGAGAGGCTCATGGGTACCAATTGTAGATGAGGGGCCTGGAGGAGGAGGTCTTGAAGGCTGAGTCGAGGTGCTATGAGCAGGTTGTGGAGGGCGAGGCTGTTGACTAGTCGAAGCGGGCCGCTTGAGGGCGGACCAGGATGATTGCATCATGCAAACGTTCAATGAGCTGGGATCAGGGATAGGAGGAGAAAGACCGGGGAATGAACCAAGAAAAGAGGGGTCTTTGTAGACTCTGGGTGAAACACTGGTCGAAGGTTCAAATGTTTGTTTATTGGCCACCGAAGAGATTATGGACTCAGGGGAGGTCTGAGACTTTAGTTCGTAATATGTCAACTAGTCAATGGTGATAATATTTCCATCTGGAGGAAAGCACATCTTACGGTGAACCACATATAGGACAATAGACATCGCATAAGTGTAGCTATGACCCAAAATCTTTTAATCTAAGGGGGCATTAATGAATTCTACCTCAACACAAACAGTCTTACCCGCAAGAGTAATAGGAAAATTGAGGAATAGGCCTATGGGCTGGGAAGAGTGTCCATCCCACGCTCGAAGGATGATAGTGGAAGGGGCCAACTCTGGAGATCTGAGTTGCTTCCAAACCGAAGCGTACATCACATAGGTGGATGCTCCCTCATCAATGATACAACGGGAGACGTTGGCATTCCGGATCTTGACAAGGATTTGGAAGGTGACGGAGACAGGAAGGGGAGTATGTTCTGATCAGTCAACATCGAAGACAATCAAATGATCATATGAAGGATCCATAATTCCCATGGAAATTATTAGATCTTTTTGTTGTGAAGGGCACAACTGGAGGAGTTCCAACATTGAGATGGCAATAGGAGATTGCGCCAAATCATCTACTATACTATATGAATGGGTAGCTTTGGCAAAAGAAGTGTTTCGGCGTAATGGTCCCTTGGGGATCTTGGTATGAACCTCTGCCTTAGGTTGAGGGATCTGTAAAGGACCATTGGTTGTCAAAAGAGGCTCTGTTGAACCTGAAGAAGGGGGCTTGGGGGCAGATGTAGTGGGAGGCTTGTTGTACTGACGGGACTGAGTCTGAAGGTTGAGGTCAACGGTAAAGGATTGGTCAGAGTTCATCATGAGAATCTGGTAATAAGAGGTACCAGATGGAGGAGGTTGAGTGGCCGCCTGACCTTCAGGGGATTGGGTAGCCAGGAATCCTGGCTGGGGGAAAGGATTGGTAATGTAATATTCCTAATTAGCCATGAGCTAATTGGAATATTAATTTTTTTTTTATTTCTTGTTTAATGAATAAGAGGATAATGGAGATCCATAAATCTCCTTAAAATGAATAAAATAAATGCCAATGTGAAAAGGACATATCTTGGCAGCTTAATTGAGCACCTTTAGGTGTGAAAAGGGGCCGGAACACCTTGACTGGGTTAACTTTGACCAAATCAACAACGCTGTCATGGAGTAGTGGCATTCAATGAAATATAATGAAATTTTAGATGGAGACTCTTTTCATGGAAGTAGTTCCATTATTGGATGTGGCTTAGGGTTTGGAAGCTCAGAACTTATATAAGGAAGAGGATGGCAGCCATATTTCATTATGTATTGGTTATTATATTTCTGAATATATGGTTTGTTTAGACATATAGCTTTCTTTGGATATTTAGCTAAGATTGCAAGTGATATTTAGTACTGGGTGTTCCTGATCGGGAATCCCACCTCTTTCCTTGAGAGGCCTCTTGGAAGAGTTTTCTACTTCACTTCCATATTCAGGCTTTAGGCCAAGCTTCATCTTACATCTACAACACAGATCCTGTTGAGGGTCGAGTTGTGTTGCAGGTTGTAGCAGTGGAGACCACATTTGGGTCACTTCAGTGCTTATTTTTAGTGGATAAGGGTTCCTTTCCATTGGGAGGACAATAAGGAAGTTCCTTGAGATTATTTGATACATTTGACAACATGGAACTTATTTGTTTACCCCTACAATGCATTTTCTATCTTGGACTACGTTATTTTGAGGGAGGAGTTGAAGGGTGGTTTGAGTACACCATTTGGGGAGGAGGTTTTCTAGTGAAGGGATCAGCCTTTCATCTAGAGGATATATTGGAGGAGGTTGTGTTATTTCTCATATCAAATCAACCACAAATTTCCATATCTATTATTGCAGTGAATCTTCAGCCCTAGGGATTTGATTCCCATCTTGCATGGTGGTGTATTTCTGAAAAACTTTGTGGGGTTCTTCATTGGAAGTTGTATAAAGCCTAGATCTATATTTCCTATATATTTTGAGGCATATAACAACCCTATATATTTTTTGTAATCATTTTCTGTAGCTGTGCTCATTCAACAACGTTGTAGCAGTCTTCCAGCTTTCTGATATATATAGTAGCAGCACCTCTTTTGAGGGTTTTGTCTATTGGAGACTTGTTTTATCTTGTTGTACATTTTATGGCCATTATCTTACATATATATGCTTCTGTTATAATGATTAGAAGGTCTCCATATTTTCCTCTTTCTTTAATATGATGTTTTACATTGCTATTCCATTATTTTGCACTATATTCCTGCTTTTCCCATTTGAGAATATTACAGGTAAACATAGCTGGCTGGATAGGTGTAGCATTGGGAGGAACCGAAGGGGAGGCTTGTTGTCCTCTTGATGCTGCTTGAGTCTCCCAAATTTGATGCATCTAAGGTAAAAGAGGATAATCATGGGTGTAGTGACCATAGACACCGCAACAAGAACAAGGCTTATTTGTGTGAACAAGCCTATCTTGCTTGGGCTGACTGCCCTATTGCTGGTTAAAAGTGTTAGGTGTATTCCCTTGGGGATTAGGTCTTGGATTGCCTATTGGAAATGTTGTCATTGATGGAAAAGGAGGTAGCAGATGTAGAAATAGGAACAATTACAAGGAGACAAAGACAGACAATGGAGGCAGCAAACAGGAAATGAATATAAAGGAGAAAGGAAAAAGCAAAGGAAGCAAATACAGAGACAGAGCCGTTATCACAGTCGTTATTCCAAAAATATGTACATATATATATAAATTCCGAGAATCTTTTATACAGCTGGGCGTTACACATAACATAATTTACATTCCGGACTTTATAGTCAAATGTGCAGTGGAATGCAATGAGATTGGATATGCTTTGAATCAGTTGGCATTCACTGTTTGAATTATGTTTGAAATTATCCCCATTTTTGAACAGAGCACTTGTATTCGATTGACATGGAGGTTTTATATATGGTAGAACTGTGCGTTATATATATGGCAGGACCGTGTTGAAATTCCAGAGACCAAGGCCACTTATAATGGAGCGGAACCATAGTCGTAAATTCATTCGAATAATCCCTGTGCATTTAACCCCACTCATAGAAGAACCCTGCGTGAAACCGTGATCACTTAACTCTGTTTTTATGATAATAGAATTCCCGCTTGATAGAAAGAAATACATTTGTTTATTCGTGTTAATTGAATTCCTCAACCGGAGATTAAACCCGGAGTTAATAAACGAGAATATACACATGAGAGCGCAAACCAGATGTACAACCGCGGTCAATCACTGTAGCAAAACCACGAGCGGGTTTACAAGGTGGGTTGCCCCTCTTCACACCGCTTTAGGCGAGTAGGTAGTATTCCCCTGAATGCGGGAAATTCCATAGACTATCTGACACGTGGCTAGGCTACTGTTCCAATACCACCACTTAAAGTGCGCCATCGCGCGTTAAAAACCGACGTTGGATGCCGAGCGATATGCACACGAGTCGTTGATCTGGAGAAGAGACATCAGACGGTGGTCGCTTGCAGTAGATGCTCAGACGATAACGGAGATGTGCGAGGGATAAAAAAGGTACGAAGCGCGCATTTGATTGGTCCATTGAGTTATAGGTGGGCCCGAATCCACGGGTTATTACGAAGTTAAATCTTTATAAAGTGCTGAACCATTAATATAAGGTCGGAGATATAATTGAATTGCCAAAGGTTATTGTAAACGTTTATTTAAAAAGGGCGTGGAGTATTAATATATAAAGGGTTGAACAGTTATATAAAGTTCAGAGACGATTATATAAGTTGGGAAATACAATATGACATTCAAAAGCTGCTAATTGTATTTATTTATTAATTTCTCCAAAATTGATAAATAAAATTGCCAAGAAAATAAAGAACCGTGGGGGTGAACTAAGGGAAACGCTGACTGAGCCACGCTACAGCAAGACCAACTTCTCCTTGGGGTCCAAATTCAGTGAATTGAGACATTAAAATGACTAGACTTATTTGTTTGAGCTTGCCAGCGTAGAATAAGCACAGAAAACAAGGAATATGCAGATGACAGTGAACAAAGTGTATGCAGAACAGGTTCTTAACAGCAGCAGAAAAAGACAAATCGAGTAAATCCAAAATCCAGAAAAGGAGCTGAGTGAAATTGAAATGTGTAATTAAAAATGTGAACGTAAATGTTGTAATTATTTTTATTGTGTGTGATGCAAAGGCAAGTATCCTAAAGAAAAGACAAAATCCCACTGTAGCATGGAAATTTGTACATATTGAAGTAATTCTAAAAATGAGTTGGAAAAAGGAATAAGAAGATAGAAACCAAAGAGTCATGACTATTCACTCCAAATTCCTTGTGAAATACAAACAGTCATGTGAGAATTTCTATATATATAATATCAATTTGATAAGCTCAAAAGAGAGAGAGAGAGAGAGAGAGAGAGAGAGAGAGAAAATATAGAGAATGAAGAATATAGAAGAATAAAGCAGAGAAGATTAAGAGAAGAAGAGCAGATACAGAACATAGCTGATATCTGGAGTAAATCAGCAAACATTCAGTTTGATAAATTGAGGAAGTTGGAGCTTCCCTATCAAGTTGCAGCTTGATAGCTGTCAGTTGTAGCTGACTGAGGTTGGAGCCTCCTGTAGGTTGGTGCCTGCAGAAAATTGAAGGGAGTTGGTGTTTCCTTGCAAGTTGTAGCTTGCAGAATTGAGGTAGGAGCCTCCTGTAGGTTGGTGCCTGCAGAAAAACAGTGGTGAGAGGGAGTTGGAGCTTGCCTTTGCATCACAACAACAATAAGATGTGGTTTTCTCCCTTTATGGGTTTCCACTTATATCTGGTGTCTCTGTGCATGATATTTATGTATTGATCTGATATGTATCATCTGCTTAATACCTGCTGCTCTCATATTAAGTTTACTGCTATATTATACTAACACTTGCTGCTTACATTTGAAGATTACTCTCACATTAAAATGGATATGAAATGAAGGTGTAAATAAGTTTAATGAAAAGTTTTAAAAGATCAGGAATGTATTAAACTGATTCACCCCCTCCCCCCTCTCATTTTAACTAAAGGTTCAACAATTGGTATGAGAGCAGTTTCATTTGTTCAAGTCTAACAACTGAAAGGAGATCCTAGGTTCCCAAGATGGCTAGTAAAGAAGGATGCTCAACCAATAAATCCCCTTTCTTCACTGGTGAAAATTATGCTTTCTGGAAAATCAGAATGAGGACATACATAATGTCTCTAGGAATAGAAGTCTGGGCTGCTGTGGAATTAGGATATGCCCCAAAGGCAACTGACACAGAAAAAGAAACAAAACAAGATTTTGTGGCTAATGCAAAAGCCATGAATGCCATCTTGAATGGATTATGTGAAGCAGAGTTTATTAAAGTAATGCACAAAGACTCTGCCAAAGAAATATGGGATACTCTTGAGAACATACATGAGGGAGACAAGAAAGTAAAAACTGCCAAACTTCAAGTCTATAGAGCCCAGTTTGAGAACTTAAAAATGAATGATGATGAAGACATTGCCAGTTTCTTCCTAAAAGCTGCAGAAATTATTAACAATATGAAAGCTCTTGGAGAAAAAATGCTAGAAGGTATAATTGTGCAAAATATTCTAAGATCTCTTCCATCCAGGTTTAATCCAAAGGTGTCTGCAATAGAAGAAACAGTTGATTGGGAGACCTTGACCATGAACTAGCTACTTGGAAATCTAACAGCCTATGAAATGAGGCTCCCACAGAAAAATCCAAGTACGAGGGAAGCAGCCTTTAAAACAAAAAAGAAGAAAGAAGAAGAGGGAGAAATATGCTCTTGCTCGGATGAAGAAGAGGCAAATTTTGTCAAGAAATTGGATAGAGGATCAGGTAAATACAAAGGTAAACTCCCCTTCAAATGCTTTAACTGTGGAAGAGTGGGACACTATGCTGCTAATTGTCCTCACAAGAAAGTAAGGAATCAGGCTCCAGAGTCAGAGAAAAATAAATCAAAGAACTAGCAGAAAGGAAAGAAGTTCAGCAGAAGGTCCTTCTATGCTCAACAAAACAACAGTACATCTGAAGATTCAGATGAATCCTCAAGTGAAGAAGGAACCTCTGAATTCTTATTGATGGCCATAGAAGATCTTGAAGGTTTCTTGCTAGAAGATGAAGAAGAAGAAAGTGAAGTCGACCTTGAGGGGGAGCTAAGAAGTGCTCTAGAAGATATTGATAGACTCAAACTGAAATGCAGAAAACAAAAGGACATTCTCCTCAAATATGTACGAGAAGAACAGAATTCAGAAGTCCTTAAGAAGCTAAAAATAGAGCTTGAAGAAGCCAAGAAGATAGAGGACATGTTACTTAAGCAAATCAAAGAAAAAAATCAAGAACAAGAAAAGTTAGAAGAAGAAGTAGTATGTCTCAGAAAGAAATTAGAAAATTCTCAAAGGAAAGTGGTTATAAACTCTTCCCAAACAACAAGCTCTATTAAGTTGAATGAAATTTTGGTTGCCCAAAGATCCCCTATGATAAAGACTGGAATAGGCTACGAAAGATAATCAAGTAAAGGAAAAGAAAAGGTTGACAAAGAGATTATTTTTTTAAAAGAAAAGAAGAATGATGAAGTAGCTCAAACAATTCCTACAAAAGAAGAAATCTGCAATAAGGAAGACAGAGATCAGAAGAAACCACTAGTAGCAAAGAATGTAATAAATATTAAGACCCCTGAATATGTAAAATTTGGAAACCATCAAAGAAGATTCTGCCCTCCAATGAAGAATGCCACTTGTTATGTCTGCCACAAGTTGGGACACATTGCTACATATTGTCATGCAAGAAGGAGTAATTCAAACTAGCAAAAGATGCAAACATTGAAGAGACTGCCTCAAGCAAACAAATGGAAGAGACAACCTTACATCAGGTATGCAAATAGCTTCTATGGTTACTGCTTTTATTGCAAGGAATTTGGTCATAAAATCATTGAGTGTAGAAAGTATGGACAAATATTGATGTTTAACACCTCAAGGAGGTTTATGATTGAAAGAAATTTTGTTCATACTCATAACTCTACAAAAATTATGATCAAATGTTGTGTATGCAATCAAGTTGGACATATACCTTCCAAATGTCCTCTAAGAAAATGTAGTCCATCATCCCACAAAAGATACCAAAAAAAAGGGTGCTTCCAGTGGATAAAGAAGGAGAATAAATGTGACCTGGCCCTAACTACTCAAGACCTGAAAAGCCAGTGGTACGTGGACAGTGGCTGCTCAAAACATATGACTGGAGACAAAAGCAAGTTTATAACTCTTGATGAAAAGAAATCTGGCAATGTTACTTTTGGCAATGATAAATCAGGTAAGATCAAGGGAAAAGGCTCAGTCAGCATAGATAATGAAAGAGGAAAGGCCCAAGATGTACTATTTGTAGATGGGCTGAAAGCAAATTTACTGAGTGTCAGTCAGATGTGTGACAAAGGTTGTGAAGTTCTCTTTAGAGCACAAGATTGTGAAGTCAGATCAAGCACAACAGGAAAGACTCTGCTCAAAGGTGTTCGAACAGAGAGTAATGTTTACATACTAAAAGAGGAGGATGAAGCCTGCCATCTTAGCAAACTTGAGGAGTCATGGTTATGGCATAGGAGATTGGGACATCTCAGCTTCGACCATATCATCAGACTGAGTAAGAAGAAAGTTGTCAGAGATATGCCGGAAATAAACAGGCCTTCAAATACCATATGCAAGTCTTGTCAATTGGGGAAACAGACTCGCACATCCTTTAGATCTAAAGATGAGCTATCAACAAGAAGACCACTCCATCTTGTGCACATGGACCTGTGTGGACCTGCTAGAACTAAGACACCAAGTGGAGAATCCTACTTCATGCTGATAATAAATGATTTCTCCAGAATGACATGGGTTTCTTTTCTCAAGAACAAATCAGAAGCACTGGAAAAGTTTAAGACATTCAAAGCATTAGCAGAAAATCAAACTGGATGCAAGCTAAAATGTATCAGATCAGATAGAGGAGGAGAATTCACAGATTATGACTTTGCAGATCTATGTAATGAACATGGAATAAAGCAACAATTTACCATTGCAGGGACACCTCAGCAGAATGGAGTAGCAGAGAGACAAAACAGGTCTGTACAAAAAATGCCCAGAGCTATGATGCAAGAGAGTAACATTACTCAAACCTTTTGGGCAGAAGCTGTACACACAGCAGTACATATTCTAAACAAAGCTCATTTAAGACCTAACAGTGATAAGACACCTTATGAGCTATGGCATGGTAAACCTGCATCAATCAAGCACTTTAGAGTCTTTGGCAGCAAGTGCTACATAAAGAATAATGATGAAAATATGGGGAAGTTTGATGTAAGAGCAGATGAAGGAATACTCTTAGGATATGCATCCAAGAGTAAAGGATACAGACGCTACAACAAGACTCTTCGAAAAATTGTAGAAAGTATTGATGTAAGATTTGATGAAGAACTTCCAAACAAGACAAGAGATATAGATTGCAGCAGCCATCCTGAAAATCATGAAGAAGAGGACCAAGATGATGAAGAAACAAGAAAAACATCAGAAAATGCTGAACTGAACTCAAAAACCCCCTCAAGATACACTCAAAAGAACCATCCAGAAGATCAAATCATAGGAGACAAGATTGTAGGAGTGCAAACAAGAAGGCAGCTAACTGAACAGACAGAAGAAGTATACATAGCAATGTTATCACAAATAGAGCCAAAGAAGTTTGAAGAAGCCAGCAAGGACAAGAATTGGGTAAAAGCAATGAATGAAGAGTTGGACCAAATTGAGAAGAACAATAACTAGGAACTAGTTCCTAGACCAATTGAGAAGAATATCATTGGTTCAAAATGGGTATTCAAAAAAAAAATGAATGAGCAAGGACAAGTAATCAGGAATAAAGCCAGGCTGGTCTGCAAAGGATACTCACAAATTGAAGGACTTGATTATGAAGAAAAATTTGCCCCTGTAGCCAGAATGGAAGCTATCAGAATGTTCCTGGCATTTGCACGCTACCAAAACTTCAAGGTATATCAAATGGATGTAAAGTCTGCTTTTCTTAATGGAGATCTAGAAGAAGAAGTGTACATGGAACAACCAGAAGGCTTCTCATTGACAGACAAAGAAGACTATGTATGCAGACTGAAGAAGGCCCTATATGGACTGAAACAGGCTCCTCGTGCTTGGTACTCAATACTGGATAAATATTTACAAAAACAGGGTTTTAAGAGAGGTGGAGTAGACAACAATCTATACATAAAAGCCCATGAAAGTGAACTCCTGATTGTTGTAGTGTATGTTGATGACATTATGTTTGGAAGCAACAAAGATGAACTAGCAAAAGGGTTTGCTGATGAGATGAAAACAGAGTTTGAAATGTCTATGATTGGAGAGCTCAGTTTCTACTTGGGACTGCAAACTCAACAAAAGAACACAGGCACCTTCATCTCTCAGGAAAAATACTTAAAAGAAATGCTGAAAAAATTCAAAATGGAGGACTGCAAACCTGTGACAACACCCATGATCACGGGATGCAAGCTGTGTGGTGATGATGGGACTACAGATGTAGATCAAAAACTCTACATATTCATGATAGGAAGCCTGCTGTATTTGACAGCATCAAGACCAGACATCATGCTAGCAGTAGGACTAGTGGCAAGATATCAAGCAGCACCTAAACAAAACCATCTTTTGGCAATAAAAAGAATACTCAGATATCTACAAGGAACAACACATTGGTATCCTAAAGACAAAATCTTCACTTTAACAGCATACACAGATGCAGATTGGGCCAGTTGTGTAGATGACAGGAAAAGCACAAGTGGAGGTGCTTTCTATCTAGGAGAAAGTCTGGTGGCATGGTTAAGCAAGAAACAAACATCTATCTCTCTGTCTACAGCTGAAGCAGAATATATAGTAGCAGCAACATGCTATACACAAGTCATGTGGATGAAGCAAACTCTTCAAGACATGAAGGTAAGCACTGATGAGCCTATCTCAATTAAATGTGATAATACAAGTGCTATAAGTATATCTAAAAATCCTGTGCTTCACTCAAAAACCAAACATATTCCAATCAAGTATCATTTTCTCCGAGAACAAGTGGCTCAGAAGACAGTAAGGCTGGAATATGTACCAACAAAAGAACAGACAACTGATACATTTACCAAACCTCTTGCCAGAGAACCATTTCAATATTTGAGAGATAAACTAGGGGTAGTATCTGTAGATGCTACTCTCTGATATAAAGGGAAAGCACAATTTCAGGAGGAGAACAAAAACGAAAATACCATTCCAGGGGGAGAACAGCCAGCAAGGAAAGCATGAATCAGGTCCTCAGGATCAAATGATTAAGGCAAAAGAACACCAAGTTATTATCCTAAAGTTATCTGCATTATTCAAGCATCAAAAGGACAATTACAGAGCAAAAGGATCAGTATTGTGTTCTGAAACATTATATTAAGAATCTGAAACATAAAAGACGAGTAGTGATTATACATCTATGACTAGATAAAGTTGATACAATGTATTCTATGAAGTATCATTATTCTTACTTTTAGCTCTAAATAACTGTATCAATTTACAGTGTATATTCAAATTCGATAATCCTCAAAGTGTTCTCTCAACAAGTCTTATACATCACTATGGAGCAGCATGGTACAAAGTCAACAGAAGAGGGCCTAAACATAACTCAAAGAGAGGAAATGCAAAAAGCAACCCTTTTCCATTGATGTCAAAGGGGGAGGAAGAGAAAACAACAGGAGAAAGAGCAGGCAAACAGAGAAAATGTATTGCCATCAATGCCAAAGGGGGAGACTGTTGGAAATGTTGTCATTGATGGCAAAGGAGGTAGCAGATGCAGAGATAGGAACAGTTACAAGGAGACAAAGACAGACAATGGAGGCAGCAAAGAGGAAATGAATATAAAGGAGAAAGGCAGAAGCAGAGGAAGCAAATACGGAGACAAAGCCGTTATCACAGCCGTTATTCCAAAAATATGTACATATATATATATATATATATATATATATATATATATATATATATATATATATATATATATATATATATAAATTCCGAGAATATTTTATACAGCTGGGCATTACACATAACATATTTTACATTCCGGACTTTATAGTCAAATGTGCAGTGGAATGCAATGAGATTGGATATGCTTTGAATCAGTTGGCATTCACTGTTTGAATTATGTTTGAAATTGTCCCCATTTTTTAACAGAGCACTTGTATTCGATTGACATGGAGGTTTTATATATGGTAGAACTGTGTGTTATATATATGGCAGGACCGTGTTGAAATGCCAGAGACCAAGGTCACTTATAATGGAGCGGAGCCATAGTCGTAAATTCATTTGAATAATCCCTGTGCATCTAACCCCACTCATAGAAGAACCTTGCGTGAAACCGTGATCACTTAACTCTGTTTTTATGATAATAGAATTCCCGCTTTATAGAAATAAATACATTTGTTTATTCGTGTTAATTGAATTCCTCAACCGGAGATTAAACCCGGAGTTAATAAACGATAATATACACAGGAGAGCGCAAACCAGATGTACAACCGCGGTCAATCACTGTAGCAAAACCGCGAGTGGGTTTACAAGGTGGGTTGCCCCTCTTCGCACCGCTTTAGGCGAGTAGGCAGTATTCCCCTGAATGCGGGAGATTCCATAGACTATCTGACACGTGGCTAGGATATTGTTCCAATACCACCACTTAAAGTGCGCCATCGCGCGTTAAAAACCGACGTTGGATGCCGAGCGATATGCACACGGGTCGTTGATCTGGAGAAGGGACATCGGACGGTGGTCGCTTGCAGTAGATGCTCGGACGATAACGAAGATGCGCGAGGGATAAACAAGGTACGACACGCGCATTTGATTTGTCCATTGAATTATAGGTGGGCCCGAATCCACGGGTTATTACGAAGTTAAATCTTTATAAAGTGCTGAACCATTAATATAAGGTCGGAGATATAATTGAATTGCCAAAGGTTATTGTAAACGTTTATTTAAAAATGGCGTGGATTATTAATATATAAAGGGTTGAACAGTTATATAAAGTTCGGAGACGATTATATAAGACGGGAAATACAATATGACATTCAAAAGCTACTAATTGTATTTATTTATCAATTTCTCCAAAATTGATAAATAAAATTGCCAAGAAAATAAATAACTGTGGGGGTGAACTAAGGGAAACACTGACTGAGCCACGCTACAGCAAGACCAACTTCTTCTTGGGGTCCAAATTCAGTGAATTGAGACATTAAAATGACCAGACTTATTTTTTTGAGCTTGCCAGCATAGAATAAGCACAGAAAACAGGGAATATGCAGATGACAGTGAACAAAGTGTATGCAAAACAGGTTCTTAACAGCAACAGAAAAAGACAAATCCAGTAAAGCCAAAATCCAGAAAAGGAGCTGAGTGAAATTGAAATGTGTAATTAAAAATGTGAATGTAAATGTTGTAATTATTTTTATTGTGTGTGATGCAAAGGCAAGTATCCTAAGGAAAAGACAAAATCCCACTATAGCATGGAAATTTGTACATATTTTAGTAATTCCAAAAAAAAAAAAAGAGTTGGAAAAAGGAATAAGAAGACAAAAGCCAAAGAGTCGTGACTGTTCACTCCAAATTCCTTGTGAAATACAAATATTCATGTGAGAATTTCTATATATAATATCAATTTGATAAGCTCAAGTGTGAGAGACCAAATATAGAGAATGCAGAATATAGAAGAATAAAGTAGAGAAGATTAAGAGAAGAAGAGCAAATACAGAACATAGTTGATATCTGGAGTAAATTAGCAAACATTCAATTTGATAAATTGAGGAAGTTGGAGCTTCCCTATCAAGTTGCAGCTTGATAGCTGTCAGTTCTAGCTGACTAAGGTTGAAGCCTCCTGTATGTTGGTGCCTGCAGAAAATTGAAGGGAGTTGGTGCTTCCTAGCAAGTTGTAGCTTGTAGAATTGAGGTTGGAGCCTCCTGTAGGTTGGTGCCTGTGGAAAAATAGTGGTGAGAGGGAGTTGGAGCTTGCCTTTGCATCACAACTAATAAGATGTGGTTTTCTCCCTTTATGGGTTTCCACTTATATTTGGTGTCTCTGTGCATGATATTTATGTATTGATCTGATATGTATCATCTTCTTGATACCTGCTACTCTCATATTAAGTCTACTGCTATATTATACTAACACTTGCTGCTTACATTCTAAGATTACTCACACATTAAATTGGATATGAAATGAAGGTGTAAATAAGTTTAATTAAAAGTTCTACAAGATCAGGAATGTGTTAAACTGATTCACCCCCCCCCCCCCTCTCAGTTTAACTAAAGGTTCAACAATTGGTATCAGAGCAGGTTTCTTTGTTCAAGTCTAACAACTAAAAGGAGATCCTAGGTTCCCAAGATGGCTAGTAAAGAAGGATGCTCAACCAATAAAGCCCCTTTCTTCACTGGTGAAAATTATGCTTTCCGAAAAATCAGAATGAGGACATACATAATGTCTCTAGGAATAGAAGTCTGGGCTACTGTGGAATTAGGATATGCCCCAAAGGCAACTGACACAGAAAAAGAAACAAAACAAGATTTTGTGGCTAATGCAAAAGCCATGAATGCCATCCTGAATGGATTATGTGAAGCAGAGTTTATCAAAGTAATGCACAAAGACTCTACCAAAGAAATAAGGGATACTCTTGAGAACATACATGAGGGAGACAAGAAAGTATCGACTACCAAACTTCAAGTCTATAGAGCCCAGTTTGAGAACTTAAAAATGAATGATGATGAAGACATTGCCAGTTTCTTCATAAAAGCTGCAGAAATTATTAACAATATGAAAGCTCTTGGAGAAAAAATGCCAGAAGGTATAATTGTGCAAAAGATTTTAAGATCTCTTCCATCCAGGTTTAATCCAAAGGTGTCTGCAATAGAAGAAATAGCTGATTGGGAGACCTTGACCATGAACCAGCTACTTGGAAATCTAACAGCCTATGAAATGAGGCTCCCACAGAAAAAGCCAAGTACGAGGGAAGCAGCCTTTAAAACCGAAAAGAAGAAAGAAAAAGAGGGAGAAATATGCTCTTTCTCGGATGAAGAAGAGGCAAAGTTTGTCAAGAAATTGGATAGAGGCTCAGGTAAATACAAAGGTAAACTCCACTTCAAATGCTTTAACTGTGGAAGAGTGGGACACTATGCTGCTAAGTGTCCTCACAAGAAAGTAAGGAATCAGGCTCCAGAGTCAGAGAAAAATAAATCAAAGAACTGGCAGAAAGGAAAAAAGTTCAGCAGAAATTCCTTCTATGCTCAACAAAACGGCAGTACATCTGAAGATTCAGATGAATCCTCAAGTGAGGAAGGAACCTCTGAATTCTTATTGATGACCATAGAAGATCTTGAAGGTCTCCTGCTAGAATATGAAGAAGAAGAAAGTGAAGTCGACCTTGACGGGGAGCTAAGAAGTGCTCTAGAAGAGATTGATAGACTCAAACTGAAATGCAAAAAACAAAATGACATTCTCCTCAAATATGTACGAGAAGAACAAAATTCAATAGTCCTTAAGCAGCTAAAAATAGAGCTTGAAGAAGCCAAGAAGATAGAGGACATGTTACTTAAGAAAATCAAAGAAAAAACTCAAGAACAAGAAAATTTAGAAGAAGAAGTAGTATGTCTCAGAAAGAAATTAGAAAATGCTCAAAGGAAAGTGGTTATAAACTCTTCCCAAACAGCAAGATCTATTAAGTTGAATGAAATTTTGGTTGCTCAAAGATCCCCTATAATAAAGACTAGAATAGGCTACGAAGGAGAATCAAGTAAAGGAAAAGAAAAGGTTGATAGAGAGATTATTTTTGTAAAAGCAAAGAAGAATGATGAAGTAGCTCAAACAATTCCTACAAAAGAAGAAATCTACAATAAGGAAGACAGAGATCAGAATAAACCACTAGTAGCAAAGAATGTAATAAATACTAAGACCCCTGAATATGTAAAATTTGGAAACCATCAAAGAAGAGTCTCCCCTCCAATGAAGAATGCCACCTGTTATGTCTGCCACATTATCTGGGGAAAAATTATTTTCGTTTCCTTTCCTCTTCTTTTTGGAAGTAGGAGGATTATTCGCGCCCTGCTGTGCATACACCTGCCCCTGGGGGGCGGCGGCTGTTGTTGCGGGGGTGCGAACGCTGGAGGAGATGGAGCACCAGGCTGTGGATATGGATAATAAGGAGGTTGGGAAACATTGTCGTAAATAGGTTGGGAAAAAGGAGCAGGCATACCGTATCCTGGATACATGCTACCGGGAGGGGGAAAAGTGTTGGAGGAGCTGGCCCCTCCCTGAGGGAAATCATAACGCATGGGAGGGTGAGTGTACAGATGAGAAAGGGCTCCAATGATACCATCAGCGTAATGGGATACCTCCATTGCATTGACACCACTGGGTCTAGGGAGATTAGGTAAGACGATATAAACATAAACAGACTGTGCGTAGATAAGGTCATATTTTAACGTAATCTGGAGAGCGACTTCTTGAGTCTAAGGGAAATGAGATGTGACATATTTGTCGATAGAAGGAAATAGGGATCTGAGAAACCAGTCCATTTAGACATGGTCTTCGAAGGTAGGGGCTCGACATAGGCTCTTTCTTCTCTGCCATTCCTTGACATGATCAGATAGGCGAGTCACAGACAATTGACGAAAAGAAGTTAAAATTTTGGTACCAGTGTCATAACGAAGGGGAAGCTGGAAGTAAGACATAAAATTATGGGCAAGAGTCGCAAAAGTAGCATAAGAGGAGGAGGCTTGTTCAACATACCACTTAGAAGCTTCTCTAGTAAGTGTATGCTAGAACAACCTAAGATGGACAGATTCATTGGTGATGGAGTTAGATGAACACCACATGTGGAAAGATCGAACATGGTTTGTAGGATCTTCTCCAACAAAACCTTCAAACTTGGGGATGTCAGAAGGGAGCTTGGTTGGCATAGTAGGCCAACCAGGATCATGGTGTATGGGTTTATTGATCAATTGGTTAAAATCGGGAAGACTGAGGCCTGCCATATAAGGGATCAAGGGAGAAACCGAGATAGTTCTTGTTGCAGTCCCACTAGTAGTATTCCCAACATTAGGGTCGAGGCTACCACCAACGTTAGGTCCTGAACCAGACATGTTGAAGGTGACAGGGGGAGAACCATGGATAGAACTATAAGGGGAACCTGATGAACCAGAAGCAGAGTTAGAATGGGGACTCGGTGGAGGACTAACTCGAATCCTACGCGGAGGAGTAAGTATTCCTAACGGAAAATAAGGATGAAGGCCAAGAAGTCTCTGGGATAAATGCCTTGGGGGCACAATGATGGAAGGAAAAACACAGATCACAAAATGAAGAGAGACCAACAAGGGTAAGGAGGTGCATGATCAAATTATTACAATGTCGAAACAAGGGCAGAGAGGTGCGGGATCAAATGATTACAATGTTATAGTCTTGGCCTGATGGTGTAAACCAGGCACTCTTCACTTAGGGTGTGTGTTTTAAATGTGTTAATTTTAATTTTTAAACCCAGACGTTTGTAGAGAAAAAAAATAAAAAGTGTGATGTATAACTGTAAATAAATCTGCAAATAACAACAAAGTAAACTAAATATAACGGAAAATAAACAACTAAAGATCTATCAATAAACCCAAGAAGGAGGGCTTCCCAACAACTAGTCTATGGGTGGGAAAAATCTAGTCAAAACACACAAAATGGCCAATGGATCTAAAGTTGAGAGGGGCAATGACTAAAGGTTAGATCTACTAGAAATAGGTGCAGAAAACAACAAAAAACCAGAGGGGAAAAGTGCTACAAATGAGGTGGCGAAAGGCTACAACCTGAAGGGAAACAAAGGGGACCCTAGAGGAGGACCAAAAAAAATTGAAAAGAGGTGTTTTGGATGGATGAATAACCAATCTAAAATGGATCTGAAAGTATAGGTTCAGATTTGAAAAAATGGCTGAGCACACTGAAATCTCAGACGACCTACTTAAGCTAAATTCCTCCTAAAAAGGTGGAAGCGTATTGAATCCCAAGGGGGCTAGGTTCCTACTTCAACAAGTAAAACAAAGAAAGTATAGGTCCAAGACGGGTGGAGATGAAGGTCAGATAACCCTGAACAGTAGCCCAGACAAACCCAGAAAAATCACATAAAAATTCCCACAAAAATTTCAGGTCGCAGTTTCTGATCTGTTTTCAGTAGAGGTCGCAGGTTTTAGGCAGTTTTCTGTGCCTTGAAGGTTGAGGTCACAGGTTTTGGCCCAAAACGTGAGACATTCACTTCCGGCACTCTCGGGAGCAGGTTTTAGAAAAAGGTGTCGTCTCAGCTGCGGCTAATACCTGTCACCTGTGCAATAGGTCCAGAAACACACAAAAGTTAGAATTTTTACTATTTTAGGGTTTTAAAGGTTAAAAACAACATCAAGAAAAGAAAAAAAAGAAACTGAAGAAAAACGCTAGGGGTTGAAGCAGTTGGTCATGCAGGGACCTGAAAAAAGAAAGCGGTCGTAATCATAAACCCTTGTGGAGTCACCAGTTGTTGGTGTGAATTCTAATTGCAAATGTACGAAAAAAGCTCACTTTAGTTGTGCATAACAAACAACCCTAACATAAAAGATAGCTGCTAATTTCTTTAGATATGCAATTATTTGACCAAGACAAATGCTACAAAATCTAGATCTATGCAGTTAAAATACATTAAACAACAAATAATAAGAGTTTCACCATGCATCCAATGAACAAGACAAGAATATTTTTAAAGAATTTTTGTATTTATGACACCTGGGAAGGGAACATAGAAAGATGTTACCAGTCCCCCTCAATGGGATGGGTTCTTGTATGTCCTCGTGCTTGATCTGAATCTCTCTCTCTTGATGGTGTAGAAAACCGAGACAAAAATGGAACTCAAAGGGAGCTCACAAGAAAAATGGTAGAAAAATATGACAATGATGGTGGATCAAAGTCAGACCAAAAGTATAGATCCAGAGTGATCTTTAGGCAACAAAAGGTAGTGAGTGAATGGAAAAACCTTTCTATTTATAACAAAATATTGAGTTAGTCTAGATATTGGTGCATAATTAAAATATTATTAACCAAATCTAGATCCAACTTTATGGAATATTTTATTATTTTTGCTGCAAGGAAAAGGAATTTGAATTTGGTCAAATCCCTTTATTTGTAAATAATAAATAAATAAATGATTTATTTATTATTTTAAAAATTTGTTGAGTAATAATTAAATAAATAGTGATTTATTCAGCTATTTATAAATGATTTAGTCAAATTTAACCAGGAATATTATTTAAATAATGTTTTAAATAATTATTCCTAGAAAATAATAAGATAAATAATGATTTATCTGATAATTTTCTTGTTTTGGGTTAAATATGACCAGGAATATTAATTAAACTGTTGTTTAACTAATTATCCCTTGAGGAAAATCAAACAAATAAGGATTTATTCAATTATTCCTCATGGGGTTTTTTGTTTAGACCATAAAGAACTTAATAAATTAAGGATTACTAAGTTATTTTTCATAGTGAAAGCAGTTTTTCTTAGGGTAAAATTGGTCTTACATGGTGTACTTTGGTCCATCTAATAGTAACAGGTTAGATGACCAAAAATTGGTGTAACACCTAGCCATTAGTTCTACCCATCTCTGCATCCTCGGATCTCTAGGGTTAGATACACCCAGTGTCACATGCTAAGGCTACATCAGTGGAATCTGCTCTAAGGCAAATGAAATAAGGATCGAACCGTAACTGAAGTTTTTCTTCCTTCCTCGCTTTGCCTTGTTTAATTTTTATTTTATCTAAGAAAGTACAACTTCTGACCAGTTGAAGGCTGTTGGCTCCATGCACTCTAGCGCATACTACATATATGATCTATTCACTACATTTAGTGTAACGGTGCCGACAAGTTTTTTGATCGTGAAAAGAATGGTTCTCAAAGGAAAATCAAGAACGTCACGGATGTTTATTTTCCCATCCTTGCTTGGCTCTTCCCCTGGATAGAAATAATGCAAAACATAGTCTCTCACTGTCTCTCCTCTAAGAGTGGACCCTAAGAGGGAAATAGGCAAGCCTCTCCTCGACAAGCTTGTGAGAAAGTATACATCCTCTACTGTAATAGGAACCACTTTTTTCCTAATGTGAAATGCCTCAATAGTCGAATCCCATGCACAAACTAAGAACTCCAAAATTTATATTTGTTGCCTCATCCCTGACAATCAAAATTAATTTAATAACCCACAATCTCTTAGGGCTCTTACAGTACCCGGATCATTAAGGGAAATCATATTTTGTTCTTCATGATCTCTTTCTCTCCAAGTAATCACCATTCTAGTCTGATGAATCCCTAAAACATAACCATAAGACGCGTTAGACTCCTTTTCATGCAAAAAATTAGGAAAATTTTGGGTACAATGAAAGAATCAAGAATTTGAATTGCGCCCAACACAGTTTTGAACAAGAGACAGTGCATTGCATATGCACCTACGCTTCAATTTAGGTGCTCCACAACACAGTTTTCGATGCTCAAGGGTGAGTTTCCCTCTTTGGAAAAATAATTTACCGTAAGGGGCCCAAATCCCTAAAAAAATGTAGTGAAATGAAATGAATTGACTACTGAAATAAAGAGAGGGTTTATGGCACCAACCTAGATCAAACGACGATGAAAACCGTCCACAGAATCGATCGCAATCAATAACTAAGGTTGGGGGGAAAAAACAGGTTCAAAGCTCCAAAATGAAAATGGTAACTTTCAAATGGTAAAAATGAATAGTAAAACTTTTTTAATTAGTCATTTGATTATTTTCAAATAATATTTATTGATGTGACTATGTTTTTATTAAATTTTTTTATCATGGAACATGTATTTTTAATGCATTTGATGTTGTTCTGAACAAGTTTTGCAACTGATGATCAGATTAGTCGTGCAGATTTATTTCAAGAATGATTTGACAACAAAGCATACTTTTATCTTTATTTTTCGAGCTTTGATAAAAATGAAAAAGGACTTGAAGCGCACTTTTATCTCTTTTTCGAGCTTTGATAACAGCAAAAAAGGAACCCCTCGAGTCTTCTTTTAGCTATTTTCAAACTCTGATAATGTGAAAATATTGATGAGCACTTGTCTTTTCGAGCTTGTAAAAGTAAATGAATTGATATCTACTTGTTGGAAATATTTTCATTAATGGCAATAAGGCAATGAGGAAATGAGGCAAAGTAACAAACATGAAATAAAGAGAAAGAGCATAAGACAAATAGCTACAGAGGCAGAGAAAGCGAATATAATAAGAGGCAGAACCGTTATCAAAAGCAGAGGCAGAGGCAGAGGCAGAGTGACAGAAGCAGCAGAGGCAGAGCAGTTATAAAATTCCAAGCCGGGTGTTATTTATATATGAGAATAATATCCTGTGTGTGTATGAACTATGTAACGGAGAATCATATCCTGTGTATGTATGAACTATGTAACGGAGCGATAATACAATGGAGATTCGAACGGAACCTTGTGTAAATAAGACGGAACCAGCGCATGTTTGATGTTGCCCGAAGTTAGTGTTAATGCGAAGAAATTAGTGTTAAAACGGTGTATTTAACTATACGATGGAACCTTGTGTGGAATGAAGCGGAACCGTGACCCATATGAACAGTGACAGCGGTTTGGCGCTGGATGGTGGTATTCATCGCACCACTCTTATACGAAAGGCGGTATTCGAGGAGTTGCGAGCGATTCCATATAGGAATCGACACATGGCTTATGGACCCATTACAAACCCGCTTGTTAAATTGCGCCATCGCACATTATTCTTCATACCAGAGACGCCGAGCGAAATTAACACGACCCGTTGATCTGGAAAAGGGCTATTTGACGGCGATCGTTCGCAGAACTTGCTCGGAGTCTAACCAAGGTGTGTGGAGGATAACCCGAGTACGACGCGCCATCGCTTGTTATCTTTCGCGTATGTAGCCTGTGCGATATCCGTTGGATCAGGAAATGCAATGACAACCGTTGGATGGTGCATGGAATCAGCCAGGTACGGTGCATACGTTTGATTGGCTACATAGGTGGGCCCGGGGCGGTAATATATGTAAAGAATTGGTTTATTAATGCTAGTTGACGCATTATAAGGTCCGATGGAATATATATGAAAATATTACGTATAATAAAGTTTGAATATGATCCAGGCGCGTAGTTAAAGGATCGAGGGTATATGATATGATTTTATATGCGATGGACGGTCGGGTTATAGCCATGGCGGAATGTTGAATGAACATCTCAATTCTCTGAATTAAGACATAAAAAATACTCAGACTTGTTTATTTAAATGTGCCAGCATAGAATAAAGGAATGTGACGAGATTTCCCAGATTGGGAATACTGTAATGACTGAAATATGAATGAATTCATATGTATGGTTTTATAACCATGGAAAATGAAGTTTCCGCATTAATCCAAGTTTGCCCAGATCGACAGTTGGATTGAGTACAAATTTGTTGTATTCATTTTATATGCACACAGAAAGAGGAAGTATGAGGCCTGACAGAGGAAAACAAAGATTGCAGATTTGAAGAAATGTACAACAAAGGGATTAAAAAGTGCAGTAAACAGGGAATATGCAGATGACAGTGAACAAAGAGTATGCAGAACAGATTCTTAACGGTAGCAGGAAAAGACAAATCCAGTAAAGCCAAAAAACCAGAAAAGGAGTTGAGTGAAATTGAAATATGTAATTAAAATGTGAATGTAAATGTTGTAATTAATTTTTTATTGTTTGTGATGCAAAGGCAAGTATCCTAAGGAAAAGTCAAAATACCACTGTAGCATGAAATTTGGTACATATTTTTTATGTTTTTAAATTGAGTTGGATAAAGAAATGAGGAGGCAGAATACCAAGGGGTATGACCATCCATTTCGAATTCCTAGAGGAAAACAAACAGTCATCAAGAAATTTCTATAAGTAATATCAACTTGATATGCAAAAAGTGAGAGGAGAGAGAGAGAAAAAATATAGAGAATGTAGAATATAGAAGAATAAGGCAGAGAAGATTAAGAGAAGAAGAGCAGAAAAGAGAAGCTACAGAACAGAGATGATATGTGAAGTAAATCAGCAAACATTCAGTTTGATAAATTGAAGGGAGTTGGTGCTTCCTTGCAAGTTGTAGCTTGCAGAATTGAGGTTGGAGCCTCCTGTAGGTTGGTGCCTGCAGAAAAACAGTGGTGAGAGGGAGTTGGAGCTTGCCTTTGCATCACAACAACAATAAGATGTGGTTTTCTCCCTTTATGGGTTTCCACTTATATCTGGTGTCTCTGTGCATGATATTTATGTATTGATCTGATATGTATCATCTGCTTAATACCTGCTACTCTCATATTACGTCTACTGTTATATTATACTAATACTTGCTGCTTACATTCTAAGATTACTCACACATTAAATTAGATATGAAATGAAGGTGTAAAAAATTTTAATGAAAAGTTTTAAAAGATCGGGAATGTGGTTAAACTGATTCACCCCCCCCTCTCATTTTAACTAAAGGTTCAATAATTGGTATCAGAACAGGTTCCTTTTGTATCAGTCTAACAACTGAAAGGAGATCCTAGGCCCTCAAGATGGCTAGTCAAGAAGGAAGCTCAACCAATTAAGCACCTTTCTTCACTAGTGCTAATTATGCCTTCTGGAAAATCAAAATGAAAGCATATATAATGTCTTTAGGATTAGAAGTTTGGGATGCTGTGGAATTTGGATATGTCACAAAGTCAACTGATTCAGAGAAAGAAGCTAAACAAAGCTTTGTAGCTAATGCAAAAGCAATGAATGCAATCTTAAATGGACTATGTGAAGCTGAGTTTATCAAAATAATGCACAGTAAGACTGCCAATGATATGTGGGACACTCTAGAGAATATCCATGAGGGAAATAAAAAGGTAAAGACTGCTAAACTTCAAATATATAGAGCCCAGTTTGAAAATTTAAAAATGAATGATGATGAAGATGTTGGCAGCTTCTTCTTAAAAGTTGCAAAAATTGTTAACAATATGAAAGCTCTTGGAGAAACCATGCCAGAAAGTATAGTTGTGCAAAAGATTCTAAGATCACTCCCATCCAGATTTAATCCCAAGGTGTCTGCAATAGAAGAGACAGCTGATTGGGAGACCTTGACCATGAACCATCTACTTGGAAATCTAACAGCATATGAGATGAGGCTCCCACAGAAGAAGCCAAGTACGAGGGAAGCAGGTTTTAAAACAGAAAAGAATAAAGAAGAAAAAGAAGACATATGCTCTTGCTCTGATGAAGAAGAAGCTAAATTTGTCAAGAAACTAGATAGAGGCTCAGGTATATACAAAGGTAAACTTCCCTTCAAATGCTTTAACTATGGAAGAGTTGGACATTATGCTGCTAAGTGTCCTCACAAGAAAGTAAGAAATCAGGCTCAAGAATCAGAGAAAAACACATCAAAGAACTGGCAAAAAGGAAATAAATTCAGCGGAAAATCCTTCTATGCTCAACAAGACATCAGTACATCTGAAGACTCAGATGAATCCTCCGGAGAAGAGGGAACCTCTGAATTTTTACTGATGGCCATATAAGATCTTGAAGGACTCTTACTAGAAGATGAAGAAGAAGAAGGGGAAGTCGACCTTGAGGGGGAGCTAAGAAGTGCTCTGGAGGAGATTGACAGACTCAAACTAAAATGTAGAAAACAAAAAGAGATTCTCCTCAAATGTGTGAAAGAAGAACAAAATTCAGAAGTCCTAATGCAGCTGAAGGTAAAGCTTGAAGAAGCTAAGAAGATAGAAGAAATGTTACTTCAGCAAATCAAGGATAAAACTCGAGAACAAGAGAAGCTGGAAGAAGAAATTGTATGTCTGAGGAAGAAATTAGAAAGTGCTCAACATAAAGTGTATATGAACTCCTCTCAAACAACAAGCTCTGGTAAGTTGGATGAAATTTTGGATGCTCAAAGATCTCCTTTGATAAAAACTGGAATAGGCTATGAAGGAGAATCAAGTAAAAGCAAAGAAAAGGAAAACAAAAAAATTATCTTTGTAAAAGCAAAGAAGAATGATGAAGCACCTCAAATAATGCCTACAAAAGAAGAAGCAGGTAAGGAGGGAAACAGAACCCAGAAGAATCCTCGAATAACAAAGAATGAAAGAAATACTCAGACAACAGAAAAAGGTTCATATACTCCTGGGTCTGTCAAGCTTGCAAGCCATCAAAGGAGATTCTTCCCTCCTATGAAGAATGCCACCTGTTATGTCTGCCACAAGTTGGGACACATTGCTGCATATTGTCATGCAAGAAGGAGTAATTCAAACCAGCAAAAGATGCAAACAGTGAAGAGACTGCGTCAAACAAGCAACTGGAGAAGACAACCTCACATCAGGTATGCAAACAGTTTCTATGGTTACTGTTTTTATTGTAAAGAATTTGGCCATAAAATCATTGAATGTAGAAATTATGGACAAAGATTGATTTTCAACACTTCAAGGAGGTTTATGAATCAAAGAAATTTTTTTCATACTCACAATTCTACAAAAACTATGATCAAATGCTTTATATGCAATCAAGCTGGACAAATTCCTTTCAAATGTCCTTTGAAAGAGAGTGATTCATCATCTCACAAAAGATATAAAACAAAAGGATGCCTCCAATGGAAAAAGAAGGAGAATAAGTGTGACCTAGCTCTAACTGCTCAAGACCTGAAAAGCCAGTGGTATTTGGACAGTGGCTGATCTAAACACATGACTGGAGACAAAAGCAAGTTTATAACTCTTGATGAAAAGAAATCTGGCAATGTTACTTTTGGAAATGATAAATCAGGAAAGATCAAGGGAAAAGGCCCAGTCAGCATAGACAATGGCAGAGGAAAGGCCCAAGATGTACTATTTGTGAATGGACTGAAAGAAAATTTACTGAGTGTGAGTCAGGTGTATGACAAAGGGTGTGAAGTTCTTTTTATAGCACAAGATTGTGTAGTCAGGTCAAGCACAACAGGAAAGACTCTGCTCAAAGGTATTCGAACAGAAAGTAATGTGTACATAGTGAAAGAGGAAGATGAAGCCTGCCACCTTAGCAAACTTGAGGAGTCATGGTTATGGCATAGGAGATTGGGACACCTCAGTTTCGACCATATCATCATACTGAGCAAGAAGAAAGCTGTCAGAGATATGCCAGAAATAAAAAGACCTTCAAATACCATATGCAAATCTTGTCAATTGGGGAAACAGAATCACACATCCTTTAAATCTAAAGATGAGCTATCAACAATAATACCACTCCAGCTTGTGCACATGGACCTGTGTGGACCTGCTAGAACTAAGACACCAAGTGGAGAATCCTATTTCATGCTGATAATAGATGATTTCTCCAGAATGACATGGGTTGCTTTTCTCAAGAACAAATCAGAAGCACTGGAAAAATTTAAGATATTCAAAGCATTAGCAGAAAATCAAACTGGATGCAAGATAAAATGTATCAGATCAGACAGAGGAGGAGAATTCACAGATTATGAGTTTGCAGACCTATGTAATGAACATGGAATAAAGCAACAATTTACCATTGCAGGGACACCTCAGCAGAATGGAGTAGCAGAGAGACAAAACAGGTATGTACAACAAATGGCCAGAGCTATGATGCAAGAGAATAACATTACTCAAACCTTTTGGGCAGAAGCTATACACACAGCAGTACATATTCTAAACAAAGCTCATTTAAGACCTAACAGTGACAAGACACCTTATGAGCTGTGGCATGGTAAACCTGCATCAATCAAGCACTTTAGAGTCTTTGGCAGCAAGTGCTACATAAAAAATAATGATGAAAATCTGGGGAAGTTTGATGCAAGAGCAGATGAAGGAATACTCTTAGGATATGCATCCAAGAGTAAAGGATACAGATGCTACAACAAGACTATTCGAAAAATTGTAGAAAGTATTGATGTAAGATTTGATGAAGAACTCCCAAACAAGACAAGAGATACAGACTGCAACAGCTATTCAGAAAATCATGAAGAAGAGGACCAAGATGATGATGGAGCAAGCAAGACTTCAAAAGATACCGAACTAAACTCAAAAACGCCCTCAAGATACACTCAAAAGAACCATCCAGAAGATCAAATCATTGGAGACAAGAGTGTAGGAGTCCAAACAAGAAGGCAACTGACATAACAAACTAAAGAGGTATACATAGCCATGTTGTCACAAATAGAGCCAAAGAAATTTGAAGAAGCTAGCAAGGAAAAGTCTTGGGTAAATGCTATGAATGAAGAATTGGATCAAATTGAGAAAAACAATACTTGGGAACTAGTTCCTCGACCCACTGAGAAGAATATCATTGGTTCAAAATGGGTATTCAAAAACAAAATGAATGAGCAAGGACAAGTAATTAGGAATAAAGCCAGGCTGGTCTACAAAGGGTATTCACAAATTGAAGGACTTGATTATGAAGAAACATTTTCCCCTGTAGCCAGAATGGAAGCTATCAGAATGTTCCTGGCATTTGCATGCTACCAAGACTTCAAGGTATATCAAATGGATGTAAAGTCTGCTTTTCTTAATGGAGATCTAGAAGAAGAAGTGTATATGGAACAACGAGAAGGCTTCTCATTGACAGACAAAGAAGACTATGTGTGCAGACTGAAGAAGGCCCTATATGGACTGAAACAGGCTCCTCGTGCTTGGTACTCAAGACTGGACAAATATTTGCAAAAACAGGGTTTTAAGAGAGGTGGAGTAGACAGCAATCTATACATAAAAGTGCATGAAAATGAACTCCTAATTGTTGTTGTATATGTTGATGACATTATGTTTGGAAGAAACAAAGATGAACTAGCAAAAGGGTTTGCTGATGAGATGAAAACAGAGTTTGAAATGTCTATGATTGGAGAACTCAGTTTCTACTTAGGATTGCAAATTCAGCAAAAGAACACAGGCACATTCATCTCTCAAGAAAAATACTTAAAAGAAATGCTGAAAAAATTCAAAATGGAGGACTGCAAACCTGTGACAACCCCCATGATCACAGGATGCAAGTTGTGTGTTGATGATGGCACTGTAGATGTAGATCAAAAACTCTACAGATCCATGATAGGAAGCCTGCTGTATCTGACAGCATCAAGACCAGACATCATGCTAGCAGTAGGACTAGTGGCAAGATATCAAGCAGCACCTAAACAAAACCATCTTCTGGCAGTAAAAAGAATACTCAGATATCTACACGAAACAACACAGTATGGACCTTGGTATCCTAAGGGAAAAAGCTTCACTTTAACAGCATACACAGATGCAGATTGGGCCAGTTGTGTTGATGACAGGAAAATTACAAGTGGAGGTGCTATCTATCTAGGAGAAAGTTTGGTGGCATGGTTAAGCAAGAAACAAACATCCATCTCTCTGTCTACAGCTGAAGCAGAATATATAGCAGCAGCAGCATGTTGTACACAAGTCATGTGGTTGAAACAAACTCTTCAAGAAATGAAGGTAAGCATTAATGAACCTATCTCAATCAAATGTGATAATACAAGTGCGATAAATATATCTAAAAATCCTGTGCTTCATTCAAAAACCAAACATATTCCAATCAAGTATCATTTTCTCTAAGAACAAGTAGCTCAGAAAACAGTAAAACTGGAGTATGTACCAACAAAAGAACAGACAACAGATATATTTACCAAACCACTTGCAAGAGAACCATTTGAATATCTAAGAGATAGACTAGGGATAGTATCTGTTGATGCTACTCTCTGAGATAAAGAGAAATCACAGGTTCAGGGGGAGAACAAAAACGAAAATATCAGTCCAGGGGGAGATCAGCCAATAGGGAAAGTATAATACAGGTCCTCAGGATCAAAGGATTAAGGCAAAATAACACCAAGTGTATATTCAAGATCGATAATCTTCAAAGTGTTCTCTCAACAAGTCTTATATATCAATCTGGAGCAGCATGATACAAAGTCAATAGAAGAAGGCCTAAACATAACTCAAAGAGAGGAAATGAAGATCAGGAAATGAGCAACCCTTTGCCATTGATGTCAAAGGGGGAGAAAAAAAATGGGCTTCTAAAAGAAAACAAAGGTTATTGCCATCAATGCCAAAGGGGGAGACTGTTGGAAATATTGTCATTAATGGCAATAAGGCAATGAGGCAATGAGGCAAAGTAACAAACATGAAATAAAGAGAGAGAGAATAAGAAAAATAGCTACAGAGGCAGAGAAAGCGAATATAATAAGAGGCAAAACCGTTATCAGAAGCAGAGGCAGAGGCAGAGCGACAGAAGCAGCAGACGCAGAGGCAGAGTGACAGAAGCAGCAGAGGCAGAGCAGTTATAAAATTCCAAGCCGGGCGTTATTTATATATGAGAATCATATCCTGTGTGTGTATGAACTATGTAACGGAGAATCATATCCTATGTATGTATGAACTATGTAACAGAGCGATAATACAATGGAGATTCGGACGGAACCTTGTGTAAATAAGACGGAACCAGCGCATGTTTGATGTTGCCCGGAGTTAGTGTTAACGCGAAGAAATTAGCGTTAAAACGATGTATTTAACTATACGATGGAACCTTGTGTGGAATGAAGCGGAACCGTGACCCATATGAACAGTGACGGCGGTTTGGCACTAGATGGTGGTATTCATCGCACTAATCTTATACGGAAGGCGGTATTCGAGGAGTTGCGAGCGATTCCATACAGGAATCGACACGTGGCTTATGGACCCATTACAAAACCACTTGTTAAACTGCGCCATCGCACGTTATTCTTCATACCAGAGACGCCGAGCGAAATTGACATGAGTCGTTGATCTGGAAGAGGGCTATCCGACGGTGAGCAGAACTTTCTCGGAGTCTAACCAAGGTGTGCGGAGGATAACCCGAGTACGACGCACCATCGCTCATTATCTTTCGCGCATGTATCTCATGCGATATCCGTTGGATCGGGCAATGCAATGACAACCGTTGGATGGTGCGTGGAATCAGACAGGTACAGTGCATACGTTTGATTGGCTACATAGGTGGGCCCGGGGCGGAAATATATGTAAAGAATTGGTTTATTAATGCTAGTTGATGCATTATAAGGTCCGATGGAATATATATGAAAATATTACGTATAATAAAGTTTGAATATGATCCAGGCGCGTAGTTAAAGGATCGAGGGTATATGATATGATTTTATATGCGATGGACAGTCGGTTTATAGCCATGGCGGAATGTTGAATGAACATCTCAATTCTCTGAATTGAGACATAAAAAATACTCAGACTTGTTTATTTAAATGTGTCAGCATAGAATAAAGGAATGTGACGAGATTTCCCGGATTGGGAATACTGTAATGACTGAAATATGAATGAATTCATATGTATGGTTTTATAACCATGGAACATGAAGTTTCCGCATTAATCCAAGTTTTCCCAGATCGACCGTTGGATTGAGTACAAATTTGCTGTATTCATTTTATATGCACACAGAAAGAGGAAGTATGAGGCCTGACAGAGGAAAACAAAGATTGCAGATTTGAAGAAATGTACAACAAAGAGATTAAAAAGTGCAGTAAACAGGGAATATGCAGATGACAGTGAACAAAGAGTATGCAGAACAGATTCTTAACGGTAGCAAGAAAAGACAAATCCAGTAAAGCCAAAAAACCAGAAAAGGAGTTGAGTGAAATTGAAATATGTAATTAAAATGTGAATGTAAATGTTGTAATTAATTTTTTATTGTTTGTGATGCAAAGGCAAGTATCCTAAGGAAAAGTAAAAATCCCACTGTAGCATGAAATTTTGTACATATTTTTTATGTTTTTAAATTGAGTTGGATAAAGAAATGAGGAGGCAGAAGACCAAGGGGTATGACCATCCATTTTGAATTCCTAGAGGAAAACAAACAGTCATCAAGAAATTTCTATAAGTAATATCAACTTGATATGAAAAAAGTGAGAGGAGAGAGAGAGAGAAAATATAGAGAATGTAGAATATAGAAGAATAAGGCAGAGAAGATTAAGAGAAGAAGAGCGAGAAGAAAGCTGAAACAGTGATACTCTGAAGTAAATCGACAAACATTCGGTTGATAAATTGAAGGGGTGCAGAATTACTTCCTTGCAAGTTGTAGCGTCAAATTAATTGGAGCCTCCACAACAGCCACATGGGTTGGTCTGCCCAGAAATAGTGAGAGGGAGTTGGAGCTTGCCTTTGCATCACAACAATAATAAGATATGGTTTTCTTCTTTATGAGGTTCCATATATCGGAGTGTCTGTGCATGATATTTATGTATTGATCTGATATGTATCATGCATGTACCTCTTGCTCTGTAAACCCTCTTATTATATTATACCAATACCTACACTTACATTTCTAAGATTACTCACATTAAATTGGATATGAAATGAAGGTGTAAATAAGTTTAATGAAAAGTTTTAAAAGATCAGGAAGGTGTTAAACTGATTCACCCCCCCCCCCCTCTCAGTTTAAATAAAGGTTCAACACTACTCGGTATAAGTTTAACCCTTTTCCGGACTAAGATAGATTATTTACGAAAAAGGAATACCTTAGTCGAACATGGCTAGGAGGTTCTCTCAAATATTATTTTACACTTTTTCGGATTTGAGCGACAACTTTACGAAAAAAGTATTTATGGAGTTTTCTTTCGTCCTCTTTTTCAAACTCTCTAAATATGAAAAAGGACCAGTCTTTCATTGTTGTTAGGCACTTTAAAACATAAAATAGTGACAGGCTTGTCGATCATGGCAAGAATCGAGTTTCATTCATCGCTAGACTCGTTAAATTATTAAATAGCGATACATTATTCGCCCAAAGGGTTGAATTATAAATCAAGAATATGTTATCATGCTCAATCTTGTTAAAAAATAAAGAGGTACTGGTCAACAAATGACCGGGGAAAATTTGGGAAAGTGAACAGAACTTTTACGGTAGTAGGTCGCTCTTGCACATGACACTTCACTCCATCACTGTGACTGTTTGGGTTGGGTAATATTCTTGACGGTTCATTCATACCTATGGTTCATCATACCTTCACTTCGGTTTTGGGTCAATGCTGCTAACTCATCTCAGTGTCACCGATATATTCTAGAGAAGTCATCCAGTGAATACTCATCCTTCTGCAATACTCATAAACCTTCATTCTCATGACAGTCATCGCCGAACATTTGTATATCAAGTCACATTTTGTCTTTGAAATTAGTAACTCCCGTTTTGCAATAAAGTAACTTCCTGTCGACGTTAAATCATCATCTAGGAAGTTTACTTAGAAACATCATCTTCTAGTACCATGAGGCTTGTTACAACGTCAACAAGATCCTCGCTTCCGGTCTTTTGACCGAAATATTTTGTTTGGCGTTCGACATCAAATCATCTATTCATGCCTTACGACATGTACTACAGTACCTTGAGGGCCATTAACATCAATGGTGGTTCTATCGCGTGTGTTAATAGCTCACATCATTGGCTAGTAATCAAACGAAGTATTACCATGTTCGAATACAAATCATATATTCGCATGGCTAGAATTGTACCCAAACGATTGAGTGAAAGAGATAAGAAGACACCAGATCTAGTTTCAGCCATCCGGGCTAAGATTTCAGGATTGTTGTAAACATCATCTATATGGTGACTTTACATACAGATCATCATCCGAACATGGGCCTATATCTGTAGGCATGTTTGTATTGGGAAACATTCCAATGTAGACGACTCTCTGCACTATGTACATGTTATTAGATAGTTTATGTGTTGAGTATGGGAATGCCTTCCCTTAGAAATTCATTATCAAGAGGATATACATGGATGTAATGTATTGTAATATTGATGCAGGTTTCCACTCCACTTCAGTTCCAGCCTATCACAGTGTAATCATCTCATTCAAAAAAATATTATTATTTTTATTCTGAGTGCATGCTTTAGGGGGCAGCTGTTATAGGTTAATTTGGACATCATTCCCAATGACCTAGTTAAACTGGACATCATCCCCAAAACCAATGAAATAGGGTCTATCATCCCCTATCATTTCAATTGCTACATGCCCTAAGACAAATAACAAGAACAAATCATCCATGACTTCCATTGCAAGGTTTCCAAGATTTGAAGTACATGTTATATCACCTATGACCTCACCAATGCAGTCTCTCAAGGGACTAACCTCTTTGCATATGCAGTTACCTCCATTCAAAGGTGATCTGCAACGCACTTCCCGACATTCAAGGGTGCGTTGGTCAATTGGGAGCGAAATTCTCATTGTTTCGAAATCTCCACATGGCCAGTGCCTTCTAAAAGAGTGCATATGTGTCAAAATTCGAATCCATGTTTCCATATAACACCTCTGAGCTTGGGAACACGTCTTGTCTATTATTAGAAATTCATTGATTGAGAAACTACCTTCAACTGTTCTATAAATTGAGCACAAATCCTAGTGCTTGAGAAGGAAGAAATTTGGTAAAGAAATGTTGTTGAATTCTCAATTGAGTATTTGATTTGAGTGATATGCTGCTGAAGAGATGTTTATTGTGATGACGTTGGGATGATGTTGGAGTTGGTGACATCAAATCAATATTTGGTTGTAACCTTCCCCTTCTATCCATTAATAAATATTTCTGCTCATTTTCTCACATATGTATATGTATATGTTTCTATCTTTCATATCATGGATTCTTAGCTAATGTATATGTTTCATGTTTCATTAATTTAACTGATTAAGATAAATAACCATATGTATATTGCAATCTCTTTGTTGGTTAGAGTTCATACTTGCAGGAACTAGTCCAACGATCAAAGTTGGATTGGAAGCTACAGCAAGAGAGACAGAAGGATAATAGGAAGCGCTTGGACTCCAAGTAGGTTTCTCCATCTTTACATGTGTCTATTTACTCTTAGTAAAAGTGTTTGCAAAGTCTTTGATATGTTGTTCTAAATGCATAGCACCACATTTAGGGAATGTGTTTTATCCTCAATTCATAATTCCGCATAACAGGAATCTATAAGATTCAAAATGACTTCTTGTGTAGAAAATTCATCAAACAACTTAGGGTACAAGGAGTAATGAATTGAGGATGAGTGGAAATATTCTCTTGAAGAAACTTCAATTCCCACAAGAAACTCCTCTATAATCGGATCTAATTTGAATCCAAGATGATGCACATTTAAATCCTGTCATGGAATTGATAGATCAACATTCATATTATGCTCCATGAAACCATTTGAACATTCATTATTATCAAAGATAATGCCTTGGTCATATAAATGATTTAAATCACAAACCATATCATGATGAGATTCAAGGATGGTTTCTGATGGAAGATATCATTTTTAATTTCTAATGGTAGATATTTTTTGTTAAGATTCAACTGCATTAAGTAAGTCATTCATCTATGAACATTTCCATGAGAGGTAGTCGTAACTCACTAATTTCTCATGATTTTTGAATAGTCCATGTAGCACTCATTACATTAGGTGATGCTCACAAGGGTGAAGAAGTGGGATTGAAACTAGTGAAATGACTCACATAGTGCCAATCATCACTTCCAGGGCTTGCACCCAGTAACCAAGACTTCCCGAGAGGTCACCCATCTCAGGTAGCCTCTGGCTCAAGCAAACTTAACTGTGGATTTTTATCCACAATCAATCCCACTTAACTTGCTACCCCATTTGCAAAACCTTAGCAAGTATTGTGCCTGATGAACCATTCAAGAGGCACAATGGTGCCCATAATGGTTCATGAGGCACAATACTTGCTAAGGTTTTGAAAATGGGGTAGTAAGCTAAGTGGGCTTGATTGTGGGGAAAAATCCATAGTTAAGTGTGCTTCATCCAGAGGCTATCTGGGATGGGTGACCTCTTGGGAAGTCCTAGTTACCGGGTGCAATATCCAAAAGTGATGATTGACGCTATGTGATTCATTTCAGTAGTTTCAATCCCACTTTTTCACCCTTGTGAGCATCACCCGATACAATGAGTGCTAAGTGGAATATTAAAAAATCATGAGAAATTAGTCAGTTACGACTACCACTCATGGAAATGGTCATAGATGAATGACTTACTTAACACATTTGAATCCCAAAAAATGATATCTACCATTAGAAATTAATTGCATCTAGTCTCCATGATATATCATGAACGAGATTATGATCTATATTGACTATAGTTCATGATATATGATTCCAAGTTGTTGAAATAGTTGCATAGATGGTGTGAGTGAATTTGTTGTGTGATTAGATCACAATTCTTTGCGAATACATTGGTGCATTTAAAAGGAAAATGAAAACGTACATGTTCTTAGAGTGATCAATGGCTTCCAACGCGATGAATATAATTCATTGAAAGTTTGATAAGATAAGAGGTTGAAAGTCTGATACGAAAGGTTATATTCTGTTCTTATATTTTATGGCTACAAAAAGAAGTTTTGGTTTGATGTATGTGATTTTTCAAGAGCTCAATCAAATAAATTAGTTTCTTTTGTGATGTGGTTGACATGGTTCCAGATTTATTTCATATAGATTTTTAGCCAAATAAATTTGTTTCATTTGAAATGTGGCTAACGTTGTTCCAGATTTATTGCTTAGAGCTCAGCTGAATAAATTTATTTTTCTTGTAGCATGGCTAACATGGTTACATATATATTTCATAGATCTTAGTTGATCAGTCAATCCTATTTCCCTCGTGACATGGTTCCATTCAGTTTGAACTTTTGGGTTGCTCAGAGATGTTTAGATGACAAGTAAAGTATTATACATGCTCCAATATGAAGTCAAAACTACCATAGTAAAATTGTTTACGAGGATGACCTTGTGAGAACTATCGCATAGGATAGTGGATATGGAATTTTTATTTCACGTTTGAGGTCTCAGGTTCGATCCTGAATGCTCCTTAGGTAATAAACTAATTTTATTTCTCGCCAGGATTACGCTTCAAGTCACATTGCCTTGGGTTGATTGGTAGTTTACTCTTGACATTTCAACCTAGACCCTTGTTCAAGTCTCAAATCCATCATGGAAACTTGGTTGATTGGCAGTTTACTCATGACATTTCAACCTAGACCCCCATCATGGAAACTTGGTTGATTGGTAGTTTACTTGTGACATTTAAACCTGGACACTTGGTTGATTGGTAGTTTACTCATGAAATTTCAACCTATACCCTTGTTCAAGTTTGTTCAAGTATCAAATCCATCATGGAAGTTCAAGTCTCAAATCCATCATGGAAATGTTTTATTTTATGATATTTTCATTTTTTCACCAGGATTACACTTCAAGTCACATTTCCTTGGTTTATTGGTATTTTACTCATGAAATTTCAACCTAGACCCTTGTTTGAGTCTCAAATCCATCATGGAAATTTTTTGTTTTATGATATTGTCATTTGGTCAAAAATTTTGTAGAATCTGGCCATCAGTTGTAAAGTACCCAAATTAGGGCAGTCTGTCAAACTTTTGAAAATGATATTGTCATTTTGTCGAAAAGTTTACAGAATCTAGCCATCAGTTGTAAAGTACCCAAATTGGGGCAGTATGTCGAAATTTTAGGTTTCAAATGGTTTATTATGACTTATTTTTATTTATTGATTCATTATGCACCCAAATTGAGATCTGGAAGAAGCAATGAGATCAGAACTCAAGGATGGGCCTTATTAAAACCATGAAAATTTTATTGATGTATATTTAATAAGCTTACTATTGAAGTTGTTATGGTTGACTTGGATTTTATCTCAGGGAGTTATGGTTTTGAACAGTGAATCTAGATCATTGACCTTTGTTAATAGGGTTTGATGCACTATTGATAAATAAGAGTATCTTGTGATGCGGTTGATCTAAATGTTGCTAGGGTTTGGAATGATTTTATTTTGCAGGATGTTATTGGTAAAATGATTTCATCTTAGAGATTGGTTGTGGAACCATCTCTATGTTGTTAGGGTTTTTTGTTGGACATACATGTTGATCATAGTTGTTGAGACAAGGGTTGTACTTGGAAAAGTTGTTTATTTTTCTATCGTTTGGGAAAATAAAGTTAATATAGATGGTAATGACCGTGGGTTTGTACGATAAAAGTGGAATTTACACAATATTGTGACATTGAAATGACGAGAGAAAATGTAGTAGAGCGGTGATATTGATAGAAGTGGCTGAGTAGCATATCCATAGTAATATATCTTATTCTTCTATTTTATTTTTAGGGTGGCATGGTGGTGCAAGGTGGAGAGTGCAGTATCCCTCAGGTTAGATCCTGAAAATAATTCAAGGTTGTATGGTGGTGCTAGGGTAGGTTGGAGCCTATGCAGGGTGTTGGAGCATCCTTTCAGTTGGAACTGATAAATCAAGGTGTTGGAATGTCCTTTTAGTTGGAGCTGGTAAATTAGGGTGTTGGAGCATCCTTTTCATTGGAGTTGATAAATTAGGGGGTTGGATCCTCCTTTTAGTTATAGCTAGATAATCTTGGAGGTTGGAGCTTCCTATTGATTTAATCGTTAATGACCTATATTAAGAATCTTTTGGTGGTTTTTCTCTCGAAATGGTTTTAGCCTAAAAATATCTTGTATATTGTGCATTGTTGAATGGTGTTTTTAATTTATGTTTTGATCTAATATTAATGATAATTAATGCTCTTTGAACTAAAAATTAAATAATTGATTAACCCCCTCTTTGTATTTCCAACAATTGGTATTAGAGAAGGTTCCTTCAATTTAAACTTAACTCCTATAAGGCAGATCTCAGAACAATAGAGATGGGAAAGTCAAGGAAACATGCATCCAAATGATCAAAGGAATTTTTTGATATACCAGTAGTCTCAAAATATGTTACAGCTAATGAAGAGAATTAATTTGGCCTAGCTCCCGAGTTTGATGAAGCCAAATACGAAATATGGGAATCCAAAATGGAATGTTATTTGAAAGCTCATGGATATGATGTATGGAATTCTATTTTTTTATGGAGACACATCATAATTTAATCAAGAAGGTAAAATGAAAAATAATTTAATTTCATTCTAGGTGCCCTCACAAATTCTATGAAAGCGAAAGTATATCAATGATCATCAGCCAAAATTCTTTGGAAGAAGCTTCACAATTTCTACTCAAAGAATCAGGCAGGTCAAGATGAAGATGATGATGATGATGATTGTAATTCAAATGAATTATATGAAGAAAAATAATCAGTAGTCTACATGGAAAGAGAACTGATCAAATCCTTAAGTGATGTTAGAAAAAAAAGAGAAGGAAAATCACGTACTCAAAGAAGAAGTTTCTCTCTTAAGACTTCAAGTGCAAGAAGCAGAAAAGAAAGAGAAAAACTTGGAAAGTAAATTAGAATAATATGTTTAGGAGTACAAGGAAACTCTAGATGAATTAAAAAACCTCAAGGAATGGCATAAGGAGAAATTGCAAGATGTTAAAAGGAAAAATCATGTCATTAATGAGAAGGACCAAGAAATTTCTTGCTTGAAGAGGAAAAATAATCAAGTGAAGCTCCATGCAAAAAAGGTACAATCTACAAGTCCTCGTAAAGAAAGGTTGAAGAGACACTTGATAGAAAAATATTTAAATTCAAAATCACAATGAAGGACATAAGAAGGTTGAAAATGTTATCTTTTAAGCTTATACGGTTATCATTTTAAGAATAATGATTAGGATTATCCACAGTGTAACAAGAAGTTTGTCGACGTTTCACATCCCAACGAGGATCCATATTCAGGACTAATTGAATGAATGATTGAAAGAAGGATAAAATGAGGGATAAATAGTAATAAGAGGAAAAACCATCAAAAGAGAACTGACCATAAGCCTAAACCTAAATTATGCAGAGAGAATTTTTTTTAACTATTATAATAGTTATTAAATAATAATTATTGATTTAATAATTAGTTTTTATTCCATAATAACAAACTAACTTTAGAAGATAAATGTTCCTCCTCCAAGGAAGAAAGTATTTAGAAGATAAATAGAATCAAAGCAAGTTTTTTTTTATCTAGGTGCCCTAGTATAATTTTTGGGTATTGTTTCTCATGTACTAACTTTGGGCATAAGGATAGGGATTGGAGAGCTTATGAGAAGGGTGATTATCAAGGTCACTATCAAAACCTTAGAAGAAAGCTTGCAAAAAAAGATAAATATTCAAATGGATTCATCAGTAGAAATTCTATGGCAGTTGCTTTGCCATTCAAGTACCATATAGAATGCTTCAAATGCCATAACTATGGAAATATAGCTCGCGATTGTAGATACATGAAGGAGAACTGTAATATCATGTACAAGAATATTAAGAGAAGAAAGCAAGAAGATCATGTGAATGAAGATATCCCAATGGTTATGCTCTCAGGTTTTGTAAAGTCTAAATATCACGATGAATCTACAATGGAATATGTCAACTACAAAGTTGATTCATACATTATTCTGAAGAATTCAGCTTGATGACTCCTTGTCCTGTGTATGTTGAATAAGGGGAGTCTAAGTAGAAGTGGTTGAAGATTTATCCTTTGGTAGTATGACAAATAAAAAATGTGAAGAAGTCATCAGACCAATAGTCAGCATTGTGGGGAGATTAGTCATCTTTGTGGAGTATTGAGTCATGTATAGTTCAAGAAGTACTTGAGGTAAATATTTTTTAGTTATGCATATTGAGAGGCGGGCAGAGTTGTGGCAAGTTGTGAGAGGCATCGTTGTCGAGGGGAGAGAAGCTGTCAAAGAAAGAAAGAAATAATGTAGGAATACAAAGAAAGATATTTCATCAAGGGGATAACCCTTTGCCATTGGTGTCAAAGGGGGAGAGAATTCAGGAAGGGAATATTAATAGCATGGAGACAAGGAGATCATTAATCACAAGGGGAGTATGTGTGTTTCCATCAATGAAAAATGGGGAGATTTTTGAATTGTGTTGCATTGATGTCAACCTTGTTCTTGAATGCTCTTAATGTTCATCCACAGATTGCATTGATTGGAAGCTCCATTGGTCAAGGAACCATGGAAGGATGAGGAGTTATTTTAGTGTATCCATGATGCCTCGTGTTTGATGAGAAATTTGGATATGAGGATTAGTAAATTTGAAGGTAAGACCATCCTCATTGTGTAGTACTTGTGGTTCCAATTCCAACTGTAGGTGGCATGCCTCATGGTTCCTCTTGATTGAGGAAATGTTCCAACCTAATGTTAATGCTCCAAATTTATGGTCAAAGACCCCAATGTCTGCACAAATTAATGAGTAAAATAAAATTTAAAATTTGAATGAAAATGGTATTTGAATGATGGAATTTAAACCTAGAACCTTGTTTGAGTCTCAAATCCATCAAGCTGGAAATGTTTCATTTTATGATATTGTCATTTTCTTGAAAAGGTTGCAGAATCTGGCTATCAGTTGTAAAGTACCCAAACTGGGGCTTCAAGTAACGTTTCCTTGGTTTATTACTAGTTCACTAATGGCATTTAAACCTAGACCCTTGTTGAAATCTCAAATCCATCAGCCTGGAAATGTTTTATTTTATGATATTTTCCTTCTGTCGAAACTTTTGCAGAATATGGCCTTGAGTTGTAAAGTACCCAAATTGGGGAAATTTTTTGAACTTTTAGGTTTCATATGGTTTATTTTTATTTATGGAATCATTATGCACCCAAATTGAGATATGGAAGAAGCACTGAGATCATATGTTGTGTAACTAGCTCCAAAAATAGAAGAAAAGAGATATCAATGCCTTAGAAATAAGCCACTTCGAGGGGGCAACCTCCAATACATTACATAAATGAACAATTCTTGGATGATACAATTTAAAAAACCTCCTTTATATATATAGGAGTCCATGTGGCCATAATGTAATCCTAGTGGGCCACAATGTAATCCTAGCCGACCTAACAATAATGATTTAAGGGCACAATAATAACAAAATGGGGGTTACAAGGGTACAATAATAACAATAAGGGGTTTACACTAACAATAATAAGGGGCTATACTAGTGATATAGGGACCTAACATGCCCCTCTCCTTCAAAAAAAGTGTTGTCCTCAACACTTGAGTAGCTCCGGGTGCTTCTGTATAAAATTCTCATCCTCCTATGTAGAATCTTCAGTGGGTAAGTTCTTCCACTTGATGAGATACTCTGAAATTGATCGATTCCGTAGTTGTCGAGTTCTTGTTTCCATGACCGCTTCTGGTTCCAATATGATTTTTCCTTCATCATCAAGTTCTGGCAATATTGTTTGAACTGGAAGATTTTCTCCTATAACCTTCTTTAAGCATGAAACATGGAAAACTGGATGTACTCGCGAAGAAGTAGGAAGCTCCAATTTGTATGCCATAGTACCAATATTTTGCAACACCTTGTAAGGACCATAGTACTTTGGCGATAATTTATTATCCTTCTTAGCTTGCTTGAGGGACATTTGTTTGTATGGTTGTAGCCGTAAAAATACCCAATCTTCTACATCAAAACTTCTCTTGCTGCGATGTTGATCTGCCTGTTGTTTCATTCGATTTTGTGCCAAATTCAGGTTATCCTTTAAGAGTTGGAGAACTTCTTGCTGATGCTCGATGTGATCTTCCACTGCTTGAACCTTCGAATTTTCCCTTAAAGATGATGTGATGGATGGTTGATGATATCCATAAAGTGCCATAAATGGGGTCATTTTTGCTGCAGTATGGAAGGAAGTGTTATACCACCATTCAGCAAGAGGTAACCACTTGACCCATTGCGTTTGTTTATCAGATACAAAACAACGAAGATATCCTTCCAAACATTTATTTACGATCTCAGTTTGACCATCAGATTGAGGATGATAAGATGAGCTATGAGCTAATTGAGTACCCAAACAAGAAAATAACTCCGTCCAAAAATTTCCAGTAAAAATGGGATCTCTGTCGCTCACAATAACCCTTGGGCTTCCATGTAGCTTCTGAATTCTATCCATAAATGTAGTAGCAACTGTACTTGCTTTAAATGGATGAGATAATGCACAAAAGTGTGCATACTTGGTAAGTCTATCAACTACCACCATCATGAAACTCTTTCCTTCAGAAATAGGTAAACCTGTGATAAAATCCATTGAAATCTCCTCCCACTGTTGACTTGGAATGGATAAAGGTTGTAGAAGTCTCAAATTCTAATGTCCAATTATTTCATTGAAAACAAACATTCACTTTCACAAAAAATTTTGAATATCATATTTAAGGCCATCCTAAAAAAATTCTTTCTTCACCCTGTGGTAAGTTTTTAAAAATCCTGAGTGTCCTCCTAAAGGAGAAGTGTGCAATTCCAGAAGAATCTTTTGTTTTAGTTGGGAATTATTACAAAGATATAAGCGATCTTTGTACCATAAGGAATCATTTTTCCAACTAAATGTATCGGATGTACTAGGATCTTGCTGCAACTTTTGAATGAGTGTCCATACATCTTTGTCCTTCTTCCATTCATCTCTTGCTTCGGTTATCCAATCTGGTTGGATAATAGAAATGGCACAAAGCAATGCTTCCACCTCTTCATTCTTTCTTGAGAGTGCATTTGCAACAACATTAAGCTTTCCTTTTTTGTAGATTATTTCAAAGTCACAACCCAACATCTTTGTGACCCATTTTTGCTGCTCTTCTGAAGATAGTCTTTGTTCCAAAAAGTGTTTAAGACTATCATGATCAGTTTTTACCTTGAAGTGTCTTCCCATTAGGTAAGTTCGCCATTTCTTTAGTGCATGCAATATTGCTAACATTTCCTTCTCATAAATAGGTTTCTGTAAATACTTTCCTTTCATTGGACGACTTTCAAAAGCAATGGGTCTTCCTTCCTGCATTAAAACAACACCAATTCCATTTCCTGAGGCATCACATTCCACAATAAAGGTTTTTGTGAATTTTGGCGTAGCTAAGACCGGTGCTAGGCACATTGCCTCTTTAAGATGTTCAAAGGCCTTAGTTGCTTCAGAGTCCATGAAAATGCATCTTTCTTCAATAATGTTGTTAGAGGTGCTGCTATTCTCCCATAATTCTTAACAAACTTGCGATAATACCCTGTTAACCCTAGAAATCCTCACAACTGCTTTATGGTTGTGGGGACTTTCCATTCCTTAATGGCTTTAATTTTGCTAGGGTCTACTTTAACACCCTCATGAGATACAATATGACCCAGATATTCCACCTCTTGTACTCCAAAGAAACATTTGGATGTTTTTGCATATAATTGTTTCTCCTGCAATAGTTTGAGCACCCTGTCAACATGTTCAACATGATCCTTCCAAGACCTGCTATAGATTAGCATATCATCAAAAAATACTAGCACAAATTTTCTAAGGAAGGGTTTGAAAATGGAATTCATCAACCCTTGAAATGTAGAAGGTGCATTGGTAAGGCCAAAAGGCATGATCAAAAATTCATAATGACCCTCATGAGTTTGAAATGCTGTTTTTGGAATATCTTCAGTCTTCATTCTAATTTGATGATATCCTGAACGAAGATCCAACTTGGTAAAATACATTGCTCCATGTAATTCATCCAATAATTCATCAATCACAGGAATGGGAAATTTGTCTTTAATGGTGAGCTTATTGAGCTCCCTATAATCCGGACACATTCGCCATGATCCATCCTTCTCGTGTACCAATACTACAGGAGCAGAGAAAGAACTTTGACTAGGTTGAATTATACCCGCCTCTAACATTTCTGCAATCATACGTTCAATTTCGCTCTTTTGGAAGTAAGGATATCTATAAGGCCTGATGTTTGGAGGAACACTTCCTGGAATCAAATGAATAGCATGATCAAGATCACGAATAGGTGGGAGTCCTTTGGGAGTTTCAAACACCTTGGAATGATTGTCCAAGACTTGTTGGAGATCTGCAGAAATAGATGATTTTGATGTTGAACTTCTAGTGAGCATAATTGTGCAATTACACCTCGTTGTTATTTCTTTAGAAGCTTTGTCATGACATTAGAGCTTATTATCTTTCCCGGCTTTCCTGCAATACCCCGTAATTCAACTTCCTTTCCTTCTGAAAAAAATTTCAAGAAAAGTTCTTGAAAATTAAAAGCTACCGTTCCCAAAGATTGTAACCATTGTACTCCTAGTACAACATCAACACCTCCCATAGGAATGGAAAGCATTGGACTAGTCAATACATATTCCCCCATGGTTAGCTTGATATTATGGCATTTTCCAGAGCAATTTATAGTTCCTTCATTTGCAACCATCACTTGACATTCTGGTGCTGGGTATAGGAAACAATTTAATTTCTTGGCTACCTTACAATGAATAAAATTATGGGTGCTACCTGAATCAATCAACACTATTACCTTTCTCTTCTTGATTTGTCCTTTTATCTTGAGAGTTTGAGGAGTGGTAATTCCTGCCAGTGCATTACACGATATGGTTGGATTCATTTCTTCCTCTCTAGGAATGTCTCCCTGTGTATATCCCCTTTATGCCATTTTTCTTCCTTTTCACTCATGAGGAATACATTTTATTCTCAAAGACACTTATGATTCCGGTATTATGTCGCTAAATTTGGAGTAAAGCCCTTTTGCTCTTTTTTCTTCCAATTGTTGTGGTGTCAACCTTGTAGGTTGTGGAAATCTAGGCGTAGCAACACTTCCTTCTTTATAGGAGTGAGTGGTAGGCTTCCTTGTCGCCATAATTTTACATTCAATTTTTCTTGCCAACCTGAATGCCTTCTCCAATGAATCAGGTTCCAAACACGAACTTCATGTTGGATGTTATCTTATAGGCCAAAGAAATAGATTTAATTTGTCTTCCTGAAGACAATACTACTCTTTAGACAATTTCAAGTTCTCAATCATAGTTCTACTAAACCCTTTTGTTTGAGATTTATCAATTGGTCAAAGAAGGTGTTGCTCTGTATCTCATAATAAAGTTATCATTTCTCTCAGTGGCTCAGAAAATTGACCAAGCATACAATTTTTTTATTGATGTTTTCATCGATACCATACAAATGTATTTTGTTCTAAATGTAAAGTTTAGTAATGCGGTGAATTTTGTGTGTTTTGCACGTTATGGAGATCAAAATATTGCTCCATCCGTAGTATCCATGTTATAGGATCCTTTCCATCAAACTTCCTCATATCCATTTTTGGAATATGGTGGTTCTTCCCGCCAACATTAGAGTTTATGAAATCATGATTAACATTTATTTTGTTCTCATCATGAGGTTCTTCTACTATATTTTCACCATTAGGAAACATTTCTTGTATCAACTTTATCAAACCTTCGATGTCTGCTTTTAGATCATTCTTCATGTTTTCCATGTTGTCTTTCATGTCATCCATATTAGCCTCCATGCCAACTTCCATGCCATCCATCTTAGCTTCCACGCCTTTCTTCAAACCGTCCATCTTTGCTTCCATACCTTTCTTCAAAACTTCCATTTCACTTTTTGTCGCTCTTTGCGAGAGTGAAATTTGTTGCACTTGCTCTGTAATTTTGATAGATCATGTTGCAATTCTTCATCTTCATGATTCATAGTAGAGCCATCTAAAGGCTTAATGGGTGTTAAATTATTTTTACGGGGCATATTCTAGAACCCAATACTGATATATATTCTACAATATGCCCTTGGAATAAATTCAAATTGATTCTTCAAACAAGACTTATGCAATTCGGAAAAAAATACACACCTTTTACTAGCTTTTAGGAGCTCGATATTGAAATTGAATTATCTCCAGGATTGTTAAGCACTTAAATACTTTAAATTTTTAAAGTTTGGGAGTAAAATTTCTTCATCATTTTATGCTGGTAGGTTCACTTGATTTGGATTCTCCAAGACAAAGTTGTGTCCAATCTCCCTACCAAGTCAATCTTAATTATGGATCTAAATTCTGCATAATTTAACTTGTACGACTTGCCACGTGTCACTGTTTTGTCCTTTGTCTCTGAAATTGATATCCAAGAAACTAAATTCTGTGTACTTGCAACCACTTTTTACGGCACTCAAATCCGATGCCCAGAGAGAGAGTTATTGAACTTTTCCCACGATCACCTCTTTGAGATGAAATTCAGGAGCCTGAAAAAGCACTACCTTCCACAGATCATATCTCCAAAAATATTGCTAACCAAGCTCTGAAATTTTTGAATATGTTCCCTTAGATTGAATGGACTTAAGAATTTCAAAGCCCAGACTGGGAAAACATAGCGCAAATCTCCCACGACATGACTTGTTTAGAGCCTCAGTGACCCACCTCCACAGATCATCTCGTAACATTACAGCATCCAAGTTCAAATTTTGGAAGATTTTCTGGATGGCTTCACACCCTAAAATTATTTAAACTTCGTAGAAAAAAAGTTATAGCTAAAATTCCACGATGACTTGTTTGGAGCAGCGAAACCCTAGAATCCAAAGCTCACACGAAATGTAACCAGCCTCCAGTGCTGAAGAGAGATATAAATGTTTTAGAAACCTGCTTTCACTGAAAGGGAAAAATCCATTAAGATGGTATAAATGAACAATTCCTGGATGATACAATTTACAAAACCTCCTTTCTATATATAGGAGTCCATGTGGCCATAATGTAATCCTAGTGGGCCACAATGTAATCCTAGCCGACCTAACAATAATGGTTTAAGGGCACAATAATAACAAAATGGGGGTTACAAGGGTACAATAATAACAATAAGGGGTTTACACTAATAACAATAAGGGACTATACTATTAATATAGGGACCTAACATCATAACTCAAGGATAGGCCTTGTTAAAAGCATGAAAATTTTATTGATGTATCTTTAATAAGATTACTATTGAATTTGATATGGTTGACTTGGATTTTATCTCAGGGGCTTATTGTGTTGAGAAGTGAATCTAGATCATTGACCTATGTAATAGGATTTGATGCACTATTGAGAAATAAGAGTATCTTGTGATGTGTTTGATCTAAATGTTGCTAGTGTTTGGAATGATTTTGTTTTTGTGGGATGTTATTGGTACAATGATTTCATCTTAGATATTGGTTGCGGAACTATCTCTATGTTGTTAGGGTTTTTCGTTGGACATACATTTTTATCAGAGTTATTGAGACAAGGGTTTTACTTGGAAAATTTATTTATGTAGCTATTGTTTGGGAAAAGAAAGTTAATATAGACGGTAATAACCATGAGTTGATAGTGAAAACAGTGGAATTTACACAATATTGTGACATTGGCATGACGAGAGAAAAGGTAGTAGAGCAGTGGTATTGATAGCAGTAGTTGAGAAACATATCCATAGTAATATATATTATTTTTCTATCTTTTATTTTCAAGGTGGCAGGGTGGTGCAAAGAAGAGAGTGAAGTCCCCTTCAGGTTAGAGCTTGAAAATACTTCAGGGTGGTAGGGTATTGCTAGGGCAGGTTGGAGCCTATGCGGGGTGGTAGGGTGGTGCTAGGGTAGGTTGGAGCCTAGTCAGCTTTGTGGAGTAGTAGAGTCATGGATAATTTAAAGGACTTGAAGCAAATATTTTCGGTTATGCATATTGACAAGCGAGTTCAGTTGTGGCAAGTTGTGAGAGGAATAGTTGTCAAGGGGCGAGAAGCAGTCAAAGAAATAAAGAAATAATTTAGGAAGAGAGATAAATATATTTCATTAGGGGGAGTAACCCTTTTTCATTGGTGTCAAAGGGGAGATAATTCAGGAAGGGAATATCATCAACATGGAGATAGGGAGAGAAGTAATCAAGGGGGAGTATGTGTGTTTCCATCAGTGACAATGGGGGGTATTGTTGAATGGTGTTGCATTGATTCCAACCTCATTCATGAATGCTCTTAATTTTCATTTACGAATTGCATTGATTGGAAGCTCCATTGGTCATGGAACCCTGGAAAAATGAGGAGATATTGTAGTGTAGCCATGTTGCCTCGTGTCTGATGAGGAATTTGTATATGAGGATTAGTAATTTTGCAGGTAAGACAATCCTCAATGTGTAGTCCTCGTGGTGCCAATTCCAACGGTAGGTGGCACGCCTCATGGTTCCTCTCAATTGAGGAAATATTCCAGCCTAATGTTAATGATCCAAAATTAAGGTCAAAGGCCCCAATGTCTACACAGATTAAGGAGTAAAATAAAATTTAAAATTTGAATGAAAGTGGTCAAATAAGCTTTGGTTGAAAACACTTTTGAATATTAAATGAAATTATGTTAAAACAACTCCTAACAATTTTTAATGGCTCAGTTGGATCCATGGTCGTCGCAAATTTTAAATTTGAAGACAAGTGATCAAATGGGCCTTGGTTGAAAAGATTTTTTTTGAAATTAAACTATAGTAAGGTTGGCCCCTATACGAATTTTAATGACTCAGTTTCATTTTTGTTTTTCGATTTTTGTGATATGGATCCATGGTCGACCCTCCTAATCGTGCCACCACGTAGTATATATATGCATGAAACCATAACACACAAAAATCATGAAAATGATTCGAAGATTAATTTATTTTTTGAACACCATTAGGAACTTTATTATGTCGAGTCTCTGTGTTAGGGAATGCAAAAGTTATGATCTATATTGAGTACATTTCATGACCTATGATGCCAATTTGGTGATCTAGTTGCATAGATGGCGTGAGTAGACGGTGCAATGATGCTAATGAATATGTTGTGTGATTGGATCATAGTTATGTGCGAGTATAATGATGCATTTAAAAGGTGAATGAAAATGTCCCTGTGCATGGAGTGATCGATGGCTTCCAGCACATGGAAGGTAGGGTTCCAATTAAAGACATAACACTTTTGTGAAAATATTTCTTCTAAGCACATGGATTGGATGGTTAGTTCATATTCTCCATTGGTGAATAATCTCAAAAGGTTTTGGTTGTCAATTTTTAAAACATGTTCCACAATTCTCTAGGGTTGGTGTAGTCACGTTAGTCTCCTTGATTATGTTTTTCTTGATGGGTTTCATCTCCAGTTCTAAAATGTGATAAGGCATGTTGATATGGTACCATTAGAGAAATTTTGAGGTAAAAAATGGGCCTCAAAACAAAAATGTACAAGTAAAATCAACTTTATAACAACCAATGGGATTCAATATGACAATGTCAACCATGGGGGATGATTCACCATTTTTGGAGTAGAAAGTAAAAATATTAAAAAATAAAAAATAAAAATAAAAACTACTTTTGAACTCTTATTTTCAAGTTATCTCACTACAGTTTTACTCAAATTTCGAGCAGGAGCACTCATTGGATGTGGAATTTAATTATTCACCCAAGTAGTACCCATGTTGCATACTTTTGATGGATCCTGCTACATGAACAATGATAAATACATGAAAAAATGTGATTGTTTCTACTTTTGATGGACCCTGCTACATGAAAAATAAGAAATACAAGAAAAAAAGTGATTGTAAGGTCCATCGAAAGTATGAAACATGGGCCCCACTCACAATTTGAGTAAAATTGTAGGGAGATAATTTGAAAATACGAGTTGAAAAAGTATTTTTATTTTTGCCCTCTAAAATTTGATGATGTAATCTAAGCTTATTTTATTATCTTCGCTATTATTTTATAATAGTCCTTAGGAGACCCATTTTAGACCTCAAAATTGCTCTAATGTGATTTGGTTTTTGTTCACGAATTTGGACCGAGCGAAATGATTTTTTGGCTTGGGAATGCTGCAGACTTCACTCGAGCTTACAAATGATTATTATTGCTACATATAATCTCGGTCTTAAACTCTTGTGGTGATATAAATGTGGAATGGCTAGGTGGTGAAATATGAATTATCTTGGTCTCGTGATCATTCAATTATATATTCTAATGAACATCAAAATGACCTCTGAGCTCTATTGGCAGTCAATTTCGTATTAGAAATTTGTATATGGTTAAGGATTTAAAGCCTACAGAGGGTGTTGTTTTCAATTTTAAATATGATAGGAGGTTGAAAGTCAGATATTGAGGTTGGGTTCTATTCTTATTTTTTATGGCTAGAAAACGAATTTTTGGTTTTATGTATGTCATTTTTCAAGAGCTCAACCAAATTAATTTGTTTCATTTATAACATGGCTGACGTGGTTCCAGATTTATTATGTAGAGATAAACCGAATAAATTTGTTTCATTTGTAACATGGTTGACGTTATTTCATAGAGCTCAGTCGAATAAATATGTTTTGTTTGTAATGTGGCTGAGATGGTTCCAAATCTATTTCAGAGAGCTTAGTTGACTAGTCAATTATATTCCCCTTGTGACATGATTCCAAATTAATTTGTTTCATTTATAACATGGTTGACGTGTTTCTAGATTTATTTCGTAGAGATAAACCAAATAAATTTGTTTCATTTGTAACGTGGTTGACGTTATTTCATAGAGCTCAGTCGAATAAATAATTTTTGTTTGTAATGTGGCTGAGATGGTTCCAAATTTATTTCAGAGAGCTTAGTTGAATAGTCAATTCTATTTCCCTTGTGACATGATTCCACTCAATTGGAACTTTTGGGTTTCTCGAAGATGTTCAAGTGACAAGTAAAGTATCAAACCTTGCGCTCCACTTTGAAGTTAGCGTGACCATAATAAAAGTGTTTGTGAGGATGGCCTTGTGAGCACCATTGCATAGCATAGTGGGTGTATAATTTGTATTGTGCATCTGAGATATCAGGTTTAAACCTGATTGCTCCTCAAGTCATAAACTAAAATTATTTATAGCTAAGATTAAATTTCAAGTCATGTTTCTTTGGTTGATTGGTAGTGTGTTGTTGATATTTTAACCTAAACCCTTGTACAAGTCTCAAATCATTCAAGTTGGAAATTTTTTTATTTTATGATATTATCATTTTGTCAAAAAGTTTGCAGAATCTATAGATCATTTGTAAGATATGAAATTGGGGAAGTCGTCGAACATTTAGGTTTCATATGGTTTATTATGATTAATTTTTATTTCTATAATTATTATGCACCCAAATTGAGATCTGGAATAAGAACTGAGATTGGAACTCAAATAAGGGCCTTGCTAAAAGCATGAAAACTTTATTGATGTATCTTTGATAAGCATACTATTGAAGATGCTATGGTTGAATTGGATTTTATCTCAGATACTTATGGTGTTGAATAGTGAATCTAGATAATTGACCTATGTTGATAGGGTTGGATGCACTATTGAGAAATGTATCTTGTGATGTGGTCAATCTAAATGTTGCTAGTGTTTTGGTAGATTTTATTTTTTCAATATGTTATTGGTACAATGATTTCATCTTAGAGACTAGTTGTGGAACTATCTCTTTGTTGCTATGGTTTTACATTGGATACATGTTGAGTAGAGTTGTTGATACAAGGTTGTACTTGGAAAATTAATTTATGTTGTTAGGGCTTGGGCAAAGAAATTTTATATAGTTGATAATGACCGTGAGTTTGCAATGATAGCAGTGGAATTTATGCAATATTATGACAGTGACATGACGAGAGAAAAGGTAGTCAAGAAGTGGTATTAATAGTAGTGGTTGAGCAGCATATACAGAGTAATATATGTTATTATTCTATATTTTATTTTCATGGTGGAAAGGTGGTGATAGGGAAGGATGGATACTGTGTAGGGTGTTGGAGCATCATTTTATTCGGAACTGATAAATCGGGGCGTCGGAGTGTCCTAGTTGGAGATGGTAAATTAGGATGTTGGAGAATCCATTTAGTTGAAGTTGATAAAGAAGGGGGTCATAGCCTCCTTCTAGTTGTAGCTTCCTATTGATGTAATATTTAAATACCTATATTAATAAGCGTTTGGTAGTTTTTCTCCCATAAGGGTTTCCGCCAAAAAAAAAATATTTTGTATTGTCTTGGATGTTGTGCATTGTTGATTGGTGTTGTTAATTTATTTTTTGATCTAATTCTAATGATAATTAATTCTTTGTGAAGTTAAAATTAACTAATTGAAGTGAAATATTGATCCAACCCCCTCTCAATATTTCCAAAATTCACCACTCTGAAGGAGAAGGATTTGTATTTCTACATAGAGCTTGGAGATAATGCCAAATACCATATAATTATTATTGACATGATCAAGTTTCAGATGGAGTCTAGCAAACACTTGTTGGTGGAGGACATGTTGTATGTTCTAGGTATCAAAAATAACTTGATCTCAGTTGCTACCTTGGAGGTAAAGGGTTACATCGTGGCCTTTAAGGAGGGGTAAGTGTATATTCAGCCCAAAACTCAAAGATAACGAAAGTAATAATGTCCATGAAGGGAAAATTGTTTCTATTGCAATTTGAGCTAGCACACACATTGGTGAGATGTAGTAAATGGTTGGGATACTTGTGGCACAAGAGGATGGTGAATATTCATCATCGAGCACTTAATGTGCTCAAGGCGATAGTGATGATGCAAAGGTAATTGAAGGTTGATTAGCATGAGGTGTGCAAGGATTACACACTAAGTAAATATTCCAAGACCAATTTTCTAAGAAATGAAACTAGGTCCAAAGGGATTTTGGATCTAGTACACTTAGATGTGTGTGGGCCCATGTTAATAGTATCCTTGAGTGGGTACTAGTATTATGTGACCTTCATTGATGGCTTCTCCAGGAAGACCTGGATCTATTTCATGAAAAATAAGGATGAGGTCTTCAACAAATTCAAGGAGTTCAAAGCTCTAGTTGAGAATCAAATAGGGGGGAGATCAAGAAGTTGAACTCAGAAATTGGAGGTGAGTACACATCTCATGGCTTCAAGGAATTTTGTGCAAAAGAAGGCATCGATAAGGAGTTGAAAATTAGGTACAACCCTCGACATAATGGGGTTCCAGAGCAGAAGAACATGGTTATTGTTGGAGAAAGAAAGGCCATGCTCCATCACCAGGATATACCATGGTTTATATGGAAAAAAGCTTGCAACACTTTCATATATTTGCATAGTAGAATCCTGCACAAGGTGTTGGTAGTATTGACACCAAAGGGGGCATTTACAAAGAATAAAATATATTTGGGGCACATTCGCATATTTGGGTTCTTTGTATATTTTCATGTTCCCGAGGAGAAAAGGACCAAGTTGGAACCTACTACATAGAAAAGTATCATTTTTGGGTATAGAGAGAGACTTCAAAAGAATATCATGTTACAGTCATTCTCTCAAGAAGACAATAGTGTGCTGGGATGTGAAGTGAAGAAAAGAGGGCTATTTGGAAGTTTGGAAACATAAGTTATTCAATATTTTAGGTTTATAAGGAGTAGAAACCATAGGTTTCTGAAAATTTCAATCCAGAAAAATATTTATGTAGTTATAGATTTATTTATCCTACTTATTATTTCAATAAGTTATTTACATAAATCTTCTAGTAAATTTCGAAATAAATACTACTGCAGCATTCACTTAAGTATATGCATAGGAAGGAAAAATAAGAAATACAAGCATACGAATCAATCACATGTACACACTTATTTTTGGACAATTGTCCTCAGAAAAACCCAATGCGGGAAAACCGGTGCAACAAATGAGGGTTTATACATTATTCTTCAACAATGAAATTATTTACAAGGAAAAGAATGGCAGACTTCTTTAGAAAACACCTGAGATAAATTCTCAGGAACCCTTTGGAGATTTTCTGACACTCGGAAGACCCACTGCCTCCTTCTGCGTCACTGTATGTGTCTCTCTGCGCAGTCCCAGCGTCAGACTGTGTCACTTTGCGTGGGATCTTTGTGTTGCCTTTTGTGGCCCTCTGCATCCTTCTCTCCTCCACCTTTGTCACTATTGTCTCCCTCTACTTCTTTTTCCTATGCAACTCTGTCTTGCAACTCTCCCTCTGAAATCGAAATCTATTCCTTCATAATCGACTTCCTTTAGGTTACTGAGTGTATGCCCGGCTTGCTTTCCAAATGACCCTCAAGCCTTATTTTATAATTTTCTCATTGGCGAATCAATGGCCTAGATAAAAATTCTAATCAATGGCGAAGATTAAAACTTGACTTGATCTTCGTTCTCTAGAATATTCACACTCTGTTCCCTAAGTTTAGACATAGGGTCTACATTAAAATAATTAATTATTTTAATAAAACATAAAACGAGTGGAATTTCCACAATTGGTTTTTGGGTTCTTTGGAATACTCATGCCCAAGCCTCCTTAAAAATTTTGAGACTTGGAACACTTTTTGATGCTACAAAAATCAACACTCCCTCTTAGTGAGGAAAGTGTTCTGGAAAAATGCATGTTGCATGTTGCTCTATCTTGAAGCATCCCCTACACTGTTGATTCTTGGCTGCTACCACTCACTTGCTACACTGCTGCCTTCTGTACTACTGCCCATGACACTATCACTGTCACTACCTCATCTGTACTGCAGCTCCCTATGAATCTTGAACCTATCCATTCCTACTACTGAAATGGATTCTTGATCATCCCCATATTTTATCTGAAATAGACAAACTTATTTGTTCCCAAAGATTTCATGAGGATATCTACCACTTGTTCTCCTGTAGGAGTGTACTCCAATTGTATAAATCCCCTTTGGACACAATCTCTGATGAAATTACAACAGATATGAATTTGCTTCGACCGATCATGAAACACAGGATTCTCACAGAGCTTGATGAAACTCTGCTTATCACATAGAATGTTGGTGGCCTCCATCTTCTCCTTGAGTAAGTTCACAAGAAATTTCTGAAGCCATATGGCCTCACATGAAGTTGTGCTTCTAGCCATATATTTAGTTTCTGCGAAGCTCGGGGACACATATTTATGTTTCATTCTACACCAGGAGATCATCCCTGATCCAACACTGAAACGATACCCATTGGTACTTTTCCGATCTACTGGGATCCCAGCCTAATATGCGTCAGTGAACCCACTCAACCTGATGTCATTGCCTCTAGTGTATTTCAGTCCAAGGTCTACTATTCCTTGTAAATATCTGAGAACATGTTTGGTTTCAGCCCAATGAGCCCTCCTAGGTTCCACCATGAACTGACTGAGAGTATTGACAGCATAACATATGTTTGGTCTCATGTTTACCAAATACATGATTAGAGAACCTATGAATAGCCTATACAATGTAGGAACAACCTCATCATCTTCAGATGTGTCAATTGTCTTCTAGTTGGTGATCATTGGAGTATCCATGGGTCTACAATCCTCCATCTGAAAAAAATTTAGAACTTCTATTGTATATCTTCCTTGACCAAGGAGGATCTCACCCTTCTCCTGCCAGACTTCCAACCCCAGAAAATATCGCATCATCCCTAGATCCTTCATTTCAAATTCCGCAACTAAATTATCCTTGCAATCCTTAACATGATTATATATCCTATTAGGAATAGATCATATACATACAACACTAGTATAAGAGGTTCATCCCCTACACTCAGATAGTATAGAATGGGATCTGCGTCACTCTTGACAAATCCAATTTTCTGCAAGTAACTGTCAATTTGACCATACTAAGCTCTAGGGTCTTTCTTAAGTGCATAAAAGGCCCTCTTCAGCTTGCACACATGATTTTTATGCTCATGCATATCAAATCCCTCTGGTTGTTCAATATATAGTTCTTCTTTTATCACTCCATTTAGGAATGCAGTCTTGACATCCATCTAGTGAATCTCCTATCCCATCTACGCAACAAGGGATATCACAAATCTAATAGAAATATATCAGGCTACTATGGTGAAGGTCTCTTCATAATCTATCCCTTTTTTATGAGCGTACCCCTTAGCCAAAAACCTGGCTTTAAAATTCTCGATTCTGCCATCTGCATCATATTTGATCTTGTAGATCCATCTCAAACCTACAATTGATCTGTCTTGAGGTCTGGGAACCACTTCCCAGACATCATTCGTCATGATGGAGTTGTACTCCTCCACCATTGCATCGACCCATATCTGGTGTTGAGCTACCTCCGGAAAACCAAATGGTTCCCCAACCCACGCTACCAAAGCTTGGTACCTTTCAGGTTGTCTGTGTTGCCTCTTCTCATTTTAGGGGCTCTAACAAAATCTTCTACATCCCTCAAAATCTGTCATAATTCCCTACTCGTCCTACCACTAGTATTGGGTGGATCCACCTTCTTTCATTCCTGCAAGTCCTCGAGAGATGTATCCCTTGGATCCCCATGCCTTGTAGAGGCACTCATATTACCCTTTGTAGGTCATTATGGTTGGACCAGTGGATCCTCCTCATACTGCGTAGCAGAAGGCATCTCTCGGGATTTTCTGAAGGTCCTTTCCTTCATGAATTTCACATCCCGTCGTACCACAATCTTCCTGCTCTCAGGAATGTATATATGGTAAGCCTTTGTGTTCTCACTATATCCCACTAGATATCCCTTTTCCATAGTCTTGTCCAACTTCTTCCTCTTCTCTTTGGGCACATGACAATATGAAGGATTGGAAAATATCCTAAAGTGTCTTACTTCAGGATTACTACCAGTGAAGACACTTTATGGAGTGATCTTACCCAATGCATTATGAGGAATCTTGTTTTGTATGTAGAGAGTTGTATTACAAGCTTTAGCCCACAGAAATTTGGGCATGTATTAATCATACAACATTGCCCTTGCAGCTTCGACAATAGTTCTATTCTTCCTCTCCTCAACTCCATTTTCCTCCAGATTATATGAACCAATCCACTCTCTTATGATTCCTTCCCTTGCATAGAACTATGTGAATTTTTTATCCATGTACTCTCCACCATTTTCTGATCATAATGTCTTGATCCACTTTACTATTTGATTCTCTTCCATAGCTTTAAACTCTTTGAATCGGACAAAGACTTCGTCCTTGGTCTCTAGAAAGTAGATTCGGGTCTTCCAGGAATGGTCATCAATAAAGGTGACGAAATATTCGGCACCACTAAGATCTGTAGTGGACATTGGCCCACATATGTCTGAGTGTATTAAGCTCAACACACTCTTAGTCCTATTGTTTCTTCTATGGTATGTTTCCTTCACATACTTTCCCAATACACACCCTTTGTAGACATCGTCTCTCTTAGTGCTCAGTTCTGGAACTCCTGCAATAGTTTTCTTGAGAATTCTCAATGCCCCATGATGCAAGTGCCACATTCTCCTATGTCATAGCTCATTCAAGTACTTCTCATCAGTGTTGCCTATCAGTGTTAGTGGGGATTTGAGTTGTAACTTGTAGGGTTTATTGCTCCTGACTTTGATTTGTGCTTTCTTCGTTCAACTTGGTTGTTTTATGTATACTCTATTTCCAATGAAGTAAACGTCATAGCCTTTTTTTTGAAGATCCGGAACATAGAGTAAGTTCATCCCCAACCAGGCACATGTAATACATTAGTGTCCCGAAGCTTATTACCAGCCTCAATTTGAAAAACTATGGTACCTCTTCCAATAGGAGTACATTTTTCCTTATTGCCCATTTTTGTAGTGCATTTGATACATGGGCAGACAAAATGCACTGTGCTTGGTAGGGGAGGTTACTTTCCTACAAGCAGTAACATGTCAATTGGTTTTTTATATTGTTAGTGGAACAACATAACATGTAGTAAACTAAGTAAAGAACATAGCATGCTATAATAGAGGATAAACAAGAAACAAAATATACAAATACAATAACAAGCTCAATCGAGTGAAACATACTAATAATCCAAATGGGGAACTTTTCCCCTTTTATTAGTTGTTGATGGTATAAGAGAATAGGACGTTAAAACACTTGCAATGAATCCTTAGAGCTATGGAGCTCTAATATTCAAGGCAAGGAGGGCTCTTCCCTTTAAGCTTCTTGCAAGCCTCTCTCTATCCTTGACAGATGGTAGAATAATGGACACTTGGTGAACTTCTTCTCTTGGATTGAGGTGTTGGATGGCCAACAGCTAAATCCTTCCACTCCTTTATGCTTGGACAACAAAATTATGGTTTTCTCTTAAGAAATTTGGCTAGCATAACAATGTGTTCTCCATTCTTCTTCCCATGGTGGTATTTTATAGGAAAATTTTAAATTTCCCTCCCTCCCTTGGTACAATGTGGATGTTGAGTGGGAGGGTGATTCCATTGTGTGCTACACTTGAGGCATCAAGGTGGCTCCAATGCGGTTGTACTTGGCTGCCTTGAGTGGGGAATCCTCTTCTTCAAGTGTGCCAAGTGGTCCCGGATGGTAACCTTCAGCCATACCCAGGATCGCATGGCTATCTGAGGGATAGACACGAAGATGTTCACTACTATCGAAGAAAAGGTCGCACGGATCCGTTAGGGTCAGTGATTTTTGTGCGCTATTTGATAAATTTTCCTGCTTGACCTTAGGAAACGTTAAATTTTTCAGGTTTTGTAATGTATTTCTTCCCTGTAAATCCTTCTGCTTGAAATTTCATAATGTATTTTTCTTGTATGATTTTCCAGTGATAACAGTTTCCCCCTAATGTATGAGGTCTAGGAAGAACTATATAGCCGAAATAAATTATAGTTTCTTTTATGTATAATCCATTTGAGAGAGATAGAGAGTAACTTGCGTGAAAACTAAGGTTGGAGACCCACTGTCATGAATAAGAGAGGGACCATGTTATTTTGGAAACCTACAAGAGATATAATAAATACAATATTTCTATGAGGCGGGCATGTCCCATGCTTGTGATGCTTTGGCTAGTTAAAGCTTATATGACAGATAGAGGTTCTATCTGTGTCACTTGTGTGGTAGTGACCTTATGTTTGGTTGATGACGATGGTTGTTGATGCCCTCAGGGGCGTTGTTTCTTTGACATTAGGTTGAATGTAGTACCCATATCCATAATCTTGGTATGGCATGATTTTTAGAGTAAATTATCATTGTATGCATGGGTTTATGACTGGGACCTTCCCATGTAAGCATTGCTGAAAGAGATGCTTATGATCGCACGGGTCTTTGAAAAATTCTGACAAAGTGCAACGGTTATGAAGTACGATACCATCTTGACATGAAAGCTTACGTTGTAGTCGAATGTCAGGAGAATCGATGACATCAATGGGAAATGATGACTCCCATAGTGCCATTTGATAATGCTCCTATTGAGGTGAGGAGCTATCCAAGGTATTGCCTCCTTCATGAAAAATGGTTGTTGAAGTCGACAAGAAGGAAGCCTCAACCAACCAAGAGAAGTACTGATGAAAGGGACCACGGTCTCTAATGTAGCAAGTGGGGTATGATAGGTTAACATAGGCATGATGGTGAGAAATGGATGTAACTGTTGATGGGAGTTCAGTGGCCCAAGTTCATAGCTTGTAAATGCAAGTGGCGACAGTCATAACAATTTCTGGTGAGGAAAACCCTGGGGTCGATAGGACATCTAGGGTCGGTATGTGGTTGTTATGAGTGTCATGGGTGGTTGGGTAAATAATGTGATGCTCTAACTAAGGGTGATTAGGGACTGATACTAGGTAGGAAATGTGGATGGGTGGGTGGGATTTTTCTCCTAAAAAATATTTTAACACTTGCCAAAAGAATATAGAATGGGTTTGGATGTTTAAGCATGGAGAGGGGTGCCCCAATAAACATGAAAATGATCACTCACTGCTGATGTGAGGAGGGTGTGCTTTGCTAAGGGTGGGGGCTCTGTTGGTTGGTCTCGGTGCTAGGGTGATGAAGCAGATGGAAAGTGTCGCATATGGGCTATGTTGATGGGGGTGTGGTAGGCCAAGTGCGAGATGCGGTGGTGCATATTCGATATTCTTATGAGAATGGAAGTATGGGAAAGTGGTTTTATCGTGATGTGGTAAAAATTGACTTGATGTATGATAGATGAAATGAAAATGAAGTGCTTCCCAGACTTGGATGTTATGGCCATGGCGCCACATTCTTGATGTATGGTCTACTTGAGTGATGGACGCCATGGAGGGTGAGGCTCTACCGACCGACAAGAATATTTATCATGTGCAAGATAGGGTGATGATAAACATGGTCGGGTGACTGGACCCTATGGTTGATTTTTGTGGAGAAATGATATCAGGATATGCAAAGCTTCTTTGAGGAGCCTATCATGCTGGGGGTAGAATGATACCTTCTCTTGTACCTTCAGTGGCTAGGGCAACAAGAGATTTTTCATGATTGTAACACTTGAAACCAATACCCCAAGTGAACACATATTTTGTATTCAAATATATTGAAAAAATGTTGAATAAAAACTGATAAGAGAGGGCATACCTGTCGTAACTGAAAAATTATTTTTTCTAAGGTGTGGATGTGTGAAGCCTAATTTGGACGTGATGAAGTGTTGATCATTGTGTTTCTTTCAGTTTTTCAATTGGGTGATCGGGGCTCCCAATATGGTTTTTCGAATATGTCAAAAAGGGTGATATATGGGTCAATATGGCTCATTTCAGTTCATTTGTGTTATTTGAGAGTTGTGAGGTCAGAGTTGATCCCCTACAGTCGAGCCTTTCTTGTCATTGTGGTCAGCCTATGTACCCGATATTCGCACTGTCAGTGCCAGGTAGGCCCCTGAATGTCCCAAAATTCAATTTTTTCAGTTTTATGTTTGGGGGGGGGGGGGGTCCGTACAAATTAGGTTTGTACGGACACATACCTCTTTTTGGCTTTGATTGCGCAAGCGATCAAGGTACAGGCACGCGGACCTCGTGGGAAAATAAAATTTTCCGTAATTTTTTCGCACATGGACAAGTCTTTGCATGAAGACTTGCACGTCTGTTCTTGATACAGACGTGTGAACATCACGCTTGTGTAGAAAACAGGCGCGATGATGAGCCAAGGGAAATTTTGATTAAGATTTTTGATTTTTTTTTTGGTTTTTTGGGTCACTAATTTAGTTGTGTTTGGTAAAATTATTGTGTGGCGTGAGAGTGATTGGCCTGACCTACGCAAGGTGATGGTCCTGCGGGGTTGAGATGTCGCCATCTGTCTGGAGATGGATGTGTATTTTTTGACCGTCCTACTACCTTAGGGTGAGGCGATTCCACATCCACTCCCACCTGGGAGGGTGAGTATCCGTCGCTAGGCAAAGCAAAACTGCGGCGGCACACCTATTTCTCAGGGGTGCATATTTATTACATCGGTGACTGACTTAGCTAAGCAATGTGCCTTAGCTATGATAGTTCGTGTTATCACCCAAATAAAATGAAACATCATTTTGACAAGCTTAAATAGGTTCATGTGTCCCAAATAGGGTTGTAAGATTCATTTTTAAGTTAGGTCAAGGGAAAAATTAAATTTTTATTGTTTAAGTTTACCCTAAGGTCTAAACCCAGTCATTTTTAAACTCCCTCATGTCACATCATTCATCATTTTCTGACTTATTTCAATTTACAAGGTTTTTGTACCAGAAGTGTCAAATTAGCCAAGAAACCACAGTTTCGTAGTGAAATACACTGTGAAAAGTCACTTTTCGCTACGAAACTGCTGATAGTTTCGTAGCGAAAACAGTCAAATTAACACTAAAAATGCTACGAAAGTGTTGTTTTCTGTCTTTCTTGTCAATCTAGCTGTTAGGTGTCAAAAAATCATTGGGGATGACTAGGTTAGATGCCATTCGAGTCATGGAGGGATAAATCCAAGGTACATGCCCAGGTCTATAGTCATCATGATCAGTTTAGGTAAGTATGAGTCATCATAAGGTCATGAAGAGACATCAAAACTTGAAATATTTTCCCAATTCAGTCACTTCTTATTTCTCGTTTTTCCTTGTGTGATATTGAGCTCTGGAGAGCTAGTGCACTAAGCCAAAGCTGTGGCTGGTGTTTTCAAAGGATTACAGTGAGAATCATCAAGCGAGGCTGCAAATTTATCAAGTGAAGCAGCAAATCATCAAGCAAGGTTGGGAAGACATTGAAGAAACCATGGTAGAGAAAAGGAGGACTAACAAGGGTGGCCAATGCCTGAGATATGAACCTGCAGACATGAATTTTATCAATGAATACCCAACAATAGTAGAATCTTTCAGAAGAGCACGTTGCCTACAATTTTGTGAGAAATTACAGGGCTGTCATACACAGGTGTCCAAGGAGTTTGCTTTGAATTTCAGTGGAACAACCACTAAATTGGGAATGCTCAATTTATCCATCACACCAGAGGTTATTGCTGCTGCTACAGAGATTCCAAGAGGTCAGGAGAACTAGTTCAAAGGTTTCAAGTTTAACATGGAGCAGTGCAAAGAGTTTATGAATCCTGAGCATACCGAAATGGATCTCACCAATGCCATTCCAAGAAGTTATATAAAAGAAAACTATTCAAAATTACTGCTCATCATCCAAAATTATTTTACCTGTGAAGGGAGATACCACAAAGTGTACTCATATCATTTCAAATTACTTCTGCACTTTATTGGTAAGATTTCCCTTGATCTGCCTTTTTATTTGCATAGAATTTTGTCAAAAATGGTAGATAAGGTCCAAGAAAAGTCTGAGGGGAGTGATACTTCTTTATTTCATCATGGTTTAATGAAATTATTGGTCTTAGATGAACTTCAAAGGTTAGGCAGAGATTGGTCTTCATTCTTGTTTGTTAGTGGTTCTGATCTGGATGCTCTTACTCCTTCAAGAACTCCTAAGCCTAGGAGAATTCCATCAGCATTAGTAGCATAACATAGGGAATCATTGGTAGCAAATCCAAGTGAACCTGCAAGAGCATAAACAAGTGAACAAATTATGAAGGAGCCAAAGAAAATGCAAAGTCTTGATACACCAAGTGTCCCACCTACAAAACAGAAGTCAAAAGTGGTCAAACCTAAAAAAACAAAAATAAAATGTTAGTAAACAAGGAACTAAAAGGATGACAAGGAGCCAAACAGTGGTGCTAGAAGAGAAAACAGTGGTTGTAGAAGACAGAGTAGAAGCTAAGGGAAATCTAGAAGATATTTTACATGCCATTGGCATAGAGGAAACTCCTATTGTCCAGGCTGTGTTTATAGAGGAAGGTGGGTAGAAGTTAAAGAAGGAAAAATCTGCAAAGAAATTATAATTTGAGGGAGAAGATGCAGGTTTCATGTTCCAAGCAAGAAAGCCTATGACAAGGCATGCTAGGAAGCTATTAGAGAGCAATAAAGAAGTTCAACCACCCACTGACACAGCTCAGCCACCTCAAGAGGTTATTGAACTTTCATAACCTCTAGAGAAGGATAAAATCAGAAAATAAAATAAGGGAAAAGATAAGGTGATGGAAAAAACAGAGTTGCATCTCCTTGAAGAAAAATTGAAAGTGGCTAATTATGAAATTGTTTGTAATATTCCAAATTTGGAATTTTCTGCAACAAATAGAATACCCTAAGGTATTATAGAGTTGGAGATGCAGCTATATGTATGATAACATATGTCTAACCACTTTTCCTTCAATATTATGTGCACCAGCAACTTTATACAGTAATTTATAAGCCAAAAAGTGGGGAAAAACAACTATTTAGCCCTAAAATGCTTAATTCCAAGGATGTGCGTAAAAATAAGTAGGGTGGAAGGATGGATCTGATATTTTAGGCTAAGAGGAGTCTACATACTGAATTTCATCTCAAAAAAATTCTCCTAGCTATGTTAAAAAATTCCCCCATTCCCAACTAGGCTAGAAAACCATGATTTCCCATGACTTAATGTATGCAGAAATTTACTGAAGCTCAGGAAGCTGTGAGTTTCTGAAGGTATTAGTTGTAATAGGTTAATAAAATCATGAAATCAGTTACAAAACACTACTCATACAGTAGAAGAGATCAAATGAATACTTTTATGAGAAAATCCCTCTAAAAGGGGTGCTGCAACAATTGTATTTCACTGTAAAACCTTGACAATGTTATTTTCTAAAGCATAAAACAGCTGTAGGTTAAAAATCAGATCTAGGACATATCAGTGTACAAAATATTAGATCTATATGAGATCTCTACACTAGATTGTCCCTATTTTACATACCCCTTGGGGTTTTCAGCAAATCATGAAGCATGTGGAGTAGATCTGAAATCTTATGCAACAAATCTATAGATTTCTGCAGAATTTCTGAAGTAAATACATATATGAACAGATCAGATCTGGAAGGTACATGGATTGGTTGGCCAATCCATGGATCACCACAGTGGGGGGGAGATTCCCAACACCGGAGATCTCTCTCCCAAGAAATAGTTGAATCACCCTGCAACTTCTTCCTTGCAGATTGCGCAGTTTAGGAAGGGTAACTATGTAGTAGGATCTGGAATATGATATGGTCTGATGCCAAGATCTAAAATTATACTCCAACGGGAGATGCACTCTTCCAGGAGGTTAAAAGACACACTGCATGAGAAGAGACTCCCTAAAAACATCTAGATCTGAATAGATCTAGAGCTCCACTTGCTACAACTTACAAAAGCAGTCAAACTCTCAATAGGATTTGCATTGCAGTTGGAAGTAGAAGCTTGGCCAATTTTCGGATAGTGGATGAGAAATGCAAAACTCTTCCAAGAGCTACTCTATGGAAAGAGGTGGGATTCCCACCCGGGAACACCCAGTGCTAAGCAGCACTATTCTCAATCTAAACAACCTAGAGAATTCAATTTAGTCTAAGGAGACTAATTTCTGAATATCTTGAACAACCTCTTCTTGTTGTTCTCCTCTTTCTTTTATAGGATGAAAGTCTTTCAAAACCCTAAACCATCTCAAAGGTTTAGCTCCTTTCACATGTGCATCCTCCTTCTAGATCTACGCTGAGTATTTAGGAGGTACATTGCACTTAGACAATGTTGTAGATAAGGTCTTGTTGACCTAGTCAATTATCACAAACATTTTTCACACATAAGGGGTTTTATCAAAGCAAACCTGATTTAGCCTTGTTCACATTGGGCATTGATTTATTACATAGTTTTTAGGAGTTTATTGATCCTCCCTTACAATCTTATTTATGAACATGAAAATAAAAATGAAATTGAATATTCCTATTAGCTTGGGCTAATTAGGAATATTACAGTCCTCCCCCTTCAAAATGTTGCTTTTCCTCAAGCAAGTTCAAGGTAGAGCAAAACTTCTCCTTTCCTCTTCTTGTGGCCTCATCAACAGATCCCACCATGGCTGAAAATGATATGCAATGAATCTTTCCTCCAATGATTCTCTCCAAGTGCAAGATAGCAAAGTGTACATCATGAGAAAATGGAAGGTACAAGTGGTGATCTCTTTGTTTCTCAATGGCCTCCTCAAGGTAGGAGTGATGATGAACATGGGGAATATTATTCCCAATGAGTGAATTCCATACCCATGCTATCATCCAAGTGAAGTGAGCCAATCTTGTTAGCTCAAAAATATCCTCAACCCCTGGCTCAGACAATGTGTTGGGGCTACATGGAGAGATTGGATCCTCCCACCCAAGTGATTTCTCTCTCCATTTATGATAAGTATGGGGTTGTTGCTGCTCTTTGGCTGAAGTATTATGTCCTTCAAGAGTGGCCAAAGCTACCCCACCAAACAAATGAACCATGAAGTTCCTCCTCCAAAAACTCAAGTTCTCCAAATGGCTTCTCCCACATGAAGAAAAGAGATGTAGTTTGAAAATCATGGACTACCCATTGCTTCTCCTGAAACATGCATCATGAAAATTAGGGAAAATTATACTCCCAATGGGCATCTTCAACTCATAGCCCACTCTCCAAACAAAGCTTCCCATGAGCATAAACATATCAGTAATACATGGAAGCAGAATACAATGAAAGCAAGTTGCCAAAAGACAACCGAAGAGTGAATCATAGTTCCTCTCATGGAACCAGCGCAGTGCATCCTTGGCCTGCATCAAATCAAATAAGAACAAGTTCTCTTCCAGCCACTTGTTTGCTACCACAATCATATTACAAAATATAAACATGAAAGTACAAAATGGTGTCAATGGTGCACACCAAAATTCATGTGGCTTCCCCCACAAACCACCATTAAGGTAGCCAAAATCAATGCTATAAGTAGCTACAAGTACATCATCATACAACATACAAGAAGGAAAAATCCTCCTTGATACATCATGTTGCTCAAACAAGGAAAAGAAGTACAATACAAAATGTGAAATTATACCTCCTCCATCTTGTACTTGAGACCTTGAGCTGAAATGGCTCAACTGGAATTTCTCCCTCACCTCCAATGAGTAGGGAAGTGGTTGTGATCTCTTCTCCATCATCATCTGGGCTATGCATCTCTCCATATGCTAAAATATGTCATGCTGGATGCCCTCCCAAGTGAACTCCTCCATCAAATGGAAATATGCATCAAGGTGCATGGAAGAGAAGTCCTCATGTGCTGCATGTAGTAGCTTCTCCTTGAGACTAGAAGCTCTAGTCAAGAAGATCCTGCCATAGGAATAGATGACAACATCATCCACCATGTATCTATCATCTCCATCCGGTTCATCAAGAATCATGCATGCACCAACATCCTTGGAGTACTCTACCAAAAGTTGAGACCTCCAATAGGGATCAATCCTCCCAAGAGACAGTGTTGTGATCTAGCATATGAAGCTCTCCTCATGCTACTGCCTACTACTTTGACATCCCCCATGCCAAATTCATCCTCCAAACTCATCACCTCCTTGGAATCCAATAATGGTGAGCCAAGAGGAAATATGTCTCTCACCAAATCTAGATCTGGTGGCCTCCCAGGTGGAATGCCTCCATGTAATGAGACATCAAAATCTGAAGTGGACTACATGTATGAGTGGACTGATTTGTCCCTCTCTTCCCTACGCAGTGCAATCTCCTTCCTTTGTGCAGAAAATTTCTGAAATAGATAAGAGTGAATTCTCATCATCCCCTCATGATGATGCTTCTGCTCTTCTTCCTCTTCTAATGGTACAACGCTCGTATTCCTTCTCTGCTCATCCTCTTCATCAATATGTAAGAATGCCTCATCATCAATGAGAGACCCTATATCTTGGTCATCTCTTGAAGGAGGTACCTCCATGTCATCACAAGTGGAGGAGGGCCCTTCATAATATGGGGATCCTTCCCTTAGAAAACCATCATACATGTTCTTATCCCCTTTAGAAATAAGGAGTGGAGTTGGTTGCATGGTCTCCTCCAATGCATGCAAAGTGTTTGATGTTTTGATACATGATGGTTCACATTGATTTTCATCAAATTTCTTCATCAATCCCTTAGTGAATTCATCATATGCTTTCACATTTGCATGATAAAAAGAAATATTATTTTGAAACCACCCATCATGAGCCATACCTTTGAGTTGTAGCGCTGCTACTCCAATGGCCTCATCTTCTTCCTCCATTCTCCTTGCAGTGAATGTGGGCAATGTACTGCGTTGTGGATCTACATGTGTGGCTGAATGCTCACACCCCTCATGACAATATCTAGGGCTTGCTTCATCTCTAAACCATTTTAGAAATCTTCTACAATCTTCCCTTTCTATCTCCTTGAGATTTTCTGTGATGGCCTCCATAGTTTGAAAAAGGAGCAGGGAGATCTCCTCTTCCGTCATTCTTCTTCCTCCTCTTTCTCTTGATAAGAAAGGAAGCATGTTCCAACAATGTAGATCAGATTTTGTGGCTGAATTATCACACTCATTGTAATGAATTTTGTGGCTTTTAAGATCAGATGGATCTGCATGACCTCCCTTCTTCATTCCCCAGATTTCTTCTTTTAGTACATGAAGAGTTTCTGAAAACTCTTCTCTCTGCAGTCTTCCAAAAAAGGGGTTCAGGCCCTTCTCCTCTGTGTCTTCAGTGTAAACAGAATTCTCCATCAAATTTTTCTTGCTTCTTCTCTCTATCTTCTTGAAATATTGATCTCACAGGAAGAGCCAGAGATCATGCTTTGATACCACTGTAATATTCCAAATCTAGAATTTTCTGCAGCAAATAGAATACCTTAAGGTATTCCAAAGTTGGATTGGAAGCTATATTTCTGATAACAGATGTCTAACCACTTTTCCTTCAATCTTATGTGCACCAGCAACTTTATACAATAATTTATAAGCCAAAAAGTGGGGAAAAACGGCTATTTCGGCCCTAAAACTCTTAATTCAAAGGATGTGCGTAAAAATAAGCAGGGGGGTATGGATGTATATGATATATTAGGCTAACATGAGTCTACATACGGAATTTCAGCTCAAAAAAATGCTCCTAGCTATGTTAAACAGTTCCTCCATTCTCGACTAGGCTAGAAAACCTTGATTTCCCATGACTTAATGTATGCAGAAATTTACTGAAGCTCGGGAAGTGTGAGTTTCTGAAGGTATTAGTTTTAATAGGTTAATAAAATCATGAAATCAGTTACACAAAACTACTCATACAGTAGAAGAGAGAAAATGAATACTTTTATGAGAAAATCCCTCTAAAAGGGGTGCTGCAACAATTGTATTTCACTGTAAAACCTTGACAGCGTTATTTTTTGAAGCATAAAGTAGATGTAGGTTAAAAATAAGATCTAGGATAGATCAGTGTACAAAATCTTAGATCTATATGATATCTATACACTATATTGTCCCTATTTTACATACCCCTTGGGGTTTTCAGCAAATCATGAAGCATGTGGAGTACATCTGAAATCTTATGCAACAGATCTACAGATTTATAAAGAATTTATGAAGTAAATACATATATGAACAGATCATATCTAGAAGTTACATGGATTGGTTGGCCAATCCATGGATCACCACAGTGTGGGAAGATTCCCAACACCGGAGATCTCTCTCCCAAGAGATAGATGAATCACCCTGCAACTTCTTCCTTGAAGATTATGCAGTTCAGGAAGGGTAACTGCATAGTAGGCTCTGGAATATGATATGGCCTAATGCCAAGATCTGAAATTATGCTCCAACGGGAGAGGCACTCTTCCAGGAGGTTAAAAGACACACTCCATGAGAAGATACTCCCCAAAACAATCTAGATCTGAATAGATCTAGAGCTCCACTTGCTGCAGCTTAAAAAAGAAATCAAATCCTCAACAGGATCTATATTGCAATTGGAAGTAGAAGCTTGTCCAATTTCCGGATATTGGATGAGAAATGCAAAACTCTTCCAAGAGCTACTTTATGGAAAGAGGTGGGATTCCCGCCAGGGAACACCCAGTGCTAAGCAACACTATTCTCAGGCTAAGCAGCCTAGAGAATTCGAATTAGTCTAAGGAGACTAATTTCTAAATATCTTGAACAACCTCTTCTTGCTGCTCTCCTCTTTCTTTTATAGGATGAAAGTCTTGCAAAACCCTAAACCATCTCAAAGGTTTAGCTCCTTTCACATGTGCATCCTCCTTCTAGATCTGCGTTGAGTATTTAGGAGGTACATTGCAATTAGACAGCGCTATAGATAAGGTCTTGTTGACCTAGTCAATTATCACAAACCTTTTTCACACATAAGTGGTTTTATCAAAGCAGCCTCGATTTAGCCTTGTTCACACTGGGCATTGATTTATTACATAGTTTTTAGGAGTTTATTGATCCTCCCTTACAATCTTATTTATGAACATGAAAATAAAAATTAAATTGAATATTCCTATTAGCTTGGCTAATTAGGAATATTACATTGTTGTTATGAAAAGGGAAGCAAGGAAAGACAGTGTAGAGAAGACTCAATTTGAAGAAATGAAGGCAATTTGGGAAGAACATGTTGACATTGTCTCCAAGACTTTGGATGACACACAACAGCTCATCAAATGGACCATTCCAAGAAGGAAAGAGGCCAAACATGTCAGAATGATTAACACACAATTGAAATCCACCAATAGAATATTGAAAGACCAGGTTAAAGACCTTCAGGAGAAACTTCAACTAATTCAGGAAGAGCTAGAGAAAAAGGGTCTTAAAATGACAGTGCTTGAAGAGCCAATAGCTCAACCAATTGTAAATGAGGAAGAAATGCCTCAAGGATCTTAAGGTGAGTTTTTTTATGGTTTTTAAAGGTTAATGACATGTTAGAGACAAGATTTTGGCACTTACAGGGTTCAATTTTCAAAATTTCACAAAAAACTAGTTTTTCGGCATTTTTCAGCAGTTTCGTAACGTGCCTGGGCTTGAAGGGAAGCAAAACGCTACGAAACTAATGTAGATGTTATTTTTAATTTTTGAACCAGTTTTGACTGTTGAAAAAAGGTTAAATTGGTGTGGGAGATATGTCTAATGGTGATGATGACTATGCAAAAGGAAAGAATCAAAAAATTTGAGGGCAAATGGAATGTTTCGCAGCGCTACGATAGCACACTACGAAACTGCCTTACTTTCGTAGCGTACTGTATTTCAGCCTTTTTAGCAAGTTTTGGAGAATCTTTTTACATCTAGAGATTATTGAAGGGTTAAATACCATGACAATCAATTATTCAGCACTCAAGGACCACGAATTGAAGAAAAACTGACAGCCAAAGTATTCGTGGAAGAAGAAGACCATTTGCCTAAAAAATAGGGTTTTGTTTCCTAGTTTTGAGGAGGTCAGTTATGTGGTCATAAAGTGATGAATCCTATCATCTCAATTCGAACATGTGAAAGAATAATTGTCAAATAATGTAATTGCTTTAGTAGATAAGGTTTTTAAAGGCAATAATGAGTAGTTTGAGTCCTATTAGGAAAACGACTGTCAAGTAGAATAGGTGTATGTTTGTCATTAAGTTGATGTTTTATGGTTATGCAAGGTGTCATTAGGAAAAAATTTGATGAATCTAGCCAGGTGGTAGATCATCTCATGATGTAACAAGTATATTAAAGGCCATTGGGTCGAATTTGTCATGGGTTGGAAATTTTTGGCAAAATTGCAGCTTATTGTAAATTGACTATTTCAACAATACCACAACCTGAGATTATGAATGAGTTTTTAGTGCTTACCTATCTTATTTATACCTTTTATGTATCTGATTTGTAGTGGTTTTCATTTATAATACTCATAATTCATTCTTGCAATGTTGTGACTTCCTTTATAGATGAATTGACTGTGTAGTTTCATGTTTCATGTGTGTGTATGCTACTACTAAAAAATTTGACCTGCCTCAGCTTCCATGTCAAGTGAACTCACTGAATCACTGAAATATTGACTCCATAAGCCCAATGTTTACTTACTTATATTATTTTCAACCTATACTTATCATAAGAAATTTTTTCCTAAATAGAGTTAGCCATCTACATCTTTATTCAATATCATTAACCCTTGAGAGAGCCCTCTCAGACTGAGGAGGCTAAGCCTCAGTCACAGTATTGGTTTGAAACAATTACATGAGATTGTCTAATTAGCAGCCTATCAGAAGCAATTTTGTGATAACATTTTGGTGCATCCGTCGGGAGCCTAAAAATTATACTTTCCCTAATTTTGAAGTTGAACTTCTGAAGGTAGCAGGAGCTCAGAAGCTGATCGAGGCTGCATCTACCTTGGTGAATCCATTCAAAATTCATATGATCAAAGGTGGCTTCGAGAAGGAGATACATGAGGAGTAATCGTGACCCAGATCCACCCACCAGCGTAGATAATCCAAACACCATCTCTAGAGGCAGTCAAGGCATTTCTAAAATATCAAGTACTCCACTACATACAAAATCCTTGTCCTCTGAAGTTTTAAGAAGTCCTAAAGATAAAATATTTGATGATAAAATTCAGGAAGTCTTGTTTAGGTCTGAAAGTGAAAAAGAATTAACTGAAATTTTCTTAGACCTACATAGGAGAGGTATTGATACCTCAACCTTAGTGACACGGAAAGATAAAGAAGAGTTTTGGGAAGCAGTCACTTCTGTGTTGCTGTTGGAAAGAGAGTCTTTAGATAGGTTGAAGGAGCTTGACCCTTTCGAAATCTTGTTGAGAAGTAAAACTGGTTTTCCTCTTCTTGATTGGAGTTCAATTGTCAGTGGACAACAAATACCAAACAATCCTGCTCCTAACAATTCCTCTTCTTCCATTGTTGTTGTCCCTAAAACTACCACAGTCCCATTCACCATGGCCGGAAATGTACCTCCTCCACCTGTTGCACCTGCTAGATATGCCCCTCTTGTTATTCCAGCTATCCTACATGCCCTTCCTAGCAAATAATCTGCTATAATCAAAACTTGGGGTAGTGATGAAGAAATTACAACAGAGGAACATGTGGACCAATTTAATTATTTTACAGACAGGGAAGAGGTTTACCATGAGGATGTCAAGTTGATATTGTTTGCTCAGAGTTTTACTTGTGAAGTTAGGAAGTGGTTCAAAGCCATAAATCTTGGAAGCATTCATAATTGGAATGAAATCGAAGATAGCTTCTTGAGGAAGTGGGGAAATAGAACCAATCATGTACAAGCCCTCACTGAGTACAATAGTTTCAGAAGAGATGTTGATGAAACTGTCCAAAAATTTTCAAAAATATTTAACAAGGTTTATGACTCTATTCCTGCCCATTTAAAACCTCCACAAGCCTTAGCTCAGATGAGATATGATAAAGCATTTGATTATGAATTTTCTATACTGCTAAGAGAGAGAGAGAATCCCCTTCACTTGCTAAAATGCAAAATGATGCAGTGAAGGTGGTGGTTAATATGATAGCGGAAAAAAAGTCCAATATGGGTAAGACTAAGTTGAAAGAAGAAGACAAGCCTTCTACCTCTGATGACAAACTTGATTCAATGATCACGACAATGGAAAATTTGATGGATAGGCTGGCCCTTGGGAATACCTCTGCTCCTCCTGCACAACATGAGCCTCAGTTTAGAAATCCTCAATTCAGAAGACCTCAAAATCAACAAAGGCCAAAGGAAAAAAGAAATAAACAGCCTAACCCTCTAGTGAGAACTCCTTTTCAGCAGAAATTAGTTGATGAAGGTGATGAACCTGAAATTCCAGAAGAGTCCATTCATTGTCTAGATGAAGACATGTCTATAATTTTCTTGACTAAGGAGGAACATGATGAGTCAGACCAAAACAATAATGGGGAGGAACCATCTGATTATTTTAAAGGGTATCAACATGCAATTTTTGAGATGCAGAAACAATACAATCTTAGAAATATAAATGTGCCAATCATTGCAAACAAAAAACAGCCTAAGAAAGATGACACCAAGGCTGTTGAAGCTAGGAAAGATGCCCCCAAGGCTGCTGAAGGTAAAAACGATATACCACCTCCTCCTCATATCAAAGAAACTAAAAATATGCTTTTGTTTTTAGTTTGGAGAGTGAAATTTCTAAGATCAAAATACTAGTACCTTTTGGAGAAATTCTTAAGGTAAATGAATATAGAAGTAAGATTGTGAAAATGTTGAATTCACAACCAGGAGCTACTAATATTTTAAATATTCAAGAGGATCATCCAACCATATACTTGGGTCCAAGATTAGAAGATGAACAAAATGAGGAGGTGCCTCCTTTTTCTATTAGCCTTAGCATTCATGATATGACATTACATAATGCTATGTTGGATTCAGGGGCTTCTCATAATCTTATGCCCAAAGTAATCATGGAGAGGATGAGGTTAGAAATTACTAGACCATATAAGGACGTGTTTTCTTTTCATTCAAAAAGAGTTCAATGCATAGGTTTAATTAAAGATGTTGTTGTTGGTCTTACACAAGTCCCTTCCAAGACAGTGGTCATGGACATTGTGGTAGCAGACATTCCACCAAAGTTTGGCATGCCATTATCAAGGTCATGGGCAGAAAAAATCAAAGTTACAATGTAGATGGACCTTACTTATGCCACTATTCCCGTTTTTGGTGAGCAAAGGAGACCGTATAGAGAGACAAGAATGGCTTACATGGTGAGTAGTAAAGATAAACCTTAGAACTTTCCAATTTATGCTCTTGATACTGAACTTGTATCTACCATTTTTTTCAATGAGTTGACTAATGAAGAAAAAGATGAGAAGAAGGTAGAAAATCAGCAATCTGCAATTCAACAGACAGAAAATCAGTAAGCAAAAGATCATCAAATCAGTGATGAGAAGGCGGAAGGTTGGTGGTTGTTGCACTTTGATGGATCAGCAGGAAGAGAGGGGGCAGGAGCAAGGATTTGTATCACAAATCCAAATGATGAAAGTAAGTTATTTTCTTACAAACTGAATTTTGATTGCACAAATAACATGGCTGAGTATGAATCCTTGATTTTGGGCTTAGAAGTTTTGAAAATAATGGGTGCTCAAAATATTTCTATTTGTGGAGATTCTGAATTAGTAATTAAACAAGTTGAAGGTGTGTATCAAACAAAGGATGTAAGAATGAGGGCATACAGAAACTTAGTTATGGACATGTTGGAAATTTTCCAAGAACATTCATTCATTGTTAATACTAGGGGCCAAAACTCCATTGTTGACTGCCTATCTGTCTCCGCAAGTATTTTCATCATTCCCATACATTCCACTGAAAAATATGAGGTTGAGGTTCACCATAGACCAGTTATCCTTGATAAAATTATCCATTGTCAAGTCTTTGAAGATGACCAACAAGTTAAGAACTTTATTGAGCTGAAAGAAGAGTTTGAAAATATACAAGTAAATCAGCAAAACATGCTTGTTGAATCTAAAGGAAATTTTGAAGTATTACAGCTGAAGGATAACTCTATACACAAAGGCCTCATACCCCTTGAGAAGCTTTTTGATCAGAATGATGTGTTCAAATCTCCTAGGATACAAGTTGATGATGAAGAGGTAGAGAGTTGTACCTTGGTACAGTAGTTATGCCAAAAATGATTAAAATTTCAAAGTTTCTTTCCGTTGATATGAAGCATAAATATATTGAGATGATGAAAATCTTAATAGATGTTTTTTCTTGGAGTTATGCTGATTTGAAGAAGTATTACCCTACTATCATTCACCATACTATTCCCATTAAATAAAATGAAAAGCCTTTCAAGCAGAAGTTGAGGAGGATTAATCCACTTCTCATGCCTCTGATTGAGAAGGAAATCAAGAATCTCTTTGATGCCAAAATCATTGTTCCAATCAGATTCTCAAAGTGGCTCGCAAACTTGGTTCTAGTCAGAAAAAAGAGTGGAGAAATCAGAATATGCATTGACTTCGGAAACTTGAATAAAGCCTCTCTGAAGGAAAACTACCCTCTCCCAAATATGGACCAAATTTTGCAGAACATTGTTGGCTCCCAAAGGATGTCTATGCTTGATGGTTTTTCAGGTTATAATCAGATACTTGTGCTTTCGGATGATCAGGAAAAAACAACCTTTACTACACCACGGGGCACATTCATGAATGCCAAGATGCCTTTTGGTCTCATGAATGCAGGAGCTACCTTTTAGAGGGCAATGGATATTGCTTTTGCTGAAGAGAAGGACAGGATGGTGGTTTTTTATCTTGATGACATAATAGTCTTCTCAAGGAGGGAGGAAGATCACTTGAAGCTCCTAGAAAAAATTCTGCTGAAGTGTAGAAGGTTTGGAATTTCTCTCAATCCCACCAAAACTATTTTTTCTTTAACTTCATGTAAATTACTTGGACACATTATTTCTAAATATGGGATTAATATTGATCCAAACAAGGTCAATGCAATTCAGAAAGTGGATTTCCCTAGGATCAGAAAGGAGATTCAGTCTTTCCTTGGAAAGGTAAATTTTGTGAGGAGGTTTATTCCTAATTTTGCTGAGATTGTAAAGGACATAAAAAGGATGCTGAAGAAAGGAGTTGACATCAAGTGGATAGCAGAGGCAAAGCACTCTTTTGAGGAGATAAAAAAGGCACTCACCCAAGCACCAGTGTTGATCAGCCCATATTTCTCAAAATAATTTCTTGTTTTTATTTTTGCATCAGAAAATATAATTGCTGGAGTTTTGTTGCAGAAAGGACAAAAAGGTACTGAGCAACCCATTTCATTTTTTAGTAGGACATTAGCTAACTCAGAGCTGAAATACAACATCTTAGAGAAGCACGCTTATGCCTTGGTTAAGGCCATCAAATATTTCAGAATTTACATTCTACATTCTCTTATTATAGCTTTTGTTCCTAATGTTGTGAAAGACATCCTAACTCAAGCTGACCCTGATGGTAAGAGGGGGAAATGGATTGAAAACTTGTTGGAATATGACATAGAGATTAAGCCAACAAAATTGGTCAAAGGACAAGGTCTAGCAAAGTTGATGGCACATTCAAACTTTTTCCTAATGCTGTTGTGAAAGACATCCTAACTCAAGCTGACCCTTATAGTAAGAGGGGGAAATGGATTGCAAACTTTCTGGAATATGACATAGATATTAAGCCAACAAAAATGGTCAAAGGACAAGGTCTAGCAAAGTTGATGGTACAATCAAACTTTGACTGTCTTGACATGAATTTAATTGCAGAAATATCATAAATTTCAGATGAAGAGGAAAAATTGATCCCCATTGAAGAAAAGTATATAATTTCAGAGTGGTATAAGGATATTGTTTTTTTCCTACATCATCATAGAGCACCTGCTGAGCTGACAAAGTCCAAGGCAAGATTTGTGAAGCTAAAATCCTTGAGGTATTGCCTCATTGACAAAAATCTGTATTGGAAGGATACCAGTGGTATTTTGTTGAATTGTTTGTTGGAAGAGGAGGTTGATAAAGTGATTGAGGAGTTCCACAAAGGATATTGTGGAGGTCATTATTAATGGAAGGCTACAGTAAAAAATATTCTCAGAGCAGGGTACTATTGGCCTACAATGTTTAAATATGTTTACAAAAAGATTGTTGCTTACCATGAATGCCAGATTTTTTATGGTAAGAAGGAGCTTTTACCTTTACCTTTGATGCCTATCTATGTTGAGACGCCATTTCAGCAGTTGGGGCTAGATTTTATTGGTGAAATTCATCCATCATCATCAGGTCAGCATCCCTAGATTCTGACAGCAACTGACTATTTCACCAAATGGATTGAAGCAATCCCAACATGAAAAGAAAATGATTTTGTTATTATTTCATTTTTGGAAAATAATATTTTGTCTAGACTTGGCTGTCCTATGAAGATTATCACTGATAATGTGCATGCATTTAAGTCTAAGAAACTGATTAATTTTTGTCATCAATATCATATTTCTCTTGGGAATTCTACTGCATATTATCCACAAGGGAATGGTCTTGCTGAATCTTCTAACAAGAGAATTGTGAGGATTATAAATAAGGTGTTGCAGGAAAATAAGAATTCATGGCATTTAAAGCTGAAGTATGCTCTGTGGGCTGATAGAGTATGCACAAAGAGGTCAATTGGAACTTCACCTTATGAGCTGGTATATGGAGCTGAAGTTATCTTTCCTACAACCTTAGGAGTGCCTGTCATGAAGCTGCTGTAAGGATTGGAGGAGGAGCCAAATGCAATTCAGAGAAGAATCAATCAGTTGATAACTTTACAAGAGAAAAGGGAGTAAGTCTATAAAAATAATCAACAATCTCAAAATAGAATCAAGAAGACATTTGACAAGAAGGTCAAGGAATAAAATTTTCAATTCCAAGATGTGGTTTTGAAATGGGAGGCTAGGATTGAAGAGAAGGGCAAACATGGTAAGTTTGAGAACATCTGGAAGGGTCCATTCAAAGTAGCTGCATTCCATGGGAACAACACTTACATTTTGCAGGAGATGGACAGACAACCATGTGTTGGAGGGCATGTCAATGGCAGATTTTTGAAGCACTACTCTTCTTAAAATATCTTGATCATTCATTCCATTGTAAATATTCCATTTTAATGTGTTCTTATGCTAATAATGACAAGTTGAATCATCAAGCTTGAACCTGAGGTGAAGGCCATTAGAGTTTGAAGAGAAATATTGGCAGTTTCAAAGTTTTTCTATTTTTTCCAAGAAGATGGGTAGCAACACTGGAACTACTGGTTCTTTGGTGTACCACTGGGGCACACCATCCCAAGTGGAGCCACTGTTATCACCCAAAAAAAATGAAACATCATTTTGACAAGCTTAAATAGGTTCATGTGTCCAAAATAGGGTTGTAAGATTAATTTTTAAGTTTGGTCAAGGATTTTTATTGTTTAAGTTTACCCTAAGGTCTAAACCCACTCATTTTTAAACTCCCTCACGTCACATCATTCATAATTTTCTGATTTATTTCAATTTCCAAGGTTTTTGCACCGAAAGTATCAAATTAGCCAAGAAACCATAGTTTCGTAGTGAAATACACTATGAAAAGTCACTTTTCACTACGAAACTGCTGATAGTTTCGTAGTGAAAACAGTCAAATTAACACTAAAAACACTACAAAAGCGCGATTTTATGTCTGTCTAGTCAATCTAGCCGTTAGGTGTTAGACAATCATTGGGAATGAGTAGGTTAGATGCCATTCGAGTCATGGAGGGATAAATCCAAGGTACATGTCCAGGTCTGCAGTCATCATGATCAGTTTAGGTAAGTATGAGTCATCATAAGGTCATGAAGAGACATCAAAACTTCAAATCCTTTCCCAATTCAGTCATTTCTTATTTCTCAATCTTTCTTGTGTGATATTGAGCTCTAGAGAGCTAGTTCAATTAACCAGAGTTGTGGCTAGATGTGAGCATCATCAAGCGAGGTAGCAAATCATCAAGAGAGGTTGTGAAGACATTGAAGAAACCATGGCAGAGAAAAGGAGGACTAACAAGGGTGGCCAATGCCTGAGATACGAACCTGCAGACATGAATTTGATCAATGAGGACCCAACAATAGTAGAATCTTTCAGAAGAGCAGGTTTCCTACAGTTTTGTGAGAAATTACAGGGCTGTCATACATAGGTGTCCAAGGAGTTTGCTTTGAATTTTAGTGGAACAACCACTAAAGTGGGAATTCTCAATTTATCCATCACACCAGAGGTTATTTCTATTGCTACAAAGATTCCGAGAGGTCAGGAGAACTGGTTCAAAGGTTTCAAGTTTAACATGGAGTAGTGAAAAGAGTTCATGAAGCCTAAGCATACTGAAATGGATCTCACCAATGCCATTCCAAGAAGTTATATAAAAGACAACTATTCAAAATTGTTGCTCATCATCCAAAAGTACTTTACTTGTGAAGGGAGATACCACAAAATGTACTCATATCATTTCAAATTACTTCTGCACTTTACTGGTAAGATTTCCCTTTATCTGCCTTTTTATTTGCACAGAAATTTGTCAAAAATGGCAGATAAGGTCCAAGCAAAGTCTGAGGGGAGTGAGACTTCTTTATTTCATCATGGTTTAATGAAATTATTGGTCTTAGATGAACTTCAAAGGTTAGGCAGAGATTGGTCTTCATTCTTGTTTGTTAGTGGTTTTGAGCTGGATGCTCTTACTCCTTCAAGAACTCCCAATCCTAGGAGAATTCCATCACCATTAGCAGCAGAATAGAGGGAATCATTGGTAGCAGAGCCAAGTGAACCTACAAGAGAATAAACAAGTGAAAAAATGATGAAGGAGCAAGATAAAATGCAGAGTCTTAATACACCAAGTGTCCCACCTGCAAAATAGAAGTCAAAAGTGGTCAAACCTAAAAAAACAAAAACAAACTGTTAGTAAACAAGGAACTAAAAGGATGACAAGGAGCCAAACAGTGGTGTTAGAAAAGAAAATAGTGGTTGTAGAAGACAGAGTATAAGCTAAGGGAAATCTAGAAGATGTTTTACATGCCATTGACATAGAGGAAACTCCTATTGTCCAAGCTGAGTTTATAGAGGAAGGTGGGCAGAAGTCAAAGAAGGCTAAATCTACAAAGAAATTTGAATTTGAGGGAGAAGATGTAGGTTTCATGTTCCAAGCAAGAAAGCCTATGACAAGGCATGTTTAGAAGCTATTAGAGATCAATAAAGAAGTTCAACCACCCACTGACACAGCTCAGCCACCTCAAGATGTTATTGACCTTTCATCACCTCTAGAGAAGTATAGGATCAGAAAATCAAAGAAGGGAAAAGAGAAGTTGATGGAAAAAACAGAGTTGAAACTCCTTGAAGAAAAATTGAAAGTGGCTAATCATGAAATTGTTGTTATGAAAATGGAAGCAAGGAAACACAGTGTAGAGAAGACTCAATTTGAAGAAATGAAGGCAATGTGGGAAGAACAGGTTGACATTGTCTCCAAGACTTTGGATGACACACATCAGCTCATCAAATCTACCATTCTAGGAAGGAAAGAGGCCAAACATGTCAGAAACATGAACACACAGTTGAAAGCCACCAATAGAATATTGAAATACCAAGTTAAAGACCTTCAGGAGCAACTTGAACTAATTCATGAAGAGTTAGAGAAAAAGGGTCTTAAAATGACAGTGCTTGAAGAGCCAATAGCTCAACCAATTGTAAATGAGGAATAAATTCCTCAAGGATCATAAGGTGAGTTTTTTTATGGTTTTTAAAGGTTAATGACATGTTAGAGACAATATTTTGGCACTTACAGGGTTCAGTTTTCAAAATTTCACAAAAAACTGGTTTTTCAGCATTTTTCAGCAGTTTCGTAGTGTGCCTGGGCTTGAAGGGCAGCACAACGCTCCGAAAATACTATGGTTGTTCTTTTTAATTTTTGAACCAGTTTTGACAGCTGAAAAAAGGTGAAATTGGTGTGGGAGATATGTCTAATGGTGATGATGACTATGCAAAAGGAAATAATCAAAAAATTTGAGGGCAAATGGCATGTTTTGTAGCGCTACGAAAGTACGCTACGAAACTGCCTTACTTTCGTAGCGTACTGTATTTCAGCCTTTTTAGCAAGTTTTGGATCATATTTGGAAATATGGAGATTATTGAAGGGTTAAAGACCATGCCAAGAAATTATTCAGCACTCAAGGACCACGAATTAAGAAAAATTGACAGCCAAAGTATTCGTGGAAGAAGAAGACCATTTGCTTAAAAAACAGGGTTTTGTTTCCTAGTTTTGAGAAGGTCAGTTAAGTGGTCATAAAGTGATGAATCCCATCATATAAATTTGAACATGTGAAAGCATACTTGTCAAAGAATGTAATTTCTTTAGTAGATAAGGTTGTTAAAGACAATAATGAGTAGTTTGAGTCCTATTAGGAAAAGGACTGTCAAGTCGAATAGGTGTATGTTTGTCATTAAGTTGATGTTTTATGGTTATGCAAGGTCTCATTAGGAAAAATTATATGAATCTAGCTACGAGGAAGATCATCTCATAATGTAACAAGTCTATTAAAGGCCATTGGGTCAAACTTTTTAGGGGTTGGAGATTTTTGGCAAAATTGCAGCTTATTGTAAATTGACTGTTTCAGCAATACATAGATTCGTTACTTGACCAACCTAAGATTCTGAATGAGTTTTTAGTGCTTACCTATCTTATTTATACCTTTTAAGTATCTCATTTTCAATGGTTTTCATTTATAATACTCAGAATTCATTCTTGCAATCCTCTGACTTCCTTTATAGATGAATTGACTGTGTAGTTTCCTGTTTCATGTGTGTGTGTCATACTACTAAAAGCTCTGACCTGCCTCAGCTTCCATGTCAAGTGAACTCACTAAATCACTGAAATGTTGACTCCATAAGCCCAATGTTTACTTACTGATATTATTTTCAACCTATACTCATCATAAGAAAGTTTTTCCTAAATAGAGTTAGCCATCTACATCTTTATTCAATATCATTAACCCTTGAGAGAGCCCTCTCAAACTGAGGAGGCTAAGCCTCAGTCACAAGATTGGTTTGAAACAATAACATGAGATTGTCTAATTAGAAGCCTATCAAAAGCAATTTTGTGATAACAGTTTGGTTGACAGGGTCATCGTCACCCAACAAGGCATCGGGACCACGAATTTGTGTCATGCGCCGGCTCGAGGCCAGGAATTTTTATAGTTGGGCGCACTATGTATACGATGGCATGGTGACGCAGTTGATAAGTTTGTGATGTTGCGGCCTATCGTGCCAGTCCCCATTGGTCCTTGTCGGGATCCTCGAATGCGGCGGTGGGTGCCCGTTATGCCTCATGGCAGAGGAGGGGAGGTGGGTTGCTATTGGGATGCGACCACGGAGGTGTGGTTCTAGGCGAACCCATAGATGTTCATGGATTACCCATAAGCTGGGATGGATTTTCAAACGGATCTAGATATGGGTCTTCCTGTTGGTTATGTGTGGGACCTGCAAGTATGATTTTTTGATGTTTTTCTGCATTTTTTTAGTATTCATGATGTGTATATTTATATTTCTATTGTGGTGACACTGACACTATCCTTGTTCTCTTACAGATGTGGGAGCGGTTGGGCATCTGATTTCTTACTTGGTGGGGAATCATCCACCTAGGAGGGTTCCACGTGGAGCTGCTCAGCCCCAGGTTGGGGGGCGAGGTGATGGTGTTGAACCCTTAGGGGAGGGTATTAGTGTGGTTGTTGCCAAGTACATTGTTGTTCTTTCTCGTGTTGAGGTGGAATAGGCGCAAGTAGTAGTGGATGAGGGGCATCTAGCTTCTTCTGAGGCTCGGTCCACAGAATTAGTCGATGCTTGGGGTCGATTGGAGAGGTTGATCCGGGGTATGCCGACCCAGGGTTTTGTAGATGACCTGGATGATGCATGGCTCGAGGGACTGATGACTCGAGAGAGGGCGTATCGTCCGACACTATGCCGAGTGGCACTTTTAGTTTTGGCTATTGCACCTATACTGGCACCAGGTGCGGCAATGGGTCCAGAGGATCCACTTGGTGGGGCTCAGTCCTAGAGATGTTATGTATTCAGCGAAAGTGCCCATTACGAGGATTCTTCCCTTATTTTTAATGACATGTATATATATTTTTGGCCGACCTGCGGATCGGAGACATGACTTGTGTATTTTGACTCACACATATTTTTGATATATATGCGAGGTATGTATTTTTTATGACCCTTGATGATGTGTCTATGGTTATTTTGTTTGATGGATGTCATGTACCTTTGATGGAGATCTATTTGTTATGTTTTTTGTTTTTCTATGGATGATGGTTTATACGAGATGCATTCCAATATAGAATGTGATTAGCTATGCGATCAATTATCTAGTTTTGATTTATTGGTATATGTGTGAATGTAATATGATCAAACTGATGACTTAGTATTCGTGCATGCAAATATTTTATAAATAGTTGGGAATCTCATACTTTAAATTCTTGGTTTAACTGTGAAACCAATAGCTGGGAATCAAGGAAGATATGTAGATGGTGAATGACTTGGTTGAAGGCATTGCTCATCAGCCCGATGAATTCATCATATTATGCCTGAATATTGGTGGTTTATTTGATGCATACTACATTGGTTAAGAATGGTGATCGGTCAGGATAGTAAATGGCCCAGGCGGATGTAGCTAGGTTTTGAGACCATCGTGATGCTCCATCAGCGAATCCAAAATAATGGAGGGGGGAACGATCCATATGTGACATCAGAGCACTTTTTTAGAACAAGTCTATGATGATTGTGATCATCAAAAAATAGATTATGCTACATGCATCTTATCTCTAAGGTTGAGGCTTCCCGCCCCCTTATGGGTAAAACTTTTTGAGGTAGATCCCATTGACGGGGTTAGCTAGGCATTTACTTTTAGGCTCTGGTAGGACATATGCCCCCTTGAGAAGGCAATGTTTTATGATGTAGGGAACTTTCCATAATATTTCAAACTTCCCGAGTCCTACGACCTGTTTCACGACATCGTAGCAGAGGACTAAATCTCCCTCGGTAAATGAGCGAGGGGTGATGTCGCAGTCAAATGATTCTTTTACCCATTTTTTATGGGCCTCGTTTTGTTGGAGCGATTGTTTTCGACTTTCGTCAATGAGTTCTAACTATACCAATAGTTTTTCTAGAGGATGGGTATCATCGAGGAGTTCGATAGTAGCATGCAAGTTTGGGATTTCATGTTGTTGGAAATACTGAGAGGGGGGGTGAACCAATATTCCTTTCAATTAGAGCATTAGTTAATCTTGAATTATTATTAGTGTTTGTACAATGATAACAGTGAAAAAAAAAGAACACAAATGCACAATTTTTAAGGTGGAATCCCTCTCCGGGACAAAAAACACCAGAATTTTTTTCTAATAATTATTTAATATTCAACTCCAATTGAAAATAAAGCTCCAACTTGAAAAGCATTCTTCTCCAGCTCCCACTAGATGGATGTTCCAATGCCCGAGATTCTTCAGTATTCAACTGAATGGATTCCCCAACACCCAATGAGCTACAACTCACCCTAGCACCACCCTACCACCTTAAATTTTTCACAGGCTTGAACCTATTGGTGACTTCATGCACCATCCTAGCACCACCCTACCACCCTATAGAAGAATAGAACAAGAATGGACTCCCATACCAGGGAAAATGGTCCAATTTGCAATGATATAGAATGATGTAGAAGAAGAAGACACACTAGACCATAACCCCAACTATGACACAACCACCTAATGATGATCCTAGACCTCCTGACGCCGCCTCTTCAACTCTTGGCAGATAGACACTTGTACAATTTTTACAATGATGCATTTACAATGGCTTAGTACACTGATACCTTACAATTATTGTATGCAGTGCTGCCCACTTGAAGACTTCATGTGTTGAACTTCTTGCTACTATTCTTCACCTTCATTTCTGCTATTGTCATGCTACCCTCTGGTGCACCTTTCTTTGCTTTTCTGCCCTAGAAAGTCTGGTCCTTTGCAGCCCTTGAAAAAAAATGATCTAGCTTTTTCTTGCCTTCTAGGATCTCGATATTAATTCTGGTGTATCTCTATTATTTCAGCTCCCCAATATGTGATTTTCAATTCTGTAATAGTACTCTAAGTCTTCTTTCCAATGCCATAGGTCTGATCCAATTTGGATTCTTGAAGAGCAAGTTATGCCCAATCTCTCACAATGAACTAATTATGGACTCTTTCAGTAGAGAGAACTTGTATGGTGTTCCACGTGTCACTATTTCTTCATTCAGCTCTGAAATTGATACAGAGAAAGCTAGATTCCATGCACTATCTGCCACATTTTATAGAATTCCAATCCAATACTCAGAGAGAGAGTTATGACAATTTTCCCAAGGTCACTTCTTTGAGAGGAAGTTCAAGATCCTGAAAAAACACTAACTTCCACAGATCATATCTTTGAAAATATTGCACACCCCGATCTGAAATTTTCACAGGATCTTCCTTAGGATTTCGGCTTCACCTCAAAAAAAATTTAGCTTCTGAACCTTCGTAGAAAAAAATTTAGAGTGAAAATTCCACAATGACCTGTTTCAGGTAGAGAAATCCCTACATAAGGAGGATATGAGGATCTCAATTTATATAAATGCTTAGGTTGAGAGGGGCTTCAACAAGTAAACGTGGGAGGGATTTTAGGAGCTTAAAAATTATTAATTATTGACTTTTAAATAACCCATGCCACAACCCCATGGGGTTTTAGCCCACTAACTGGGGTTACAAACTTCAAACATGAATATCTCTCAAAACATGAATATCTCTCAAACCATGAAGAATTATGTTGCATGCCATATATCAACGGAAACATATCGACACGTAGAAACCATCAAAAGAATTCTTGACCCAGAATATAGTAATTTGTTAGGTCAAAATTCCCATGCAATATTGGGGTAGCCCCTGGTGCTGCTTGGGTTGACATCAATGACATATGCTGATCAACAATCTCCCCCTTTGGAATTGATAGCAACACAAGTACTCCCCCTGTGATCATGATACCTCTTCCTACAAAATTCTCTCCCCTTTTGACATCAATGGAAAAGGGTAACTCCCCCTGCCACACAACCATCCTATGGACCTATACACACTTCCACTCCCCCTCACACACAACCATATTATGGACTTGTACACACTTCCACTCCCCCTTTATATTCTGAATAAGGAAAATCTAATGAGAACTTGGGAGAATCCCAAGCTTCTGGCAAAGATATTCAAATGCTTCACGAGGTAAAATTTTAGTTAATATATCAGCGATTTGTTCTTTTGTACCGACATACTCAAGTTTGATACTATTTTCAGCGACTTGTTCTCTAACAAAATGATATTTGGTGGGAATGTGTTTTGTTTCTTAATGCATGACAAGATTCTTGGAGATGCTAATGGAATTGGTGTTGTCACAGAATATGGGAATAGGCTCACTGAATTGTACTTGAATATCTTGCAAAGTTTGTTTCATCCAAAGGACTTGAGTACAACATGTTGTCATTGTAATGTATTCTACTTCCATTGTAGATAACGAGATTGAGGTTTTATTTTTGCTCAACCATGATATGAGACAACCACCCAGACATAATGCTACTCCCCTAGAACTCTTACAATCATCAATGCTTCCTGCCCAATTTTCATATGTAAAGGCTTGAATAATGAGATTGTTACCCTTGGGATACCACAATCCATATTCTTCTGTGCCCTTTAGATATCGAAGAATTATTTTGACAACAATAATATGTGATTCTTTTGGTGCTGCTTGGAATCTTTCTACTTGTCCAACTTCTTGCAAAACATCAGGCCAAGAGGCTATTACATATAGAAGACTACCAATCATAGATCTGTACAACCTCTAATCCACATCCTTAGATGAGTTGTCTATGCTCAATTTGCAACCTGTTACCATCGGAGTAAGGATGGGTTTGCAATATTCCATTTTGAATTTCTTGAGCATTTCCTTGATGTAATTGGCTTGACATATAAATATTCCTTTCTCTTGTTAAGATATTTGAAGCCCTAAGAAGTATGTCAGCTCACCAAGTAAAGACATATCGAACTCACTTTGCATATTTGTAGAAAATTTCTTACTTAGTTTATCATCATTGCTACCAAATATTATATCATTCACATATAGCTCAATGATTGTTAAATTATTTTTATCTATTTGTACATAAAGATTGCTATCAACAGTACCTTTCTTGAACCCTTGTTGACGTAGATATCCATCAAGACGAGCATGCCATGCTCTGGGAGCCTGCTTGAGACCATATAGAGCCTTCTTTAACCTACAAACATAGTCTTCTTTTTATGATAGTAGAAAACCTTCAGGTTTTTGGATGTAAACTTCTTCTTCTCATTCGACATTCAAAAATGCTGACTTAACATCAATTTGGTAGAATTTGATTTTTCTTGAACATGCATAGGCGAGAAACATTCGGATGGCTTCCATTCTAGAAACCAGTGCAAATGTTTCATCGAAATCAATTCCTTCCACTTGTGCATAGCCTTTGCAAACCAATATTGCTTTGTTTCTGGTAACCTGTCCATCTTCATTCAATTTGTTCCTGAACACCCATTTAGTCCTAATGAAATTTTTATCTTTTGGTCGTGGAACTAATTCCCAGGTGTTATTCTTCTCGATTTGATCCAATTTTTCATTCATAGCTGCTACCCAATGTTCATTCTGGTTGGCTTCCTCAAAACTACTAGGCTCAAAGGTTGCTAGAAAAGCAATGTAAGCTTGTTGTGATGAACGAAGCTGTCGACCTTCATTTATGTCACCAATGATTTGATTTGATGGATAGTTCTTTGAATCCATTCTTTTGTTCTCTTTAGAGGAGCTTCTTGTTGTTGTTTTGGTATATCTTGATGATCAATATTTACTTCTTCCTGGTTGATAGTTGCTTCTTGTTCTAGAATTTTCTCTGTGTCTTTTTCAGCCTCTCTCCCAAGTTTCAAAGATTCTAGATCCTCATCATTATTCTTTAGAACACCATCTTCGTCAAATGTAACATTTATGCCCTCCACTATCTATTTTCATCTTAGATTATAGCATTTATAGGCCTTTCTTTTGTGTGAGTAACCAAAAAAGATACCTTCATCAAAACGTGATTCAAACTTATCCAAATTTTGATCTTCTCTTTTGATATAACATTTGCTTCCGAAGATTCTGAAATATTTTACATTAGCTGTTTTTCCTTTCCATAATTCATATGGGGTCTTGTTGCAATTATTTATGAGAAGACTTCGGTTGATAATGAATATTGTTGTATAAATTGCTTGAACCCAAAAAATTTCATCCAATTTTGCCTCCTTCAACATTGTTCTACCCATTTCCTGTATGGTTCTGTTGTTTCTTTCAACAACTCCATTTTGTTGAGGTGTTCGTGTTGTTGAAAATTGTATTTTTATTCCATTTTTGTCACAGTATTGCTGAAATAATTTGGAAGTGAATTCTCCGCCATTATCTGATCTTAGACACTTTATTTTCTATTAGCCCCCCCTATAAATTTTTTGGCAAGCAAACGGGGGCTAAATTGTTTTTGAGCCTTCAAGGAATGCATTTCCTCTGAAAACACAGTCTCCTTGAAGCCTCCATGTGTCTTTTATCCTTTGATAAATTCCCCTCTATTGATTCCTATTATAAAGCCTCTCTGTTTGTGAAGAAATGCCCAAAGGCCCCCTTTTCCCTCTTATTTCAACCCCCACTTAGCTTCTACTTGTTTCCCCTTCTATTTCCCTTCTTACCTTTTCGAATTCCCTTTAATTTCTTCCCTTACCCTTTGTTGGCCATCATTCCCCTTTATTCCTCTATCGTACCCCTTCTTGCCTTTAAATCCGTTGAAATGGGCTTAAAACCCACTTTTAACTTTACCATAGGCCTAAACCACTTCCCCTTTTTCTATACCCCGCAAATACATTCCATATAGAACCTTATTATAAAGTTTTTATATATTAACCCGCTGCTTATAGCGCAGATCGTAAATCGCATTTTCATTGTTTGTGTTCCACCAATCCATCGCAAATATTTGCGATCGCAAATATTTGCGATGCGATGGATCACGCCATCGCACTTTCCGCCCATCGCATTTTTCTCATCGCACTTTCTCTATTTGCGATTTTGCGATCCAGCTTGGGCCCACCATACAGTCTTTCCGCCCATCACATTTCTGCTCCGTCGCAGAGCGCAAAGCACAGTTTTCTGTTTGGTGCTGATTTTCGCCGTCGCACTTTCTCCATTTGCGATTTTGCGATCAAACCCCCGGGTCCCACATCCACGGCTCCCCTCATTGCATTTTGTTCATTTCCTATTTCCTCCGTTGGTTAAACCTTTGCATTTTACATTAAATTTTAATGAATCGCCCTCCGCCATGACCGGGTCCCGCCATTTCGAATGCATTTCATGTGTTTGACCTTTCCCCTTTGTAGCTCGGCCAACGGTTAAACCTTAGTGTTTAGCACTAAAGACATTCTCCGCCATTGTTCCATGTGTTCGCCGTTTCCACAGTCGCCACCGCCTTTCCACCACGGACCTCCAAAGCATTTCTCCACCACCACTGCCCGAGTTTGTAATAGTTTTATTTGACTGTTCAGTTAGCACGGAGAGGCCAGTTCAGCGGCCAAACGAAACAACAGAGACAGATTTGAGGGATTCAAGCCGGTTAATTGAAGATTAACAATTATAATCCTGCATTCAAAGGAAAAGGCGCAGTTTGAAGATCCAAGCACATTGTTAAAGTCTTATCTGTGTTTAATATCAGCAGGGTACTCTTCTCAAAACGTACACCTTCCTACAAGAAATCTCCATGCCTCCTCGAGCCCTGAAACGATTAATTACACCGACTGAAGCTCATTTAAGACAGTCAGGCAGCAGTTATGGAGGTATGGAGCGGCCCTGCAGATCTTTCAGCCAGTTCATTTATTCCAGAAGGCAGCACAGAGCTCCAGACGCCATAAGGACTTGAAGAACATATCAGAGGTCAATCTCGACCTGAGAAACGTCTCCAACCAATCTACAGAGTACAGCACAACGCCATTAAGCAGAATGGACTTGGTTTCCTCCACCATTCCGTCTTAATGAGACTCATTTAATTGTTCACCTACTTCTGTTTCTTCTTCTTCTCCTATAATAATCCCCGAGAACATAATGTAAAGGTTGTTGTTAAGTTGTTCGGCTATTGCTGTTAGAGGGATTCAACTTGACTGTTAGAACAGTCTTGGGAGGGAGTTACAGAGTAGTTTGTATGTAATAGGCTGGGAGGAGAAGTCTGGACTGTATTAGCCATTGAGCTTATTGTACATGACTCGTTTTGTATCAATTAATCAAAGCACATTTCACAGGATCCTGGTCTATTACTATTGGTGATGTTTTTCCTAACTCTCTTTATTACATTTTCATACTGTTTCATGTTCTTCTGGTAGGCAACAGAAGTATAGCATAGGATTCACCCTTGTTAGGTGCCCTATGTTTCCTGCTCTCCCTACCTTTAATTTTTTCTGCCTTATGTGCTATCTAAGAGTTGATTTCAGTTGATTTAACTAGTGTAATGGATGTTATTGCCTACTCTCTGATGTATGAATTGGTTGAATCAGTTCTTAGATGTTCTTGCTGGGTTTAAGCTAGAAGGTTTGGGAACACTGGGGATGAGTGTTAGCCCTGTCCACTAGGATCCTTGCGCGACCAGCTGGCCTTTCTAAGATCCCTTCTGTTTAACTTATCTCTGTTCTTCCTCTGGAGTTGCTAAAGCAGACCTGGAGTTAAATGACCTTTGGTCTGATCTATAAGCTGCCCCTTCGTCCCTTTTTGAGAGCTGCCTTTGAGTATGTCCAAGCAGGTTTGGAGTTAAATGACCTCTGACCTGATCTATAGACAGAAAATTGGTTGTCTTTCCTTCTTCCACTTTCTCTCCTTAATGTTCCATTCCACCATCTGCCTAAAAGATCCTTTAGTGTAGATGACTTGCCCTTTGAAAGCCTTGGCTAGTGGATGCAAGTAATTTCCTTTCATGACTCCATAGCCTAATGGATGGCACTGTCTTGGCCTATCCTATTTGCTGAAGCCTCCTGTTTTTTTGTTTCCTTTCTCCCATTACTTTCTCAGTCTATGATCTCCTGACCAACCCAGTAACCAACCAACCAAATCATTTAAACCCCCTATTTATGCTTCATACCTAGCCTAATATCTCAATTTGAGCTTTCAAAGATATATCATTCTTGCTCTATTTGGAGAGATCCCTCTCCGGGTCCAGGAGGGCTAGATCCTAGGGCCCCAAAGTGGTTTGATGTTGTCTCATCTTTTGGTATTGCCAAATCTGCCAAAACATGGGAACCCCAACATTTTCAAATCAGTTTCATTTTCGACCAACTCCTTTTAGATCATAAAGCACTCAAATGCTTCAATTTTTTTCTTTAGGAAACTGATGGTTGTCATCCTGGTATAGTCATCTATCATTAACATGAAATATAATTCTCCATATGAGCCTTTTGTTCTCACGGGACCACATAGATAAGTATGTATCAATTCCAATGGATGTGATGCAAAGTATTCTTTTTTTTAGATTGGACTTTTGTCTGCTTGCCATGCCGACAGGCCTCACATAGTGTGTTGGAAGGTTTTGAGATTTTTGGCATTTCTTGTACTGCTTCTTTTTTGCTTATCCTGACAATATTGTCAAAGTTTGTGTGACCCATTCGTTTGTGCTATAACCATATTTCATCTTCTTTAGCTAGTAGACATGCTTTAGTTTCTTCATGCAAAACATATGTTGTTTGGAGCTCGACTTGCTGTAGCCACAATTTTACCATACATGCCTTTCCCGGTTTCACATTTTGTGGAGTTGAATAGCATTATGTGTTTTTTATCACACATTTGTCCAACACTGAGCATATTGTGATTCATGTTTTCAACCAATAGAACATTCTTGGCTATAACATCTTTGCTTTCGAGAGTGACGGTACCTGATCCTATAACATTTGAAGATCCATCATTTTCAAAGGATACGGTTCCATCCTTCTTCTCTTTCAGAGATACAAATTTCCTTCTATCTCCAGTCATATGCGTTGGGAAACTGCTACCAACATACCACACATCTTTGTTTTGTTGAGCCTTGAGAGCGAGAACACAATTATCAGTCTTATTCTTCTTCCATGTTCATTCGTTTTGTGGCTTCGAAGATTCTTCTGGAGGATTTTCAAGTTCGCAATCTCTGGCTATGTGTCCAAAGTTCTGACATTTGTAACATTCCATATTATTTCTTAAATTTTCAAATCTATTGATTTTTCATTGAGCCCTAGGAGGTTCATATTTGAAGGATCTCCTGGAATTGTATTGGTTCCTAGGGTACGTGTGACATTCTATAGCTTTATGACCAAATTTTCCACATGAAAACAATATCCGTGAAAAATATGTTGGTACCTTGATGGAAATCTTCGTCGAGGAATCGTCTTCCAAGGATGTTCTTGCGAATCTTGTCCAACGAAGTCTACATGCATGTCAAATCTCATAGGTTCATTGTATTTTGTTGTAGAAGGTCCTGCTTCTTCTTCTTTGTAACCGAGACTAGTTCTGTCATTGCAAGATCATTGATTGTTGATGAGTTCTTCCAATGCCCTTGAGCTGTTGGCATAGTTTTGGACATTTTTTCCCTTCTTCACTTCCTTACGCAACGAGACTACTTCGGCTTCTAATGCTTCCATTTCTTGGTTGCTTTCTTCCAACTTATTTTGAAGTGACTCTTCAATACATTTGTGTTCTTAAACTTCAATTTTGATACCTTGAACTTGTTCTTCAAGAGTATTTAAATGGATTTTCTCAGCCTTAAGCTCTTTTATAAGCCTGATTGCCTCCTTAGAAAATTCTTCTATGGCCAACCCTTCTTCGTCATTGTTTGATACCTCTTGTTTATTGTGCTTGGCCATAAACAATACTCTCTCATTGGCTTCTTCTTCGCTGTCACTGTCTTCATCGGATGATGAGCTATCTTCTTTAGAGAGAAATTTCCTTTTGTATCCTTTCTTTTTTTCTTGCTTGTTGAATTTCTTAAAGCCTTTCTTTCCTTTTGAGTTTCCATCACTTTTGTTCGGACATTTTTCTGTGAAATGCCCAACCTCACCACAGCCAAAACATATCAATGGAAGTTTACCTTTGAATTTTCCATTACCAATTTTTAGGTTTCTCATAAAGTAAGCATATTCTTCATCTGAAAGACCCTCTTCATCATCTCCCTTTTCTTCACACTTGCAGGTGCATGTATTTTCAATTGAAGGTTGTTTGTCCTTATTGGTTTTCTTAGATGCAACGAACGCAGTTTCTAGATGTGAAGTACCCTCTTCTTCATCAAGTCTCATTTCATATGCTATGAGAACTCCATGTAATTCCTCTTTGCCGAGTTTGTCCAGATTTGCACTGTATTCTAAGTATTCTAAGACCGATACCTTTGGGTTGAATCTCCCTGGTAACGTTCTAAGAAAATTTCATATAATATTCTTCTCGTCAACTGGCTCTCCCAATCCTTCTAGAGTATTGGTTATTTCATCAACGTATTGGAAGTATGCAACAATGTTTCCATCTTCTTTCATTCTGAGTTGCTCAAATTTTTCTCTATAGATTTGAAGCTTTGCTTCTTTGACATTTGAGTCACCTGCATATATATTCGCAAGCTTGTCCCATACATTTTTGGAGGTTTTACAACCCAACACCTTATGATAAGCAAATTCAATAAGTCCATTGATAATAATATTCTTTGTTTTTTCATCATTTACCAAATTCTTCTTACCTTGTTCATCAGCAGTTAATGTAAATCCATTTTGAACAGTTTCCCATACTTCGTAACCTTGCACCAAGAGATAAACCTCCATTCTTCCTTTCCAGAGTGCATAATTATTTTCATTGAACAGAGGTACACCATCCTTGGTATGCTCCATGACCTCCTTCCAACTGTTAAACTACTATTGAAGGAACCAAGCTCTGATACCAATTGTTGGAAATACTGAGAGGGGGGGGGTGAATCAGTATTCCTTTCAATTAGAGCATTAGTTAATCTTCAATTATTATTAGTGTTTGTACAATGATAGCAGTAAACAAAAGGAACACAAAAGCACACATTTTTTAAGGTGGAAACCCTCTCCGAGATAAAAACCACCTGAATGCTTTTCTAATTCTTTAATATTCAACTCCAATTGAAAATAAAGCTCCAACTTCCTATAATCTAGAAAAGCATTCTTCTCCAGCTCCCATTGGATGGACGCTCCAACGCCTGAGATTCTTCAGTAGTCAACTGAACGGATGCCCCAACACCCAATGAGATACAACTCACCCTAGTGCCACCCTACCACCCTAAATTTTTCATAGGCTTGAACCTGTTGGTGACTTCATGCACTAGCCTAGCACCACCCTACCACCCTATATAAGAATAGAACAAGAATGGACTCTCGTACAAGGGAAAATGGTCGACTTTACAATGATATAGAATGATGTAGAAGAATAATACACACTAGACCATAACCCCAACTATGACACAGCCAACTAATGATGATCCTAGACCTCTCGACACCGCCTCTTCAACTCTTGGAAGCTAGACACTTGTACAATTTTTACAATGATGCATTTACAATGGCTTAGTACAATGATACCTTTAGAATGACTGTATGCAGTGCTGCCCACTTGAATACTTCATGTACTGAACTTCTTGCTCCTATTCTGCACCTTGATTGTTTCTCTTGTCATGCTACCCTCTACTGCACCTTGCTTTGCTTTGCTGCCCTAGAAATTTTGGTCCTTTGCAGCCCTTGACAACAAATTATCTAGCTTTTTCTTGCCTTCTAGGATCTCGATATTGAATCTGGTGTATCTCTGTTATTTCAACTCCCCAATATGTGATTTTCAGTTCTATAGCATTACTCTGAGTCTTCTTTCCAATTCCATAGGCCTGATCCAATTTGGATTCTTGAAGGGAGATTTATGCCCACTCTCTCACAATAACCTAATTATGGACTATTTCAGTAGAGCGAACTTGTACGACATGCCATGTGTCACTTTTTCTTCATTCGGCTCTAAAATTGATACAGAGAACGCTACAGTCTGTGCAATATCTTCCAATTTTTATAGAATTCCAATCCGATACTCAAAGATAGACTTACGAAAATTTTCCCAAGGTCACTTCTTTGAGAGGAAGTTCAGGAGCCTGCAAAAACACTGACTTCCACATATCATATCTCAGAAAATGTTGCTCACCCTGATCTAAAATTTTTACAGAATATTTCTCAATATTTTGGCTTCGACTCATAAAATTTTTAGCTTCTAAACCTTCGTAGAATAAATTTAAAGCACAAATTCCACGATGACCTATTTCAGGTACCGAAATCCCTACATAAGGAGGATATGAGGACCTCAATTTATATAAATGCTTAGGTTGAGAGGGGCTTCAACAAGTGAATATGGGAGGGATTTTAGGAGCATAAAAATTATTAATTATTGAATTTTCAATGACCCATGCCATAACCCCATGGGGTTTTAGCCGACTAACTGGGGTTACAAACTTCAAACATGAATATCTCTCAAACCGTGAAAAACTATGTGGCGTGCCATATATCAACAGAAACATCTCAACAAGTAGAAACCATCAAAAGCATTCTTGACCCAGAATATATTAATTTGGTAGGTAAAAATTCCCATGCAATATTGAGGTAGCCCCTGGTGCTGCTTGGGTTGACATCAATGACAACCGCTGATCAACACACATTCAATGGGAATCACGACTTTGACCCTGTACACTAGTTGGAAGGGTGTAAATCCTTTCAAGTTTTTAACTTCCATGCGATATGCCCACATGGTGGAAAACACCATATGGTGCCAGTTTGTCTTATGGTTATTCACCATTCGCTGTAACATTATTTTGAGCACTTTTTTGATAGCTTCCACATGTCCATTGGATTGAGGATAGTATGGTGATGTGAATTTGTGTGTTAATCCTAGGTAGTGAGACAGCTCTTGGAAAATTTCATTTTCAAAATTCTTTCCATGATCGAAGACCAACTCTTTTGGCACACCAAACTGTGTAATGACATTGTTGAACAAAAAATGTGTTGTGGTTTCTGTCGTGTTGTCATATATGGGCATGGCTTCTGCCCATTTGGTGAAATATTCGATGGCGAAAATAATGTATTTGTGGTTTCCAGATGATGCAGGGTTTCAAGTCATGAAGTCGATACCCCATTTATAGAAGGGACCGGCTACAATGACCAGGTGCAGAGGAGCAGGAGGTGCTCTTGCCTTGTGGGCGAAGTGTTGACATCGCTCGCACCTTCTGACTATTGTGATGAAATCACAGAATAAGATGGAACAAAAATATCATGTCGGAAAAAAAAAAATTGGGCGGTAGCCATTCCGAAGAGGTGGTCGCTGCAAGTTCCACTATGATAATCATTAATGGCTTTCTCAGCATGGTCGTGAGTCAGGCATTGACGTAGGATTGTATCGATTCCTCGCCGATAAGGACATATCCCATGAGGAGGTATCGGGGGGCCTGGTGGCATATGTGCCTTCGGTCATCATGTGTGAGCTTTGGTTTGAAATTTTGGGTTCGTAGAAATAAGAGGATATCTCTGTACCAAGGATCGTCAGTCGTCACTAGAAAGAGATGTTCATCAGGTAGTGATTCGTTGAATGTGGATCCTTTGGTCTGACTTGGGAGGTCAGTGATGAACTCTACTAAGATCAACGCTTTCTTGCTCTTATGGGAGTTGAACTATATGTCAAACTCTTGTAGTATGGCTACCCAATGAGCATATTTTTGGTTCATCAAACAACACATCAGCAGGTATCTCATGGGGTTGATAGTTGCGACAACTGTTGTGGTCCGCAAGATAATGTAGTGTCGAAGCTTATGGACTACGTGTATTATAGCTAGGGAAATTTTCTCTTTGGTTTCATACCTTAATGCAGGGCCTGATAAGTTTTTACAAATGTAATAAATTACATTTTCTTTACCATCGGGGCCATCTTGGATTAACACCCCGGCTAAAGCGGTTTCTAATGCTTACAAATATAGGGTGTAATATTTGTCATAATTTGGTGGGATGATCAATGGGGCTGAAGATAATGCCTCTTTTAGCGCCTCAAACAATTGTTGGGCTTCATCATCCCACTCGAACAGGATATCCTCATGGAGAAGGTATAGGAATCCCTACATGCAAGTTGTGTAATATAAGACAAAGCGTCTTAGGAAATTTCCTTACCCCTCAAATTTTTAGAGTTTCATGAGTGTTCGTGGTGGTGGCACCTCTTTGATATCTTGGAATTTGAGGGGGTCCACTCTGATCCCTTGTTGGGGCACTATAAAACCTAAAATTCGACTTGTGTTCACACAAAATATGCACTTGAGAGGGTTCAAGGGTAGCTTGTATTGTCGGCATATTTGATATACCAACCATCCAGATGATCGCTTCGCTTATTGGATCGAACAGTGAGGTCATCCAAGTAAGCAAGGATAAGGTGGGCTAAATCGTGGAAGATATAGTTCATGGCCCACTGGAAAGTGGCTCCAGCATTTTTAAGACCGAATGGCATAAGTTGGTATGCGAAAGTGCCCCATGGTGTGGTGAATGTCACATTGTATCGATTGGTATGCCGAATTTGAATTTGGTTACACCTAAGAAGTCATCCATAAATGATAGGGCCTCATGTCCAGCACAAGCGTCGGTGACTTGGTCAATGAATGGGGTAGGTGTTCGGAAAAATACTGAGAGGGGGGGGTGAATCAGTATTTATATCTTGCCATAAAATTTTTACTTTTTCTTACTGAATTTATATACACGACTTTAATGAACCCAACTAGCGTATATACACGGATACACTAATAGAAACTCGCATATACTGTGATGAATTTATTGTTAGGTAATATTTCAGAAACATTCTTTAACCTAGCTTATTAGTTATGCATCAGATAGTTAATCAATAAATATGTGCAATAATAACAGAATAAATCATCACACAAGAGCATCACACATGAACACCAAGATTTAAGGTGGAAACCAAATTTGGGAGAAAATCACTGCTACTGTTGTCTCTGTCTTCAACATTTATTATATGGAAAATATATTACATTATTGTACTGATGAAGAATCATATCAGTATGCAGGCATCTACTTGCAGAAGGCTGCAACCTTCTCTCGTTCTCCAGCTGCTACTGGAAGGGAGCTCCAACCCCCTGATCTCGTTTACCAGCCACTACTGGAAGGGAGCTTCAACCCCCTGATCAGAACACCAAATTCTACTGGTAGGAAGCTTCTACTTCCACACTGAAGGCTTCAACCCTCAGAATCACTGCAGACCACATTTCATAAATTTTCACACTAGATCCCACAGCTTCAACACAACTCATCATAAAGATCATCAATAACCTAGACTTCAATCAGAATAGTGAAATCACTGTAACTAGAACACAATAATAAACCCAGAATTCAGAATCAGTATGCAAAATCAATCTCAACCCTGAACATTCATTATCATAAAATAAATACGCTACTTTTCTTCATTGAACCCGCGTGTATACGCGCTTTCCTTCACACCAACCTTTGTATAGATCTGAGAATATTGAATTCACAGAATATGATCAGTCTCAGAACCATATCTGATGCTTTCAGTCAGATATCTTTCCAATATTGCAGAACCCTTAACCAGTGAGTCATCATTAATAATATTTACTCACTCATTGATAATATTTTTACATATTCAACTTATCAGCATATACAGTATTCAGACAACCCAGATCTCTATGAAGACTTCATTGACAGACAACAGAAATACAACACCATTAAACAGATAACCTCTTTAGCAAGCTTCAAAAAACCCTGACTTCCATATGCGCTTTTCCTAAGACAAAGCCGCGTATATATGCACTTTCACTGAGACAAACTAGCGTATAGATCTATAAATATTAATTTTGTAGAATGTTTTAGATCTATAGTCTTACCAAGATTTCTTCACTTCACTTCAACAAACATGCACCAGATCACAAATCCAAACATCTCATCATTAGATCATGCAAGTACATAGTCATTTCAGGTCTAGAGATCCTAATCCATCATTGTATCCAAGGGTGCATCATAGATTCAGATCTACCAATAAAACAGAGTTCATCCCATGCAGATATACTTCAAAGAGAAGTATTCAGTAACATCCCTTACACATTCACTCACTTGCACTATGATCTTCCTCTCCTTATATAGGATTAGCCTTTATCAATACCATGAGCCAAAACCACACAAGTGTCGATGGTATTCTTTGGATGAAATCAAATATACGATATAGCGCTCAATACTGTGGTCTAATACCATGGTAATTCCCCTTGGTATCATAATTTTAGAGAGAAAAAGGCATACGCGACTTTTCTTCTTCGTACCCGCATGTATACATGACTTCTCTTCATAAAAATTGAGTATATACTAATTTTGGATGTATACTGGGGTTGCCTGTATACCAAATAGCATATACATTGCCTCCATACACAAGTTGCCTTTATCAAACCTATGTATACATTGAGAAATATTTCTTGTTTCATTTTTCTAGCACTTACTAGAATTCCTTTCTCTGTCATAGCTGAACTGACCTGTAGAAACATTGTTTTTACATCTTTAACAAATAGGTTTCTTATCAAAAGGAAACTCATCAAGTATTTTTCCATCAAGGACAATTTCATCAAGTAGGTTGCCATCAAGGACAACATATTTCATCATATTTCCAATAATCTCCCCCTTTGGACTTGATGGCAACCATGATGGTGTTTGATTACCACAAAAAATAGATACATTAATCATAACCATAATTCAAACACCAAAATACTCACCCCCTTTGACATCAAGGGCAAAGGGCATATTAATACCGAAACACATTGTCTCTTTCCTTGGAGAAAGAAGAGCTCTGCAGATCTGATGTGCACTGTATTGACCATGCCCCCCCTCATTTCACGCTGAATCTTCAGATAGAATTTTCAATGAAGTACATGACTCTATAACTCAACTGAGTATGACCTTTTCTATCACCAAGGACTCATACTTAAATCAATGATCCAACCAAGTAGAATTACATATTGGACACAAATACCCAACCAAGTGGGTTTAAAAGTTTGAACAAGTCCTTACATGACTTAATATAAAAATTTTACATCATAGGTCTCAACATGACCTTTTCATCAAATTACAGATATGACTTTTTATAACCAGGACCAAAAGATATCAAAGGAGATATCATAAATCAGAAACCAATCAGAATGCCAACAATGCATCCTTTTCAACAAGGTAGGTGCTCCCCCTAAGCTTGTGCATCCTGAACACCTTCAACAGCCAATTCATCAAAGCATCTTCATCAAGGAGATAAATATCAAAGAAAGGTACAGTAATATGAATACAGAGATTACCCAACAGCACCACAGACTGTTCTGAAAACTGACCCGGAGAATTTCTATCATCAAAAGCCATAAAACTTTGTATGCATAGAAACTCGCGTATATACGCAATTCGCCTTTATGTAACCAGCGTACCGAAATTAATCTTCTGAAATTAAGCAGATTTGGTAAGAGAGGTAGAGACAACTCCTAGCTTCAGTCTGAGATACTCGAATTCTTCCCTAGAAAGAGGTTTAGTAAATATATCTGCAACTTGTTCTTTGGAGGGAACATACTCCAATTTAACCTTTTGTTCAAGCACTTGCTCATGTAGGAAGTGATACTTGATAGGAATGTGCTTGGTCTTGGAGTGCATAACAAGATTTTTCGAGATACTAATGACACTTGTATTATCACATATAATGGAGATGGGAGGTGAACATTTGATTTGAATATCTTGTAATGTATGCATCATCCAAAGAATTTGTGTGCAACATGATGTCGTAGCCACATATTCTACTTCTGTTGTAGATAAGGCAATAGAACTTTGTTTCTTGTTGAACCAAGATACTAATCGGGGCCCCATATAGAATGCACCACCACTAGTGATTTTTCAATCATCAACATTTCCAGCCCAATCCGCATCTATGTAAGCATGAAGAGTGATATCAACATTCTTTGGATACCATAGACCAATGTCTTGAGTCCCTTGTAGATATTTGAATATTATTTTTATAGCCTGAAGGTGAGACTCTTTTGGATTAGCTTGGAATCGTCCAAGAATCCCAACTGCATGCATAATGTCTGGTCTTGTCCTGGTTAGATAAAGCAGACTTCCAATCATGGACCTATACTCTAGTTAATTCACCATGGGAGAATCATCTTGAGAACTGAGGTTACATCCAGTTACCATTGGAGAACTTATAGGTTTGCAGTCTTCCATCCCATACTTCTTCAGAATTTGCTTGAGATATTTTGCTTGTGATAGGAATATGCCATTTGTTGCTTGTTGCACTTGTAAGCCAAGAAAAAATGTTAGTTCCCCAAGTAAGGACATTTCAAATTCTTGTTGCATAACAGAAGAAATTTTTTGACTCATGGACTCTTCATTACTTCGAAAAATGATGTCATCAACATACACAACAATAATCAATAGTTTATCATTCTCAATTTCTGTGTATGAGTTACTGTCAGCAGATCCCTTTGTAAAACCTTGTTGTTGAAGATATTTGTCAAGACGATAGTACCACGCCCGAGGAGCTTGTTTGAGACCATATAAAGCCTTTTTAAGTTTGCAAACAAGTTTTTCATCATTTCCCAGAATGAATCCTTCTAGTTGTTCTATATAAACTTCTTCTTCTAGATCACCATTGAGGAAAGAAAATTTTACATCCATTTGATAAACTTTGAATTGTTGAAAACTTGAAAAAGCAAGAAACATCCTTATGGCTTCAAGTCTAGATACAGGAGCAATTTTTTCTTCAAATTCTATACCTTCTTGTTGAGCACACCTTTTACAAACAAGTCTAGATTTGTTTCTAATAACATCTCCATTTTCATTTAACTTGTTTTTGAATATCCATTTCGTTCCAATAAATTTTTTATCATGAGGTCTTCGAACCAATTCCCAAGTATGATTCTTTTCAATCTGATCACGTTATTCATTCATGGCTTGAATCCAACATTCATCTTTACTAGCTTGATTAACATTCTGTGGTTCAATAGTGGATAAAAATTCCAGATAGCTAGGGGACCCTACAAGAGTTCTTCTTGTATGTACACCTGACCCCTTTTCTCCCAAAATTTGAGATTCTAGATTATTCTTTTGAACATACCTAGATGGAGCCTTTTCAGATATATCTTCTTCTGGAATTTCATTGGGTTCTCCTTCTATATTGCTGGTATTTGATGAGGGAAAATATACATCATCATCATCTTCATTTGTTGTATTTATTTTCATTTTAGGAGTTGTGAGAGATTCATCAAATACATTCAAAAATATTTTGAAGTCTTTTATTGTAACATTTATATGCTTTACTTCTAGAAGAGTAACCAAGAAATATTCCTTCATCTGCTTTCGGCTCAAACTTGCCAAGTTTTTCATCAATTTTCTTGATAAAACATTTGCTTCCAAAAACTCTAAAGTGCTTTACAGTGGGAAGATTACCATACCAGAGCTCATAAGGAGTTTTATCACTGTTCACATGAACATGAGCCTTGTTAAGAATATTTACTGCAGTATGTGCTGCTTCTCCCCAAAAGGTATCAAGAGTTCCAGATTCATCAGGCATAGCACGAGCCATCTGTTGAACTATTCTATTGATTCTTTTTTCCACGCCATTTTGTTGTGGGGTTCCAGCTACAAAAAACTGTCTTTTTATGCCATGATGTTCACAGAAATCAAAGAATTCATCTAATATATATTCTCCTCCTCGGCCAGATCTAAGGCATTTGATTTTTAGATCTATTTAATTTTTAACCAAATCTTTGAAGATCTTAAAATTTTCAAATGCTTCATCGTTATGTTTTAGTAAACCGATCCAACATGTTATGACTCAAAAATTCTCAAAACATCATTGTGTCTACACTGCTTTTGGTCATGTTTTCAAGTAGGTCTAAAGGTCATTTTAAGTCTTGGTAAAGGGTAGGTCATAGTTTTATAAGTTTTAAAGGTCATCTTTCAAGTTCAAATAAAGTCCTTTAGGTTCATTTCATGATCAAAAAATTCATATTTTTCATTTAGGGGTCATGCCATGAAGTTTCGAGTTGAATTCTGCATTTAGCCAGGAATCCGCAGTTTCGTAGCGCAGCTAGTTCAAAAATCAGGAAATGCGCTACGAAAGCGTTGCTACTTTCGTAGCGCAAAATGCAAATTTTACACTAAGTGTGCTACGAAAGCATGGTTTCTTAGCTGTCATGTCAAATAACCCAAAAAAATTGTCAGATTCATTTGGGAATGATAGGATAGGAGTATGGTGAGTCAGTTAGTCATCAAATCCATTGTACCCACTTGTCCTACACTCATCATAATCATGATAGGAATTCAAGAAAGTATCATTTGGTTATGAAGGAATATCTCAAATTCAAATTCTTTGCCTAATTGAGCCATCCTCGGTTCATTTATCTCCAAAGCAATTGCATGAGCTCTGAAACAGTGACAATTAGTCGTTGGTTGCTATATACATAGACAACTTTCACTATAATCAAGCGAGGTTGCTATATTAAATCAAGCAAGGATGTAATCAAGAGAGGTTGTTTGCAAGCGAGGTTGTTTTACATATTTCTAAAGAAACTAATAGGGTTTTTTTCTGAAAGAAACATGGTTGAGGAGAAAAAGATCCATAGAGGGGGTCATTGTCTGAGATATGAACCTAAGAACAGAAAGTTAAAAAGACAGGTGGAAGATCTAGAGATACAATTGACAAACTCTCAAGAAAGGTTAAAAGGGCAGTGAAACAGAATGATAAATCCACAAGATAATCTCTGATCAAAATCAAGGTAAAATTTGATGAAGATTGTATTTTCAGGGTCATATTGTTGTGTTTTTGAAATGGTACTAATACCCTTAAAGTTTAAGTATCTCCAAATTAAAAAATTTGAAGAAATTTTCAACAAAAACTGCCTACATAGCAGTTTCGTAGCATAGCTAGTGCAAATTTGATCAAATGTGCTACGAAACTGCTGAAGCGGCTTTTTCACCATGAAGAGAAAAACTTTGTTTTCTAGTTTTAGTATTCAACTTCCAAGGGGCTTTCTGGGAAACTAAAAACTAATTTTTGAAAACTGAAAGAGGTCTTTCTTCCTCACATAACTAAATAAAAAAACCTTTCTCATTTTCTTCCCACGTGTTATCATTTGGGAGATACAAGGTTTTCTTTGAAGCCCTATTTTCAGAAAACAGAGTTTTCTTGTTTTACACATGTGTTTCAAAGACATTTTATGGACAGTAGGAGAATTATTTCAGAAACCAAGAGAGGTTTTTATTCATGACAGAATGGCCTCCAAAAACCTCTTTCATTTTCTCAAAATACATCATGGATGAGAAGAGATAGGCTCTATTCCAAGACCTAATTTTCAGGAAAGAAACAGAAATAATTCGCTGAAGCAGTCTTTTCATCATTTTTCACATTAAATTTTGAACGAATTTTTGTGAGTTTGGTTTTGAAACTTCTTGTGGGAGCATGGATATAATAGCTGGAGGTTCTAATGAAGAAATTAATTGAAAATATGAGTAAAAATAAAGGTTTTACACCGAGCTACAAAATGCGCTACGAAAACAAGCTACTTTCGTAGCGCAGGCTTATCTTCTAACTTTTTACATCATTTTAAAGATATTTTTCTGCACAGATGGAAGATTGAAATATTTATGGAAATATTTGGAAAATATGACATATGTGAATCTGATCCATCAACTATTAAAGTTCTCGAAGATGACAATGAAAGTAAAGGGCTAAAAAACAGGAAACATGTTTCCTAATTTCTAGGACAGTTTTATCATCAGCAACAGGGTGACTTTAAGTGAATGGTCAACATCAAAATTCGAATTCATGGGATAGCAGGTGTGAAAGGATGAATTAAAGACTAGATAAGGTTTTTAGAAGCATATTTAGGAGTTTCAGTCCTATTAGAATTAGTTCTTTTCAAAGGCAGTATAGCTGTCATTTTGTAATTAATAGCATGTTTAAGATTAGGAAAGGTGTCAAAGCATGGGAGTTCGAATTATCTAGTGGGGGATGAAAGAATCCTATATTGTAAATGTTCTATATAGTGCATGAGGTCGAATTCTACAGGGGTTGGACATTTCATTAGCAAAATACTGTGTTTTTTATGTCACTGTTTTACAGCTTAATACAAAGTTTCTTCTTAGACAAATCAAGATTCATGAGGAGTTCCTGTGTGTTATTGTTTTGATGGCATCCTTTCAATTCTTCTATTGCAATGGTGTTTGATTATGATACTCAGAATTCATCAATGATGCTCTGACTTCCTTCATAATTGAGCTGACTATGTGTTTTACATGTTTTATTCCATTGACTTGAACTCTAAATGCCTTGACTTCCATGCTAGGTAGATTGTCTTGATTTTGCTGAAGATTATCATGACTCCATAATGCCCAATGTATACATGCTGATGTTAGTTTCAACCTACAGGTTGGAAAATGTTATCTAAGAATACCACTTTGTAAAGCTTTGGATTGACTGATATATATAGTAACAATACCACTTTCCTTTCACCTGAGATTCTTAGTGTATTTCAATGAGTTTATGTCCTATCATTTGAAATGTTTTTCTTCCATAGTTTAAGTGCTTATTACTCAAAATTAATGACTTTTCATGCTCTGACTTCCTTTAAGTATTTAGCTATGGTGAAATCTCTTTCAGTATTTTTGCTTTCAATACCTTGATGTCTCATTACTCAGAATTCGTGTGCTACATGCTCTGACTTCCTTTGAACCTCAAGTTATTGGGATTTTCCTGAATGTGTTATTCTTTCATTGAATTATATACAAGCCTCAGCTTCCACAAGGAGAGCCTTTGTCATCTTTATCCCTGTCACTGACTCCATAGCCCAATGGTAGCAAGCCTTCATCTTTTCAACCTACAAAGATACAAAACCAAGACATAATTCATAGAGTTAACCATCTATATTTATCATTAATCAATATCATTAACCCTTGAGAGAGCCCTCTCAGACTGAGGAGGCTAAGCCTCAGCCAAAAGATTGGTATGAAATAGTTACTCAAAGTCCACTTGATGAGCAGCCCATCAGGCCTGATTTTGTGATAACACAACACATTCTAGAGAAGCCATCAATAAATAAAATATAGTATTGTTCTCCACGAGGTGAATTTTTCCTTACAGGACCAAATGGATCATGTATAAGTTCAAGAGGCTTAATTTTTTATCCTTCTTTGGCATTGAATTTTACCCTAGCTTTCTTACCAAATTGACATGATTTTCATATGGTACTTTCAGGCAGAGTGATGCTAGGAAGATCATGAACAACTTTGAGTCTTCTAGATTTGCTTATTTGAGAGAAGCTCAAATGTCCCAATATTTTGTGCCATAACCAATTTTCTGCAAATTTACCTAAGTAGCATTTCTCTTGGCCACCTTTCAATATGTACAGATTGCTTTGTGTTCTAGTTCCCTTTATTACTTTTTTTCCTGTGTCAAGTTCATGCACTACACATTCTTTTGAACTAAAGACAACTTCATTTCCTTGATCACACATTTGGCTTACACTCAACAAGTTATACTTTAACCCATCCACATACATAACATTGTTAGCTTTAACCTTTTCTTTTATAAACACATAACCTTTACCCTTAATGATAGCGGGAAAGTCATTTCCAAAAGTAACATTATTTTCTTTCTCCAATGCATTATATGAAAAAAGTTTATTTTTATCACCTGTCATGTGTTTTGAGCATCCACTATCAATGTACCATTGGTTTCTTCTCCTTCTACAAATAACGCTATGCCACAGCTTTCAACTTGTGAGTCCTTCTTTCTCCATACCTTGGAATTTGTGGGTTTATATTCTGTTGGCTAAAATTTTCTCCTGCATTCAAATTCTTCATGTCCAAAGTTATTGCAATAAGAACATTCAATTTCACCTTGAAGAGGAGAAATTTGTTGTAAGTATTCTTCTTTATTCCAGTCTCATTTCTTTGCTTTCTAGCTTCTCTAGTCATGATGGTTTTGTATGCAACACATTGTACAGATTTATGACCAAAGTTATGACATGAGAAACATTGTCCATTAAAGAAGAAATTTTTGCGATCATGAAACCTTCTATTTATGGTTACCTATTGATTGATATTTCTCTCATTTTTCTTCCTTGAATTGAAGTGGTCATGCTTTACCTGGGTGGTCTCTTTTTTCTTTTGTTGAGTGACAAAATGTTGCTGGCTGGCTTTAGCTACATTTAGATAGCTTGATGTTGAAGACTAAGAGGATTCTTTGATATATCCAAGCCCTATCTTTATAAGAGAAGATCAGTGTACCTTGATAATTTCATCTAAGGTTTCAGATCCTTTAGCAGATATAAGATTTAAAGTTTTCACTTTCTCAATTTCCTTTCTTAGACTTACTATTTCATATTATAATTTCTCATTGTGCTTCTCCTTTTCTATAAGTTGATTCTTTAGAGTATCTATGGAAAAAAAAATTTCTTCCAAACATATTTTGAGTTGATTTATTTATTCAAGAAAATCTTCTAAAACATCCATAAAAGTATCTTTAACCTCACTAGAATATTTTTCAAAATCCATGAGCAGTCTAATATCTTGATCAGATTCTCCTTCTTCACTATTTGATAGACCATCACTATCTTCATGAGTATAATATATTTTTCTATTGATAAATAGTTTCTTATTTCCTTTTGCCACTTCCTTTCCATTTTCATGATTATCTTTATGGGGACATTTAGCAGCATAATCACCAACTCTTCCACAAGAAAAACATTTAAAAGGAATCTTACCTCTAAACCTTCCAGTGCCAAGTTGTAGCTTCTTTACAAAATTTATCTCATCTTCTTCTGAAACATACCCTGATCCTTCTTGCTCTTCTACTTCCTTTTCTTTTGTAGCAGCTATAAAGACAACTTCTTTGACTTCAAATGGACCTCCTTTCCTCATTTCACATGCAGTCAAAATCCCATGAAGTTGAACAATAGTAAGAGTTTGTAGATCCTGCTTTTCTTCAATAGTAGGCACTTTTGACTCGAATTTGGGAGTTAGAGATCTTAAAACCTTTTATACTAGAGTAGTGTCAGTTATGGTTTCACCCATATTTCTCATATGATTTACAATATCATCTAGATGTAAAAAGAATTTGGCAATGCTTTCCTCACTATGCATTCTGAGTTTTTCATACCAAATTCTGAGAGTTTGGAGTTTAGCACTGTTTACCTTGGAATCACCTTCATAGCTTAGAATGATTTTGTCCCATATCTCCTTTGCTGAATTCAACTGCATGACTTTGAAAAATTCTTATTCAGTCAAACTTCCCAATAATGCATTGACCTCCTTTGCATTGATTTCATAGTTCTTTCTTGCTGCTGGATCTGTTGGAACTGATTTTGGATATTGATAACCTCCTTCAACTATAGCCCACACATCTGCTCCAAGAAACTGAAGATAGGATCTTATCCTTGTCTTCCAGAAGATTAAATTATTTCCGTTGAAGAGAGGAGGCCTGATAGATGTTGTCCCATCTCGATTTCTCATCTTAGTTGATATTCCTTATAGCGATTAAGATTCTTCAAAAGGACCTGCTCTGATACGAATTGTTGGGAAAAATACTGAAGTGGGGGGGGGGGGGGGGGGGTTGAATCAGTATTTATATCTTGCAGTAAACTTTTTACTTTTTCTTACTGAATTTATATACGCGACTTTAATGAACCCAACTAGCGTATATACATGGATACACTAACAGAAACTCGTGTATATTGTGATGACTTTATTGTTAGGTAATCTTTCAGAAACATTATTTAACCCAACTTATCAGTTATGCATCAGATAGTTAAGCAGTAAATATGTGCAGTAATAATAGAATAAATCATCACACAAGAGAATCACACATGAACACCAAGATTTAAGGTGGAAACCCAATTCGACAGAAAACTGCCGTTGTTGTCATCTTTGTCTTCAATATTTATTATATGGAAAACTGCTTACATTATTGTACTGATGTAGACTCATATCAGTACGCAGGCATCTATCTACAGAAGGCTGCAACCTTCTCTCATTCTCCAGCTGCTACTGGAAGGGAGCTCCAACCCCCTGATCTCGTTTACCAGCCACTATTGGAAGGGAGCTTCAACCCCCTGATCAGAACGCCTGCTTCTACTGGTAGGAAGATTCTACTTCCACACTGAAGGCTTCAACCCTTAGAATCACTGCAGACCACGTTTCATCAATTTTCACATTGGATCCCACAACTTCAATACAAATCATCATAAAGATCATCAATAACCCAGACTTCTATCATAATAGTGAAATCACTATAACCAGAACACAGTAATAAACCCAGACTTTAGAATCAATATGAAAAATAAATCTCAACACTGAACATTCATTAACATAAAATACATACACTACTTTTATTCACTGAACCCGCGTGTATACGCTCTTTTCTTCACGCCAAACTATGTATATATCTGAGAATATTGAACTCACATAATATGATCAGTCTCAGAACCATATCTAAGGCTTTCAGTCATACATCTTTCCAATATTGCAGAACCCTTAACTAGTGAGTCATTATTAAGCATATTTACTCACTCATTGATCATATTTGTACATATTCAACTTAGCAGCATATAAAGTATTCAGACAACCTAGATCTATATGAAGACTTCATTGACAGACAACAGAAATACAGTAGCATTAAACAGATAACCTCTTCAGCAAGCTTCAAAAAACCTTGACTTCCATACGCGCTTTTCTAAAGACAAAGCTGCGTATATACGCGCTTTCATTGAGATGAACTAGCATATATATTTGTAAATATTAATTTTGCATAATGTTTTAGATCTATAGTCTTACCCCGATTTCTTCACTTCACTTAAGCAAACATGCGCCAGATCATAGATCCAAACTTCTCATCATTAGATCATGCAAGTACATATTAATTTTAGGTCTAGATATCCTGATCCATCATTGTATCTAAGGGTGCATCATAGATTTAGATCTTCCAATAGAGTTTGTCCAATGCATATATACTTCAGAGAGAAGTATTTAGTAACAACGCTTACACATTCACTCACTTGAACTATGATCTTCCTCTCCTTATATAGGATTAGCCTTTATCAATACAATGAGCCAAAACCACACAAGTGTCGATGTTATTGTTTGGACGAAATCAAATAGACGATATAGCACTCAATATTGTGGGCTAATACCATGGTAATGCCCCTTGGTATCATAATTTTAGAGCGCAAAAGGCATACATGACTTTTCTTCTTTGTACCCATGTGTATACGTGACTTCTCTTCATAAAAAATACGTATATACTAATTATGGATGTATACGTGGGTTGCCTGTATACCAAGTAGCGTATACATTGCCTCCATACACAGGTTGCCTTTATCAAACCTGCGTATACATTGAGAAATATTTCCTGTTTCATTTTTCTGGCACTTACTGGAATTCCTTTCTCTGTCACAGCTGAACTGACTTGTAGAAACATCATTTTTACACATTTAACAAATAGGTTGCTTATCAAAAGGAAACTCATCAAGTAGGTTTCCATCAAGTACAATTTCATCAAGTAGGTTGCCATCAAGGACATCATATTGCCAACAGTAAGGTAGTTGTCTTTTGGACAAGCTTTGTTCAAATCTCAGAAGTCAGTACATACGCGAATGGTGCCTCATTTTTTCATGATGGTAACAGGGTTTGAAACTCATGATGTGTAAGCTATGGGGTAGATAAACCCAGCATTGTAAAGCTTGTTGATTTTTCGTTTAATTTCTTCTGCCTTATATGGGTGCAATTGACGTCTTTTCTAGTGTATTGGTGGTATGTTGGGCTAGGTGTCAATATGGTGCTCTACGATAGTGGGACTTAGACCTGGCATTTCTGAATAATCCCATGCAAATATGTCTCTATATTATTGCAACAAGTTTGTGTAAGAGACTACTTCATATGGAGAACATGATGCCCTTAGTGATATTTCTTCAAATTTTTTAGGATTTCTAGAGATATTTACCTTGATGGTTGGTGAAATATTGGACACGTTCCCTTCTTTGAACACATCGGGGGCTGGGATGGGATTTTTGAAGCATTCGAAATTCCCAGATGGAAGGAAATATTTTGATTCAATTGCGTATATCTCATGATTTTCTAAGTTGTTTGGACCGAATGTCTTTTCGAGAAGAAAAAATGAGCAGTGAAGCATTGCATCCCATGGATAATCTGGTTCTGTCATGGCCTCCAAAATATCATCGTATGAATGGAATAAGATATCTAAGGGGGAGTGAGTTTGTGTGAGGCCGTGAGGAGGTGGTTGGGTCCTAACGGAGCTGGTCGATAGACATAAATAGGATTCCATAATCAATGAGGTAGAACCAGACGCGGTCAATAGGGTGCAGATGGATTGAGTTTGCACAGTCAGTGGTACAACTACTTTCATAGTTGTAGTGGTCTTGGCACAAATGACGGATGAGCATACAACACGATTCATGGTCCTTATGCATAACAAGATGAATCATATGTGATGTTGTGTGTCGTCGACATTAGGTGGGGGAGTAAATTCCATCGTGGTGGCTTGCATGAGAGCAAGTTTAGGTTCCTCCCAAGGCGTATCAAGGGTACTTGCACTTTCCTAGATATGGAAGTTGTTTGGAGTACATATGCATCTAAATGTTTCCATTAAGGGGCACAACTCTGTTTTGTGATTATGGCTAGTGCAAATGGTGCATAGTATCACGGTGCTTATTGAGTAGATGTTATGAGAACCAACGCTAGTCTTTGTCCCTAAAGTGGACGCTTGGAAAGGACCAGGTGTTTAGGTATGATCCTGCTTTTTCCATCTCCGAGTTGTTGGTTTTGGAAGGGCTAGATCCTTTAGGGGGTTTAGCCTTAACGCTTCTCTTTCCACTCGTAGCCTTGGGAGGTACTCACAATTCATTGTATAGTGGAATTGTGAGAAAATCCTGCAATAACAGTGTGTGATATTTTCTTGGTTAGAGAGATTGATCTGCGAGATGGGGGTGACCATGCGAAGGCTGTTCGAAATTTTCTTCATCTCCTTACATTTATTGACTTTGTGTTCAATTTTATTGCATAGCCAGCATGCCGTCATTGGCTGGTCCTGGGTTCTTCTAGGACGGTGTGTTGATTTAGCTCTCCTAACGTTTTGGTATTGATAGGGGCAGGCTGCCTTAAATTGGGTTGTCTTGGCTCAAGACCAACTATATCCTGGTGATGCGTCTCTAACGAGTGAATGATGTCTATTAGCAGGTGCACTTGGGATATGTAAGTGCAATGTCGAGTCTGATGGTTCCCTTGATAGACCAAACACGATTGTCTTTCTTCGGTATTCCCTTCCCTCGAGGTTGCTGAAGTGATTGGATACCATTTGCGGAGAAATTATAGGTCTAGGCATTGGGAGACCAGATGGTTATGTGTGTTTTATAATGAATAGGTTGGTCTTATCTGTGGAGGGTGGTTGGGGGTGACAATGTGCCTCCTAACTGGCCGCTTTTCAGCTAACATGAAGAGAATTGACCTGCTTGTCACATATTCTTCCATTTTCGAGCTTTCCATGGATTCTATATCTGATCCATATGCTAGGGAGAGGCTAATATGGCCATATGTATGTTTTTTAATGTTGAACGAAATCGGGGGATATAATGGAAATGACGAATTGGGTGGTCGCCAGAACACACCCGACACGAATATTGGACTACCCGAAGGTCATTTCAGTATACGGGGTCAACAAGATACCATCTCTAAAACATCTCTAGAGCTACACAGTTAGCAATGAAATGATCGTGTTCATCACAGAGTGCATAGAGTTGGTTGGGAGGTGGGGAGCGAAAAAGAGGGGGAGGTGGTCACTCGGGTGACTACCTCGCCTCATGTAGGTATAGTGTGACTCGAGGTTCTCCTTCATTCATCTACATGGGGGGATGTGAGGGATACTCTTGGTATGATTGCTCTAGGGCATGCAAGGCATCCCTATATCATGGCATCTCTGGGCAATGATGAGTGTAATTCCCATAATGGCCGCAGATAGTGCATGCATGGTTGGTGCATAATTATTTCCCTTGACTTTTTGTGGTTGGTTCATTTTTATGGGAACTTGGGCCACATGATTTCTTTCAGAGCTTAGAAGAGGTTTTAATTCATCTAATTTTGGAAAAATATTGGTAGGATTGCCCACGATATCGCATAATGCACAAGGTTGCAGTGCCCTAGGTATGTTGAGGTTTTCTACCTTCTTCCCTTATTTGCTGGTTTTCTTAGTCACTTTAACTAGCGCTGCTACGGGAGTCTCTTTAACTAGTGTCGCCTCCTGAGGAGTGATGGAGGTTATCCCTGTAAACGTAATGCCAAGGCTTCTCATCATGGCTGGTGTGACCAGATACCAGACAGATATTTCGAAAGACATGTTTAGAAATGTTACATTTGCCAAGACCTGTTGTGACACAAAACCCAGTGGAGGGTATAAGAATGGAGTTTGGGAGATGGTGTAGGGTAGAAAATCCATTCCAGTGGCCTCAGTTTCTGTACTGCTAGTCTCCGTCTCTTAGCTGGTTTTAGTGTTTAATGATAACATCATGCACACCAAGGTCCCTGAGACATCTGAGATTTCTTCTGGTATGATAGGGGTATATCCTAGGAATGATTCAAGGATTGATCATGGTTTGAATTAACCAAGGCCATATTCTTGGTACAACATGAGAAAATCTACAGTTTTTTTAACATAGGGTAGAATGAAATCGGTAGTCATCATCGGTCTTTTATCATGGTACGTTAGTTGGTGAACAGTGATGATTCAATCTTCGTGGGGGAACATCATCACCAAGAAAATGGAGGAGGCCCAAGGAGTATATTGTAGTCAAGATGAGTATCCAAGACCTCAATGTATATGAGTACCATTTTTTCGGCCAAGTTAACAGGGACATTCTGATATAGACTGTCGGGAGTAGAAGGGCGTCCGTTGTATGCTCTGAGCATGATATCGTATGGCTTCAGTTTGGGAGATCCCAACTTCTTCCAAACATTCTTGGAAATGATGCATCTAGATGCACCCTTGTTGATGATACATTGATGTATAGTGATTTTTTGGACTGATACTGGTATCTGAAAGGCAACCAGTGAAGGAAGCTTGGGGGTGGCTTTTTCTAACTCGAAAGCCATTAGGCGTGAATCAGAAAGGTAGATGGCACCTAATGCGAAAAGTAAGGCTTTCCACTATTTTGGGGAATATTGCAGGACCTCTAACGCTGACATCGCAATGGGATATTGTGCTAAATCATCCACGATGTTGTAGTTATGGGCCTCTTTTGAGTGGTTTCCAACTTGTCTAGTTAGACCCTTAGCCATCTTTGGCAAGGGTTCAATATGTATTTTGGATATAGTAAATGGTGCAGTAGGTGAACTTGTGCTTGCCCCTAACGAATTGGTGTCTGGGGGGGCATTATAGTTTTGATTCCTTGTCTAGAATAAAATTTCTTTGCCAATCATATAGATTTCGTGGTTGTTGTTCCTGGAATCATTTGGGGGTGGTTGTTGCTATTGGGTATTAACCACTCCTTGGTGGGGGAAGGGATCCTACATTACAACTGTTTGTTGTGTAGGTCCCCCTTGTCCATGGTTACCCTAAAGTTTCTTTAGCTCAAGGATCTTAGGACAATGATGAGTGTTAATGGTTGTACTCAGCACATATAGTGAAAGAATGGTTTCTCTGTAGACTACCCCTCTTGTTTCTCCCTTGGGAGTTGCTTGGATCCTGGTTTTGATTTCGGTTGGGGTTGCCCCAAACTTGATATCGTGGAGGGAATTGTTGGTTGCTGCCCCCTATCTAGAGTCTCCATTTTGTTTATTTTTAGGCTTTTTCCTTGCAGCGTTAGGAGGATTACTATGATTCTCCTGGTCGTAAGACTAGCGTGGTTGAGCCTAAGAAGGTTGCACAAAGTTTTCATGTGCGTTATTTTGTGGTGGTAGGTTTTGTGCGGGGGAAGGGGAATATTGGTTTCCCTATCCTTGATTGGGATATGGTTGCTGAGGGGAATCTCTTCCGTCAGCATTCCTAGCTACGTACTGGGTCCCTTGTGAGGGAGGGTATGATCCTCCCTACTGATGATGGTATGATGACACCATATTTTTCATATTCTACAGAGGTGCACAATGACTCTGGTGGCAGCCAGGTTGCGTAGTGTTCTAGTTAGAATAATATGAGTACCTTGGGTAATTGATACTTTTTCCTAGGCGACTCTGGGTCAATGACTTGATTAAGCCGTCTCTAGTATTCGACGTGCTTCGTAATTCCCTATAAGTTTGCAGGCACGGGGCGTTAGGCAGGACGTTGTAAATGTATCCTGACTGGGTGTATATAAGTTAGAGTTGTTGGGCTTTACTAATTGCATCCTCTTCGGAGGTAGGTACTTGGGTCGCCACATCTTTTGAAATCTCTACTGTGAGAGTTTTCAAAAATAGGTCTAGTAAAACTCTATCATCAAGTTTGGATTTGCACAAACTTTGAAATTGCCGCCATTCATGGAGATGGTCTGAGATATGGACAACTGGAGTTTGCCTAAAATGGGTCAGTAACTCCATCCCCGAGTCATGGCGGATGGGTAACTGAAAATATTTGAGGAACGTAGTAGCAAGAGCGCTAAAGTTTCCATGCGAAGTAGAAGGTTGCTCCACATACCATTTCGCAGCAGGTCCGGTTAAGGTGCGTTGAAATAGCCTCAGTCAAATATTATCCTCAATAATATTGTTGGATGAACACCATAGGTGGAAAGTCATTATATGATTTCTAGGGTCTTCTGCTTGCTTCCCTTCAGATTTTGGAATGTCAAAGGGGAGCTTCGTGGGAATGGGGGGCCAATTTGGGTTGTGCGGAATGGCATCATTAGTTGGCTTTGATAGATTTGGGAGATTTAATGATGCTAGAAAAGGTAAATGAGTATTGAGTGCCATTATATACTATGGAAACATAGGGATTCGAGTGTGATGATGTATGGGGGGTTTCTGGGTAATATTACCCTATCATGTACCCTGTTGTGTGTTCTATTGATTCCCTGGAGGGGTAGCACTCCTCTACCCTCTAGGGGTTGTGGTAGGAGTGGTGTGTGGTGACCCTGTGGGAGTTTCCACGTGTGTGGTGTTGGGTGACCCTTGGGGGTTTCCAACTAAATATTCTCCTATAAATGATGATCCAATAAGGGTGGCAGTGTCTCTTCTTTGACTCCTAAATGGAAAAATACCTAGCACTCCTCCCTCTAATGGGGGGAGGTCGAAAAAACATCTAGATCGACGAGGTCCCATTGTAGGAATTTACAGGGTAACCTCTTTAGATCAAAAACCAAAGGTCACGGCTCAAAAACAGATCACAAATCAATACACCAGTATTATCATGTGGTTAAAACCCTCAAAGAGGGAAACAATCCATGGCATGAGCCAATGCAACCGCTTCAAGAAATTTATTAATTTAAAAGAAAGATTACATATGATTCTCTCATAAACGGTTACCGGAAAAATGACTCTCCATGCTCTTTAAATAGATATCATGGACCAATCGGGTGTTAAGCCACGGATCAAGTGTCGTTAATACTGAGGAGAGAGTGAACCGTCAGATCACTAAAAATCGTGACCATCGGATTATAAGTTACAAATGTACATAGTAAAGAAACACACTTTACCTAACTCTACACTCAAAATAAGTTATTATTAACTATTTCCTATGTTTTGGAATATCCTAACATCCCCCCTTAAGAAAAACTTGGGATAGGATTGAAGGATTTACAAAGGTGACACAAAAGGAGCCTATTTCCTATATGTCGAAATATCCTAACATCCCCCCTTAAGAACAACTTGGGATAGGATTGAAGGATTTACAAAGGTGACACAATAGGAGAAGGAAGGAGGCATTAGAGCCTATCCCCTATTAATGATAAATTTCCTGAACTCCAAGCATGGATCGAATTTTGGTAAACTTTTCTTCTATGAGATCCTTTATAAAGATATCGGCTACTTGATCATTGGTTGGACAGTACTTCACTTCAAGAACATGATCACAAATGAAATTTCTAATGAAGTGTATGTGGAGGTCAATGTGTTTCAGACGGTGATGTTGAACAAGATTTTTACATAGCTGAATGGCACTCTGATTATCACACCAAAGTGCAGTTGGATGCTGCTGATGAAGACCAAATTCAGACAGGATCTGACGAAGCCACATGGCTTCCTTGCTGGCTTCATCTACACCATGATACTCTTCTTCTGCCAAAGAAAGAGATATGGAACTTTGTTTCTTACAAGACCAAGTAATAGGTCCTGAACCAAGAGTGAATACATATCCTGCAGTAGAATTTTGATCATCACGGTCACCAGCCCAATCAGATCAGTGAAACCAACCAACAATGGAGATGCCCTTGCATTGTAATGAATCCCGAACTAAATTGTACCTAGAATATATCGAAGTATTCTTTTAGCTACTTTCTAGTGACTTTCATGAGGTTGGTGCATAAACCGAGCAACAATACCAACGGCAAAGGAAAGGTCAGGACAGGTAGGGGTTAGATACAAAATTTTACCAACAAGTTGACGATATAAGGTAGCATCAAGTTTAGGGGTAGAACAAGTGATTGAAATCTTGACTCCATATTGAAAGGGAGAAGGGCTTATTTTCGCACAGGTGCATGATTTGTGCATTTGTTTGGGCTGAACATGTGCGGATTTGTAGTGCCCAAAAATTATGCTTCCTTTGAGCTAAATCTCTCACTGATGGTGAATGAGAAGTGCTAGGGGGAAGAAGGAATGTTCTTGCAGCAATTCTGGTTGGGAGAGAGGACCTACAAACAACAACCACTAGCTTAAAAAGAATAAAGAAGTGGAGTCGTCATTCCTATTGTAGTGCATTTGACGCATGGGCGGATGAAATGCACTATGCTTGGTAGGGGAGGCTGCTTTCCTACAAGAAAGTAATAGGTCAATTGGTTTATTAGATTGTTAGTGGAACAACATAACATGTAGTAATCTAAGTAAATAACATAGCATGCTACAGTAGAGGACAAAGAATAAAAAATATATACTAATACAATAACAAGCTCAATCAAGTCAAACACAGTAATAATCCAAATGGAGAACTCTTCCCCTTTTATTAGTTGTTGATGGTATAAGAGAATAGGATGCTCAAACACTTGCAATGAATATTTAGAGCTATGGAGATATAATATTCAAGGTAAGGAAGGCTCTTCCCTTTAAGCTTCTTGCAAGCCTCTCTCTCTCATCGATGGATGGTAGAATAACGAACACTTTGTGAACTTCTTCTCTTGGATTGAGGTGTTTGATGGCCAATAATGAATCATTCATCTCCTTGCTGCTTGGACAACACAATGTTGTTTTTCTCTCAAGAAATTTGGCCAGCATAACAATGTGTTCCCCATTCTTCTTCCCATGGTGGTATTTTATAGGCAAATTTTAAATTTCCCTCCTTCCCTTAGTACGATGTGGATATTGACACAAGAGTGGGAGGTTGATTCCATTGTGTGCTACAATTGAAGCCTCAAGGTGGTTCCAAGGCGGGCTGTACTTGGCTGCCTTGAGTGGGGAATCTTCTTCTTCCATTATGCCAATTGGTCCCGGATGGTGACCTTCCGCTATATCCAGGATCGCGCGGTTATCTGAGGGATAGTCATGAAGATCTTCTCTACTATCAAAGAAAAGGATGCGCGGATCACTTAGGGTCAGTGAATTGAGTGTGCTATTTGATAAATATTTCTACTTGACCTTAGGAAAAGTTAAATATTGCATATTATGTAATGTCTTTCTTCCCTGTAAATCCTTCTGCTTGACATTTCCTAATGTCTTTTGCTTGTACGATTTTCCAGTGATAACACCCATGGTGATTTTAAAGTTCATATGCTCTTCTTGTTAGAGAAACGTTCTCGCACTCCTGTCATGTGAGAAAAAGCCTCACTATCAATATACCGGATCTCAGGAGAATTAGGGCTTGACACACAGGCAAATTCTTCTTCCAATTTGGATGCCAAAACAAAAACATTTTGATCTGTCTGTTCTTCCATGCTTCCCTTCTTCTCTGGAGAATTGTGTGAACCCTTCCGAGTTGCTATTGTAGCAACATCTTATCTATGTTCTATCGACGGTTCTTTGCTCCTATTACTCATCTCTAGCTCTGATACCATTCAAAAATTTCAATTTAGAAAAACATTTATGCAATGATAGATCTATTTCTCCTACTTATTATTTCAATAATTTATTTATAGAAATTTTCCAGTAAATTTTGAAATAAATACTACTGCAACATTCACTTAAGTATATGCAGAGAAAGGAATAGTAAGAAATACAAGTGTTAGAGCAATGAGTCACTCCTTGACTGCAAAAGGAGTCAGCCTTACACATCATAGTTCATTTCAAATTTAAATGTTTTGAGTGGTTGGATGTCTTCTCAAAGAGTTTGAAATGATTTTTTATTCTTTAAGACTTTCATGCATTTGGCAAGTTGTGGCAAGTATAAATTGTATGGGTAAATTGGTAGTATAGGGAGCAGAGTGCAACAAATGAGAGGAGATGGATAGCTGGTACTTACTCTAAGAAATATTCATATCCTAAATCAGTCACACAACTATAATGATGGCTCTTTACACGAAATATGTTTTATGTAAAGTAAACAACATTCAAAAAGTAGAGTACATGCATAAAGTATTTCACAAATCCTTTATGAAATCTTCACTTACATGTCCTACAACATATATATGATTTGCAAGAAGATGGAAAGCATATAATTTACTATTAGATCCTCTAATAGTTTCTTACTCACACCTTACTAGTTGCTGCAACTCATAAATTAGAAGAAATTAACAAAGAGATATACACACCACACATTAGATAGTTCTTGAGTCACAAAATCCTCCAGCATGAAGTGAAAAACGGATTTTCTTTATTATATTAAGTCTTCAGGTAGACCAACATCCAACCCTGAAATGGTATTTACAAATGGTATATATAGAAAGAGAGGCACCAACTCCATATCTTCTAAAAAGAAGGAAACACTACTCCTAACATTAGATAGGTGTCATAGGACATTAAATTTATATCCCATCAAAATCTAACTGAAAGGACAGATGTAGATGAAAGAAGAGAAGACAATTTGGGTTGAACTGCTGAGTATGCTAACATGCTACCCCTTTTTCTACTGATTTGTCTCCTCATGTCTCTAGTTCTTAAATAACCATGTATCTTCATTAAATATGACCTCCAACAACCTCATAACCACTTATCACCATCACTTGTTATATCGATTTCATTATGAGGCCTTATATTTCCTGAACTGGTTCGAAAACTTTGCTGACAGATGTCAAAAATCATTTAAAACAGGTGCTACTGGAAATTCTGGTAAAAACCTGTAACTGCACAAAAAATGTAATGCTACCAGAATTTCCAGTAGTGCTCTGTTTCTTTTTCAAAAATGCACATAAAATACTTGAAAAACCTGTGCAGAATTATACACTTTGAAATTTGAGTTGTTGTTCAAAATTTCACTTGATAAGTAAAAATGTATTTTATTAGGAAACCTTTTTACCTTTCTTCCATATGGGTTGCAACTTCAGCAAGCTTTTCCAAGGCTGACTTGTTCTCAACAGTTGATCTTGATCTTGTGTTTCTTGTGGCTGCTTCTTTGATAGTGGAATTTTCCTCCTTTGAACCCTTTTGGATCTTTCTTCTTTTTGAGGGTTATGTTTTCATATCCGTAGGGGTTTTGTTTTTATCTTTCTTCTTGGACTCATTAGTCTTTAACCCTTCATATTTTCCTTCTACATCAATGACCTTTGTCAACAAACTTGGATTATGCAGAGCCTTAGACTTTAGCCTAAACTTGTTATTATCTCTGGTATGTATTTTTGTGGTACCAACAACAAGTTTGGTCTCCTCTTTCTTTCTCTTGCTACTTATTTCATACCTTGCATCTTTGAGGAGCTATTCATCAGAATTTGTGCGCTAATACTCTTTATGCATTTTCTATTGAATTTTTTCTTTCGAAATTTCTGGTAGCACCTATGCTTTAGATTTTTCTGAATTTGCAGACCTTCCTCTTCTGCCTCTGGTATAGAAATTAGGAAAAGGATAAATGGGAGGCACCATTTTCATGGATTTAGGTTTATTTATTGATGATCTCTCTCCTTTCTCGAACTTCCACTCAACCTTGACTGAAGGATTCTTTTCTTTTCTGCTCTTAGCCTTATGGATATTCTCCTTCTTAGCCTTTATGTTTGTTCTTTTTGCAGGTTGAGGGTGTTGCTGGGAGGCTAGAGACAGTTGACCTGGAGGTGTAGGTGAAAGTTGGTCTGCCCTGTAAAACATAAAATGGTCCCATTTTTTATTTATTTTCCTTATCTCTTCTTCAAATAACACTTTAATGAGAGCTTGATGATACAAGATGTATTCTGAAGCAACAATATGTGTTTGAATCCTGATTGACATCTTTGTCAGGCTCTTCAGCAAAAATTATGGCAAGTTTAGGGTCTTCATACCTGAAACATGAAATAGAAATCTCATATGATAAAGAAACACTACAGTATACCTCCTCTCATAAGTGAGGTAAATTTTGATGAGTCTAACAGCTTCTGCCCATTCATTTTTGAGGTAGCTGCTGGGAATTCCTTTGGCCTAGTTAGGATCTCTATCTCCATCTTTGAGGAAACCGTTAAGGTCTCCTCCAGTGATGGCTTGGCCCTTAAACCACCTTTCTCCTTCTTATGGATGGTTGAATGCCTCAGCAATTGAATCTATTGATATCTGCAATTTAAGACGATAGATGGTTTCTTCCTGTCCATTGAAATAATGTGAAAAATCCTGAGCTACTCCTAAGTGAGAGATTCCCAGTCTTGAGCACATAGAATACCACCCTTCTTGAACAAAAAACCTTCTCACATTTGAATTTTCATCCTCTAGGTCAACTGCTTGTGGTTCAATTCATTTTAGCTTTCCTCCTCTTTTAGTCATCTTCAGTAATTAATAAGTTTGTCTGCTGAAATATGATAGGTGGCAAGTCTGGAAGAGTTCACCTAACAGGTATTGATGTGTCTTCTATGAGATCATTTCTGAAGTATAAGGTTCCTTCCTCAAGCTGCACACTAGAAAATCTCATTCTCCAACAACTAAGTTCAAAATTTATAGCCTCCCTTCTTTCTCGGTGGTTTAAAACAGCTACATTGGTTCACCCTCCCATGCAAGATATTTTCATTATGGTAAGTATCATGGACCGTAGCATGCACCATGTGATAGAAATTATGGACTTCAGTTGGCTACGTAACTTCAGACGACATGCTATAGGTGGCTTGAGACGAGCGGATCTGTGACTGGCAGTCACCTCCACTGTATGCTAATTATTGGCCTAAATTTCCAGCAGCATCTATGTGTGACCAACAAAATCGTCATCGCATTAATACTGTGGATCCACGATCTTTTCCAATCGATAATCACGTACTTTAACATGAAGCTAAACCAACTAAGCTGACATGCAAGACAGGATCAACGGCTGGTTGTGTTAATTTCGGATTGAAAACTAGACACACGTATAACCATGACTGACCGTCAACCTTTCCTATCACGTGATTTAAATCATAATAAAAATATTTTAAACATATTTTAAACAAGAACACGTGGCTTGACACAAAGCGGATGCGCTTTTATTTTTTTTATTTTTAAACACGGGAAGTTACCGGAATTTCCAGTAGCATTGGATTAAAGAAAAACAGGCAGAAACAAAATTAAAACAGATTTCCCGAAAGGGCTAAAACAGTTACTAATGGAAATTTTGGTAGCGATCCAAAAAAAAAAAAAATTGAAATTTACAAAGTCTAATCCTAAAAACAAAAAATTTAAAATAGACTCATGAATTAGAAAGTAAATGTGCTAACAATAAGCATAAGAATCAATCACATGTACACACTTATTTTTGGACAATTTTCCCAGGAAAAACCCAATGCGGTAAAAAAATGCAGCAAATGAGGGTTTATATATTATTCTTCAGCAATGAAATTATTTACAAGGAAAAGACTGGAATGCATCTTTAGAAAACACCTGAGATAAATTCTCCGAAACCCTCTGGATTTTTTTTGACACCTGGAAGACCCACTACCTCCCTCTGCGTCACTCTAAGTGTCTCTTTGCGCAGTCTCAACGTCAGACTGCGTCACTCTACGTGGGAACTCTACGCTGCCATCTATGGCGCTCTGCATCCTTCTCTCCTCGACCTTTGTCACTGTTGACTCCCTCTCCTTCTTATGCCTCTACAACTCTACCCTACAACTCGCCCTCTAAAATAAAATTCTATTCCTTCATAATCGACTTCCTTTGGGTTACTAAGTGTATGCCTGGCTTGCTTTCCAAATGACCCTCAAGCTTTCTTTTATAATCTTCTCATTGGAGAATAAACGACCCAGATTAGAAGTCTAATTAATAGCCAAGATTAAAACTTGACTTGATCTTTGTTCTATAGAAGATTCATAATTTGTTCTATTAATAACCATTAATTATTTAATTTCCCTAATTTTAGACTCGAGGTCTACATTAAAATAATTAATTATTTTAATAAAAACATAAACCGAGTGGAATTTCCACAAACGGTTTCTGGGTTCTTTGGAATACTGATGTCTAAGCCTCCTTACAAATTTTGAGACTTGGAACACTTTTGATGCTACAAAAATCAACAATTTTGAGTTAGCATAAACTCCTCATACTAAAATCTCACAGATTTGTGATCATAGCAAGCAAGTCGAGCAAAGAGATTAAGATGAGGAACACAAGATTCCTCACACCCAACTTCAGACTCCAGGAATAGGGAGGAAGAAAGCTAAGTGGGAAGAGAATAATTTGAGATATTACCAAGAGTATTTTGGTACTTTAATATATTCAGTGAGACAAAGCAAGGATCCTAAGTTCCATTCTCAGTATATGGTGTTGATGAGTGAACTGATTAAGGCTAAACCTGCCAGCTTTCAAGTTGCATACGAGCATCAAGTGTGGATGGATTCCACGGTGGAAGAGTATTCCTCCATTATGAAGAATAATGTATGGGATGTTGTGCCATGTCCAGTGGGCATGTAAGTGGTTCTCTCCATATGGGTGTACAATATTAAGCATGCTATGGAGGGTAGTGTTGAGAAGTTCAAATCCCATTTTGTGGCTAAGGGATTTTCGCATAAGTAAGGGATCAATTATGACGATACCTTTGCTCAAGTAGACAGATACTCATACACCAGGGATGTCATTTCTATAATAGCATAGATGGGTTGGAAGATTCATCAAATGGACATGAAGAGGACCTTCCTCAACAAAATTGTTGAGGAAGAGATATACATAGAGAAATCATATGGTTTCGAAGTGCATAGGAGGGATTACCATGTGTGCAAGTTGAGGAGATAATTGTGTGGAGTCAAAAAATCTCCCAAGGTTTGGTATGCATGGATTGACAGTTATTTGCAGAGCATGGGCTTCACCAAGAGTGATGTAGATCTTAACTTGTACTACATTTAGGTAAGGCATGAGCCTCTCATATTGGTGTTGTATGTTGATGAATTATTTCTCACGGGGTCTGAGGAGCTCATAGCACACTACAAGCACGATATTGGAGAAGAGTTTGAGATGAATTATTTGGGGTTGATGCACTACTTTCTAAGGTTGGAGGTGTGGTAGAGAGAGAGAGAGAGAGAGAGAGATATTTTCCTTAGACACAGGAAATACATATTTGTGATCTTGAAGTGTTTCAGGATGGAGAACTGTAGACCCATGGCTATGCCACTTGTGACCAACTGGAAGAAGATCAATACTACCAGATCAAAGGTAGTGGACCCTACCTTGTATATAAAATTGGTTAGATCTCTCATGTATATGGTCAACACCAAACCAAACATTTGTTTTGCATAGAACACACTCAATTAGGTTGTGGCAGATCCTAAGAAAGTGTAATGGGTAGTTACAAAGCATGTTTGATATATCTTCAAGGCACATTTGAGTATGGGATGTCATACTTAGAAGGATGGAGGGAAGATGGATTGGTACACCGATGCAGATTATGTAGGTAGTACAGTTGAATGGAAGAGAATTTCTAGGTGTAGTTTCAATCTAGGATCAAGAGTAGTCCCTTGGTACAGTAGGAAGCAGGCAATAGTTGCACTAAGTTCTGTAGAGGTCAAGTACATGGCTATAGATGTGGTGGCATGCAAGGATATTTGGCTTTAGAAACTCCTTGTTTGGTTTTTTACTAGGATTTTGATCTGACTTTCATTCATTGTGATAACCAGAGTTGTATTAAAATCTTTGAGAATATAGTATTCCATGAAAATTTGAATCATATTGAGATAAAATTCCATTTCATCATAGATTGTGTTCAAAAGGGGACAATGAAGTTGTAGTACATTCCCATGGATTATAAAGTAGCAGACATATTGAAAAAATCCTTCATAAAGGGAAAAATGGTATTCTTCAAATAGAAGTTCGGTGTTGCGCAAAACACCTTCCTCACTAAGAGGGAGCGTTGAAATTATAGCTTGGAAGGTGATTCTTCATGAATCAGGTGCCATGACATGCAGCAAGTTGCCTCAATTATCTCCTATGACAATTCATTAATAAATTTCCTAATTCAAGACTTTATACTACAATTTAATTTAATTTTTTGTTACATTTTTACTAAAAGGCAAAGTCAACAAGAGATTAAGTCTTGGTCGATGATATCAATGAGTCGAGATCTAATATCAACCGTTGATATTAGGTATTTCCCTCGATATTAGGCTTTGATATTTTTAATAGAAGGTTCGAGGCCAAGGAGAGGCACATTTGGTTTGGCATGAGTTTGGATTCAGTGGAGCGCAATATTTGGTAGTGAGAGCTAGAAGAGGCTAGTTCAAGCTATCTAGAGTGAGATCAAGGAAAGCGTGATCAACAAAGAATCCAAGTTATCTTGGATCAAGCATGTTGATTTTCTTAGAGTGAGTAGGTCAAGTTTTCTCTTGGGTCATAAGATCGAGCTTTCCTTACATGCAAAATTTCTTCTGTTGGGCCACACATGTGGCTTGAAAAAGGCTCATGTGAAAGAGAGGGTCGAGATATTTTGCAATGTATTTTCCAAAACAAATTCTTGAAAGAATTTTATAAGAAAATATTTTTCCTAAAGCTGAATAAGAAGCCCAATGCTTGTTGGTTCCCCACACAAGAGTTTCCAAGATATATATGTGTTATTCTCTATTCCATGTGATTGCATGCAATTGGTTTCAAGTATTTTTTTCCATGTTGGTTATTTGGTTAAAACCCTAAAATATTTATTATTAAAAATCATATTAGAAAGGTTTGTTTATTACATATTTGTGACTATTTGTTGAGACAATAAATTTGTAATTGTGTTTAAATAAAATAAAAACCTCAAGGTGTTTCTTTAGATTAAGACCGATGATGGTATCATGGTTCAACAAAAAGTAGACTTAGCTCAGTAGAGAAAAAATACATGGTAGCTAGTACTACTATTTTTTAGGCCATTTGGCCTTAGAAGTTACTTGGAGGAATGTTTGATCAATTTTTGGAAACTACAACCATTTACTGTGATAATCAAAGTTCTTTCAAACTCTCTAATAATATAGTGCTTAATTATGGATGGAAGCATATAGTAATTAGATATCACTTCCTATGAGATAGGGTTCAAAAGGAAGTAGTGAAGCTCTAGCATATTCCTACAGATCAGCAGGTCACTAATAGTCTAAAGAAGTCCTTTGCTAAAGGGAAGTTTGAGGCACTTAGAAACAAAATTGGATTGCTACAAATTTACTTCCTCACTAAGAGGAAGCGTTGAGAGTTATAGTTGTAATAGGAACTTCTGCACATGTTCATTGTGAACATGTGAGAATTAGTTTGAGATATTTTTGAAAATTACTTATAATTTTGGAAAATTAATTTATTTTGTAATTCATTTTAGTTAAAAATTAAAATTCTTATTTTTAACAGTTGAGTCTAAAATTCTACTTAGAATAAAAGTGATCTTAAACATATATTCTTCACTAAAACTATAAAGGTTGAGGGCAAGGTAGAGGCTTTTACACACACTTGAGAAATTGAGTGAGTGAGAGAGAGACAGAGTGGGAAACCAAGGAAAAGGAATTTCCAAGAAGCACATAGTTAGAGACATAATTTATGTATAGTCATACAGACAATTTCATACAAATCCATACAACTATATGGAATTCGTACAACAATAGTGTACAACAATCATAAAGTTCGTACAATAATGTTGTATAACTTAGAATTGTTATTGTTGGTTATTTTTAGAAGTTGTACCTCTCTAACAACTTGTAGAATCTTAACTCCAAGGTTTACTTGGTGTCCACGTGTTGAGGAGTTTAATCCCCTCTGCGGACAGAGGCAATCCCTACTAGCCCAGATCGGGTCTAGCAACAATCAAACACGCTACAACGCAAGCTCCTAATTGCAAAAATCAAAATGCGATAGAAGGCCTACCTTAGGTCCAACATTGTTTTTGTTGTGGAGAGGATAGTGCTCTCAATCCCTTGCTTCGACAGGTCACAATTCCACCACTTGACGCGATCGAACACCTGCACGTACGAGAAACACGACGAACATACGAGTGTAAAACCATATAATTGCAGTGATGTGTCAGTCAGAGAGGACAAAACTCCTAAACAAGCGTGAACAATACGAGTGGAACTATAATCGTAGTCGCTTATATTAATGAAACAAAGGATGATACAACCTGGCTCTGACGCTGAATCCTCCTTCGGCGGGTCGTCAGCGGAATACGTCTTGGTAAAGCTTGCCGGGAATAGGGACAAGCCTCTCTCTTCGATCGTCAATCTCCTGGCTATAGATTTGGCACTATGAGGACTATCAAAGCTCTTGCAGCATTCTTTAGGCTATGAAGGCTCTTGGAGATTCTTGAAGGCTCTTGGAGACTCTTGGAGACTCTTGGAGATTCTTGAAGGCTCTGGGAGACTCTTGGAGACTCTTGGAGATTAGCTTGCAAAGGGAAATGGCAAGCTTATATAGATGGAGGAAGGGGATTTGGGATCCCTACAATCATGGGATTGGCCCTATCCTCAAATAAGCTTCCATGGGAGATGGAAAACTGCTTCCTCTACATGGAAATCCGGAGCCAAACGTCCCAACTCAATTTAGAGACCAGTTCAGGAGTTGGTTAAATTCAATCTTCTGCCATTTATTTTTTTTAAACACCCTTTATTAAGCCTAGTGCGAGTGCGACTCTGAGACAGAGTGCCAATTGGCACGCCCTCTTTGAATAATTTCCCCCATTGGCGCGGTATAACACAGGCTAGCCATGCCAAGGATGAAAAGGATATTTTTAGGGTTTTTCACAAGGAGTTGTCTTCAGGGAAATGAAAGTACATGTTCAGGGGAATGCCATGAAAGTGTTTTCAAGTTATGTCACTGCTCACAGGTCACGGAATGAGCCCTCCAATGTGCGAGATGGGGAATTGCAAGGACGGTGACAAATTTCTGTGTAACAAATGCCCCCTAAAGCATGAGGCCCGAAAGAGAGAGAGGGGTGAAATGCTTTACGAGAACGTGTCCAACTGAAAACACTGCCGTCGGAACCTGCGTAGAGAAATACAACTGATATCTCAGATACATGATATATATGTGGTATGGGCGCAGCCATCCATAACAGAGTATACAATAATCCAGATCTAGGGCATGGATGCATCCATCCAATAAGGATCGATAAATAGACTCAGGTATGGTCACAGCCATCCAATCAGTGAGTCATGTAACTAATCATGATAATCCACAAAATCGCAACCTGGATTATAACAAACAGGGATCCAGGGTCTTGCGCTCCATCTCGACCCAAACAAAGTACAAGTCCAAGCATGTGAATATATGAGCTGAAGTCGAACATGCAAGAACATCGCCTGATTACCAGCCAATGATGAAAGTTGTTAACAGACGCGAGAGGTACCACCAATAATGACAATGGCCCTCAAGGTACTATAGGTACAATCTATGACATGTGAATCAATGAGCTGGCGTCGAACACCGATAGAATCACTCGATTGGAGGCCAATGATGAAAACCTCACGCTGAATGCGAGAACCTGCCATTGAGGCATGCAGGCATCAAGGTACCAGAAGGGAGTCTCTAGATCAACTTCCTGGATAATGAGCTGAAGTCGACAGGAAGTGACCTTGATCGAAGGTGGGCCATAGTGTTTCCCACATCATTGACGCGAGACAGAGGAACATAATGTCTTTGTGAATCAAGATCAGATGAGAATCAGAGGAAGGTTGAAATCTGCAGAGGTCAACTTCTCTTGAACATATGGCAGCACGACAGTGGATTTGGAAGTATTTAACATTAAAAGATCAAGGGTCATGATGACAAGGCAAAGAGTAGATGAGAGGTCAAAAGGGATCACCCAAACCCATGGAGGCAAGTGGAAAAAACGAGATGAGATGTCCCCAACCCGACACGAATGCGGACAAGTGCCATGTTCAAGAGCTACATACTGCCGACATGACAATGATGCTAGTTCCATTTTCCCCACCATTTCTGGTGAGTACCTCTTTATTTTTACACAAGCTTGAAGAGGGTACCATATGCTTGCTATATAAGTCCATCCTAGTACATTTTACGAGCCCTAGGAAGGAGGAAGGAGGATATCGTCATTATGACTGAACCCAATGTCATCATGTTTTAACGAGTCTAACAAAGGAAGAACTCGGCGTATTTTCATGTTTATAGAGTTTGAAAAGATAGCGGAAAAGTAAACTCCAATGGTCCCTTTTCATAAATATTTTCTCAGACCCAAAAAGGTAGAAAACAATATCTGAGAAAACCTCCTAGTCACGATAGGCTAGGGTATTCCTTTTTCGTAAGTAATCTATCCCAGCCCGAAAAAGGGGTAAACGTATACTGGGTAGATTTCATTAAGTAACCACTTTAACGAGATCAAAATGACAAGTAACTCGGCAATCTTTTCATGTTTAGAGAGTCAGAAAAGAGCTGAAAGATGACTCCTCCTGGAGGAACGAGTGGTATACAGGGTAGCAACTGGTTCCGGTAATGGTGGAACTGCTCAGAACAAGTAAAGGTCAAGAGGCTGGCTAACAAGACCACTCATCTCAGCGGTTCCTCAGGAATGGGTGAAACAACCAAGTGAAGGCATATGATCGGCCAAGCAGATAGTGACGATGGAGTGAGAAAACCAAGGCTCATATGACAAAATAGGCTGAAAAAATGGCAATCACAAGAGGTAAAATAGGAATGGTTTCATTTTTACACAAGCTTGAAATCAAAAAACTCTGCTTGAAGTTGGTTTCATTTTTACACAAGCTTGAAACAAAGATAAACTATGCTTGAAACCGGTTTCATTTTTACACAAGCTTGAAATGGAAACAAACTATGCTTGAAAAAGTAAGCATGCCCCCCAGCATGGTGACTCAATTCGAGGTACATGCCCCCCAAGCTTCAATCCATATTGAAGGTAGATGGACTGAAGGTTCAAGTTACGAGATCTAAGAAAGACTCGACTGGGATTTTACGATATCTGATCAAAGACTCGAATTGAACAAGAATGTGACACATTAAAAGAACTATCCTCAGTACACCTTGTTTCATGGTTTAAGGAGCTTGGCACAAGACAAGGAACTCTACTCCGACCAGCTTGTTTCATTTTTAAAGGAGCTTGACACAATAAAACGAACTTTGCTCTGATCGACCTCATCATAATGAATAAGAAGTCATCGCTTCCAAGATTTCCACTCCCGATGGAAGGAAAACATCCTGGAAGTCAGGACCCAATGCCCCCAGCACCTGATGCACAATGGCACTATCACTGGGTATAGGCATGGGGTAGGTAGCCACATAGTTGACCTGCGGTGAGGCAGATACAACGGGTGGATAAAAACTAGGAAGGGATGATGGCGGGCTAGCTGCCACATCAGGACCAAAGAACGAAAGCTGATCAATGGTCACGATCTGTCCTTCATGCGGAAAATAGACCACACGAAAAAGGGAGGAGACAAGTGCTCCCATGGCATAGGTGTAATCGCGCCCCAAGAGCAGATTGAAATCCAAGGGGCCTGGAACAACCATCACGTCCATATGGATGGTTTTACCTCCCAAAGTAACAGGTAACCTTGGAAGGATCCCTAATGGTTGACTAGTTCTTCTGTTAAACGCCAACAGATTCTGTGTAACAGGCGCAAGCGGCGGTGAACCGAAAGCTTTCCAGGTAGTCGAAGATAAAACAATAACAGACGCGCCTTCATCTATAATGGTACTGGGTATGACCAGACCAAAGGCCTGTACCGTGATCTCGAAAGGCACATAAGACGGAAGGCGGTATCCTGAAAATCGATTCCAATCACAGGAAGTGACCAAACTACTCGGAGGGGCTACCATCGAACCAAGATGGTCTTCCCTTGGTGTTACGGAAGAAGAAGGAGCATCCTCCATGACCTCCATCTCGAAGGCGGGAGGAGTATCCTCCAGGACCTCCATTATGGGAGGCGGAGGAGCAGCTTCTTGAGATATAGGGGCAAGAGAATCTTTCTCCAAGTCTGAAGAATCTGGAGAAAAAAGAAGAACATGAGGGATGTGAGATCCACTCTCTACGGAAAAGACCTGGTGCACCGTAGACGGAGCCAGCTCAACCGATCCCACGACCAATGGTTGGTCAGGAATGGATTCCTGAATATGAATTTTCGAGGGAGCGGGATTGACCAAGGATGACTCTTGACCAACCGTAGGATTAGCTGGTGGAGGACTCAAAGAAAGCTTTTTGTAACCAACTGGAAGGCATGGCACAGAAACAGTCGAGTTGTCCAAAACTCTTTTGGCTTCATCCATATACGGACAAAGGTGAATGGCATGGTGCCCTTCACACAACTTACAGGGATTGGTGAGCTTACCCTGTTTCTTAGGAGCTTTACCAGCACCAACTGAAGACATGCCCCCAACCTGACTCCCGAAAGTTAAAGGCAACAGCAGACAACCGTTGGACCATACTTCGAGTACCTTGGGAATGCCAGGGAAATCTCGAAGAAGATGATCTCTTGTGCACAACATGCAAGGGAACTTAACTTTCCATGGAGGGTTGGAAGGTTTATCAAGAGGAGACTTCTTAGGCGCAATAGCCGCAAAGCTAGCCTCTCCTTTATCGGACTTCTTCTTCTTCTTCTTAGCTACCTGGTTACTCGAATCCAGACTTTCACTAGGCGAAGTAGAAGAGGAGGACGCAGAAACAAGTGAAGAAGGGGAGAGGTCCACCTTGGAATCAACATGATGTTGTTCAGGCGGAGGAGATGGTTGAACAGTAGTTGGGACATTCAGGACCACAAAGGTTGAGAAAAACCAAACAGGCAACCCAATAGTTAACCCAGGAAGGGACAACGTTGCCATATAAGGAGTGCCAACATTCCCAAAAGGAGGAAAATGACTAGGATTCCCATCGGAGGGGATTCCCTGGTTGGTGAACTCCGGAAAAGTTGCCATCAACAACTCCAAACCGCACACAGGCTAAAAACCAAGGCACACAATCAAACGACCAACAAGCAAACTCTAAAAGGGCATGTGATCGCAGGTGATTTATTTTACCACATTGAAACTTAGAAACTTCATCGTTTCATGTTTTAAGAGTCGAGAAACGAATGAAAGGTGACTCTATCTCTTTCAGTTTTGAAGCAAGCGTGAAAGGACAAGCGCTTGATGATCTTTTCAAATTTAAGGAGTCAGAAAAGATCAAAATGACTACTCTGGAATGCTAGGAAAAGGGTGTACCAAATAACCATGAACTGCAATATACACCTTGGTTTCAAAATGAAAGAGAAATCAACCAAGGACTTAACGTACGTGCAGGCAATCTCCTCGAATGCTGTGTCTGGTGTATCACGGGTATAGGGCGGCAGACTCGGCTTCCTATGGATAAAGGATAGAAACCTAGTGGGGTCTCCCTTTATATACGCGACGATACGGGGAGCACAAGTCCGTACTAGTGCTATCTAAAGCCAAGAGGCGAACGACATCTACTAGGTTTAAAGACGTCGGAACACGTCTCTAGCCTAGACCTCTAAATATTTCGTTAATGTTTCAATGCTGCCTTAGTGTAAATTGAATAAATTTTACGGTTGATCTTCAATTATATCTCGGTTTTCAGGCCCTACCACATGACAATCTCCTATGTGCAGCTTTATGATAAAAGAAAACTTCCAATTCAATGAATGCTATCTAGTTAAGGGAAGAGCTTCAAACAATGATGCAACAAACAGCAATACTGAAAACAAAACTTTTCCAAACTAGATGACTTTCACTATCCAAAAGTAATTTCAAACATTCAACGATGCAAATAATGCAATGTAATCTATGCAAAATCCTCTTTTTGAAAACTATGCAATTGTAATCTATGCACAATTTCCTTTTTTCTTTTCGAATGATAAGAATGCACTCAAAGCGACTTTTAGTTTTCAATCATTAAACAATGTGATCTAAGTTCAATGATAAATCTCAAAAATACTTTTCAATGCAATGTGATCTAATGCATTTTAACGAAAAGAAAACTATGAGACGAATACTGAAAGAATGCAAATTTCCTTAATGAAGGATGAATGCAAAAGAGATGTAAACAAACACTAAGAATGCAATCGTTGTCTCAAACACTTTGTCGTGAAATCCCTCAAAATGCGACAAGACATATGAGGTCAAACACAAAGAGGACTTCCAAAGAAAGAGATCAAAACAAGGCATTCATTCCCTTTTACATCAAACAATCATGGAAATAAGACATTTCAAACAATGAGCAATGTAATCTATGCTCATACAGTGAAAAGACCGGAAGGGAAAGACACACTGGTGAAGGATTTAGGGAAAAAATCTCAATTTTCACACATCCTGAAATTGGCACGACTTTATCATTGACAACTAGCGCCAACTGGCGCGACTTGCTCACTGACAACTAGTGCCAATGGAAAATTGGCGCGGGTTGCTAACTGACAACAAGCGCCAATGCCTGAAAACGAAAAAACAAACAATTTCTCCCAACCAAGACCAGACTCACCACTTCAAGTAGAATCTCCAAGACTCAAATGAACCATGTAATCTAGGCTCGAAGCGAGACAAAGCGGAATTCGAATGAAGAAGAAGCCAATCACGCAAATAACACAATAAAACGATAGACAACCACCAAACAAATGCAGAGAAGCAATCACAAAGTTGACTGAACAGATAGAAACCAAAAACTCCCAAGGGAGGCTCGATGCACAATAGCACCTAGATGTCCTAGGGCTAGAATGTAAAATCGATAAAAAAGGGCAAACAACCAAAGGATGAAGGTCACAGTCATTCAAACAATGCTCCAGAACACTCAGGCAGTCATAAAAATGAAACCAAACACACAGATCAAGCTCAGAAAGCTCAAAACAGAATAAACCCTAGCACCTTCAAGATTGGCGCGACTGTCAAGCGGAAACTAGCGCCATAACAAGATTGGCGCGGGTAGTAAACTAGCAACTAGCGCCAATTGGCGCGACTATCAGGCTAATAAGCGCGCCAGTCAAGTTTGCTATGTAAAAACTAAAAATAAGCAATCCAAGAAGCAGACCAGTGATGTTGGAGCTCAAACCAAAAGCCAAACTCACGAAAAGAGCCAGCCAAAAGAGCTGATCAAGCAGGAAATGTCAAGAATCGACCAAAAGACAAGACAATACTCCAAGTGTTCAGTTCATAAACTAAACCAGAGATTGACTAAAGCAGCATTCATCTACTTTCGCTAATGCAGAGTAAGAGCGTTTCGAAGGCTATCTGGATAACTTCAGGCTCCGTCTATAGTTTATAACGCAAACAGCAAGCTAACTCCCCAGTGGAGTCGCCAATTTGTTGTGGAGGTTAATCCCCTCTGCGGACGGAGGTGATCCCTACTAGCCCAGATCGGGTCTAGCAACAATCAAACATGCTACAATGCAAGCTCCTAATTGCAAAAATCAAAACACGATAGAAGGCCTACCTCAGGTCCAATGCTGTTGTCGTTGCGGAGAGGATAGTGCTCTCGATCCCTTGCTCCAACAGGTCACAATTCCACCACTTGACGCGATCGAACACCTGCACGTACGAGAAACACGACGAACATACGAGCGTAAAACCATATAATTGCAATTATGTGTCATTCAGAGAGGACACAACTCATAAACAAGCGTGAACAATGCGAGTGGAACTATAATCGTAGTCACTTGTATTAATGAAACAAAGGATGATACAACCTGGCTCTGACGCTGAAATCCTCCTTCGGCGGGTCGTCAGCGGAATACGTCTCGGTAAAGCTTGCCGGGAATAGGGACAAGCCTCTCTCTTCGATCATCAATCTCCTTGCTATAGATTTGGAACTATGAGTACTATCAAAGTTCTTGTAGCATTCTTTTGGCTATGAAGGCTCTTGGAGACTCTTGGAGACTCTTGGAGATTAGCTTGCAAAGGGAAATGGCAAGCTTATATAGATGGAGGAAGGGGAGTTGGGATCCCTACAATCATGGGATTGGCCCTATCCTCAAAGAAGCTTCCATGGGAGGTGGAAAACTACTTCCTCTACATGGAAATCCGGAGCCAAACGTCCCAACTCAATTTAGAGACCAGTTTAGGAGTTGGTTAAAGTCAATCTTCCGCCATTTATTTTTTAAAAACACCCTTTATTAAGCCTGGCGCGAGTGTGACTCTGAGACAGAGCACCAATTGGCGCGCCCTCTTTGAAGAATTTCCCCCATTGGCGCGGGTATAACACAGGCTAGCCGCGCCAAGGATGAAAAGGCTATTTTTAGGGTTTTTCACAAGGAGTTGTCTTCAGGGCAATGAAAGTACATGTTCAGGGGAATGCCATGAAAGTGTTTTCAAGTTATGTCACTGCTCACAGTTCATGGAATGAGCCCTCTAATGTGTGAGATGGGGAATTGCAGGGACGGTGACAAATTTCTATGTAACACCATGCATGATTCATTTTTTTGGGCAATGTGTAGAGGTTTCCTTGTAAATTTTTCAAAAGAATGAAGGATAATTTGGAGTAATTACCTTTGTGTACATGAAATTAATTTTCATGCTTCCCCTATTTACTTTTTAGATATTGTGTGTGATATGAATTAGATCAATATATTATTTATCATCCATATGATTCTTTCATAGTGAACAAAGTGGAGGAATCAGCTCACCAAATGATTTCTACTAACAAGTCCTAGTTTGGTGAATTGGGGTCTACAACCTTCTGAAAGAAGTTTGAGGCAATGGTGTTTTTTGGGAGTAAAAAATTGTCGCATTAGTGTTGTACCCCCTAGTACTATTATACACACAAATATCTTTCTAACGACACAAGAATCACCTCAATTGAAGTTTGTAAGAAAAATTTATGCCACCCATAAGTATACCTTCTTCTTTTTACCGCCATGATTCAAGAAGATGCCACATCATCCCACATTATTTATGGAAAAGGGGCTAACCACATAATCCTAATGAAGATGACTCTAGAATATTCCATATTGTAACTTTATTTAATATTTGGAGTCAAACTTAACCAATAGTAGGCTATCAGGTTCTATTATAACTACCGAGCTAGGAGGATGTTGGGTCCTTCATTTTTGTGAATTGTTTTGGCGGAATATAGCTATGAAACCCTTGGTGATAAATGACACCACTATACAAACCTATAAGAAGGGATGAAGGAGTATTTCATTGGATAATCCATGAAGAATTTTCTCATGTTATATTTTCACATGTGAAAAGTGTTATTACCTCAGGGATATGTAGACCTTCAAGAGTATGAAGTTTGGTGCAAGGATGGTCTGTTATAATTTTTTTGGGAGTTCGAGTGGCCCAAGTTGAAGAGGAAGAACATCTTTTTGATTTTTGGCCTCTTGAAGTTTTGTTTGTGTAAATGAGGATGTACCTCTATGGAACCAATTTCAAGCCCTAGTTAGGGATCTCTTTACTATATTGTATACCCGATGTTTATTTCCTAATGATTTTTTGAATTCTCTCTGGTTCTGTGTGGAAAGACGAGGGTAAAGACCCTTAGAAAGGAGATTTAGACCTCTACTTTAGTGTTGTTATTGTTGAGAATTTGGAGGGTTGGAGATTAATTAAAATTCTCTTCTTGATAATACTTGTGATCTTACTTGAGTTACTTATGTCTTGTCTTCTTTATCTGTTGTGTAACCAGCTTCAAAAATAGAAGAAAATAGATATCAACGCCTTATAAATAAGCCACTTTGAGGGGGAAACCTCCAATACATTACATAAATGAACAATTCTTGGATGATACAATTTACAAAACCTCCTTTCTATATATAGGAGTCCATGGGGCCATGATGTAATCCTAGTGGGCCACAATGTAATCCTAGTCGACCTAACAATAATAATTTAAGGGCACAATAATAACAAAATGGGGGTTACAAGGGTACAATAATAACAATAAGGGGGGATACACTAACATAATAATGGGCTACACTATTAATATAGGGACTTAACATGCCCCTCTCCTTCAAACAAGTGTTGTCCTCAACGCTTGATTATTTCTTGATGCTTCTGTATAAAATTCTCATCCTCCCATGTGAAATCTTCTACAGGAAAGTTCTTCCACTTGCTGAGATACTCTGAAATTGATCGTACTTGTCGAGTTCTTTTTTCTATGACTGCTTCATAACTTCTTTCGATGTCATGTTGATCTTCCTGTTGTTTCATTAGATTCTGCACCAAAGTTGGGTTATCTTTTGAGAGTTGGAGAACTTGTTGTTGATGCTCGATGTGATCTTCCACTAATTTATCATCCATATTTTATATTATTTGATCCTTCAAACCATCCAACTTAGCCTCCATTTCTGCTTTTAAACCATCTATTTCATCTTCAATTGCTCTTCGTAAGATCAAAACTTGTTGCACTTGGTACCGTAATTTTGATATCTCATCCTGCAATTCTTCCTCTTCATGCATCATAGTATAGATTTCTAAGGGCTTAATGGGTGTTGAATTCTTTTTAGAAGTCATTTCAGAACCCAATACTGAAATATATGCTCAATAGGCCCTTGGAATCACTTCAAATCGATTTTTCAAACAAGATTTATGCAATTCGGAAAAAAAATACACACCTTTTTCTTGCTTTGAGGAGCTCGATATTGAAATTGTATTATCTCTGTGATTTCGGGTCTTCAATATCTAAAATTCAGCACTGAAGTAGCCCTCTGAATTATCTTTTTAATGCCATAGTTCTGATCTAATTTGGATTCCCCAAGACAAAGTTGTGTCCAATCTCCCACAATGACCTAATTCTGGACTGGTTCAGTAGAGAAAACTTGTAGGACTTGCCACGTGTCACTGTTTCATCCTTTGTCTCTGAAATTGATAGCCAAGAAACTAAAGTCCATGTAATTGTGACCAATTTTTACGGCACTCAAATCCACTGCCCAGAGAGAGAGTTATTGAACTTTTCCCACGATCACCTCTTTGAGATGCAATTCAGGAGCCTGACAAAGCACTACCTTCCACAGATCATATCTCCAAAAATATTGCGAACCAAGATCTGAAATTTTTTTACAACTTTCCTCAGGATTTCAGCTTCGCACCATATGAATTTCAGATTCTGAACCTTCGTAGAAAAACAATTATAGCGAAAATGCCACGATGACCTGTTTAGGAGCTTGAAAAAATACCTAACTTCCACAGATGATATCTCCGAACATATTGCGAACCAAGCTCTGAAATTTTTAGAAAATCTTCCTCAGGATTTTAGCTTCGCACCCTAAAAATTTCAGCTTCTGAAACTTCGTAGAAAAAAAGTTATAGCGCAAATGCCACGATGACCTGTTTGGAGCAGCGAAACCCTAGAATCCAAAGCTCTGATACCAAATGTTGTGTAACCAGCTCCAAAAAGAGAAGAAAGAGATATCAACGCCTTAGAAATAAGCCACTTCGAGGGGGCAACCTCCAATACATTACATAAATGAACAATTCTTGGATGATACAATTTACAAAACCTCCTTTCTATATATAGGAGTCCATGGGGCCATGATGTAATCCTAGTGGGCTACAATGTAATCCTAGCCGACCTAACAATAATAATTTAAGGGCACAATAATAACAAAATGGGGGTTACAAGGGTACAATAATAATAATAAGGGGGGATACACTAACATAATAAGGGCTACACTATTAATATAGGGACTTAATATTATCTTAGTTAGTCTTTCATCAAGTCAATTATCAAAATACACGAGACACAAAATTAGGCTCCTAGAGCCAGGGGAAAACCTCTCCCTCTTGGAGAGGAAAACCCACAAATAATTCTTCTTATATATCTTCAAATGACAATTACCATGACCAAGACTCAGACCCTTGACCTAGGAATGCCTCCAAGACCTTATCAATGCTTCTTTGTTTGCCCCCAATGCTGATCCTTCATTTATGCACTAGCTTACACTGATTTGCACCATCCTTAGAGATCTCGGTCTCTAATTTGATCTTTGAACTCATCTATTTGTTCCATGTTTTCTTGACCTATATTTTATTTGTACTGAAGATAGGAAGGTAAATCGTAGATTTACCTTCCTTCTATGCTTGCACTTTTGAGTGTCATCATCATGAGATAGTTACTACTTCACCATATCCATACTTCTTTCTATCCTATGTATGCACTGATTCTTGACCTGTAGAAATCCTTCAAACACATATTTACTTTAGTACAATCTGCATATTTTCACTGCCCTTTACTTAAACCAAACTTATATATGCTATAACCATCACATAGATATTCACACTGATTATGTCATGTGATCCACAATGTTTTCAGCCTTATAGTCTGTCCCTTTATCATTTTTGTTAGCTGTAGATATACCATCATTTTAACCATGCACTAAACTACTGAAATCTACACTTAAGCTCCACCTAGAATCCGCACTTGAACCCTTCTTGAAATCCGCACTATTTCAGAGTGATCCGCATTCCTATACTTGCACTGCATTTCATCCGTCCTACAACTGCTACACTTATCTGCACTGCAGCTCCTGCACTTATATGCAATGCAGCTCCTGCACTTATCCACACTGTAGCTCCTGAGATGTTTGAATATATGTTTTGAATGAACCGCAACAAGGATTATATATAGTGGCACATGCTTGGTTATTAGGCCAACCATTCAGCTGACATGTAGGCCGACCACTCAACTGCTATATAGGTCAACTTAATACAGCATGAATACTATATTTTCTAGTGTTAAGGATGATATTCATGAGGGCTATTATGAGACATTATTTCACAATATCTTGGAGGTGATTCTTCAAACTAGGCACTTCATTTTCATGACTCTTAATTACATTTTTACCTAGAACAAAACCCTAGGTAGACATCAAGAAGAAGTCTATTTAACCTATAATAAAATCTTGCTCATGAAACCCATGAAGCAAGTAAAAAGTACATTTTATTATCGTTGTCTTCTTCTTTACATAAACTACATAATTACATAGTCAATATGAAGACCGACCTAGTTACACTTTTCAACACTCCCTCTTAATTAGGGAGGTATTCATACATGTACATGGTCACTTTCAAACTAAAGAATCTCATACGAAAAATTGGATTGATAATCGCATCTGTATAGCATCATATCAACCAGCATTGTCCTAGTGCAAGGCCTTGACTAACAACCCCATCTCTCAACGAGACAATGGGCTACAATGTTGGCGAGACACATGAATTATAGACACCAAAGTCATTGTCTCTCCAAGGTACATACTCCACCCGGGTGTTCCCAAAGTATGATCTTCTTGGACTATTCTTCTCTTTGGTAGCCAACCCTCAAATAATATCGGTCCTCAACTACTCGTATCTTGAATGCCCTATCTCATTCTCAAAGAGTATAGAATGCTAGATGATTACCCAATCCTACATTCTTTCTTCTAGGTGAAGACCAAAATTATGTGTCTATCCATTCTCTCCACATGGCCTTCACTAAGACTTACAGTTGTTAGTCCTGGTCTAATGCATGACACATGTATTAGAGAATCACATATGTCACTCCCTCTCAACTCAAGAAGGAAATACTTCAAGTTCTTCCAAGTAATAAACTTATCACCAAGCTCCCTTCTTAACCAGGGTCGTGCAGCATCAATCCAACTATTCATGAAGAATTCCTCCCCTCGATGTCATGGATTTCAATATTGAGGAATCTTCAACTTTTGGCTTCATAGGGCACATATCATCCATCACTTTCAGTCACGATTCATGTCCATTATCAGAAAGTGAATCATCAGTATTTTTCATCTAGTCCACCATTATGCCATGTTTCTTTCCTTCGAATCATCTCCAAGGATCATACATCCTTTCTCATGATTAGCAGCCCTGTAGAAATTCATCCAAATAAACATATGCATATTAACTTTTAAAACAAAAGTTACCTCAGTGATGATATTTCACCATGGCATCTTCCTGTAGGCATCAACATCCTTTATTCAAATTGGCACATATCCTAATGATATGTTTTGTCAAGGGTCTTCTTCTTTACCATACTTCTGTCAAAGTCTACCTATCCCCCCAGGATATCTCCTAGTCACATCTTCTTGGCTTCTGGATGATAACTACCTCTTGACATGGTTTCATTTCATGATCTCTTCCTTTCTGCACATTCTTCATTCCCGGGAACTTCCACATTTTATAGTTCCTCTTTCATATACAACCAACTCATATTCCATGAGGATATATATTATGTTGATTTCATTTGTTAGTGCACCAAGAGATCTTCCTTCATAGATCATACTTCTAAATATAGAAGTCTATTACCTGAAACCATATGACATGACTTCACAACATCCAATGTCAACCTATAAATATATACATACCTCATACCTTTTTCATTTAATTCATCCTTCGGTAGTTTTACTAGAATGAAGAGCTTCATTCCCTTGGTCTGCTCTATCAATATGTCATCACATCCCATAATTATGTTTTTCATGATGACCCTTCATCTTGATGACTTACTTCCATCAGTATTGTTATCAGAGAGGTTTTCCAAGTGGTGTTTTACCAAGAACTCCTACCATGCTTTGATCAAGATGCTACACTTATTCCTATCATACAACCAATAGAAATCACTTAAAGTATAATATGATCTCAATCATAGAGGATATCCCTCGCTTCTTATTTCTTCTATTTCTTTGCATCGGGTTCTTCTCTCATTTCTGAGATTTGGGCTTCTCCCCTATTGCTCTTGTCCAGATTTTGGACAATCTCTTTTATAATTCCCGCGTTCATCACATCCAAAGCATCATGCTTTGTCCATACTATTCTGAGGACCAACCTTACTGACTCTTCCTTTCTTCCTTGATGTGGCTGCAAAGGCTCGATTCTCTTCACTTGATCATGTAATTGTCAATCTTGTTTCCTCTATTTTACATAGAGGCCCTAAATCATGGAATGGTGTGGCTTCTTTCTTCCCGTATAAACCTGAAGTTTCCCCATTCTTCTAGGAGAGCATTCAACACCATTGTAGTCATATCAGCGTCAGACATTACTTCTCCCAGTTCCTATCTATGATCTCAGAGATATTTCTTCTCCTGCAGTACTCACAGAGAATAGCTCCACCAATTTCTCATATATTTTTTTATTATTATTATAGATTTGATACATTGCAGATGAGAGAGTATTTTATGGATTCTGTAAGAATCCTTTGGGATATTATATCTCCCTTCATATATTTGGCATGAATTTATTGTCCTTTTCTTCCATGCAGGAAATTTTGAAACCCTAACCAGTTTGTTGCTTTCTTTGCAAAGAAGACATTTTGATAGATTCATATGAAGTCATAAAGATACTTACTTGTGTATATGCTTTTCTTCTTCTATCAGCTTCCTTGTTGAAGATGATGGTTGGAAATCCCTCTTAGATTGATTTCAAAGTAGGTGATCTTGGATCCTTGATGATCAAGGATTACTTCAGGATGAATATGTATTCAATAGTGTTGGGTGATGCTTAATAACGTGTCTTCCAAAGATGTCTTAAATATCAAGAATCTATGATGTCAAATATTATCTCCTCGATGTGTGGATTAAGGTTGAAAGTCCTTTTGAGATGGCTTGAGGATTTACTTGCAAAATTATTTGAATATTTAATGTAGACTTTGAATTTTGCTTTGATTCCTTTTATAAAACTAAATTTTGATCCTTGAGAGTCTTCTTGTTGAATAGCCCTTTGTCTTTAGCACCTTAGCTCTGATACCATGTTGAGAATTTGGAGGGCTAGATATTAATTCAATTATCTTATTGATAATTACTTGTGAGCTTACTTGAGTTACTTATGTCTTGTCTTCTTTATCTTAGTTAGTATTTCATCAATTCAAATATAAAAATACATGAGACACAAAATTAGGCTCCTAGAGCCAGGGAAAAACCTATATGGAACCAATTTCAAGCCCTAGTTAGGGCTCTCTTTCCTAGATTGTATACCCTATGTTTATGTCCTAAGGATTCGTTGAATTTTCTTTGGTTCTATGTGGAAATAGGAGGGTAAAGACCCTTTGAAAGGAGATTTAGACCTCTATTTTAGCATTGTTATGCCTTAGGAATGTTGTGCTAGTGTTTTTGTGGTATGAGTAGCCCTTACAGAGGTTGAACCTATTCTCCAAGTGTGAAAAGGAGTAACGATCAAAGAGGATAGAGGATTTGGGCGTGGGATTGTGTGTTAGAGTGAAGAATCATGGAGAAAAGTTGAAGATGATGGAAGTATAAGGCATGTCCAAAAGGGTGTTTTACATAGTGTGTTACATCTCACAAGTACTATGATGTTGAAGGCACAATATCATAGTTAGGTGGTAGTCTCTTATTGGTCCTAAGTACATTGTTTTATGTGTCAAATTAATTTTTGTATGGGTTGGTTGTTTGTATCCCTATGTTCAGTAAACTTATGTGGAAATTGTTGATGTGAGGGTTGTTATTTGAGGACCCAAAATACAGTGAATGCTAATATATTCATTGTTATGTGGGTTGTAGCAGATGACCTAAGTTCTATAATTTTTGATGTGAAAATTCACATATGTTTGGGATGCCAAGTAAGCCCTAAGTACAATGATATAAGGAGCATATTTTTCATTGTTAAGAGGGAGTCTTTGAAGCCTTAAGCATCATAAGTTGGCGTGGAAATCTATTTTTGAGTAGGTTGGTTGAATTCGCTAAGCTATGTCTTCATTGGAGCAGCAAGAGGTTAGATAAGAGGGTTGGTTGACGTGTTTCATAGTAAAGTGAATAAGGAGAAGCCTTGTCATTGTAGAATTAAGTTTGGTATATTCCCCAATTACAATGAACCAAGAGGAGATTCATTATTGTGTGGGTTGTGCAAGAATCCCTAGGTCTGACATCCTTAGAGAATCCAAGAGATAAAAAGAGGGAAGATTTGATGTGCCCTAGTTATGTTGTTCTAGGAGCAGCTAGGAGGTGGTGAGTGGGAAATTGATTGAATTCCCCATGTGCAACATAGTTTGATGGAGAAAAGTTTCTGTTAGAGGGAAAGAGTTGAAGTCCCTAAGAGCAAGCATCTTTGTGGAGAAAGAGGGTTTCTAAAGGGAATATCTAAGAGCCTAAGATGAATCGCCTTTGGAGAAACTAAGGGATTGACAGAGGCATATTGGTCAGTTGAATATGCAAGCATTCTGAAGTTGCATAAGTACTTGAGAGAAAGATAAAAGGTGGCAGGGGACCTACCATAAGTGTTCAAGGCACATGGACCGAAATGGCTGCGTTGAGTGTTCCTTCAGAAAGTAAGTCAAGTGTATCTTTTTCGGGGTATATTGAGTGCCATAAGTCATTTAAATAATGCCCTATTTTTTCTTGTACTAGGGCTAATTATAAGGACCATGATCCCTGGTACGAGAGCCCTATGTTTTTTGTAATAAAGTTTGTAATATAACAAGTTTTGAGTTGAAAATTGTGTCTTGTATACTACATTGATTCATTATTATACATTTTCCGTTGTGTGAAGTGCTAGTGTTTGTAACACACCTCCTCCCACATTTACCCAAGATAACCGGTCCATCGGGGTAAACATGTGACTAAGGGTTACTATGATATGATTCAACTTCCCAAGTATAGTTAAGGAAGTGGAACCGACATGACACAATCAATCTGACCTTTCATGGATGCTACAAAACCTTAAGGATCCAACCAACCCTTCCAGGTGACCAACCCTTGAGACAAATTGACATTTTACTCATCTGGACCCTCAACCGCTCCCATGACAAGAGATGCATGCAACTGAGGCCTTTCAGTCTCTCCCACAACAAGGCATGCCAATAATTGTGGACTTTTCCAGATTTTTTGTGCCAGTGACCCCGAATTCTGAGCCACTTTTTCAGGGCTAGGTCTCAGGCTATTGCCCTTAACTTCATGATACTCCCAGAATTGATAAATAACATTGAAACAAGGTTACTAATGCAAACAATGGTACAAGTAATTGACCTAACCCCTACTATCCATGACATGAATTTTTTCAAACATGTAACAAATAAGTAATTTATAGGTCATAACAACATATCTGAGCATGGGGGTCTCATACTTATCTCAGAATCGATAAGAAGCATTGATGCTTTATCACAATAGTTTCATTATAATATATTAAGTAATATATTAATTGTTCATTTATTTGCTAATCAAAACATGATGAGAACAGAAATAACAAGGATATAACATCCATAAAAACCACATATGAACAAGCATATTTACCCATCGAATACAAGAGGTAAAGAGTTGTTATTAACATATGAAAAATGAAACTAGGTCTTGGACTTCCATGTACCACCTGACCATAGATTGGGCTAGAAGAAATATTTCTTTCAACCAATCACCCCTACGCCATATTCTAAGCACGAATGTGGGATCTTATGGAATAAACCAAACAAAACACTAGGGCTTCTAGAGGCCAAACCACCTCAACCCTCCAACCAATGATTCCACCTCATGGTCGAACATCACTAACCATCACCAGATTGGTATCTACCCAAGTTGTCTAGGGCTCCAAAGTGTTTGTTCCAACTAGGGCTTCCAGGACTAGTAACTCAACCCACAGTTGTTGTCGGACTTCATAATTTTTTGTCCATCCATGGCTTCTAGGACTAGTAAATAAACCCACCAAGGGCTTCCAGATCATTTTTCCAACCAAGGCTTCCAGGACTAGTAACTCAACCCAAGTTGTTACAGGGTTTCAAGAGCGTTTGTCCAACCAAGGCTTCCAGGAACTAATAACTCAACCCACAGCCAAAGGAACATGAGCACCAAATAGAAAACAAAGATAAAACCCACAATACCATGGTTATCCAGAAAATGGTAAGGCTAGGCAAAACCATTTTCCATCCAGGAAATCCTCCATTCCAATGGCATATCATAACCAAGAAACCAAATGCATATGACATGCATGCCAAAACTAGTAAGGAAATCACACATGCAACTCGATACTTGCAAGAAAACTCATTGTAGTTGTTGATTGTGATGTCCACTTGCACTTTCTTTCTCTTCCTTTGCCTTATTTCTCCAAATCCCAAGTATGCCACACTCCTCCAAGAGTGCTCCAAGAAAAACCTGAGTATCGAAGAGTATGAGTGAGGGAGATAAAATAGAATGAGAACTCCAAAACCTGAACTAGAAAAAGCTATCAATTGATCCTCATAAGCCTTTTTATCAATGAGGCCTCTATTTTTTTCAATTCCCATTATTTTCTTTCATTTTCCTCTTCACATGCAACTTGTGACCTTTCACATTCATTTTCTCCTATTTTCAATTATTTTCATAAATAAGATTCCAATAAATGTCTCATGCTTTTAAAAATCATTTTCCATTGCATTTTCCAATTTCCATAGCCATTAATTAATCACAAGTGATCCCCATCGCTATTTTTTTTTCCCAACATTTAGCTTGGAATACATGTCCCATGACCTTGGTTATTAATTTTCCATTATTAACTTTATTACATGGATTTTTGACCAGTGTTTTTACAGTGTTGTGGTATTTTAGTTTGTTAATGATCGTGATTTTAGACATAGACCTATAGTTGAATTGTTGTGGAAAAATCAACAAAGTTTTATGAAATCCATCTCTCTATCTCTTATGTCAGTTTTAGTTAATATATCTATGAATTCTAATGAGCATGGTGCATATTTTAATTGATGAAATGTATTATGTCACCATCTAAAACCTAATCATCACTCACATGTCTCAGTATGCCTCGGTTTAGAATTTCTTCCCTTGTCGAAGATTGAAAATTCCAGTGTTTATGCTAGAATACAATGGCCCCTTTGTTGGCACCCTACGGTAGAACCCTGACTCTCTATAATCAATTTTTTTTCCAATAAATGGTTTTGTTGTCAGGACCTAAAGATTGATTTGTTTTTTTAGATAATGGTGACTAGGATCATCAAGAGCAGTGTTCGAAAATGGTGGGAAGAGAAACTTGACTCATTTTTTTACCAATAGGCACAGTTATGACAAGAAAACCTAGACAGGGTTAGGGAAATAAATCTTTTTTCGGAGCCATCCTCCAATCAATACGAAATATTTTGGTGCAAATTCCCTGAGGAGTTGTATCATTAGCTGAGTAGATTGCAACACACCTTGGGAAATCGAAGTATTGGGTGAATATTTAAGACTTGGACCAAATTTGATCTAGCTACTTTACATTGGTTGGATCATGAGTTTACTAGGCCTGTTGAGTTTTGGGTTCAAGCTACATTGGAAGGATATATCATTCATTTTGCGGAAAATAATCACCTGTCATTCTCTAAAGCGGAAGCAATGTTTAAATATAGAATAAGAGGATGGTTTCTGAAAAAAAAATTACTCTATGGATTAAAGTTTTCATGGAGGAATAAAGGTTGTTACCGTTTCAAAAATCCAATATGGCAGCGTAAAATCCTTGTACTTGGGGTAGGTTCTTTGGGGGAGATGTTTACCGAATGTATAAGTTTAAAAAGAATTTTGATGGACGGGGAGGGGTTGTGAAAAGCATGAGACTTTAGAGCAATTATGAGGGTGAAAATAGTTGATGAATATATGGAGATAAATTTACGTGAGATTAGGAGAATTTGGAGGGAGATGCAACAGATGGGTGAAGTGTTTAGCAGTATGGGGTTGCAGAGAGGAGAGATGAGCAGTCTAGAGTTACAGAATGAGATTAAATAGGAGAAGGATCAAAATCTAGCACAAGAGGAGGAGCTAGAGGACATGAGTTAGGAAATCATATTAGGAATAGTGAATCCCATAAGGAAACATATGGAATCTGAACACCATAAACACCAGGACAAAATAATATGATGATTGATACAAATACTCATGTAGATGAGGAGATGCACTTTGTTATGAGAATATTGATCCATGAGGATGATTCCTCCCCTACAAGAAAAAGTCTACAATGTAGTATCGTGGTTTTCTCTCTCCCTATCCATCCCCTTGTACCCTATCGAAACTCCATAAGTTTCATTTCAAATTTATTTAAGCTCTGAAATTCCATAGCATTCATAAGGTGTATGCAACTGGCAGTTATAGTAGTAGTATCCAATCACATTTCTCAAATCATTCGCACGCTAGTTCGAGAGGGTTTATCTTAGTTTATCTTGGTCATACTTCAATGGTTGGAAACGTAGATGGATCATTTACTCGGTACCCTGATTTTTCAGGCTGAGGAGATGAGGACGTAGAACAACATTGGTACCCCTGAGAAGCTATTTGGAAATCCAAACAAGCTCTAGATTATTATGACTGTATTCCAGAACACATTGATAAATAGATCTCTTTGGTGGTTTGTTAAATGGTCACTAAAATTTCAAAATCTGATTTTGGATACAGTTAGGAAATAATTCATTAAGGAATTTAAATTTTCTCGATTTTAGTAGCAGGGCTTGGCTGAGTTGTGGGACATTAAGAAGCAAGAAGGAGAAACTACATTGGAGTATATGTAGTGATTCAAAGATGTTTTTGGGAAATTGAATTATATGATTCATCCTCATCGCCAGAAATATTAGTTCAATATCAAAGCATTGTTACCGTTGGCCAAGATCCCTTTAATGAAACATAAAATTGACAATATGCATGATGCATTGGAGTAGGCCATGAATATTGAAGTGATGGCATGATACCCTAATGACTTCAGAATGGATTCTTCTTTTACTGATCCTGCTATAATTGGTCGGGAATATCAAATTGATGATTTAACTGAAAGGCTCAAGGATATGAATGCTACCAAAGCCATACATCCACAAGTTAATTGTGCAGTCTTTCATGCTGAGGGGCATCATGCTACAGAGTGCCTAAGGTCATGAAGTGCAAGACCTTCTATTGTACCACTAGGACCACCTGTGTCGCATGCAAGACCTTTTTAAGGAGTTGTGAAAGTCTCAACAAGTGTTCCTTTCTAGGGCCATACTCAGTACCATGAATTCTCGAACGAACAAGGTATTTATTCTAAGTATTGTGAAATATTTTATACCTATCACCATTCTCCTCGACTTTGTCCTATGTTACAAAGTTATTCAAATGTACCTAATAATATGTTCTACAATTTTTGTGAGTCTCCCACTCACCATACATACTAGTGCGGAGCCTTGGATGCTCTGTATTATTGATTAGATTGTAATGCATTTCAAGTAAATGAGTCCCCTCGAGGAAGAGGAGGAGAATATAGAGGAGGGAGGATAGGAGGAAGGGGTCGATTTTGATGTTATAATTGTGACTAAGAAGGCTATGTCTCTTGATATTTTCCAATTCCAAGGAGACCTTGGTGTTCCCTTTATCAAGTGAATGCCCATGCGACTGAATACTTCCCATAGTTGATCACTCAATGGGAAGAGTGCAACAAGAAAATATGAGCTAACTTAATTAATGCATATCCAAGAGAGTTAGAATCAATTCTATAACCTAATATTAATATCATTACGAGAGGAGGTAAGTGGACATTGATAAATGTGTCTGAACAACCTACTATAAAAAAATCCACATCCCCTCAAAAATTTTATAATATGCACCAACAAAAAGAATATTATAAGGATGTTATTGAAATTTTTAAACAGCTAATTTCTTCTTATTGTCCTAAAGCCACGCAACAAGAGAAGAGACAAACAAATAGTCCTCAGTTCTCTCAAGATACAACGCAGCCTGATATGGAGGGGTTCAAATTGTTCTTGCATATTTTGAGTGATGACTAGTTTTCTGGTCAGTTACAGAAGAAGCTAAAAATTGTTGTGAAGGATGAGGAGTTTTTAGAGAGTCCTATTTCAGTGAATTTTCTAGAACGACACAACATATGATTTCGTCTCAACAAGCATGGAACTACGAATAAATTTTTCACTAATGATTAGATTGCAGGATATTGAATTAAAGATACTATGTTGGATTTAGGTTATGATGTGAACATTTTGTCGAGGAATACATGGAAGGAATTAGGGAAACCCAAGTTGGTATTCTCTCAGATCCAATTGTGCATGGCCAATCAATATTGCATTCTCCCTATTGGTTATCTTGAGGATGTAGAAGTATACATTTTTGGACTTAATACGTATTACTTTGAAGTAATCGACATTATTGGGGATAATGGCCCATGTCCAATACTATTGAGATTTGATTGGGATTTTTAAAATTATGCCATCATTGATCTAAAGAGGGAGGCTACGACCTTTGAAGTAGATGGAGTTTCGGTTATTCAACCCTTGAACCTGTATCAATATCTTAGATTCAAAGAGCTCATCGATGACGTAGATGAATCTAATATCCTAGATCATCTATATCAAATAATTTTAGGGAAGAGGGAGGATTATATTAATCCTACAACAGATTTTTCTCTCAATTGGAGAAGTGTTCAACATATTGAAATTGGCTCATAGGTTGTGCTAGTAGAGTAGTAGCAGGGAGACCATGAGTTAGACTATAGGAGATGCCCAATTATTTGTTGTACTAAATGGATCGGTACAGAGCTAAGGTATTACCCTACTTTTAATGGTATTAGTCTTGTACTTGATTTAATCAATTAAATTGAATTGAATATTGAAGAAAGACATAGAATTTGTCTAACGGATATTGTGTTACAAGCTGCTCATGCCTAATGGTGGAGATATCACCGCAACTAGTTCCAAACCTGGGACTCAGTTAAATCTACCATGCTATGTTGATTCACTGTACCTAAGGAGGTAATGATTATCATTCATATTTATGAAGGTCATACTAGCCCACAAAAGCATTTTCAAACCTGTAATGCTATTTGGAAGGACATTATATTTCCTGCAGAGTTATGGGCACACTTCCTGAAGCTTGGTTCTTGAAGGAAGAAATGAAGATGGGGGAAAAAACTGGGATGTATTAGTGTCTCAATTCTACATTGAATTCAAATTTTCAGATGAAGATGCACAGGTTTCTGAATTTTTTAACGAAATTAACAGGGTATTATTCCCTATTGGGAAACTTCTTGTTGAATATGTTAGTAATCTGAGTTGTAGAATGGTACCTGAATCAAGATTCCAAGAGGCGATTGCTTGCAGAGAAATAAACAAAGAATCTGTGGATGACAATTTAGAAGAGTTAAGGCACTTATTCTTTAAGCAATATGAAGGGGAACAAGGCATCAAGGATTATCTTGTGAAATATTCCTCGCATCTTAAACCTTTGAAGTTGCGCAAGCAAACATTGGTTCTAAAGTTAAACCAAAACTGGAATCTATTGGTGATTATTGGGATGAACATAACACTGAAGAAATTTTTGATATGATAAAGGAGACTTGGGAGAGATGAATATTGTCCTAAATCTTGATGTCAAACCAATAAAGCATCGACCCTATCATTTGAATCCTATAGTGAAATAAAAGGTCAAGAAGGAAATTGATAAGATCTTAGCAGAAATACTTATTTTTCCTGTTGATGAAGATGAATGGATTAGTTCCATAGTTATTCAGGATAAGAAGGATTCAGATGATATGCAAGTATGTGTGGACAACCGTAGCCTCAATAATGCATGTGTTCATGATCGATTCCCTACTCCTTTTAGCAAAAAAGTGCTAGATAATGTTGTGGGACAAGAAGCTTACTCCTTCACAGATGGATTCTATAGATATTGTCAAGTTTGGATTGTGGAAGAAGATAAGATGAAAACTACCTTCACCACTGAATGGGGATCATATGCCTAACATGTTATGCCTTTTGGCCTTAAGAATGCCTTTTTCCAAAATATTTATTGCAGCATTTCATGAGTATATACATAAGCTCCTTAAGGTTTATATGGATGACTGGACAATTTACAATCTCCTGAAAAATCACTCCACGATTTGTTAAGAGTGATATTTGATTGATGTAGACAACTATAGATTTATCTCAACTTGAAGAAATGTATTGTTTTTGTTTCTTTTGTAAATTTTTTGGGACATATCATATGTAAGGATGGTGTATCAGTGGATCTTACCAAAGTTTTATAAATTCTTAATATGTCGCATCTTACAAGTACAAAGCAATTGAGATACACATTGGGGCATACGGGATATTATCGTAGATTCATCTGCAACTATGCTCTCATCACTACACCATTGGAGAAGCTCCCGAAGAATATTGTACCTTTTATATGGACCTTTGAGTGTGATATTGTTTTTATTCTCTAAATGAAAAGTTGGCAAGTGCTCTTATTTTGGTCTATCATGATAGGAACAAGGAATTAATTGTGCACATTGATGCATATGTTATTTCTCTTGGTTCCTTCCTTGCGTAACCTAGAGAAGGTAATCTTGATCATCCCATCTAATTTTCTATTCAAAAACTTTCTACCGCAGAATTAAATTACACTACAAATGCACGTGAGGCTCTAGCAATGACTTATTCTCTTCAAAAGTTTCAACACTATTTGCTTGGGGGAAATTTTAAATTTTTTACTGATCATTCTACATTTAAGTACCTATTCAATAAACCTATTCTAGAAAGAAGAATTTATTGATGGTTGTTGTCATTCCAGAGTTATTCTTTGAAGTTATTGTAAAGCCAGGATGAAAAAATGTAGGGTCAGATCATATTTATCGCCTAGAGTCAAGGGAATCCAGAAGTTCCATTGATGATTAGCTCCTTGATGCAGATTTGGTCTGAGTTGAATTTTTCCCAGATTATCTTGAATAAATTTCCCTTTTCTTGGCCACTGGTAAGTGTCCAAATGATAATTCTTCCACTCAAAATAAGCATTTGGTGGTGAGAGCAGTCAATTATTAGTTGATTGCAGTTCAACTATATAATTTGGGACTTGATAGTATCATGTGTCGGTGTATTTTAAGCCATGATATGAATGACATACTATGGAAATTTCATAATGGTGTTGCGGGAGGACATGTAGGAGTTAAATCCACTTTATGTTCTTCAAGCAAGACTATGGTGGTCGAATTTTTTTAAGGATATAGAGTTTGCTAAGAATTTGTTGTTTTCTAGAGAGTTGGGAGGCCTTCTCATCGAGATGAGCTTCCAGTGCATCACATTATAGCATTGGATTCCTTTGAGAAATGGGTTTTTGATTTCATTGGTCCCCCAAACCCTCCTGCACAACACACACATGCCTGATATATCATTAACACAACTGATTATCTGAGAAGATGGGTAGAATCAGCTCCTATCAAAGATTGTATTTCCAATACTGCAACCATATTTATATTTGAGAATATTAATACCATATTTGATTGTCTAGGGAGTTTTAAAATGATCAAGGATATCACTACCTCAATGACACTATTGAAACCTTAATACGAGAGTTCCTAATCCAAGATCACAAGAGAACTCCTTATCACCCACAAGAAAATGGGTCAGTAAAAGCATTCAATAAAATTTTGGAAAAGGGATTGAATAATTTTCTATGCTAATATGGATCATTGGGATGAAGTGGTTTCTGCTACATTATGGGCTTATCAAACTACCAAAAAGTGTTTTCATAAGTATACTCTTTTTCAACTCATGTATGGTAGAGAAGTTATGGTTTCCTGCTGAGTTTTTCATTCCCAATATATATATATATATATATATATATATATATATATATATATATATATATATATATATATATATATATATATATTAGAAGCTATTAAAATGTATGATGATGAGTTAGTTGTGGAGCGTCTTCAAGAGCTATGGGAGCTTGATGAGCATCGCTTTTTAGTATATTTCCATCAGAGTGTAGAGAAACAAATACCTAAGACTTGGTATGATCGTCATATTAAGAAAAAGTCTTTTTCATTTGGATATCAAGTTATGATCTATGGCAATAAATATTTAAAGCATTATGGGAAGCTTTAGATGCATTGGTTGGGACCTTTTATAGTTGTGTAAATTAAGGAATTTGGAGTTGTTAATCTCACGTAGCTTGTTGGAATTTTAATGCCTAGTTAGGTGAATAGTACTCATCTGAATCCCTACTATGTTCACTAAATTTATACGATTTCAATTTCTCTATGTTTGAGAGCATAAATTAGGTGTGAAGGTAGAGTCGGTTTGTATTTTCAGTTTAGTCACTTCCCTTAGTTGTGTCAATAGTGTCTTATTTTATTGTGATATACCACAACCAATTGTGATCGAGGAGGTAGATTTCATGTATTTTACTGTTAGTTGATTCATTTGATATATTTATTTTCACTCTGTCGGGTCTTCTCCCTATAACAGTCGAATCTGTTGACTTGGCATTTCATTTTATTTTGTCGGTTACACTATGTTTTTATGTGTCTGTCATGTCAAGTCCTTTTTGGTCATTTGTGTTATACATTTATGGTTTCCTTCTCAATCATCATAAATTTTCGAATAAAACTTTGATTTTGTCAATATTTTCATTTAATGTCCAATGACCCATTTCATTATTGCAGTATGGGAATTTTCTATAAGTGTGGGGATTTGAAGTGGTATCATTCATTCGTTCCTAAATAATAACTTAAACCTTCCACCCTGGAATATGTTCCCAAGCCCTTTGTTTCTAGTTTCTGCCACTATCCCCTTGTCCATCTAGTTTATAGTCGTAAGCATTCCACCTGGGTCGAGCCACTAAGACCTTTTTTCCTTTTGATTTTTTTGATCCCTGCATCGAGCCCGTCGATGAATTTTTAAGGAAATGTGAGAAGGCAATGTTGATTGACCAAGATTTTTCTAAACCTACCCTATTTCCATCCCTTAAGCCTGAGGTTTATATGGATTTCACCTTAACCCCATCCGACAAAATTACTCCAAAGATTAAACAAGATTTTTGGTTGCTCAATAGGTCTACCATTATGAAGCTATGATATTTACAAGTGTTCGAGACCATTGGTGAGGTTGTGCGATGCACCAAGTTCCTCATCAATAGAATCCATAATGGCTCTCTATGGTTGGATAAGGAGTACCCAATACATGTGCATGGAATTTATAAGCTCACAGGACTATCGATGGATGGGGAAGATGTGTCAATGGCCTTCCAAGGAACTTCTAAGCATGGTAATAAAACATGGACTACCAACCTCTATGAGAAGTATGGTACCAAGTGTCAGGGTTGCAGAGCACTCATTAAACTTATCAATAATGAATAAATAAGATTTTCTTGCTATCTCATCACAAGAAAATTAACCCAACACTACACTAAGGGTGAATGCACCCTTGATGTTATCTTTTTCGCTGAGTTTTGTGCCCAAGGTAAATGTTTCAATTGGTGCGATTTTTTACTTTATGAGCTCTTATTTGCATGAAAATAAGTTTACAAGAGAGGCGAGTATTTCATTTACGATTATTTGGTTGTTTCCATCACCATAATGAAGTGGTGCACCCCTAAAGATTGTGTTTTGGCAGATATACCATATGGTGAGGTTGCAGCTCTTTCCTTTGATCCTTGGAGAGCTCATTCTGACTTTGCCAACTTTTCCTTCAACAAGACAAATTTTGGAGCTTCGTATAATAATATGATTGACACTACTCACCATAAGGATTCCTCAATCCATTATGGACAAGCATGCATACCAATTTTGTTCGTCATTGACCACAATTACTCTTATGTCCACCCAAAGGTTGTCGACAAGAACAAATTTTAGACACCAGCACTACCTTTCCATGTGACAGAAGTTTCCATTCATAGAGAAGTTCTATCTTGGCAGGGTATTCAGCTGATGGAAACCCCTCCAGGCGTTGTGTATTCTCTCAAGGGCTTAATTCCAAGAGATTTGTATTACGCTCCTACATATTCATCCCATAAACATTCAACTGCAATTGGTTTCAACCTTCAGCCTTTAGTCAAAAGGCTTTGTACTTGTTTGTCTTCTATTATTGCCATTGTTTCTAGCTTTGAATCTCTGGTAAGTAACCCTACCACGACTTTTTTTGTTCCTGATGTTTTTCCTTTTCAGGGAAAAACCTTTAAGCCTAAGGCTCTTACTCTGGCTTCAACGACTTTGTTCTATGCACCTCCAATTGTTTCTATTTTTGAACCTTTTGTTCTTTCATCTTTTGATCTTTCTAGCCTAATTCCTCCTCCATCCTTGATTTCAGAATCCTTAGCATCTCTCGTGTCAAAATTCCCTCCTCCTTCTCCAAATCCTTATGATATTGTTCATATCCTTGGTGATGAACCCGCGGAACCTCTTCGACCAATGCCTATTGTTGAAGAACAAGTCCTTGCTCAAGTTCCTGAGTCCAATCTGCATAGTCCCAATTCTTCACCACAATCACCTATACCTTATGATATCGTTTTTGATATTCCATCACATCACTCTAATTTAGAATAGACTACAAAAACACCACAATATCTTGAATTCATGGATGACATAGAGATGTCCTGAGAACCAGATGATGCACGGGAAACAAATAAAGCACCAGAGACGGTAATTTTACAACATACTCAACCTCCTTCAATACCATAACCAAGAGCAAGCATTTGTGTCCTTTATACAAAGTTATATGATTTTTTCTAAGATCTTATTCATTGTAAAGAATTTTTACAGCTTTGTGCTCATACATTGGACATAGTTCCCCTACTTTCTCATGAAACAATCGCAAAAGTTTTTCAGGATTTACATCAAGAAAAGGCAAAAGTCCTGGAGACTTCACCACAGGCTCAATTTGACAATTTTGTCGCAAGTGGGAAACCCCTACAGTACAGGATACCACCAGTTGATCATTTATCTACTAAATACCTTCAACATTGGTCTTCTAATCAATTATTTCAGTTTATTATACTCTCGCCAGTGTAGCTAGAGAATTGATTGGTTCTTGCAGACTCAAGATATAATGAACTCACCTACCATATGAACAACAACAATAAATCCTTCAAGCTACAGACGAGTGAGACCAATTCCACATGAAAAAAGATAAACTTGAACAGGAAATAGTGGATATCCATGTTAAATTGCAAAGGATGTGGCCAGTTGTTACAAAAAATGCTCCTTGTGTACCAGAGGACATTTCCTCTTATCAGTGGATGGATTGTCTAAAACTTTTTGAAAATGCATGCAAAGAACTTGTTGCTGCTAATAAAAATATCCACCATATTTTTTCTAAGTTACACAACAAGGTTCTTGATCCCACAAATTAGTTCAATCAACAATTAAATCATATTGTAGAGCATGGGTATACACTTAGAGATACTCTTCAACACCAGATAAAGTAATCTCAAGAAATTTTGTGCCACGTACAAGATTAGTTTGAGTTGATAGCTAAGCGCGATCAAGCATTATACATCCTACGAGAGTGAAATAAAAAATTGATGGAGGAAACTCTTGCTACCACCAACCTTGTGCAACAACAACAACTTCTTAACCAAGACGAAGAAACAAATAATCAAATAGTTTCCTTGGAAGAGGAGTCCCATAAGGTCAAGACTACTATCTAAGATCTCAAGCCTATGGTCCAAGAAAATTATTTGTAGTTGTGAAAGCTTAATATCAATGCAGATACACAGTGGAATGCCTTGCTCGAAACATGTCTCGAGAAACCAGATGCAAAGACAACTAATCCTTTCATTAATAAGGCCTCCACCTTGATTGGGAGATGGGAAGATAAACTGGTTATGTACATTTGTTTACGCCATAAGGTATTAGAGATTATTCCTAAGTTGGGTCCTTCATTTGAAGGATAAACATCTGCATAGGTACAGGAAGGATCAACATCAGTTGAGCAGTTTCAAAAAGGACCAAGCACAAAAAAAAAATTTGACTCGAGGGAAATTCAATAGATTGTGGTCAAGGCCCGTTGAGTCCTTCATTTTTTTAACAATTTTGGTGGAATATAGTTGTGAATAGGTAGCGCAAGATGGGAAAGAAAATGGTTAATTTGGTAAAAAATAAGGAACAGAAAAGAATAAAGCAGTAATCAAAGGACCAAGTGATTATGATGGAACTTGTCGAGTCTGCAAAATAAGGGTCAAACAGTTAAATTTGAAGAGATCAAGTAAATGTGGGCCAAGAAGATATAGATCTCTTCAAGATGGTTAGAGTTGACTACATCAAGTGGGCGACAACAATTTCAAGGGTACAAAATCTATATATAGACATGCAGAGTGAGCTACGAGAGAGAGAGAGAGATCAGAAGAAGTTTATCATGTTGGTGGAATTAGGACCTATACTCTACAAATATATTTTCATTGTAATCTTTTTGTAATTTGGAGTCTATAATGAGAGTCCTAAAAGAAAGTCTGAATAGATCTAACTAAGTTAATATAGCTATGTATATGTAACATTGAATCGATTTGAATATGAAAAGTGGAGAATGTTGAGAGGAAACATTTATTTGTTTATATATGAATGTGATCGTGTCGGTGTGCCTACATTAAAATAAATTTAGAGAATCTAAGTTTCTATGTAATGCATCTCGTTATCTATTAACACTGTTACCGATGAAATAGGTAACCTGACCTCAAAACGGGAACTCTAGCCCAAAAACTCTCAAAAAACATGAAAAAACACCAAAAAAAAAAAAAGTGTGTCTTCCAGAATGCACTTGTTTTTTTTGAAGGTCAAATTTCAACATTCTCTAAAATTATGCTAAAAACAAAATTGTTTGTTGAAAAAAGGATTGAAAAAACACCCAAAAAAAAACATGTGTCTTCCAGAATGCACATCGTTTTTTTTTAAGGTCAAATTTCAACATTTTATAAAATTATGGTAAAAACAAAATTGTTTCTTGAAAAAAGGATTGAAAAAACACCCTCAAAACAAAACCAGTTGATGCTGGAATAACAAAAAAAAATTGTGTCATACTTTTGGCATTTTTAAAAATAGAAGTAACATTTTTTAATTTTAAAAATTCAAACATTAAAAAAAAACCTAAAATTTAAGAAAAAAAATAAATTTAAAAAATAAAAACATTTAAAAGCTTAAAATTTAAAAATATATGAAGATAAAAAAAATAAAAATAAAAACAAAGTAAAAATTTTAATTCAATCATTAAAAAAAAACCTAAAATTTAAGGAAAAAAAAATTAAAAAATAAACCCAAAAAAAATTAAGATTAAAATTTCAAAAAATATAGAAATTAAAAAATAAAAACAAAATAAAAATATTAAATTTAAAAAAAAAAAAACAAGTTAAAAAAAGAAGGAAAATATAAAAAATAAAATATAGAAATTAAATTTAAAAAAGAAAAAGAAAATGCTTATTAAATTTAAAAAAAGAAAAAAAAAATAAAACAAATAATTAAATTTAAGGAAATATATTAAATTTTAATAAATTTAAAAATTCAAAATTTAAAAAAAAAAACACTATTCAAATTAAAAGGAAAAAAAAAAGAAAAATTAATTAAAAATAAAAAATAAAAATAAAATACAATGAAAATATTAAATTTAAAACAATATATATTAAAAAAACAAATAAGCTATAAAAAATAAATTAAATTTAAATTATAAAAAATAAAATATATATATGAACTTAAATTAAAATAGGTATATACATCAAATTTTATTAAATTAAAAAAAAGGTTAATATTAAAATAACAAATTAAATTTAAAAACAAAAATATTAAATTTTAATAAATAGATGAATAAACAAATAAATTTTGAAAGAAAAAATAAATTTTAAATATAAAAGAAAAAAAAAATATTGTTAAACGAAAAACTTTAAAAACTTTAAAAATCAATTAAAAATGGAAAATTGAAAAAAAAGAAAAAAAATATTAAATAAAAAAAAATAATTTAAAAAATTAAGTTTCATTAAAAAAAATATATAATTTTAAATACACAATTTTAATTGAAATATAAAAATATAAAAATTTTATGTAATTAACAAAAAAAAATAATAAAAAAGTAAAACATTTAAAAAAAATATTAGATCCAAATAAATTAAAAATATATATATATAATTTATTGAATTTTATAAAATTATATTAAAAAACTAAACGTAAAAGTTAATAACAAAGAAAAATTATGAAAATTAAAAAAAAAAATTAAAAAAAAAAATTTTAAAAAAAAATCAATTAAATAAAAAAATAGGCAAAATTTAATAAAAATTATTAACAAAAATAATAATAATAATAATAAATTTTAAAAAAAATAATAATAAAATTAAAACAAAATGAATTTTATTTTAAATAATTAAAAAAAAATTAATATTTTGAAATTTAAAAAAAAAAAAAAAATCAATTAAAAAAAAAAAAAAAAAATCAATTAAAAAACAAATGTGGTGGTGGTGGGAGAGCTGCCCGCCCGTTGGGCGGCGGTGGCCGGCCAGGCGGCGCCACGGGGGTGGCCCAGCCGGCCTCCCGGCCCCCGACGGGCGGAGGGCCGCGCGCAGCCCACCCGCTGGGCGGCGCCACGGGGGCGGCCCAGAGGGCCTCCCAGCCTCCGCCCGTCGGGGGCCGGGAGGTTGGCTGGGCCGCCCTCGTGGCGCCTGCGCCCCGACCACCACCACATTTGTTTTTTAATTGATTTTTTTTAATTTTTTTTTTAAATTTTTTTTTTTTAATTGATTTTTTTTAATTTTTTTTTTTTTTTTCAAAAAATTAATTTTTTTTTTTAATTTAATATTTTTATTTAAAACATTTTTTTTTTTTTTTAATATATATATACATCTATTTTTTATTTGATTTTATTTTTATTTTTTATTTTTTTTAAATTTTTAATATTTTTTTTTTAATTTGATTTTTTTTTTTAATTTTGAATTTCAAAAAATTTAAAATTATTTTTTTAATTCAATTTTTTTATTTTAAATTCAATTTGTTTAATTTTTTTTATATTTAATATTATAGAATAATTATTTTTTTAAATTTAAAATTTAAAATTTATTTATTAAAATTTTTAAATTTTAATTTAATTTAATTGTTTTTCTTAATTTTTTCATTTATTTAGTTTTTCATTTTTAAAATCTATAAATGGTTTCATTAAAAAAAAAAAAAAAACACTAAATTTATGTATATTTGTTTTTTAATTATTTGCACGTGGTTTTTTTAATTTTTTTTGTTTTTTAATGATAGGTTTTTTTTCTTTTTTTAATTTTTTTTTTTTCTTTTTCTTTTTCAATTTTAATTGTTTTTTTTTTTAATTTGTTTTTTTCGTAAATTTTAAAATTTGTATTTTTTTTCCTTATTATTATTATTTTTTTTAATTTAAATTTTTAAATATTTTTTATTTATTTTTTTATTTTTTTATTTTTTTATTTTTTTTTCTAAATTTTAATTTTGTAATTTTAATTATTTAAAAAAAAAAAAAATTAAATATATATATATTTTTTAATATATTGTTTTTTTAATAAGTTAGAAAAAAATGTTTTTGATTTTTTATTTTTTATTTTTTTGGTCAATTTTTGTTTTTTTTCTTTAAATTATGTGTTTTTTTTCTTCAAATTTTGTCATTTCCTTTGATATAATTTTCAAATATTTTTGTTTTTTTTATTTATTTTTGTTTAAATTTTTTATTTTTATGAGCTATTTTTGTTTTTTTTTACATTTTTATTGGTTTTTTTTATTGTTTTTATATATATATTTTTTTATCTAAGTTTTGTGTTTTATTACCAACATGAAAATCACCACTCTAAAAAAAAAAGGTTGATGCAGCATCAATACGTTTCAAAATTAGCATGAAAATCACTGCTCTAAAAAAAAAAGGTTGATGCAGCATCAATACGTTTCAAAATTAGCATGAAAATCATCACTGCTCTAAAAAAAAAGGTTGATGCAGCATCAATACGTTTCAAAATTAGCATGAAAATCACTGCTCTAAAAAAAAAAAGTTGATGCTGCATCAATACATTTCAAAATTAGCATGAAAATCACTAACATTTTAAAACTAATATTCATACTTCATAAATAAAAAATTTAGAGTGTCAAAAATGTGCACCAAAAAAAAAATGGTGATTCTGCATCACCACTTTTCAAAATCGGGTGCTTTTTATGCTACCAAAAAAAAATAGGTAACATTGCGGTTACCTATTTCATCGGCAACATTGTTTATTGCATAAGTATTACTTAATATACCTGTGAATGCTAATGAGCACAATGCATATTTTTATGAATTGTATTTTGTCACCATCTAATCTGGGGGATCCTAAAAAGGCCTAAAATTCAAAATCTCCAAAATTTGATGAAAATAACATCATTGTGTAGATCTCAAAAATTTTATTCGAACGCAATTTGAATCGCATCAATCCAACTCCATATGTGAAAGCTATTATAGTTTGAAGCTTTGCGACAATGGACAAAAAGTCAAAGTCAAAGTAACACATAACACGTCTAAGAGTTGACAAGTGGCACCTTTGGAGTTGACACATGACATAATGAGAAGCTGATACTTGGCAAGTTGAAGGCACAACATGTGGTCCACTAATTGGAAACACATGGCCTTGTGGAGAAGCGCCACGTGGCTCTATTTTGTTGGTAAGAAGTTTTATTTGCAAAATCGCAATGACATGGTTTACAAAATGGCAACGACAGTGTTTAAACCCACAAATTCTGAAATAATAGTGCAACGGTGTAACCACTAAGCCAAATGATCTGAATATGGGCAAACTAATTTTGTTGTGCTAGGTCCCTCATTAGTATTAAATAAATGTGTTTAGGATCTTCTAAAACTAGCCAGTTATGAGAGGGTTTATGTGTCAAGTTTTGTGCTTTTTTATGATAAATTCATGAGTTAATTAGTTGTTAAAAACACATGTACAACAAATACATTAGCTTAATTAGCTTAATTTTTATCATACATGCTTGAAAATTTTTACAAGCCAAGTCACTTTACAAGATCCTGGATTAAGTTCAGATCATCATCTAAACCCTAATCACTACTCACAAGTCTTAACATGCCTTGGGTGAGACTTTCTTCCCTTGCTGAAGATAGAAAATGTCGGTATTTATGCTAGACTACAACGACCCCTTTGTTGGTTCCCTACAGTAGAACCGTGTGTCTCTATAATCAAATTTTATGCCAACAAAGGGAGAGGGGTTCCATTCTATTGGAGTGGATTTTGTTCCATATATGAGCAAAGTAGATAAGAGTAGAGAGAGGTAGAGAAAAAACTAAAAGCGTGTGTGCATTTTAGCAGCACAAGGCCATAGATCTCACTCCTTTGTACTTGCATTCATTTTCATTCAGTGAAAGAGAGACTACACCTTCCAACTATATTTCTCCTGTAAGGGTTTCCCAAATCATATCTTGCGTTCATTGTGGTTTGTGAGTTTTATTTCACTGTTCTCTATTTTCCATATTTTATCTATTGCATGCATAATAAAAACACAATAATTAACAAATCTAGAAATCTAAGGAGAAATTAACCCTCATTGTGTAGATCTCAAATTTTCAAATATATTTGAGTGGGTTTGTTATGATGAATTGTCCAATGGAATATTCACGTAATTTTACGGACTAAATTGGTATCAAAGCATGTTTCTTTGGGTTTATTTCGGGGATTTATGCTAAAATTTGGCAGGTTAGGGATGAATTTCTCCTAGAAAAAATTATATCTTTTAGTTTTGTTTGAACCGCCTATAACAAAATTTCATTTCTAACAATTCTAATATGACTTTCCAAAAATAGTAAGTCACATCCCAATTTGGCAGTGACTTGCCAAAAATATAAAATCATGTCTAAATGATCAAGGATGATCTTGACATATGGAATCCACTTTAATCAAATCAATCATGATTATACAAGTCAAGAATTAATATTTTTATCCTTACTAGTATTATTATTATTATTATTATACTCTTATTTATAAAATAATCCTAAGTCATTTACCTTTAACGGATTAATAAAAACGAATTCTCTCATGGAATAAGTAAATTAAATTGAGAATCTCTTACTTGGAAAATCGAGCCTCTCTCTTGGAATAAAATATTAATTCCATAGTTAAGAGAACATAGTTGTTCCTCACTCATTCAATGTATGGAAATTTTGCAACTCCTCCCCATTAAATTCACTTGTAACTCTCTCATTCAATTCGATTTGTAACTCTTGAAAAATATTCTCTCATGTCTAAGTGTAACTCTCTCTCTCCCTAATTCAAATTATAACTCCTCAAGACAATTGTACCTCTCTCTCTATTCTTTGGATGAGTTACACTTCCTCAAGTAACTCCTCTCTCATGGAATTTGATTCTCATATTATTGGCTCAAAGCATGAATTAATTTTGTAACTCTTCTCATTTCTCATATATTTAAGCAAAAGCAAGTGAATGTTGAGAGTAACATGTTCATTTTGAAGAAGGAGAGATAGTGTTGAGTGTGTGCAAGAAAAATGTGAGAGCAAGTGAAGAGCTAGAGCAAGTGTGAAAGACAAGGTCTAATTAAGAGAATGAGATCTTCAAGCAAAGAGAAAAATCACTTCAATTGCAAGTTAATTAGACATTGGTGACTTTATTCATTCTCTTTGTCTCTCTCTCTACTAAACAATTGAAGAAATCTAATAGAAAAAGAACCATTTGGGTTTCCCCCTTGTGGGTTTTTCCCTGGTCATTGGACCTAACTCTTAGTGTCTGATATTTGTGCTTGGTTGCCTTCATATGATCCTTAAGTTTATGTTTTATCTACAATTGTTGATCTGAAAAAGTTTTGAAGAATAAATTTGCATTCTAAGTAATTGCAATAGCATAGTACATTTAGTTTTCTGCAAAGTACATTCAGTTTTCTGCAAGGTACATTCAACTTTCTGAAAATCACATTTAGTTCCTTTCAATTTTATACAAAGTACATTCAATTTTCTACAAATTACATTCATTTCCATTCAATTTTCTACAAAGTACATTTAGTTTTTCTGCAAAGTACGTTCAATTTTATGCATAAAATTTCCAGTTTCTGCAAACAATTTTTAAATTTCTGCATAGAACTTTTAGATTTTAAAAAAAATATAGGAGATCTAGATCGATTAAGCCGAGAGACATAAAGGCTCATCCATGGCCGATAAATCTATTAATAAACCTCAAGATCCCACAAATGAGAGGTTTTCACGGCCGGAAGCACAAGTCACAGATATAAACCGTAGTGTAAGCCACCTCATGGAATCCTTCACGAATAATATTAGGCTATTTAGAGAAGATGAAGGTTATAATGCAGAGGTCGAATGGAGGGGAAATCGAGGGATTGGAAAGAACCAAAGAGAGAGTCTAATAAGGAACACAAAAAAGAAAAATTAAATTCAAATGTTGTGAACCATTCACAATCCTCATTCAAGATGGAAACAAATTTCCACATCAAGCCATATTAAGGTGAGATTCATGCTTTGAAGTTAAATCACTAGTTGCAGTCAATAGAGGTTTATTTGAGTTTTCATCATACAGAGGAAGAACATAAAAAAATGTTTGTTCATCTCAAACTACAATACCATGCCTTGACTTGGTGGGAAAAACACATAAAACCCCAGAGGCAAGAGGGAGATCCTCTAATGACTAGGTGGGAGGATTTAAAAACTCTAATAAAGTCTCAATTATACCTTATCAAGTATGTAGAATACTTCTGGATATAGTGGCATTACTTCAGGATAAAACAAAGGAAAAGTGTATAGGAGTACACCACATAATTTAGGAAGATGGAAATAATGTTGGATATCTCCCCAAAATACCTAGACATAATCCTCAAGTATTTGGGGGGTCTACACAACCATTTTGTGTAATAAAGTGATTTTTTTCAAACCCAGAACAATGGATGACTCTTGTGTATAGGAAAAATGCCTAGAAAACATAGGCTAGAAGAAAGAGAAATCAAGTGGGCCAAAGTAGAAGTAGAACTAGGAACCTTCCAAAGAAGGGAAGAAGTGGAAATGGGGAAAAGACAAAAAGAATAAAACCACAACACACCAATGCAAATATCTCAGTAACCACTACAACCATTGTAACATTGATACTCATACATCGGAGAAGTATTGGATGTTGCATCCAGAGCTCAACTCGAAGAACCAAAAGAAAGATGGTAAGAAGAAAATTTGCATGGTCACAAAGTTGGGTAATCAAGTGGGAAGTAGTTTAGACGTGGATGAGAAGATTGTTTATACATCAATGTAGAAGGAGGTGAATCTAAGTAACCTTCAATAATAGGAAGAGAAGGAAATGACCAAACTCTTCCATATAAAGATGCAGGCCAAGAAGATAAAAATTGATGCTCTATTCAACTCAGGATCACAAGTGAAGTTCATAGCAGTAGATATAGTCAAGAAACTAGAACTGGAGACTCACTACCATCCTAGCCCATATCTATTGGGATGTATCAACAAGGAGGTAGAGATAAAGGTAACCAAGAAGTGCATAATCAAATTTTCTATTAGTTTTAACTTTGTTGATGAAGTAGAATTGGGTGTAGTTCCACTATATATATGTGGCATTGTGTTTGGAAGTTCCTATATATACATGTAGAATGTGATCTTCATTTGGAGAGCCAACCAGTACCACTTGATCGAGGAAAAAAATCATTCATCATCAACATGCACAAGGGCAAGTCAAAGATCTTGCTAGTAAGTCCCAACTGGAAAAAAGTTTATTAGTTCTAGCAAGAAATATTGTTTATTATTTTTAAGAGAGTTTATAGAAGATTTCATGAGAGCTAACTCATCCCTGGAGGGGTGCACCAAGGAAAAATTAAAAAAAAACTAAAGAGTTTCTCCAAGCATACACGCATAAAGAGCTACCACTCAAGAGAAATGTGGAGCACAAGATCTAGTTGTCACACCCTCTGTTGCCAAACTTTGGTTTTTAGGAATCCATTATAGATGCAAACGAGGTGAAGAAGTAGTTTCAACATCTACTGGAACAAAGTGTTGTTTACCCAAGTACCTCACCATGTGGGTCATCCATTATAATTTTTCCTAAGAAGCAGGGGACTTGGTGAATGTGCATTGATTACAAAGCGCTAAACAAAATTAAGCTCAAGAACAGGAACCCCCTATCCAGGATAGATTATCAGTTGGATCAATTAAAACAGGTCAAATACTTCACCAAGATAAACTTAAAGTCAAGGTATCACTAGGTTCAAGTAAGAGAAGAAGATACCTAGAATACCACCTTCAAAACTAGACAAGGTTTCCATGAGTGATTACGTATGTCGTTTGGCCTATTCAATGCACCAAATACATTCATGATATTGGCGAATAATATATTACGCCATTTTATAGATTCATTTGTTATTATTTATTTGGATGATATATTGGTAAGTGCTACATGGGAGGAGCACATCTCACATTTGATATATGTGCTAAAGACATTAAAGAATCACCGGCAGTTGGAAAATCTCCAAAACTGTGAGTTTTCATAATAGTATTTGGTGTATCTGGGATATGTGGTAGGTGGAAGAGATATATCCTACAAAGATGGAGGCCATCATGAAGTGGTCAGTTCCTACTAATGTTTCTGAGATCAAGATTTTTTTTGGGGTAGCATAGTACTTGTTGTATCTCAAGAAACAATCCCTTGGCTGTGGTAAGGAATCAATGCTCAAGACATATATATATATATATATATATATATATATATATATATATATATATATATATATATATATATATATATATATATATATATGTCATGAAAATATGATATCAGATAGTCTATCAGATAGTCTTTGCTTAATCACCTTCAGACATTAATTATTTAAACCCTCAATAATCTGATATAATAAATGCTTCACAATGCCATTATCTGCTAATATTAATTGAAGTGATAGGAAGAACATGAAGGAAGCTCAAACTGATATGCTGATAAGTAGGATCTATCACTTTAAACTTCAGAAGAATTTCATGTGAGTGGAATAGTTAAAATTAAGGAGCACCCATTAAGGATGTTTAACTCTTACGTACATATGTAAAAAGAGACTCGTAGCTACATTACTTCATTTTATTCGTAGAAAGAAAAGATAGAATGGAAACTGGAAAACATATCAACAAAGAAAGATGCAATAATCTTGATCTTCATTAATTAATAATCAGAAAATTGAGTACAAAATTTACAGTAGTCCAAAGGTCCAAAACTCAGAACCTTTTCCTTTCTTTTCTTCGTGTTTAAATACAATGTAAAGAATTTTGTAACTACTGAAACTACTCTTAACTGCTCAAACTACTTGGAACTTCTTAAACTACCTATTACATATCATCAAAGTATCTCATTACAATCGAAATCTCTTAGCAAAGATAAAATAAAACTAAAACTTCTATTTGTTGAACTTGAATTTTCTCCTTTGCTTCTACATTCTCCTGATTGGCTGACGTGTCCTTCTAAGAAGATGAGGGATCATTAGGTAGATCAGCCATCCACACTGTACATTTCTTCCACACTTCAATATTTGTCTTGGTAGATTTTATCAGCTTGTGGTACTCCAGCCTAAAGGTAGTGATCCTGCTGAATGTTGGTCGCTCTGTAAATAAAGTCTTCACCGTCCACAATAATTGAAAATTCCTCTGAAGAAAATTAATAACCGTTCCTCCCTTCAGAATCTGAGTTTTCTCATGAGTGTTATCCACCTTAATTTTTGTTAATACCAATAATGGGTCATAGGAATCCCATGATAAAAGGTTGCCTTTAAGACCCCAGCATGATGGCAATCCTGCTCTAGCTCTTTTTGTCATACAAATTATCAAATTTGTTCACTTCTTCTTTGATCTCTGTCAACTTCTTTTCAACTGTCTTACTACAATCATTTTTAATAATCAACTTATTAATATCTACAACATACAGGATCATATATTTAATGTCATTTTCCTCTAACTCTTGATCAGTTTTTGAATCAATGAAATCAATGAACTTCTTCGCCCATATGGCTCTGTTAAGGGTCTTCTGCTTATTTGCCATAACTTGCTCCTCAAAGTCTCTGACAATGCTTTTCTCTTCTGATACAATAGTCAAGGATTCCCAAGCTGATTTCATCTCTCCAATGATTTCATTCAGGATAATATATTTAGCATGTATCAAAGTTATATTTCCCTTCAACTTCTCCTTTAGACTCTTGATTTCAGCATTGGTTGTTTGACAATCTGTCCTGTACTTATTAACTTCTTCTTCCTGGGCCTGCATTATTTTTTTTACTGTTTCCAGATCACTCTGTGCCTTTATGAGTTTATTCTCTGCCATTTTTAGTTCAGTGGTTAACTGAGATAACTATGTTGTTGGATCATCATTTCCAGATGGCATGATGATAGTACAGGAATGGGAATCAATCTGGCTTTGCAATTTAAGTACAGCTTCTTTCAACTTAGAGATATCTTCTTCTTTCTATAAGAGTTGTTGAAGGAGATTTTCCTTTTCACTTTCCACTTCTGCCACCTCTGTTGCCATTGAATTTTCTCCTGTAGGTAGTTTCAACTTTTTCTTTAACACAGAAATCTCTGACTCTGCACTTTGTAGTAATTTCTGCACAACAGCCCTGTCATTTGGATCCACTCCAATTGTCACAATTATCCTCTTCAGTTCCTCAATTTTGGTTGTTAGGGCCCTGGAGTTGGCTTTCTCCAATTTCAGTTGCTTGATCACCTTCCCTAGCATATTCTCTGCCATAAGAGCCATTGCACTTGTCTTGTTTATATCATTCAATATTAATTGACATGTCTGCATGTGTAAATTGACCTTATCAAGCAAAGGAATCTTCCTCACATCAATGGTTAAATTTACAGTTTTGAAATTACTTGATGACACTATAGTCATATTAGAAGGGTGAGAGAGAGCAATTTTAAACTGATCTCTTTCTAGATCCATGGCAGTCAATAATCTAGTCTGGTCTGGAGTTACTTGATATTTAGCCTGTGCCTCCATACTAGCCTTCATATTTTGATTCTTTTCAACAATTTGAGAAAACACATGTTTAATCAAAGGCATTTGATCCTGAGCATCTCCATGTCTTACTGGTGAGGTTGGAACATTATGTTCATCTCCTTGTTGAAGAAGGAAACCAGGTTGAGCATTTTCCATGTCTTCAGTGAATTTTGCTCTCTTTTCAGCTCTTTGCTCTTCATCTTCGGAATCTACAACTTCCTCTTTACTCCTCTTTCTTGAATTTTCGGGTATGATAGGATTCTGTATGCTAGAACTAGCAGAACCTACAAAACTTTTATTGGCTAATTTCTCTATGTCAGGTCTGCTATCATGAATAAATAATGAGTAGCCATTTTCAACTCTCCTGTTTGAAATTACTTTATGAGAATCATAAGCCCATTTATCTCCTAATAACAAGTGCATACCATCTAATATCTTGTTAACCTCATCAGCTGCTTGCCTCATGTTGACTATAAATGGACCCACAGACATAGGCAATTTAAACATGTGACCCTTTTTCATTGGAACAAAATGTATTTGTTCTACATTCAAACTCTGCCTAATGAATTCTAAGGCGAATAATCTCATAGGAAAAAATGTGGGAAGTCTATATGGTTCTATCCTAGCTCCATAAAGTCTGATCTCTGAGTAATCTTCATATACATACCAGTCTCCAAATTTACAATTAGCACCCAACTGAAGAAAATATTGAGCCTTTGGCAAGAAAAATGGGGGGAAAACCCCATTCAAAATATTATAAGTGGTGGACATAAAATGATTTTCAAAATAAAAAAACCCCCTCCTCATTTTGTTCCTCTCTTACTACATCAGTCCAAAACACTATTGATTGCCTCTTTTTATTTACATCCATGATATTCAACCCCAAATGCAAGAATTCCTCCACATTTTGATATAAAAAGAGATAGGTGAGAAGATAAGGGAACCTGAATGACCCAGTGAGTGTTAAACTCATGAGTTGAGTATTGACGACCCCCTGCCAGTAAGAGGGAATGTCTAGCACTACTCTTGGCTTCATCATCAAAGAAAATAGTCCCAGTACTGATTTATCAACTAGGTTGTTGTCCTCCTTTCACAGTATCTTCAATACACACCGCAGCACTGGCCTAACTTCTGCATCAAAAACTTCTAGGGAGAACTCTTACTATCTGGTGAAAACCGCTTCGTGTTCGTCTTTAGGAAGAATGTGAACTGATTTAATTCCTGTCCTGCAAGATTATCATAATATGTTGCCAATGATTCGTCAGTGAATTGAACATAAGATTCACACTCTGGGTAACATAAAGCTTGACGGACTAACTGGGTCAAGACTTGTAGAACATTATCTCCTAGGAAATTCATTACGAATAATTTACCAGGATACATGACAGATACCAACCAGTGCACAAACTCGGGAAAAATATGAGTCCTAGGGATACATGTAGACAATACGCTTGACTTGGCCATGGCGGGGAAAACAGGACAGGATTTATCATTTAAACAGATCTGTTGATAGAAGGGGAGATGCTCTAGGGAGAAAGTGGTATCTCTGATATCCCTCTTAGTGTCCGTGAGAGGAATATGACTGGAATAACTGGAAAGAGATGAACGTTTCTCCATGAGACAGCTCGGGGTGGAAAACAGCAATAGAAAATAGTAGTGCAACAGGGTTGACAAATACAAATAAATAACAGTTAATCTTTTGAAAAGAGAAGCAGGCTTAAATATATGGTGCGGGGTCTTAACATTAAACTTTTATTTGACTCACAGAAGATCGTTAAATGATACCGTGATGCGGTTGAAATTTTTCATCCAAAAAGCAGGTTACGTCACTACGGGAGGCCTTTGGGGTACGGAGCACTCATCGGGGCCTTGCCCCTGCAATGAATCCAGACCATCTATCAAGATCGACCAGCCGGTCAGCAGGGTCAACTGCGGAGGCACCTTCCCCATTAACCCGTGTGTTGATTGTGCCCGCGGGTTACTGTCTTTAACCTCTGACAAGATAACTCTTGGATCTTGCTTACTTATTCGCTCGAACATTAACCGATACACTAGGTCCCACCTTTGCAAATCCTTCAAAATATTTAACTTTAGTATTTATAAAAACATTGCAACATTGGTTAAAGTATGAGGAAGCTCTACTTTAACACATATTTTTATATTTTTCCTTTTTTTGTATTTTCGAAAAAAATAAAATAAAGATATTGCAAATGAGCCACAACATCTGGCTCCACCTGGGGATAGTGTTTTTTTCCACGAAACACTAAGAACTACATATTAGATCCTTCACTTCGGGCATAGAGTCAAATATTGTTTGATGAAATATGAACAATGAGAAATCCGGATATGTACAATGGTGAACCATAAAATCTTAATGTTGGAAGTAATGTTTGAGATACTACCCATTCACAAGCAGTTGTACTGTCTCTGCATCAAGATTCTCCAGAATGAATGTGTTATTTGATCTTACCTCAGCAATCTTGTATGGGCCATACCAGAGTGGGTCGTACTTACCGTGTTTTCCCTTTTCTTCTCTTCTAGTGTCCCATCTTAACACAAAATATCCAGTTTGAAAAAGAATCCCCTTTGCTTTTCTATAAAAAATAGACTTCATCTTTTCTTGATAAATGATCAAATTTTCTCTGACTTTGTTCCTACTCTCACTCGATTCTATAACTTTGTTCAACCTTCTCACCAGCGCGTTAGGTTCTTCTTGTGCTTCTTGAAGGAAGGAAATCATTGGTCTAGCCAACTGAGTAGGAAATAAAGCTTGAGTTCCATAAACCAGTTCATAAGGGGACTTACCTGTAGATCTTCTAGTAGTTACTCGTACTGCCCAAAGAGCGAATGTCAATTTTGAATCCCAGTTTTTCTGATTTTCACTAATCGTCTTCTTCAAAATATTGACCAATGTCTTGTTAGAAGATTCAGCTAACCCATTCCCTTGAGGATGATATGTTTTAGAGTGAGATAAAATAGCAATATATTTTTGGCAAAAATTAATGAATCAAACTAAATTTAATACCTGGGTGTTGTCGGTTACAATCTTGACCAGACACCCAAACCTGTTGAAGATGTTTTCTTCCAAAAACTTCATTACTACCTGGTCATTAGCCTTTCTGGTAGGTATTTCCTCCACCCACTTTGTGAAATAGTTAGTGGCAATCAGAATCCACTTGAACTTTCCACTTGATGGTGGATTAATATCCCCAATAAAATATAATCCCCATTGCCTAAAGGGCTCTTCAATGAACACTGGGAGAAGAGATAGAGGGGCTAACCTTTTATTTTCTGCAAATAACTGACATTTCTGGCAGCTTCTAACCAGTCTGTATACATCAGCAAACAAGGAGGGCCAGTAAAAACCTGATTTGAGGATTTTATGAGCAGTAACCTTCTGACTATAATGGCCTCCACATAGACTCGCATGATATTCTTTTACAACTTCAATCGATTCACCTTTTGTTAAACATAATAGCAAGATGCCAGCAGGATCCTTCCAATATAACTTAGCATCCATTATGAAATATGGTTGGGATTTGAGCTTAAGGGATCTGTATTTTGTTCTGTTTAGTGAGGTTGGGCAAGAGAAAAAACATAAGTAATGAACAATATCCTTATACCAATCAGAACACAAAAATTTGTATGTAATTATTGTCTTTTTACTACTCTGACTCCTTTCATCAACAACTTCATCCAAGGGTGCCAACAAATTAATCCCCAAAGGTTGAAAATTTGACTCTGTCAGCAGTTTTTCCAAACCCTGACCTTTGACCAATTTAATGAGCTTGATATCTAAGTCATACTCTTGTATTTTAGCTATCCACTTTCCTCTTTTACCTTCAACATCACTTTGAACTAACACATCTTTCATAGCAGAGTTAGGAACATAAGCAATTATCTGAGACTGCAACACATAAGTCTTGAAGGCTTTTAATGGTTGACTAAATCATACACATGTTTTTCCAAAATGTTATACTTAAGTTTAGCATCCCTGATAACTTTACTGAAAAATGCCACGGGCTGCTCTTTACCATCTTCATTCTTCTGCAACAGCACAGCAACAATTGTAGTAGGTGATGCAAATGAAAATATTTAAAAAGCCTTTTGATAATCTGGACTGATCAGAACTGGAGCTTCTTGAAGGGCTTCTTTAATCCTAGCAAAGGATTCTCTAGCGTCCTTATCCTATTTTACTTTTGCATTCTTCATTAGCATATCTGTTATGTTTTTGACAATTTCGGCATAGTTCAGGAAAAATCTTCTCAGGAAATTTATTTTTCCCAGAAACATCTGGATATCCTTTTTACTCCTGGGCAAGGGAATTGTCTGAATAACTTCTACTCTCGCTGGTTCAATTTTTACTCCTTGATTCGAAACTCTGTGTCCTAACAAATTTCCTTCCTCCAAAGAAAATAAATATTTTTTGGGATTCAATGACAGCCCAAATTTTCTACATTTCTGGAAAGCCTTCTGTAAATGCTCCAAGTGTTCATCATCCGAACCTGAAAAAATGGTCACATCATCCAAATATATAACTAAAAACTTATCACCCAAAAATTCTATGTCCATTTCCCTTTGAAAAGTGGAACCTGCGTTCATAAGGCCAAATGGCATTCTTGCATACATGAACATTCCCCAGGGCGTGGTAAAAGTTGTTTTCTTCCGATCTTCTTTTTAAACTGCTACCTGATTGTATCCGAAGAAACCATCAACCATAGACAATTTGTATGCTCTTGTCACTTTCTGTAAGACATAGTCCATCTTAGGCAAATGATAATTATCTTTAAGTGATGCCCTATTTAAATTCCTGAAATCAACACATAACCTTATTTCTCCATTCTTTTTCCTCATAGGAACTAGGTTAGAAACCCAGTCTGAATATCTGAGTGGGACTATAATTTTTGCCTACAACAATTTTTTTACTTCTTTTTCAATTGGAGCAAGGAGAAATGGATTGATTTGTCTAAGATTCTGTCTGTGAGGCTTGACCCCATCCTCAACAGTATCTTGTGCTGAATTATGTCTATGTCATGTCTTCAAATCCTCATAAGACCATGCAAACACATCCATATATTTTTTAAAGAGGTCAATGTACCTTTATTTATAATTCTTAGGGGAACCCTTGAATAACTTGACAAACCTGGGCTCCTGTTGGGTTCCTAGATTACAATCTTCCATCTCACCCTCTTGAGGTGCCTTCTTTGGATCCATTGCTACATCACTTGAATCAAATAATATTTCAAGAGGAACTAATCCTCTAGGCAATATGTTATCTTTCAACTAGATTATTTTTCGACCACCTATTGATTGCTTAAGATTTTTCAGCTCTTCATTCTGATCAATTTTTTCACTTTCTTGGTCTATTTCAATATCTTCAAAGTTTTCAGTCATTGTCAGAAAATGATTTATCTGCTCATCATCTTCAAATACCTGCCAGTGCTTGACATTGTCAAGAATAGAGGGTCTATGCCTCATTTCAATTTCATACCTTAGTTTCGGATTCATAGGTGGCTTGAAAGTACTAGCTGCAACTGCCAGCGAATCTGCCATTCTGTTTTCTTCTCTTGGAATGAATTGAAGATTCAAAGCTTCAAAATAATTCTCAACCAAGTCCCACACTTTGTTTCTATATGATCTTAGCCTTGGATTCTTGGTTTGACAAAGGTTTTTAATCTGCCTTATAATCAACTCAGAATCACCAAAAATGGAAATAAACTAGATTCCCATTTGTTTAGTAGTTTGAAGACTTAAAATTAATGCCTCATACTCAGCTACATTATTCGTTGATTCAAATTCAATCTTAAAAGAAAAATTCAAAAGATTATCTTTTGGAGATATCAATAAAAATCCAACGCCCGTGCCATCTTTTGAATAGGCACCATCAAAGTAACACTTACAAATTTTGTTTGAACATAACTCATTATGTAAAAATTCCGAAGAGAGCTACTTTTCTGAGTCTTCAGCAAACTCTACATCTTCATGAAGTATAAAAGAAGAAAGATCTTCTTTTTCTTGACCATAAATGGGGGAATTTCCTGCATCTTTCTTTGTGGTAGTTTTAACAAATCTTGTTTCTCTATATAACCTTCTTTCTTCCCCATTAAAAACAAAAATAATAGCATATATGAAGTCCAATTTTAAAACTCCTCCAAGCTTCGCTCCCCAAGATATAGACAAAAGCATACCAAAACTAGCCGGAATATCTACAACCACTACATCCATCATGATACTTTTGGCTGGAATTTGGGCCAAGGATACCACCATGTCTTTGATAAGCCCAACACACTTCACCCTTTTAGAATCAAAAGAATATAGGTCTCTATAGGGTTTAGTAATTTGTAAATTCAGTTCTTTCATTACAGATAATGGCATGAGATTATGTGAAGCACCTGAGTCTAACATACAATTATGAAGAATGAAATCATAAAGAAGCAGTGATATATAAAATGGGGGAACAGAAGAATCTACCTCCTCCACATGTGGACCAAAAGTGACCACTGGCTTTTCTTCTTGCAAATTCACAGTATCACCATTGTCATCATACTGAGAAATATTAATGAATTTTGCAATCTCTTTCTTATAACCTGGTGTCTTAGCTAGCTCAAGAAGGGGCACTTGGATTTTGACCTTTTCTAGCTCCTTCGATAGACTGAAAGCTTGATTTTGTTTGAAATTTTTCTCAGGTTCTTCTTGATTTCTGCTAGGATTATAAATTTGTTCAGACACAGTAACAACCTTCTCCAAATTACTAGTATCAATAGCCTTGTTTCGGGAAGTCTCAGCATGTTGTATTTCTGTTCCACTTGCTGAATTCATAGGTTGTTTCCCCTTATCGGATTTTTTTACTGAGCTCTTTGGTTGTGGAGTCGCCATTGGAGAAGGGACTTACTCTTGTTTTTTCTCTTCATCATCCTGAGTCCTTGATCTCTTTCTTGATCTTAAATCATATTTCTTATGTAGCTCTGCTTGCATAAAGTCTATAAATTTCCTACAATACTCGTCCATCTCTTCTTGGTTGAAGGACACCTCAACTTCGGTGTATTCTTCTTCACATTCTTCCTCTTCCTCATCTTCTTTCATGTACATAGCAAATATCTGATCTTTAACTTCCTTTTGATCATATTTAGCAGACTGTGAAGATGTTGCTTCTATATACATTGGTGCCTGAACTTGGTCTTGATCTCTTCTCTCCCTCTGCAAAATTTGCAAGGCTGCTTTCTAAATTGAGGATTGAAAACTCCTGTATTTTCTTATGTAGGAATTTGGGATTTTTTATTCTCTAACTCCATCTTTACTAACTTATTTGACAAATTCTTGATAACCTTTGTCATGTAATCAATCCTCTGATCTTGTGGTGATTCTTCTTTGGCCTTGCCTTTCTCTTGAACTGATTGCTTTTCTTGTGTTTTCCCAGCGACAGTCATGTTTGCTTCAATTTCCAAAGCATCAATTTGGATTTGTTCAAGAGTAGGAGATATCCTTTCTCTTAGAGTGAAATTGAAGTCTGACTCAAAGGCTCCAGCAAAAACTACCCTTTCTCCAACAGGAGGGGGCTTCATTTCTATGGGTAAACTATTGTACAATTTGTTGAATCTTTTAATAAAATCAGTCATGTTTTCATTTGAATTTTTCTTGATTGCATTAAACTTCATCAATGAGTAACCATGATCTCTTTCTTCACCCCATCTTTGGGTGAATTGTGTTTCTAATTCATCCCAATTATTAATTGAGCCATTCGGAAAACCTTTAAACCATTTTCTTGCCTCTCCATTCAGATACTGTACAAAAAGTCTCATCACTATATCTAGATGTTCTACATTTAGATTCTGAGAAAAAGTTCAAAACAATGGCATGTGTTGTTCTGCAGTCACTTCATCTTCACCGGTAAAACGAGGAAGCAACTTGAGGTATTCTTGGGGCATGGCATTCATAGGTTGTGGAAGATTTAATGGTGCATACCTGTTCATTAAGAAAGCAAGGGTCGCCATGTTTACGCCTTGTTTAACCAATCCTTGAGTAGGTGGGGTTTATGAACCGGTTGTGAATGTGAATGAAGGGGGTGAAACAATTGATATGGGAAGGGGTTGATGAATGATGGCAGAAGAACCAACAAATGTATTTGGTTGAGCTTGCGTGAAGGTAAATGAAACAGACTCAAAAGATTGTTCTTCTAACCTTGGTTCTTGAAAATCGACAGGAGAGGAAAAGGATTCTTTTTCCAAGAAAGTGAGTTCCCTGGAAATATCCTCAATGAAGGGTTATGCGAACTGCTGCCAGGTGCAGGCAATGTAGGATTAGGTGTGGAAGGGGTTTTTGGTTTCTGAGCCTTTTAGAAACCAATTTTTCGGGATTTGATAGAATAGGAACTATCTGTTGCGAGGTATCTGACCTTGTATGAGGTCTTTTATATGCCAAAATTATGGAATAACAAACACAATGATATCAACAACCAAGAGAACATAACAAGAACCCAGAATGAACTTTGCTTCTTCGTTTTCCCGGCAACTAAGGCCAAAAATGTTGTATCTCAAGAAACAATCCCTTGGTTATGTAAGGAATCGTTGCTCAAGACACATATATATATATATATATATATATATATATATATATATATATATATATATATATATATATATATATATATATGTCACGAAAATATGATATCGGATAGTCTTTTCTTAATCACCTTCAGACATTAATTATTTAAACCCTCAAGAATATAATATAATAAATGCTTCACAATGCCATTATTTGCTGATATTAATTGAAGTGATAGGAATAACATGAAGGAAGCTCAAACTGATATGCTGATAAGCAGGATCTATTACTTTAAACTTCAGAAGAATTTCATGTGAGTGGAATAGTTAAAATGAAGGAGCGCCCATTAAGTATGTTTAACTTTTACTTACATACGTAAAAAGAGACCCGCAGCTACGTTACTTCATTTTATTCATAGAAAGAAAAGACAGAATGGAAACTGGAAAACATATAAACAACGAAAGATGCAAAAATCTTGATCTTCATTCATTAATCATCAAAAAATTGAGTACAAAATTTACAGTAGTCCAAAGATGCAAAACTCAGAACCTTTGCCTTTCTTTTCTTCGTGTTTAAATACAATGTAAAGTATTTTGTAACTACCGAAACTACTCTTAACTTCTCAAACTACTTTGAACTGCTTAAACTACCTATTACATATCATCAAAGTATCTCATTACAATCGAAATCTCTTAGCAAAGATAAAATAAAACTAAAACTTTAATCTATCTGTTGAACTTGAATTTTCTCCATTGTTGCTACATTCTCCTGATTGGTTGACGTGTCCTTCTGAGTAGATGAGGGATCATTAGGTAGATCAGCCATCCACGCTCTGCATTTCTTCTACACTTAAATATTTGTCTTGGGTGATTTGATTAGCTTATGGTACTCCAGCCTAAAGGCAGTGATCCTGCTTAATGTTGGTTGCTCTGTAAATAAAGTCTTCACCATCCACAATGATTTAAAATGCCTCTGAAGAAAATTAATAACAGTTGCTCCCTTCATAATCTGAGTTTTCTCATGAGTGTTATCCACCTTAATTTTTGTTAATACCAATAATGGTTCATAGGAATCCCATGATAAAAGGTTTCCATTAAGACCCCAAAAATATGGCAATCCTGCTCTGGCTCTTTTGTCATACAAATTATCAAATTTGTTCACTACTTCTTTGATATCTGTCAACTTCTTTTCAGCTATCTTCCTGCAAACATTTTTAATAATCAATTTATTAATCTCTACAGCATACAATATCCTATCTTTAATTTCATTTTCCTCTAACTCTTGATCAATTTTTGAATCAATGAAATCAATGAACTTCTTCGCCCATATGGCTCTATTAAGGGTCTTCTACTTATATGTCATAACTTGCTCCTCAAAGTCTCTGACAATGCTTTTCTCTTCTGATACAATAGTCAAGGATTCCCAAGCTGCTTTCATCTCTCCAATGATTTCATTCCAGATAATATGTTTAGCCTGTATCAAAGTTATATTTCCCTTCAACTTCTCCTTTATACTTTTCATTTCAACATTGGTTGTTTGACAATCTGTCCTGTACTTATTAACTTCTTCCTGGGCCTGCATTATTTTTGTTATTGTTTCCAGATCACTCTGTGCCTTTCTGAGGTCATTCTCTGCCATTTTTAGTTCAATGGTTAACTGAGATAACTGTGTTGTTGGATCATCATTTCCAGATGGCATGATGATAGTACAGGAATGGGAATCAATCTGGCTTTGCAATTTAAGTACATCTTCTTTCAACTTAGAGATCTCCTCTTCTTTCTGCAAGAGTTGTTGAAGAAGATTTTCCTTTTCACTTTCCACTTATGCCACCTCTGCTGCCATTGAATGTTCTCCTGTAGGTAGTTTCAACTTTTCCTTTAACACAAAAATCTCTGACTCTGCACTTTGTAGTAATTTTTGCATAGCAGACCTGTCATTTGGATCCACTCCAATCTTCACAATTATCCTCTTTAGATCCTCATTTTGGGTTGTTAAGGCCCTGGAGTTGGATTTCTCCAATTTCAGTTGCTTGATCACCTCCCCTAGCATATTCTCTGCCTTAAGAGCCATTGCATTTGTCTTGGTCAGATCATTCACTATTAATTGACCTGTCTGCATGTGTAAATTGACCTTATCAAGCAAAGGAATATTCCTCACATCAATGGTTAAATTTACAGTTTTGAAATTACTTGATGACCCTATAGTCATATCAGAAGGGTGAGAGAGAGAAATTTTAAACTGATCTCTTTCTAGATCCATGGCAGTCAATAATCTAGTCTGGTTCGAAGTTACTTGATATTCAGCCTGTGCCTCCATACTAGCCTTCATCTTTTGATTCTTTTCAGAAATTTGAGGAAACACCTATTTAATCAAAGGCATTTGATCCTGAGCATCTCCATGTCTTCTTGGTGAGGTTGGAACATTATGTTTGTCTCCTAGTTGAAGAAGGAAACCAGGCTGAGCACCTACTATATCTTCTGTGAATTTTGCTCTCTTTTCAACTCTTTTCTCTTTATCTTCGGAATCTACAACTACCTCTTTACTCCTCTTACTTGACTTTTCAAATATGATAGGAATCTATATGCTAGAACTAGTAGAACCTGCAAAACTTTTATTGGCTAATTTCTCTATGTCAAATCTACTATCATGAATAAATACTGAGTAGCCATTTTCAACTCTCCTGTCTGAAATTACTTTATGAGGATCATAAGCCCATTTATCTCCTAATAAAAAGTGCATACCATCTAATATCTTGTTAACCTCATCAGCTGCATGCCTCATGTTGACTATAAATGGACCCACAGACATAGGCAATTTAAACATGTGACCCTTTTTCGTTGGAACAAAATGTATTTGGTCTACATTCAAACTCTTCCTAATGAATTCTAAGGCAAATAATATCATAGGAACAAATGTGGGAAGTCTATATGGTTCTATCCCAACTCCATAAAGTCTGATCTCTGAGTAATCTTCATATACATACCAGTCTCCAAATTTACAATTAGCACCCAACTGAAGAAAATCTTGAGCCTTTGGAAAGAAACATGGGGGGAAAACCCCATTCAAAATCTTATAAGTGGTGGACATAAAATGATTTTCAAAATCAAAAACCCCCTCCTCATTTTGTTCCTCTCTTACTACATCATTCCAAAACACTACTGACTGCCTCTTTTTATTTACATCCATGATATTCAACCCCAAATGCAAGAATTCCTCCACATTTTGATATAAAAAGATATAGGTGAGAAGAGAAGGGAACCTGAACGACCCAGTGAGCGATAAACTCATGAGTTAGTATTGACGACATCCTGCCAGTAAGAGGGAATGTCTAGCACTACTCTTGGCTTCATCATCAAAGAAAATAGTCCCAGTACTGATTTATCAACTAGGTTGTCGTCCTCCTTTCCCAGTATCTTCAATATACACTGCAGCACTAGCCAAACTTCTGCATCAAAAAATTCTAGGTAGAACTCTTTACTATCTGGTGCAAACTGCTTCGTGTCCGGCTTTAGGAAGAATGTGAACTGAGTGAATTCATGTCCTGCAATATTATCATAATATGCTTCCAATGATTCTATTAGTCATCAGTATTTTTTCCTGTTGTGATGACTATATGCCTTGCCTAGGTTTTCTAGAAACCAATTTCAAGCAGTCAATTTGTCCTCTAGAAAACCCATCAGAGAAAATTTGTATCTTTTCCCCCTCCTCTCTCTCGCATACTGTGATTGAAGTGGTCATCCAGCTTAAAATTGTATCCTAGGTCATTAGGCCTTACCCTATCCACAACTGTCACAAACCTCTTATCTCTGATATCCAAAATCCTCTTATTTCACAAAATAGTATGTCCAAACATAAGTCAAGTTGTCCTTGTTACCTTCTCACTGACTGAAGTTATTGTTTGATGACCTGAGTAGGTCTATGAAACCCTTTTAAAAGGTCATAACAAAGTGTCCAGGTTAGGTGATGGTGCTTAGGATGATTATCTTAAAATACCTATGTCTTGTTAAGAACTCTGTTTTTACTATCAGTCAAAGTATCCTGTCCTTCTATCTGGAAAAAACAAATCCCTTTGTTATCCCTAGGTCGTGCACCATCAAGTTGTCATATGTCTTGTTTTAGCAAAACTCAGAAATTAAATTCAGGAAGAAACAAAGTAAGAAGGTCCTATGTCTGAATAAAAGTGATCAAGTGAGATTTTCAAGCATTATCATCATGATACATCAGAAAATGCCTCCAATGATCAAAGTCATTTTATCAGTGCATCTCTGCAGGGGTGCTAGGATGGATGGCATTAATCAGTTTTGGGCAAGAAAACACTTCAAGGAAAAGTTTAAAAGCAAGAGCAGTTGACTGTTTGAAGACTAAAGAAAAGACAGTTTTAAGAAGAAGAAATCCAACAAGATTCATCCCTGCAAAATCAAAAACACCGAGAAGGTCAAAGAATTATTCATCCTAGCAAAATAAGTACAAAGGTGTGGCAGTTTTCTAGCAAAAGACTTCCAGCAGTCTAAGCATCAAAATGAGAAGCATAAAAAGAAACGGTTGTTTTTTTATACACCTATAGCCTAGATTCAAAATAATCAAAATAACTACTATCCCCAACGAAGCTACAGTTGCTCCAAAGAAGAATTATTTCTAAGACAGAAACAACAGGCATTTATCATTTGGAAATACATTACCTGCCCATAGGTTTCACAGTGAGACTCTCAAAGAACATGTATCATAAGCAGAGAGCCTAAAACTGTTGTGTTTGCATTACCTCCTTCAATCATAAGCAGAGGGCAAAGACTTAAGTTTAAAGGGCCTCCTTCATGACAAGTAGAGGGCATAGTTTCTTATAATTTCCTCCTTCAATGATAAGCAGATGGCAATCATTTGTTTTTATGAGGCACCTCCTTCAATGATAAGTAGAGGGTGCAAAAGGTTGACTGGATTGTCTCTTTAAAAAGAGGACTAGAGGTCACATTCTATGAAGCTTCAAAGATAGAAAGTGCCCTTGCACTAAGAAGAAGTAAATTAAACTTTTTCACAAGTAAGCTATCACCATCTGTCTTGATTTAAAAACAGAGAGGCAAAAGTTTATAGAAACTACCTTAAAAAAGCCAAAGAAAGTGGCACCTCCTTCATATATAAACAGAGAGTGCATGGTTTTCAGACTGGTTTCACTGTTTGAAAAATTCTGGTTAAAAATACCCCACAATGAAAATGTTTCAAGATTGTTTCATAGAATTAGGGTAGAAGTGCAATAGACATCAAAGAGTACAGGGAGCACCTCCTTCAATGATAAGTAGAGGGTGCAAAGGTGTTGAAATAAGTTGTCTCCTTAAAAGAAGGATGGGGTCAAAATTTGCAAAATTTCAAAGCATAGAAATGGCCCTTGGACCAAGAAGGAAGAAAGTTAAACCTTTTCACAAGGTAAAACAATCACCTTTTGTTTTTCTAAAAAAAAACGAAACAAGGAGGCAAAGGTTTAATGAATTTTTTTTGAAAAAAATCCAAAAGGAGAAGAGTACGTGCCATAAAGGCATTTCAAAAGACACAAAAGCCCTCAACGGGCATATCTTTTCCTCATTTCATCAATTGGAAAATGAATGGATGTTTTTTTGTTTCCCAGGCAAAACCCCATGCACGTTTTCCAGGTCGCGGCGCGCCTGTTTTGCGGTGCTACATGCCAGTATCAGCCTGCAGAAGGATTTTTTAAGGGGTGCGACGCGCATGTATGTTGGTGCAATGCACCTGGCATTTTGCCCAATGTTCAGCTTTTCTGCCCGACGCCCACAAACTGTTGTGCCAGTAGACCATCGCCCGGGCGCCCAAGTTTTCATACACCCCTTTTTCCCAACCATTCTGCAGTCCATTCCAAAGTTTTTTGGCCCATCTACACATCTCTACACGACCCATTTCACATTTTACCCAACATGCATACCTACCCGACCCGGCGTGCAAAAGGCACCCGGGCGCCTGGCCCAGCGTGCAAACACTATGCGCCTGTGTGCAAGAGCGTAGCACCAATCAACTACTGCAAAAAAGAGCCAGAAATGATTTGTTTTTACCCAGTTTGGTTTTTTCACCACATCAAAGAAGCTATGAAGTTATTTTTCATTTTTTCCACCCCTCTTTCTCTTAATCATAAAGGATGTTTTGAAAACTAAATTAAAGGAGAAAGAAGTTTTAAATGAAAAAAAATCTTGTTTTTATTTAAGGAGTTGTTTAGTTGATTTTGGAGAAGAACAAATAAGGTAAAAATGCCTCCAAAGAAAAAGGTTAAAAAGGGAGGTCAATATAACAGATTTGATCCCACCACTGTTCAAGAAATCACTGCCTCTCCCTCGGTCTTGTCCTGCTTTCAAGAGGTAGGCTGCTTTGATTTTTGCAGTAGGATACCAGAGGTCACTAGTCACCCTTATTTGACTTAGCTGTTTGCCCTGAGATTGGATGGAAAGCAAGTGCACATAGCAGGTCTAGATTTTAAACTCACTCCTAGAGTTGTTTCTAAAGCAACCAAAATCCCTTACATAGGAGAGGAGTGGTTCAAACAGTCATACCTTGACCCCAGCCACTATCAGCCTTTTCTAGAACCAAATCATCAAAATGCATGCAGCTCCATCTTTCCTTTTTCACACTTGCTGGTTGACTATGCAATCCTCATGAAAAAATCATGAAGTTTTTCACTTGTGAAGGTAGATTCTCCCGAGTATATTCCTATCACATCAGACTCCTTATGCATTTCACAAAAGCTAAGTTGTTAAACCTACCATTTTTCTTGTGCAAAAGTATAGACAAGATGTCTTCCTTGGTTAAAAAGAAGCCTCCAGCTCAGCTAAAAGCAGGTTTATTCCATCACTCTCACATTAAGATCATTATCCTTCACCAGCTGGAACAAAAGGGCATCTCTTGGGAAACTTTCATCTCTCACCCTGATTTCACTTCTGCATCTTCTATGCCACTACAAATCAGGCCATTTTCATCCCAAGACCCTCCTCATGCTCATTCCTTGCCCTCCACACCCTATGTTTCCTCTTCTTCTCATGAGTCTACTCCCCAACAAAAACCATCCTCCACAGATGACAGTGAGAAAGAAGAATGCAGTAAAAGCAAACAAGGAAGTGATGGTGACAAAGAGCAAGAAAGTGATGAGAGCAACAGTAGAGGGAAAAGAAAGCGTGATGAGGCAAGCAATCTACAACTCAGTGAAAGCAGTGATTTTGATAAAAATAGTGGAAGTGGCAGCCCACAGAGAGAAAGTGAAAACAGTGATAATAATAAGGGCAATCCACAAGGAGAAAATGAAAACAGTGATCATGATGAAGGCATTCCACAAGGGGAGAGTGAAAACAGTGATCATGATGAAGGCAGTCCACAAGAAGAGGACAAAAATAGTGATCATGATGAAGGCAGCCCACAGCAAGAAAATGAAAACAATGATCATGATGAAGGAAGTCCACAAGGATAAAATGAAAATAGTGATCATGATGAAGGCAATCCACAAGGGGAAAGTGAAAACAATGATAATAATAAGGGCAATCCACAATAAGAGGACAAAAACAGTTATCATGATGAAGGCAGTCCATAGGAAGAAACTGAAAATAGTGACAGTGAAAAAGGTAGCAAATTTGGTAATGAAGGAGGCAGCAATATAAAGGATCAAACTAAACAGGTGCTAATGTTGACCCCTCCTCTCACTTCTCCTCAACACAGTCAAGAACATGTGCTTACTGCCTCTCCAAGGCAAGGGGTCGTGCTTCCTTCATCAAAAGTGGAAAAGGCTAAAAACACCAAAACAGCGAAGAAGAAAACCACTCAAAAAGTGACTAGCAATATCACTAGGGCACTAAGGAGTAGAGGCAAATTGCCAAAGAAGAGCAATGTAGAATTGCCCAAGAAAACCAGAGGAAAGAAAATCATTAAAGGCAAGGGCAAAGAGAAGATTGAACAGCAAGAGAGCAGCCATGAGCATGAGAGGGAATTTGACATAATACAAATAGATAATGATGCTGAGGGTGATGAGGCCAAAATTCTTAGATCTCTTTTGCAAAACTGGGAGGCTCAGATTAAAGACTTGGAAAATGACCTAGGAAGGTCAAAAAACATTATCCACTTTTTGCAAATGCAAAATAATCAAATGAGTGGACAGATGGCAATCTATGAGGCCTGGGCACTCAAATATAAAAGAGAAGCGCAAAATTCACAAGCAAAGCTTGAAGAGTACATGGGTGAGTATGCGGAAGATGATGGTGAAGAAGGGCCAGCAAGAAAGAGACCTAAGACCATGGGTATTAGAAGAGCATTTCAAAAGCAGAAAGAAGAAGAATCAGCTCGTGCACAACAGTACCCTCTTACGGAGCTCCTTGCCTTAGAAATTGAGAATGATAAATAATCTTGGCTGGAGAGGGAAAATTATCATTTGGAAACCAAATTGGAGAAAGCTAACAAGGATTTGGGCCTACAAAGGAGAATGACTGAGCACTACAAGAAGTTGAATCAGTTTGCCCGAAGGAAACTCAAAGTTGCCCAAAGGAGGTGCCCGGTGGAAAAACATGGAAAAGGCCTATCCTGGCTTGAAATTCTTGCTCAAGCTTCATTGCATCTTTCTAAAAACCCTTAAGGGGTTTACTCACCAAAATTGGGCATTTTTGGACACATTCTTGTTTTTTGTGAATTTTAGGCCTAAAAGCATAAAATCATGGGTGCCTTAACCTTTTCTCGGAGCATCCTCAGCTGAAGAAAAATATATTTTTGGATTCCTTGACATCAAAGGACTATGCTCAGAAATTTTCAGATCAAATGAAGCTGTTTTGGTCCCTCAAAAAGGCCAAAAACAACCATTTTTTACCTTTCTACCCCTAATATCAGTAGGTGCTACACTCCTGGGTTTTTTCACTGTTTCTACTTTTTGGCTGACTTCTAGGCATCAGATTGGAAAAAATAAAGTATTTTTGGAAAACAGACATCTGTAGATTTTCAACGAGCCATCACGGGACTCATTTTGACATCGAGAAGTCCGCCAAAACTACATTGCAAAACATACTTTTTTCTGGTGCTACGCTCCTGTAGATTTTGCTGAAAAGCAATTTTCTGAATAATGACTGAGCCAAATGTGCATTAAGTAAGTTTTTCTTATGTGTCAGGCCTTAAAAGTGATTTTTTTTTGCTATTTTCGTCCGAAAAGATAATTTTGAAGGATATTTTGTGCCTTGGACCTTGTTAGGCTTCAAGGATAGTTTTAGATATTTGTTTTTGGCCAATGGCCTTCTAGTTTCTCTAGGTGGGTTTCCTCCTCTTTGGCTTATATAAACCAAGAGGATTCATTGTAACAGGAGGTATAACTTGATATATTGAGAGAAATACATAGCATTATGAGCTTGGAAGAAATACTTGTTTTATGAGGTGGACGATGTCTTGCTTGGCTTGATGGTGGAGGAGCATTGTGTGCAGGATTCCATGGCTTGGTGAATGGTGATGTTTCTCTGATTTGTTTATGTTTCTTTTTTTCCATTAATGTTCCATACTTCTCATTTGTTGTAGATCAGAAAAGTATATGTTGAGACATGCTCATGGAAGCACCTCAAACATCTTGCATGTTACAGCTTTGATGTTTTCCTCTTCTTGATCATTTCTAAAGGATTTTTAACTGCCCTTTAGGTCCATCAAGAAATTTTTATTTGTTTCATTAATGGTCAGTATGTTTTTCTATCTAGTATAATTTAAGGTATGCCCTATTTACTTATATTTTCTCAAAACTCCATTTCTGAAATCTTTCTATGAAATATTGGTTGTTTTAGTTAAGTCAAAGAGGTCTTGTTCGTTCTTGCTCTTTGTCCATGCTTGCAAACTTATTTCAGAATTCTCGATAGCTCAAGATATGTTGTTTAGGAGTTTCCTCTTCATAGATTGAGTTGTTTGTTTATCTTATTTGTTTTCCCAACAGCTGAAGGTGATTTTCTAGAGTTAGAGGTTCTTATGCTTCTATGTATCGTCGGATTGTTTATCTTTCATATGTATCAGTTTGAGTTTTATTCATAGAGATTTATGGTTTTCCCTACCTCATGAATACCTGATTTAAAACTATATATGTTTAAGATCTCTTTGTCTTTCACAAACTTAATGTTAATTTCACTTCACTTTCACCCAAAGAATCCATTTACCTTGACTAAATCGACCCTGCAGTAATACCTTGTCCACCATTTAGACAGTCTTGACTTTATCTGACCCCATAGCCCTATTGATTTGATGAACTCTCTTTCTATTTGTCCTTTTTGATCAGTTTACCTCAAAAACCCAAAACAAACCAAAATATACTAAACAGCTAGCCTAAAATCAAACATACAAAGCGAACAAGTTCACATCCTTCGCATAATAGAGAGAGCCCTCTCTGAGTCCAGGAAGGCTAGGTCCTAGGACTCCAAAGCTTGGTCTGATGTTACCCTGTCATTTGGTTTACCAATCTGCCAAATTCATCAGTGAATTGAACATAGGATTCAAACTCTGGGTAACATAAATCTTGACAAACTAACTGGGCCGAGACTTGTAGAACATTCTCTCCTAGGCAATTCATTACGAAGAATTTACCAGGATACATAATAGATACCAACCAGTGCACAAACTCGGGAAAAAGATGAGTCCTAGGGATACATGCAGACAGTATGCCTGACTTAGCCATGGCGGAGAAAACAGGACAGGGTTTATCATTTAAACAGACCTGTTGATAGAAGGAGAGATGCTCTAGGGAGCAAGTGGTATGTCTGATATCCCTCTCGGTGTCCATGAGAGGAATATGACTGGAAGAACCAGAAAGAGATGAACGTTTTGCCATGAGACAGCTCAGGCTGGCGAACAACAATAGAAAATACTAATGCAACAGGGTTGACAAATACAAAGAAATAACAGTTAATCTTTTGAAAAGAGAAGCAGACTTAAATAGATGGCGTGGGTTCTTAACATTAAATGCTGATTTGACTCACAGAAGACCGTTAAATGATACCGTGACGCGGTTGAAAGCTGTCATCCAACAAGCAGGTTACGTCACTGTGGGTGGCCTTTGGGGTACGGAGTGCTCATCAGGGTGTTGCCTCCACAATGAATCCAGACCATCGATCAAGATCAGTTGGTCGGTCAGCGGGGTCAACTGTGGAGGCACCTTCCCCATTAACCCATGCGTTGATTGTGCCCATGGGTTGTTGTCTTTAACCTCTTAAAAGATAACTCTTGTATCCTGCTTACTTATTCGCTCAAACATTAATCGAGACACTATGTCCCACCTCTGCGGATCCTTCAAAATATTTAACTTTAGTCTTTACAAAAACATTGCAACTTTGGTTGAAGTATGAGGAAGCTCTACTTTAACACATATTTTTATATTTTTCCCTTTTTTTTCGAAAAAATTAAAATAAAAATATTGCAAATGAGCCACAACAGTACCTAACGAAATTTATAGCCTCATTTTCAACAATAGCAACACCACTCCATGCCACAACAAAGAGTGACAAGAGTTTATAGTGGGGAAAGGATAAACAAAGGGCCTTTGAGGAGTTAAATAAGAATATCAATCAAGGATTGGATTTGGCATTACCAAACTTGCAACAACCCTTCAAAATGGAGACAAATTCAAGTGAGTAAACTATGGGAGCGATCTTACTACAAGAAGAAATGCCTATATGCTACCACTTTGAAGTATTTCGTGGAATGGTTCTTATAAACTACCCTACATACGACAAAGAACTTTATGCCCTGGTATAAATTGTTAAGAAGTGGAAACACTATGTGATGGGAAAGGAGATAGTAATCCACAATGATCATCAACCACTACAATATCTATAGGCCTAAAGTAAGCAACAATACACAAGGCATTACAAGTGGATGGGGTTTTTGCAGTAATTTCATTTAGTGATCAAGAATAAGAAGGGAAACATGGTTGACATGCTTTGAAACCCACCCACATCAAACATTACAGCTTTGGGAACTCTTCTGCACATGGATCATTTCACCCATGATGCATACAAAGAGGCATACACAAAGGATCAAGACTTCAAGGAAGTGTTTCAACACTTGTAGAACCAAAGTCATGTGTGTGATTGTGACACATTAGAGAAATTTTGAGGTCAAAATTGGGCCTAAAAAAAATGTACAACCAAAATAACCTTAATAAGAACCAATAGGATTCAAGATGATGATGTCAACTGTTAGTGTCAGTATTTTAGTGATAAAAAATAAATCTTTTTAGTTGTTTTCCTAGAATTCATAGGTCAGAATTTGTTCTTTTGAAACAAGTTCTCAAAATAAATTTTGGTAACTAAAAGAGTCTAGGTCTGACATTTGTTTCATCATTTTATCCTTGACTGTCAAAGCTCCAAGGAATTAATTTGCCTTCTCGGTTCAGTTAAAAGAAGAAAGTGTTGTTATCAAGTGCAATGGCGAGTAAAGTTCATTTCTGCCTTCATTCATTTCATTTACCTCTTTACCCTTCATTTTTCTCTAAACCCAAAGTCCAGTGCTTCATTTCTTTCAAAACCCCTTTTTAACTATTAAAAGTCAATTTTTATGGTTAAAAAGAAGCTCTACCCCCCACACTAGGTCATTTGATATATATATATATATATATATATATATATATATATATATATATATATATATATATATATATAAACTGCAATAAACCTTACCATTACCGCAATAAGCCTTTTTACCCTTTTTTTCCTTACCTTCTATCGCAATTCGCTTATCACATATTCAAACCTCATACATGTAACCATTTATGAATCCTACAAACTTTCCGATATGTGATATCGATGGAACTTACCATCTTACCTTTTGATACGCCTCATAACATTTGAAATACTTTAAAACCCCTTCATAACATTATTCAGACAAATTGTATATCATATTCCATTACTTAATGTCTTTTTCATTGTCTGCTTTTAAAACTTTAAAAGAGACCTATCTACCTTTTCGCATTGCTATTTCTCAAATTTTACTTACTGCGGTTCGCATATCACATTTCCAAAACACTTTACCATATTCATTTGCTAGTGAGCTCTGAATCGCCGATGCAATATATATTAAGTGGGACCCTTTCCCCATCGCTCATCACATATCGCAATTTCTGTTGCTTTCACTCATGACAAGTCCAGTCAAGTCTCGATTTGCGATATCGCAAATCGCAATTCGTATCTTCTCCCTTTTCATTTCTTATGTTTAAAACATTCCTAATTCCATATTTGCGATTTGTGATAATCCTTTTGACTCTTTAACATGTGACATCCTCCCCTCCTCTGATCTACGATAACAACTTTGGCCTGTGATATGTCTAAATTTGTGATCACCGACTCATGACTCTCAATTTCAATTTGAGATAGGCCTACCACACCTGCTCACGTCACTCACTTTTTCGCAATCGCAGATTTTGTGCGCCATATCAATTGATATCTACTCCCCTTTGCTCCATGCGATTGTGATACTTTAAAAGGCCTTTCCCGCCTTGAGATCTTCCCCACTTCTTTAATCAACGAATCTTGTTTTATTTCAACTCCCTTCTCCCATTCTGGATTTAACACAGTTGGGGGGTCCGAAATAGGCAGTATTGTGATCTGATCCCACTGCAGCGTGTCTTCCTCTCATCATTTTGCACCCCCCTTCATTCAAACTACTTACCGCTTGCATACCCCCTCCCCACAAAAACCATTCGTCGCTTTGTATTAATACTGCCGAACCCACCTTTTTCTCTGCCATTCTATCCAAAAGGTTTTGGGGTTTCCGTTTTTTTTAAAGAAAAAGGGTTTTCACCATTTAGAAGGAAAATAGTGGCAGAACTGCTCCAGAACAAATTTCCATTAAACCCGCGCTGCCATTGCTCTCAGTACTAGCACGTTTCAATAAGGCACCAGGAAAAATTCAAGAGACAGTTGGAAGCATTACAAGAACCTCAGTAGCAGTTACTCAGGCAGTTAAGATAATATCAGCACGTTCCCAAAAGAAGCACACGCAGGATTTAAAGGGGCAGTTATAGGTTTTTTAGGCAACATGGTTTTAAAGGATTTGACACTTATCAACAAATAATAGCGCCTCCTCAAAGCTAGAAGACAGTTTGATAATGTGATTAATTCTACCAGAGTTCTGATAAGCTTCACATTCCTAAAAATAGCAGATCCTCTACTTTTTCTCCTCCTATTCTGTTTTTTGTTAGCAAAGTTGTTGTGAGAGGAATCCGAATGTCTAGCCTTGTTGGCAGACTCATTGCAAAATCTATAAATAAACATAAAATAGATAGAGGGTTGGAGGGTAGTTGGTTGGTTGATAGTTGTTGGATAGTTGAGTTTTAGACTCTGATTATTACTGTGGAGCTATTGTAAGCATATTTTAATGAAATCAAAGATCTTGCAGCAACTATTGTGAGATTCCTGTGGGATTACTTTTGAGCATTGTTTTCTTCTCTGTTATTCCATTTACATTTCAGTCTGCTTCTGTATGTTAATATTATTAGTTTTATAAACAGAAATCATTATTCGCATGCTCTGTTTATTAAAATTTTCATAAGTGTGTCTTTTTTCTGATGAATGATTTCAGGAAAATGTTCATTTAGACCCCTGCCTTTTTCTACTACTATACATAATGACAATTTAAGTATGCTCAAATAGTTTACCTACCTCGCCTCACTCTGCTCTCTGCAATTCAATATTTGAAATCAGCTTTAGTTTCCCCGATTCTTATTTCTATCCAGCATCCCAATTACCAAACAAATTACTCATTTCTAGCTTATATATATCTAGCCTAATATCCTATGGTACTCAGCCATTCATTGATTATTTAAAAGTGACATAGAGAGAGCCCTCTCTGGTCTAGGTAGGGCTAGCTGCCTAGCCAAAAGATTGGTTTGTGGTTAACTTTCTCCAATCCTATTGTCAGCCTTGGGAAGTTGGGGAGAGTGATAACATTTTTTGCGCCGTTGCCAAGGAGCAATTGCTAAACATTCCCTGGGAAAGAACGACAAATATTATCTCTGATTGTTGATGGTGAACAATGGTCAGACATAAGAAGGTTGAATCATTCACATGGAGACTCCAGTGGTAAAGAATCCAAAAAATCATAGTGTTCATGGCGACTCCACTTCTCAAAGATCAATAAATTGAAAAATTTCTTGGTGACTTCAATGTTTTCAAAATGGGTTCAATTGAAAGAAGAAATGCCAGTTATGCTCCTATGGATCGGTCTCATATCCCTGGCTTCCAAATCCTATGCCTCATGTTGATTGGTTATCTTATCTTCCCATGTTCAAAGATGAAAATAAATACGATGTTGCCTTGCATTTGATCAAGTTTCATATGCGTATACATAGACTCAAAGTTAAGTTACTTGAGGATTTCTTAATGAAGATATTTATGGCTACTCTAGAAGACAAAGCAAGAAATTGGTATGAATGGTTGAAACCAGCTAGCATATGTTCTTTAAAGGATTTTCATTTAGTATTTTTTGAGAATGATAAAGAGCATTATCCATCTTTGTCGTTGGTACAAAAGTGTTGTGATAATTTTGAAGGTTTCATTCAGCATCTTGAAAGTATTGATGAGGATACAGAATTTATGGATTGTGAGATCATAAAAGCCCTTCATGATTTCTCTTCCCAACAAAAATCAGGGGTTTCCTCTTTGGATGAAAAAGATTGCAATCAAGAAAGAGAAATGCAAATTTCAGATTCTGAAAATGAAAAATAGCAAGCCAATGACAATTGCTATCAAAATTAGTCTTCTCCTTTGTCTGAAGATGAGATAGATCAGCTCTTGAACAACCATGTTACAACCCAAGAAAATTTAGGTTTGCAGTGTTAACACAAGCAATGATGTGTGAGTCAATCTTCTTCCATTATTGAAAATGAAAATCTGAATTTAAATGATGACAATCATGAGATTGATGAAAATATACAGGAAGTTGTTATGAGTAAACCAATTTGTGAAGATGATTTCATGCAAGAAGATCAGCGAACAAGAAATGTTTTCATTCATAAAGAGGATAGGGTTGTCATGTTTAATAATCTTGAAGAATGCTTTCTATTCAAGGAAGATTTAGAATATGAATTGGAGGAGTATGAATCCAAGTAAAACAGTTTGCCAGAGATAGAATCGGAGTTGCTCATGCTTGAAGAATTGACAACCAATGCTCAAAAATCAGAAAGTCATGCTTCCTTATGCCTTCATATGGAACAACAACCAAGTATTCTTTCAAATCACAATGAAGGAAGTACTTGTATTTTTGCTACTAGATTTCAAGACAAGGTAGCATTTCAAATTGAAGATCATTATGTTGATTTGTTAAAATCAACAGGGAAGATGAATTTTCTTGTATTTATGCATCATGAACATATCTTTAGTGGACACTTGGAGTGGCCTATCTTTTGTTCTTTCTGCCTGCTCAAGGAAAGTGTGAGGACTCAAGTAAGTAGCCATATACTGGATTGGTTACACCAGAAGGATCATAACATATGGTTGTATATATATCTTCAGCACGCATATGGTTATCATCAGTATTTGAAGCCCAAGGTGAAGGCCCTAAGATCTCGATGATCTGCTACCATCAATAAGTTTGTCAATTTTGTTTCAGTCACAGTCATTTGTTAAAGTCAAGTCAAAAAAAAAATTAGTCATTTAATGTCTAGTTTTGACTCCATTTCCCATGATAAGGCTACTTCGTATACGGTGTTCTTGGCACCTCCTGAAGGAGCCGTGATCCCCAGCTGGAGCCAATGTTAGTGTCAGTATTTCAGTGATAAAAAATAATTCTTTTTAGTTGTTTTCCTAGAAGTCGTAGGCCAGAATTTGTTATTTTCAAACAAGTTCTCAAATAAATTTTGGTCACTAAAAGGGTCTAGGTCTGACTTGTTGTTTCATCGTGACTGTCAAAGCTCCAAGGAATTAATCTGCATTCTCAGTTCAATTAAAAGAATAAAGTGTTTTTGTCCAGTGTAATGGTGAGAAAACTTCATTTTTTCCTTCATTCATTTCATTTACCTCTTTACCCTTCATTTTTCCCTAAACCCAAAGTCCAGTGCTTCATTTCTTTCAAAACCCCTTTTCAACTATTAAAAGTCAATTCTTATGGTTAAAAAGCAACTCCGCCCCCCACATTCGGTCGTTTGATATATATATATATATATATATATATATATATATATATATATATATATATATTGCAATAAACCTTACCATTACCGCAATAAGCCTTTATACCCTTTTTTGCCTTACCTTCTATCGCAATCGCATATTCAAACCTCATACATGTAACCATTGTCGAATCATACAAACTTTGTGATATGCGATATCGGTGGGACCTACCATCTTACCTTTTGATACGCCTCATAACATTTGAAATATTTTTAAAACCCTTTATAACATGATTCAGACAGCTTTTATATCATATTCCATTACTTAATGACTTTTTCATTGTCCGCTTTTAAAACTTTAAAAGGGACCTATCTACATTTTCACATCATTACTTCTCAAACTTTACTTACCGCGGTTCGCATATCACATTTCCAAAAGACTTTACCATATTCATTTGCTACCGAGCTTTGAATCGTCGATGCGATATATATTAAGTGGGACCCTTTTCATGCCACATCACTTTCCCCATCGCCCATCACGATTTATGTTGCTTTCACTCATGACAAGTCCTGCCAAGTCCCGATTTGCGATATCGCAAATTGCAATTCGCAACTTCTCCCTTTTCATTTCCTATGTTTAAAACATTCTTGATTCCAGATTTGTGATTTGGGATAATCCTTTTGACTCTTTGACATGCAATATCCTCCCCTCCTCCGATCTGCGATAAAAACTTTGGCCTGTGATATGTTTGACTTTGCGATCACTGACTCATGAATCCCGATTGCGATTTGCGATAGGCCTACCTCACCTGCTCACGTCACTCGCCTTTTCGCAATTGAGGATTTTGTGCCCCACATCAATTGATATCTACTCCCCTTTGCTCCATGTGATTTCGATAGTTTAAAAGGCCTTTCCCGCCTTGAGATCTTCCCAACTTCTTTAATCAACGACTCTTGTTTTATTTCGGCCCCTTTCTCCCATTCTGGCTTTAACATAGTTGGGGGTTATGAAATAGGTGGTATTGTGATCCGACCCCACTGCAACATGTCTTCCTCTCGTCATTTCACACCCCCCTTCATTCAAACTACTTACCTCTTGCATACCCCCCCCCCCCACCCCCAAAAAAAACCATTCTTCGCTTTGTGTTAATACCGTCGGCCCCACCTTTTTCTCCACCATTCTATCCAAAAGGTTTTGGTTTTTCCACCATTATAAAGAGGTTTCCGTATTTTTTTTAAAGAAAAAGGGTTTTCACCATTTAGAAGGAAAACAACACAGAAATCCTCTAGAACATATTTCCATTAACCCTGCACCACCATTACTCTCAGCACTAGCAAGCTTCAACAAGGCACCAGGCAGCATTCAAGAGACAGTTGGAAGCATTACAAGAATCTTGGCAACAGTTACCCAGGTAGTTAAGATAATATCAGCATGTTCCAAAAAGCAGCACATGTAGGATTTAAAGGGGCAATTACATGTTTTTCAGGCAGCATGGTTTTAAAGGATTTGACACCTATCAACAAATAACAACGCCTCCTCAAAGCTCGAAGATAGTCTGTTAATGTGATTAATTCTACCAGAGTTCTGATAAGTTTCACATTCCTAAAAATAGCATAACCTCTACTTTTTCTCCTTCTATTCTATTTTTTTTAGCAAAGTTGTTTTGAGAGGAATCGGAAGGTCTAGCCTTGCTGGCAGACTCATTGTAAAATCTATAAATAAACAGAAAATAGATAGAGGATTGGAGGGTAGTTGGTTGGTTGATAGTTGTTGGATAGTTGAGTTTTAGACTTTGATTATTACTATGGAGCTATTATAAACATATTTTAATGAAATCAAAGATGTTGCAGCAACTATTGTGAGATTCCTGTGGTATTACTTTTGAGCAATGTTTTCTTCTTTATTATTCCATTTACATTTCATTCTGCTTCTGTATGTTAATGTTATTAGTTTTATAAATAGAAATCATTATTTCTATGCTCTGTTTATTAATATTTTCATAAGTGTGTCTTTTTTCTGATGAATGAATTCAGTAAAATTCTCATTCAAACCCCTTCCTTTTTCTACTCCTATACACAATGAGAATTTAAGTATGCCCAAATAGTTTACCTACCTGGCCTCACTCTGTTCTTTGCAATCCAATCTTTGAAATCAGCGTTAGTTTCCTTGATTCTTATTTCTATCCAACATCCCAATTACCAAACAAATTACTCATTTCTAGCTTATATATATCTAGCCTAAAATCCTATGGTACTCAGCGATTCATTGATTATTTAAAAGTGAAATAGAGAGAGCCCTCTCTGGTCTAGATAGAGCTAGCTGCCTAGCCAAAAGATTGGTTTGTGGTTACCTTTATCCAGTCCTATTGTCAGCCTTGGGAAGTTGAGGAGAGTGATAACATCAACCATGGGGGATGATTTTCCATTTTTGAAGTAAAAAGGTAAAAAGATAAAATAGTAAAAAATAAAAAACTATTTTTTCAACTTGTATTTTCAACTTATCTCCCCACAGTTTTACTCTAATCTCGAGTTGGAGCACTCATTGGATGCATAATTTAATTCTTCATCTGAGGTGTACCCAGGTTGCATACTTTCGATGGACCCTGCTACATGAAAAATGAGAAATACATGAAAAATGTAATTGCAATCATGTTTTTTCATGTATTTCACATTTTTTGTGTACCAGGGTCCATCGAAAGTATGCAACATGGGTACTCCTTGGATGAGAAGTTAAATTATGCATCCAACAAGTGCTCCTACTCGAGATTTGAGCAAAATTGTGGAGAGATAAGTTGAAAATATGAGTTTAAAAAGTAATTTGATTTTTCCCCTCCAAAATTTAATGAGGTAATCCAATATTATTTTATTATTTCCACTATTGTTTTCTAACATTCCTTAGGAGGCCCATTTTAGACCTCAAAATTTCTATAATGGTTGACTACAATTTCCAGAATGGGTTACTCTACAAGTTGGATAAGTTATGTGTTCTTAAAGGTAAGCAACTACTGCTAATGAGGGAGGCTTAATCCTCTCAGGTTGCAAGGCATTTTGGTGTAGGGAAGATTGTGACCAACTTACAAATGTATGTGTACTAGCCCATGATGCAAGAAGATGTAGCTTGGTTCATAAGAGAATGCGTGTTCTTTTGTACCAACAAGCCTAGTAACAAGAAACATGGTCTATACCATCCCTTTCTTATATCCACTTATCCTTTGGAAAGCATTTTCATGGACTTTATTGGAGGTTTTCCCACAACCAAGAAGGGACATGACTACATGTTTTTGATAATTCGACAAAATGATTGTTCTAATGCCTTGTAAAAAGACCATCAGCAGGGAAAAAGCAATCAACTTGTTCTTTGGGCAAGTATGGGTGCACTTTGTGATACCAAGGAGGATTGTTTCAAACAGGGACACAAGATTTCGCAACACATTTGGACTACAATGTGGGAGAAGATGGACACAAAGTTGAAGATGTCTGCATCATTTCATCCATAGATAGATGGGAAAAATGAATTAGTGAACAATATTTTTGAGTGACTTTGAGGGTTTACAATCAGAAGCATTCAAAGAATTGGGATGAAAATTTGGTATACATACAACACTCTTAAAACAAAGAAATCCACTCTTCTACTGGTAAGTCGCCATTTGAAATTTGTTTTGGATATTTTCCACCTTCATCTTTGGATATTTGTAAATTTATGTAGATGTTCTATGCTTGATGCAAATTTACTTTTCACCACAGCAATCACATAAAAAATCAAGTAAAATGTTGATAGAACATACCAGTGGATCTATAGAATACAAACCAGAAACATAAAAACGTGGTGGTGCGTTATGGAGGTCAACATGATGCTTCAACCAACAAAGTCTCCTTGGTCAGTCAACCCAGCATGTGTCACAACAGCCCTCAAAACAGCCACACGGTCAACTCAAAGTCAACCCCAGAAAATTCAACACTGCCCCAACGGCAGCAACACCAGCAACAACGACAGTAACGGCAACAACAATGGCAGCAACAATGACAACGTCCTTCTTCCCCACGTGTGAACTGAAACTGCCTCCAAGGAGCTCGAACCAATCAGAAGAGGAGAGATGATGTGTGAGGATGAGATGAGTGAAATGTCCTCCAACGTTGACTCTATTTATATCAATCACTGCGGTGTGTGACACATTTGCTGAGGGTGTAAAACCTTAAGGCCAACCTGCACATATTTGAAATTATTAAAAATAAATTAAAAATAAATGTTCTTCTCATCGGATTAAGATCAATTTTAAATCGATCTTACACCTTTCCGAAAGAGGAACCCAATAAAAATATTGGTATCTTCATCTGAGCATCACAACATGGAGTTTGGACCTAGTTGTCCAATTTTAACACTCCCTCTCAACTAGGGAGAACTCCATCCACCTGTGCAATCAAACATCGTGCGTCATGCCGCCGTAACTTGCTTTGTTGGCCTCTTTATTTCAGAACAGTAATGGGCCAGTCACAAAGACATCATTCCCAGCTGACAGATTCAGCCCAGAGGTCTGAAACCTCTATAGGACTCACAAAGAGTCTCATACCAACCCGAAGTTGGTTTATCTGACACGAAGTCAGCAGGAGGTCCGAAATCTCACTTGGACTCAAGAGAGTCATATATACTAATCCTAAGTTAGTCTCACTGACTCGAAGTTAGTTGGAGGTTCGAAACCTCACATGGACTCAAACAGTCACATACCAACCTGAAGTTGGTTCATCTGACCCGAAGTCAGTAGGAGGTTTGAAACCTCACTTGGACTCAAGAGAGCCATATATACTAACCCGAAGTTAGTCTCACTGATCCGAAGTCAGTTGGAGGTCTGAAACCTCACATGGACTCAAAGAGTCACATACCAACCCGAAGTTGGTTCATCTGACCCGAAGTCAATAGGAGGTCTGAAACCTCACTTGGACTCAAGAGAGTCATATATACTAACCCGAAGTTAGTCTCACTGACCCGAAGTTAGTTAGAGGTCTAAAACCTCACATGGACTTAAAGAGTCACATACCAACCCGAAGTTGGTTCATCTGACCCGAAGTCAGTAGGAGGTCCAAAACCTCACTAAACTTGATCCCAGATCAAGTGGTTGGACACGTGCCATCCTAGATAGAGAGTACAACAATCTCTGATGCGTCCATCAGTATTTGCTACTAGTCTCTAGATTTTCCCACCTCATTGGCCAAATGAAAGGTACTTCCCATGAGTACGGAACTCAGTGGGTAGGATGCATACGAGGCACAGATTATGAGAGGTGAACCTACTCAAATATCATAAAGGTGGGGTAGAAGCACCACAAGGTTCGGTAATCCTAGCCTCATGTGTGCTTATAGCTCCTAGGAACTATCCCCAAGGGTCCCCTAGAGCTCCCAGAGCTCATCGTCCAACAGGTCCCTCAGAATAGGGTCGTTACATGATTCCAAGATTCTCACGGAAGGTTAGGAACATGACCTTCCCCAAGGGCATTGTGAGAATATTTGTGACCTGTTCATCAGTTCCTATATGATCGAGCCTTACGGCGCCTCGCTGTACCATATCTCGGATAAAGTGGTACCAGCCATCAACATCAACGGATGGATTGAGCGGAACACGGGTTCTCGCAATGACGAATCCCCCTCAGGTTATCACAAAGGATAACGGTGGCATCTAGCACATGCTCGAACAACTCACTGAAGAGCTTTCGCAACCAAGTGACTTCACAACAGGCCATACATGTTGCAATGTATTCAGCCTCAGTGGTGCTCAAGGCTATCGACTTTCGTTTCCTGCCCGAAGCAGATCTACGTGCGAAGCAGCATCCAGATGTGCTCTTACGATCCACCACACTGCCAGCCCAATCGACATCAGTATATCCAAGGAGTGCCATGCTCCCGGCAGTGTATCTCAGCCCATGGTCTATGGTGCCCCAAAGATATCTCAAGAGTTTCTTGGCACCAACCCAGTGAATGTTATGATCAACCATGTGTTGACTCAAGGTGTTCACTGCACCACATACGTCTGGACGGGTGTTCACTAAGAACATCAAGGCCCCTACGAGTTGAAGATACTCAGTAGGATTTGCTAGCACGGGCCCAGCAGCGCTGCCACTCAACTTCTTAAAGTTGAGCTCCATTAGTGTCGACCCGGACTTACAATCCACCATACTAAATCTTTCCAGAAGCTTCACAATGTATTTTCCTTGAGAAAGGAAAATCTTGCCAGGTCTTTGCTAGACCTCCAGGCCTAGGAAATAGTACATCAGTCCTAGGTCCTTCATCTCAAACTCAGCAGCGAGCTCCCTCTTGTACTAATGAATGAGAGGGTCAGCACATGTCAGGAAGAGGTCATCCACATACAGCACCAAAATGAGAGGCTTCCCTTTGACAACCTAGAGGAAAAGGTTCGGATCAACATTACTTCGAGTGAAGCCCAGCTTCATCAAGTAGCTATCTATCCACTCGTACCAAGCTCTGGGTGCTTGCTTTAGCCCATAGAGGGCTTTCTTCAACTTGCACACACAGGTGTCCCGATCCTAGACTTCGAACCCCAGAGGTTGCTCCACATATACCTCTTCCTTTATCGCACCATGCAGAAATGCGGTCTTCACATCCATCTGATGAAGACTCCATCCTTGCGTAGCAGCAAGGGCTATAATAGATCAAATGGTGGTGTATCGGGCCACAGACGCAAATATGTCATCATAATCTATGCCTTCCTTTTGAGAGAAGCCACGGGCAACGAATCTTGCCTTGAATTTTTCAGCACTTCCATCCGATCCATGCTTGATCTTGTAGAGCCATTTCGAGGTGACAACTACTTTTTCCTTCGGTCTTGGAACCACATCCCAGACATCATTATTCATAATGGACTCATACTCTTCGTGCATAGCATCCTTCCAGACTTGATGCTTTACGGCTTCTTCAAAGGATCCAGGCTTGGATTGTACAATAGTACTCATGGCTACTAGATACCCTTGGTATCTACTCAGCTTCTTGTTTTCACGGAATGTCCCCCTTTTTGGGCTGCATGTCCCTCAGCATCCTCGAGAGTGTCCCTGAGCCATCATGGTCTCTTTCCCAGTGAAGGAGGTGGATCAATCGGGTCCATCGGTCCTTCAACATCAGGCATTGTTTCATCCTTTGGTTCTTCTTGATTTTCAGGCCTTGCTTCATGATCTTTCTCAGACCTCAAAAGATTGACTACTTTCCTCAAGGAAGTATCTTCGTCAAAGGTGACATCGTGGCATATCTCCACTTCCCTTTGACCAGGCACATATAATCTATAGGCCTTCGAAGTTTCGTTGTAGCCCACAAACATTGTGGTCTCCCTCTTGATGCTGGCTCCTCTGCAAAAGTTCTTGAACTCGTTCGTCTCATATTCAGTGCCATTATCGATCTGTCGTATAGCATCTCATGTCATTGCTCCTAGTGGACTTCCTCCAACCTGGTAGAGTGTATCAATTCTAGACCTAAACGTGATAGCTTCCTTGAAGCTCTTCTTCCACATGTGCACCTTTCCATCAGTGAATGCCACATTGAAACCTTTGTCTTCCATGGCCGATATAGACACAAGGTTCTTCCTCAAATTAGGTACATAGAGTACATCCTGCAAGCGGAGGACTTGACCTTGAGACAAATGGAGGGTCACAGTCCCTGTCCCTTTCACAGGATATGTGGCATTATCTCCAAGGATAATTTCCAGATTGTATCATTCTCAACCATATCAGAGAGTGCTTCCTTGAAGCCAATGATGTGCCTTGAGGCACCACTATCTATCAACCAGACATCCATAGTGTCGGGTGGAGATGCAGCAGAGAGGGCAGATACAAGAATGAATTCATTTCTTTTATTAACAACATTTGATTCCTCATACCTGGAATTTCTTGACCTTTTGAAAGGTTGATCATTTCCGCCGGAGGGAGCCTTCCTCTTTCCTTTGAGCCTGTTGTTCCTTTGATTGTCATCACCATCGGGAGAATCCTTCTTGAAAGGACATTCTCTAGCATAGTGACCTGGCCTATGACAAGTGTAACCCTTGCCCTTCTTTCCTTGTGCCCCTGCTCTTCCTTTGATATTTGGACCACCAAAGTTCTTCTTTCTAGAATGAGCAGTGCAGGCAGCATTCCCTTCATTTTCATACTCCTTCATTCTTGTCTCTTCTTGAACGCATCTCGACAGTACCTCGTCAAAGTCAAGTATCACATTATTATTGAGAATGGTAGTGTTGAACACATGTCATTCAAATGGGAGCCCTCCAAGTGCGGTGAGTACCATCTCTCAATCAGCTATTGTCTCCCCAATAACCAGCAAATTGTTCCTGATCTCGGTCAGCTTCAGAAAGTATGATTGGACAAACTCATCCCTGCCTTTCTTTGGATTCTTCAATTGATTCTTGAAGAATAGTACTTGATTCGCATTGTTGGCCTTGAAAATGATAATCAATTTATCATACATCTATTTGGATGTGCCCAACTCAGAGATGTAGGCCACCATAATTTTATGAATGGATTCCCTGATCATCAACTTTGCTTTGATCTCCCCCTTCTTGTACTTTGTTTTGGCAGCAGCAGTAGCAGTGGATGGAGGTTCTTGGATTTTACCCTGCACATAGTCCATGGCATATTGGTCTTCCAATTTGAGATCGAATATCATCTTCCAAGCATGGAAGTCATCCTTTTCAGTCAATTTGTCATCCTCCTTGAAGTCATAGTTTGTGGAGCCCATTTTCTTCTTCGGTGATTGTTATAAATTAGGGCTTGTCTTCACCTCAGCTTTGATACCATGTAAATTTATGTAGATGTTCTATGCTTGATGCAACTTTACTTTTCACCACAGCAATCACATAAACAATCAAGTAAAATGTTGATAGAACATACCAGTGGATCTATAGAAGACAAACCAGAAACATAAAAATGTGGCGGTGCGTTACGGCGGTCAACAGGACGCTTCAACCAGCGAAGTCTCCTTGGTCAGCCAACCCAGCATGTGTCACAACAACCCTCAAAATAGCCACACGGTCAACTCAAAGTCAACCCCAGAAAAGTTAACGTTGCCCCAATGGCAGCAACACCAGCAAAAACGGCAGCAACGACAACAACAACGGCAGCGTCCTTCTTTCCCACGTATGAACTGAAACTACCTCCAAGGAGCTCGAACCAATCAGAAGAGGAGAGATGATGTGTGAGGATGAGATGAGTGAAATGTCCTCCAACGTTGACTCTATTTATATCAATCACTGAGGTGTGTGACACATTTTCTGGGGGTGTAAAACCTTAAGGCCGACCTGCACATATTTGAAATTATTAAAAATAAATTCAAAATAAACGTTCTGCTCATCAGATTAAGATCAATTTTAGATCGATCTTACACCTCTCCGAAAGAGGAACCCAATAAAAATATTGGTATCTTCATCTGAGCATTACAACATGGAGTTTGGACGTAGTTGTCCAATTTTAACAATATTGCATATGGATAGCAAGAAGGGGTAAGGGAGAATCTTACAAGGAATGCATTAAGGGTAGAAAAAATTGATGAGAAGATTAGGTAGATCCATCTACAAGAAATGGAGACATTACGGAATTCACAGGAAAAATAGATGGCCATGCATGATCAACACAAAACAAAGAAGTCATTCAAGTTGTAAGACAAAGTATGGTTACAGTTGAATAAGGAGAGGCTACAGGGTCCTGGTAAGAAAATAAAGGCTCTATGATATGGTCACCTTTAGATACTAGAAAAGGTTGGAGAGAATGTCTATAGACTCAATTTATCCCCATACATGCACATTTACATAATGGTGAATGTAGAAAATTTGAAACTCTATGAGTCTTTCGTGTTAGATCAGCAAGAAGAACAAGGCCTCCCTTCTACAGAGGACTTAGCACTAGATGCTCATGTAGAGTTGATATAGGATACAATCTTGCAGAAGAGGTCTAGAACTACAAAACAAGGGTATCATGAACTTTGGAAAATTGGGTTGAAATAATAGCTTCCAAGCAAGGCTAAATGGTACACCCAACAGACGATAGAGGAAATATCTCCTCACCTAATTCAATAGAAGCTTTTGGGGACTAAAAGCCTCCTGAAATGAGGAGGTATGATATGGATTGGATCATTATATTGTTTTTCATCCATCTCGATGCTTTTAGAGTAAAAAAAGTGGAAGAATCAGCTGATAGAACCATTTTTACCAACAAGTCCCAATTTCACAAATTGGGATCTAAAACCTTTTAGAAACAACAAGAGACATTAAAGAACGTTTTTTTGGAGGTAAAGCTTTGTCACTTAAGTGCCACACCCCCTAATGCTATTTACAAATAGATGCATTTCCAATGGCACAAGAATTGTCTCAATCAGAGTCTGTATACAAAATTTATGTCACGTGGAAGTTGCCCTTCCTATTTTGACCACCATGATTCGAGAGGGCGCCATGTCAACACTCGTTATTCATGAAAAATGGGCTAGCCACATGATCATGACAACCCTAGAAGAGTCTATAGTGTAACTCTAGTTAAAAGTTCAAGGAATCAAGTTTTATTACTAGTAGGCTATCAGGTTGTGTTATAACTGGACCACTAGGAGGAAGAGAGCTTCCATTCTATTGGAATGCATTTTGTTCTATAGATGAGCCAAGAAACTGAGAGTGGATAAAGAGAGAGAAAACAGAGAGGGTTTGTGCATTATAACAACCTACATGCCATAGGTTTCACTCCTTTGTTGTAGCAGCCTTGGTTAAAAATCCATGTAAAAAAATATAAGACCAAGGTCATGGGACATGTATTCCAAGGTGAATGGTGGGCAAAACATCTTAGTGGGTGTTCATTTCGGTTTATTATGGCTAAAATAAATTGGCATAGGCAATGGAAAAGGCTTTGGAAATACATGAGACATTAATTGGCATTTTATTTATGAAAATAATGGAAAATAGGAGAAAAGGGAGGTGAAAGGTCACGGGTTGCATGTGAGGAGGAAAATAAAGGAAAATAATGAAAAATGAAGAAAATAAAGGCATCATTGATAAAAAGGCTTTTGAGGATCAGTGGAAAAGTTTTTGCACACACTTATGGCTCTCATTCTATTCTTTCTCGCAAATACTCTTGGATACTTAGAGTTTTCTTGGAGCACTCTTGGAGGAGTGTGGCATACTTTGGATTTGGTGCAAGAAGGCAAAGAAAGGCAAGAACACACAAGAGGACATTGGGATCAGCGGCTACATCTGGATTGCTTTGCAGGTATCGAGTTGCATGTATGGTTTCCTTGTTAATTTTGGCATGCATGTGGTTTCTTGGTTATGATACATCATTGGCATGGAGGATTTCCTGGATTGACAATGGATCTGTCTAGCATTGTCATTCCCTGGATAACCATGGCATTGTGGGTTCCTTTTCATTGTTGTTTTCTGGTTGGTTCTCATGTTCCTTTAGTTGTGGGTTTAGTTATTAGTTCCTAGAGCCTTGGTTGGACAAACGCTCTAGAGCCCGACTGACAGTTGTGGGTTAAGTTATTATTCCTGGAGCCTTGGTTGGACAAACGCTCTGGAGCCCGAAAACGGTTGGGGTTGAGTTACTAGCCCTGGAGCCTTGGTTGGAACAAACACTCTGGAGCCTTGGACAACTTGGATAGAGACTAATCTGGTGATAGTTGTGTTGTCCGACCGTGAGGTGAAATCACTGGTAGAGGGTTGAGGTGGTTTGGCCTCTAGAAGCCCTGGTTTGGTTTTGATTGATGAGTTTTATGAGATCCCACATTCATGCTTGGAATATGGCACAAGGATGACTGGCTGAAGAGAGATTTGGCTCAACCACATCTATGGTCAAGTGAGATGTGAAAGTCCCAGAATTGGTTGCATTTTTCTTATGGCAATAAGAACTTTTTTCCTCTTGTATTGATGGGTAAATATGATTGTTATTATGTGGCTTATGTGGTTGTTATATGCTTGTCATTTCTGTTGTCTATATGTTGGTTATGAATGAGTTTTATGACAGTGATGATGTATGGCTCTCATCATGTTTTGATTTGTAAATAAATGAATAATGTATATATCCCTAAATAGGTGATAATGCAATTAATGTGACAAGGAAACAATGCTTCTTAGCGATTCTCAGATAAGTATGAGACCCTTATGCTCAGATATGTTATTTAAACTTGTAGATTATATACTTGTGACATGTTTGACGAAATTTCTGTCATGGCTAGTAGGGGTCCAGTTAAGTCCTTATTCAAGTGTTTGTTTTTGCATCATTATTGCGTTGTTATATTTCATTTATGAAAGTGTCATGGTGTTCTGGGCTCTGGGCCTGAAAAAGTGGCTCAAATATCGAGGACGATGGCATAGGTATGTGGGAAAATTTCCTTGGAAACGCGCATGTCTATGTTGTGGGAGCGTCTAAAGCCTCCTAGACGCACCCTTGCCCATATCAAGGGAGCGTCTGGAGGTCAAATAGTCTAAAGCCTCAGTGGGACCTAGGGGTTGGATACCTCAGTGGTTGGGTTGGCTCCTGGGATTTTTGTTGCTGATATGGAAGGTATGTTTGATGTGTTTCCGTCGATTCCACTTCCTTAAGGTCACCTAGGAGGTTGAATCGGATCATAGTAACTCTTTATCACATGTTTACCCTGGTTGGTCGATTACTTAGGTAGATGTGGGAGGAGGGTGTTAGATTTGTACTTGCATTCATTTCCATTCAAAGAAAGAGAGAGCAAAGCAACCTCACCTTCCAGCCAGGTTTTCTCCCGTAAGGGTTTTCCAAATCATATCTTGTGACATTGTGGTTATGAGTTTTATTTTGTTGTTCTCTATTTTCCGTATTTTATATATTTCATGCATAAGCATAACATAGTGATTAACGATTCCAAAATCTAAACAGAAATTAACCCTCGTAGTGTAAATTTTGGATTTTCAAATATATTTTAGTAGATTTGTAGTAACGAACTATCCAACGAAATATCTATAACAATATATTTCAGGACTCAGGCTTCTGTGATTTATAATGATAAATGAGAATTGTTTCGAATTAATCATAACACTGTTTTAGAGGTCAAAGTTCCAAACCCATAACTAAAATTCATCATCAAGACATATTACTGTAATTGATGCTATAATCAAAATTTAATTTCAACGTTAAATAAATTCAAATATCTACTTATTTGATTGAAATAATAATAAAGTTAATCCTTTAAAATACCTCCTCCCATTCATGTCGACTCTCAAACACCCTAAACACCCTATAAGAAAATGGTACCCTTGAGTCCTCGACTAACATATACCACTATACCTATGGATACACCAAAAATATCAATGTGTTTCTTTGCACAATATCAAATCTTAATCATAACTTTCACTAATAAAATATAAAGTTATTTGTTTTTAGCCTTGGGAAATTTTGGTTCCATTTTCGTTGTCATACACATGTATATTTCTTAACTGACATGTCTAGCTCTTTTCTATCAACATTTTCTATATATAACACGCAATATTTATTATCCCAAAAATCCTTTACACATTGAAGAAGGCTATAGCCAACCTTTGGATAAGTTGTAGGTACTATGGCAATGCCAACTATGTAGCTTCCAGCGTTCATATTACATGTAAGGCCGCTGGAAGTACGCAATTGAAAAAATAACCAAGCAGCACATGCATTTTATATGTTTCACGACCATTGTCATACTCGAGCAAAAATATCAATATGGATTCCCCATAAGGACTTCAATTCAATTATTTTGTGGTAAACTTTTTGGCACGATTTTGATAAAATTTGGTAGAAATTTTTGGAAATTCAAGTCATAGTTGTTAAGCTTCAAGATTTTGGGTGCTTTGAGGGTTTTTGATTGTGCTGAATCTATTTTCACCATCAAAAATACAATTCTAGCACTTATATTGTAAAATTTTAGGAAAAAAATGACCAGATTCCAAGACTTTTTACTGTCCAAACAAAATTAACACTTCGATAAACAACGTATTTTAAACAAACCATCAAACTCCTTAACTCCAAAAACAAAAACAAATTGTAGTGAATTCCCTGAGCTGAAGTTAGATCATATAATTTATTTCAAAAATCCTTGCTAAACCATTAAAAGCTTAAGTTAGACCATATAGTTTATTCGAGAAATTCTTGCTAAGCCATTAAAGACTTTTAGAAACTAAATGACAATGCCACTAAAAAGAAACATATATAAATGAATCTAATGTGACATGGATGATTGGTGAAAAGGACAATTCTATTTAAATATATATATAGTACACGTCACAGCTTAAACACAAACCCAAACCCAAACTTAATAGTATCTCACTACACTACATATACACCTCAAGCTAAAACACAAACCCGGCTGAAACCTAATTAATAGTACCTAACTACACTTAATATTCTTGTATCTATTTTAACATAAATCATGTGCATCTCTTACTCTATCAAAATTATATGCACCCAGTTGACTCATCCTGATTTTCTAATTTGATCTTTGAACATAAACCATTTCATACAATGACATGACATTGTTTAGATGTATATACATGGCTACATAAATAGTCCTTGAATTTTAACATTAATAAGAGCTAGGAGGCTTCATACAAAGCAGAGAAATTACATTGTTCCCGCTGTGTTAGCCTTCTGTATGTCTGATTTAGAATTGCTAAGGTGCTTAAGTTGCTAATCAAGGTGAGATCAGGGCTAAATCTATGTGAGGGACATTCAGTACCCACCACACATTCAGTACCTGAGCCTTATGGATGAAATGTTTATGTTGCAGATTTGGCAAAGAGCCAAAAACTTTAAAAAGTCAATAATGCTGTGAGTGTATTTCAAAAATTATCAACATTGTTAGCTTCATCATAGAGAGAGCAAAGAACAATATATTTACATGATATATGAACAGCATTGCAAGGCTGGATTTTGCATATAATTTCCCTACTTTTTTGCTGAAACAGGTAAAAACACACTATAAAAGAGGCCATACATTACCAACACTAATCCCAGATCATTTGCAAGAAATCCCTTTAAATTTATATCAAAAGAGTTGCGCTTACAGTGTACAATTTAGCATCAAGTTTTCAAGTATATTCATGAATTCATTTATAGGTACTGAACATTTTCCCCGGATTATAGGTATTGAACTTATAACCATTTAGATGCAAATTGTTTGAAATAGTTTTTGGAAACATGAATTTTAATATGCTTGATAGGTATTCATATCAAGCCAGTATTAAAGCCTTTTGAGAAATTCCTACCAATTGAAAACTCTGAGCCTTTTGTTTTGAAATCCTGTAATATGTATACCAACTGAATGTAAATGTTTGTTCACTAATAGGAAAGCAAGGTTACTATCTATTAACATATTTCTTATAGTGAAGAATTGCATTGAACTTCTTTGTGCTATACATATGAATTATCAGATACTATAACATATCCGCTGAAAACTAGAACAGCTCTAGTTATACTTCAGTTTATAGATCAACTACAACACAGGCAGACAACCTTATGTCAGACAACAACATCAAATGATTATGTAGCCATTGACTGCAAGATTTGACCACTTTTGACTACAAAACTAACCAGGGCCATCTTGGTGACAACAGATAAAAGAAAGCAGAGATAACTTGTGTTATGTGTATGTTCTCAATTATGCACACAATATTATTATGCACCTATGGAAAGATGAAACCTCTGGATTTCTTTCGATTTAGGCTATATCATTTTCCTTGAATTAAATAGGTGATTTTTTAATATTTCTTGTGTAGTAGGTGCTCCAAGGACAAAAGGACTCAGTTTATTCTCTTGCATCTTATCGTCTCAATAGGATTCCCAGCTTGGCCACACTTGTGTATCTGTATTTTCAATAAATTGAAATTGGGATTCTCATTCTGAAAAGATTTGAGGGAAAAATATAAAAAATACTTGCAAGCTGATAGATAAGATCGTTGTTTATCTTAAGGTAGTATTTAATGATAAAAGTCTGTGCTAGAGAAAAACACTGCTTTGCATGAGCGAAAACAATGGCTACATAAGATTTTCCTAGATGATATCCTTTATCCCACAGTCAGGTTCTGTCAAGGTCTGCACTTGACACTTTCTCTCAGAGCTTAGCAGCACCAATGAGTATACTCTTCATACAGTTAATTAAAGTTTGCATTTGTTTTCTGGAATGTAAAGAAGCAGGATATACACATGCACAATCCAAAGCTCCATTTCTGACTGTATCAAAAACTGCAAGAGAAGGTCCTACTCCATGAACAGAAGAGCATCCCATATAATCCTCTAAACCTATTGCCCTTTTCAATTCATCCATTTCGTCCACCATGGGGCCTTCAAACACAACAATAAGTGAAGTGCGAAGTGAAGATGATGGAGTTAAATAAGGATGTTGAATTGCTTGGCACATAAGGAAGTTCACATCACTCATGTCAGTGAAATGTTTTCGATTCCTCATAGATGTATCAAGTGCATTTGAGCATTGTCTGGCCAGCTCCCAAAAGTCCACTGTTTCATTGATATGATGGGTATTCATAATAGCAGAATGGTAGAAACCTTCGTGCCCACAAGAAACCAAAATAAGGGTCAAGGGAAGCAATACAAATATTCACACAACTAATCAGAAGAAAATTGATAAAAAATAAAGGGTATACCGATTGAGGTATACTAATATTGTTTGTAGCTGATAGAACCACACCTATTTCTATGAAACAATTTCTTTCTTACTGAGTACAAGTGTATCTGTACAACATATATACCATGAACAACATGACTGCACACACTAGAAAAAACCCAGTTCATAGAGTGCAAGAAATCATGCCATAAAATAAATTAAACCTACAGAAACCGATAACTGTAAATGAATACAAAAACAAACTGTGAAAGCTAGACAAAACTTTGAAGCAGCAGTAGTACTTCAAAATAAAATAAAGCATTAATGCAAATATGGAATTGGCAAACCTTACCAACACTATGATCAGATAGGCTGTTGCCAACGAGGCTTCTGCAGTCAACCAGAGTTATGACAGAGTAATGCTCCCAGCGATTGCCAAGCTCCTTGAGAACGGCAGTGGCTTTAAGCCCAGCTGCTGTTAAAGCTCCACACATTGTTGTTCCTTCTGTCTTGCAAAGCTGTGGTAGCAATCCATCAACATCAAAATGGATACTCATGAAATTAAAGAACTGTATTTCATTAATTTACAATGATATAACGTAGAGAATAAAACCTAGTGTGCATTTACTGGCATTAACAATGCAAAAATGTAAGGCCTTATGGACTATAAACTCTACCATTTATGGACTATAAACTCTATTAACATGGAAGATAATAGTGTCACTAGGCAATAGACCTTATGGACTTCATATCCACAGTTAGAACACAATTCCTATCCTACCCATATGACTTCTCTGCTACTACTAACATCAAACAGTCAACAGTATTGGCTATTTACTTGCAGCAATGCCTCAAAACTATCTACCAATCTATCTGTACAGAGTATCAACTTACATTCTCAAGCCGAGCTGTCCTCTCCGAGCATAAACACAGACGAACGATTTGCGAACGGCGAGGAGAATTAGGATCTTCAAATGGCAAATTGGCATGCCTCCTGGAACCCAAAGAATATCCCAATAAGTCAACCCCATGAGCCCAGAAGGGTTTGTTGGCCTGGCCTCTGGGAATTGCATCCTCTATAGCCATAAAATTCAGGTTTTCTTCATGACATCCGTTCTTCTCTGTCTGAGAATTGGTTGCTTTTTTGGGAAGGGGGTGGCCATATTTTTTCTCATAGAACGCCTCCAGCATTTGTGTCAGGATTGTAGCTGCAGAGGCCCTGTCACAGATTGAAGTATGCAACCTCAGTATAGCCAGAGAATACCCACGAGGCAGATGGTAAAATCTAGCAATGAACATATCCTTTGGAATCTGAAAATCAGATTGATCAGACCATTCATTGGTATTCAATTCATGCTCCACAAGGTATTGCCAATCACTCAACCCTTCCCCTTCAGAATCTGTATGAGAACTGCTATTATCACTCTCAGCATTAATCCCATCGGAATTGGAGTTTTCGCCTGATGGGTCGCTTATACTTGGGCTAGAGATCTCGCATAGAATCTCCGAAGTACTCACAGAGTCCACTACCTGGACTTCAATATAGGGATGTGGAGACACACAGAATGCAGGCCTGCCATCAATCCAAACGAGCTGAGAACGAAGGCGAGGGTGAGTTCTTTGAACTGTATGAACCACCTCCTGCAACTCCGATGGGTTTACGCTCTCAGAAAATAACATGGCGAGTATTGTGATCCCTGTTCCACCACCGAGGGCCTTGCACCAGCTTTCCTCTGTGCCTCCAAGCATTCTACTGTGTGGAGTCCCCAGTGGATTTCTTTCTTCATCTGCAATGCCTTCGATGGCATTACTCTCACTGGCAAACATGACAGTTTCTGTAAGCATGCTAAACAAAAAAAATTGAAACCCCGCCGGTATGATACAAAATATTTGTAAGGCTCCACTAACAGGAAATTGCATTAATGGGTTGAGGCCTGGGCATTTTATAGCTTCAATTCTGCAATGGGGCCTGTGAAAGAGAACCCAATCGAACAGGAACCCAACATTGCTAAGAGCTTCCTTGTCTCATAATCTACTGCCCAATAATGTTGATTGGTTATCTAATATAAACATCCAAATATCTCAATTTTGGCCCTTATCGGATAGGGATTCTATTTGCACCAGACTTCACATGGAGAAGAAGACATGATTATGCAAGCTCATATACAATGGGATCTTCGTCGCCTCTTATTTTGCCTGTTGTTCCTTGGCTTTATTTAGCCTTGGTTCCTTTGCGCTATCTTTCGCTTTAATATGGATCAGGTGGTTTATGGAGGTAAAATTGCATTTACAATTTTTTAATTACATTTACATTTACAATTTTAAATATTTTTTAATATCAAAAGGAATTTATTACTTACCAATTTTGTTTGAATCGGACCACTATCACTAAAACAATAGTAAATGTGACATGGATTTTGTACACACATTTATCTTACATTTTCACAAAACGGGCCAAGTAAATTTCTCAAAAAATAAAAAATGTACTTAATTTTATTTATAAATATTTTAGAAATTTAAATTAAGATTAATTTATTATTAAATAAAAATTGTTTTAAAATTATAACCAAAAACATATATATATATATATATTTTACCATAAACTTTCATTTTCAACTCTGATATCCATTTTCAACTCATTATTAAAGTTAAACTCAGAGATTAAACAAATAAATTTATCTTTAGTTCATAAATAATCTTATTTTAAAATTAATAAATAAAATATAATAATTATTTTTCAATAAATTAATTAATATTAATTTTTATTTTTAAGAAAGAAAAAATGAATAAATTTTTCATAGAAAAAATTGTTTAGATCATTTTTGTATTAAAAATATATTGTTATGGTCAAGAAATATAAAGATTTTGTTCATTAGTCTTGGATAGATTTTGTTCGTTGGTCTTGGATAGAGAGTGATTTGGATAGAGAGTGATTTGGTGTTCTGTTAAGGCACTTCTTGATGTGAAGTCACAAATTTATTTTTGTGCCCCAATCAAAATGATATATTAGAGATGATGGAAATGTAATCCTACCAAAAAATATATATTTAAAAAATAAAACTATAAAATATTTAAACTTTATAAAATTGATAATATACAACTTTCTATTAATATATATTTAAAAAATAAAACTATAAAATATTTAAACTATTATAAAATTGATAATATACAACTTTCTATTAATTATAAAAAGTTACATAAGTAGATGTAGATGGTGCATTCTATTACAACTCAAGAAACTGGTACCCATATAATCAAGGTCAACAAACAAAAAAATAAGATTGCGGCTAAGCAAATAAGCTTAGTCACCCTTTTCTCCCTTTTTTCTTTTCTACTTTTAGCCATCCTACTTGATTAGGAGTGGTTGTTACAATAATTAGTTGGTTCTCTTATGTCTTCCTCGGATGTTCCTTATCTGATTATGAGCTCTCAAATGTATAAAGCTTCCAGAATTTTAATTTAATTATCAATAATTATTAGGTGGATGGTAGGAATTTAATCTCTATAAAAAATTCTTAGTAGTATAAACAAATCAAAGACATAGATTTATTTTCAAAGTATTTATTGTTTTTTTTTATCTTGTATTTAAATTCATCAATTAAAAAAAAATAGCATATGAACAAGGGTCATATGAAAAGAGCTATGGTTTTTTAGGCACGTGGTGTTGATAAATCATGGTATTGACCCATGGTATTATAACAAAACCTATTTATAAATTTATTGTCCCATGATAAAGTGAGGTGAATCTCCATGGTTAAGATTCAAGAATCTTGTTGCATGTTAGTTATATATATATAGTGCATATGGAAGAGATGTCCCATTGTCATGTTATGTAAATATTTTGACTCAGTCAAATTACACAAAAAAAAAAAATATATATATATATATATATATATTATTAATATTATAATTATTAATTAAAACATTTTGACTCAGGAAAATTACATAAAAATATTTAAAAAATAATATAATTATAATTAATAATTAAACCAAACTAAATTCACCTAAACTTAGTATCTACCAACCAAGTGTCTAAAGGGACCAAATCTTTTTTCACTCTAAAAGAGGTTTGCACCTCAAGAAGTGATCCATCTCTTCTCTTGGTAGATTTGGAGTTAAGATGGATCTAGATCGGTTATTAATTATTTTTATAATTAATAATAATTTTTATTATTTAAATAAACTTTTAAGTTAGTTAATTTTTAAGATTTTTTAAATTTTAGCATCTTGAGATATATGATGAAATAAGTGTTTTGATGTTTTTTATGGATTGATGTATGCCTACATTTACCTCACACTTTATTTATATGTGTGCTCTAGTTATACATTAAGAATCTCCATGGTAAAGTGAGGGATAAATTTCCATGGTTAAGAATCTGGTTCCATGTTTTTTGAAGTGTATGATTTTTTAAATTGTAATAACTTGAGAGGTATATGTATTATGAAGTAAGTGTTTTGATGTTTCATATGGATTGTTTCCTATAGGGTTTACCATCGATTTAATTTATATAGCTACACCAATTTATGAATTTTTAAATTTTAGTAACAGGAGATGTATCATGTAACAAATATTTTGATGTTTATCATGGATTGATGCCTATCTACTTTTACTAGCCATTTAATTAATATAACAATGTTAGTTTCTTAACATCATTTATCTGATTGATATTTGAGTAGAGGGTGACACAGTGTTCTATTAAGGCACTTAGTGGTGTAAAGTGTTCTATTATTGCACTTAGTGGTGTAAAGGTCACAGGTTTGAAACTCCATGGGAAAAAATCCACCCATACTAAGGGCTGACACAACCTAGACCAGATGTGATCCGCGGGTTATTTTGATAGCTCTGATGCCCCTGGGTTGTCACAGTGTTCTATTAAGGCACTTAGTGGTGTAAAGGTTACAGGTTTGAAACTCCATGGGAAAAAATCCACCCATGCTAAGCTGATGCAACCTAGGCCACATGTGATTCGCAGGTGATTTTGATAGCTCTGATGCCCCTGGGTTGTCGCTACTCAAGCCACAAATTAGGAGTGTAAGTCATCTCTGGACTCACATAACTTAACAAAAAAAACATCATTTCTTTTATTGATATTATTTTAATATTTGTTTTTAAACAAACATAATAAACCAACACTATTTATTTAATACTTTAATTACAAATTATATTATTATAATAAATGTTATTCTGTTAAAAATATTATTCTATTATTATAAGAATATTTTTTATTAAATAATAGAGAAATCATGTCATCAGAAGCAAATTTGTAATACCCCTCTGTGAATAGTAACTATTTATTTACATTTTACTGCGATGATTGGGTAGACCATGGGTTGAGTGGAAAGCCTAGTGATAAATTTATGTGTATAAAGTTTATTTAAATTTTATTAAAATATGGTTATGGAAGCCATGGAAATTACAAGGAAAAGTCACTAAGTAAAGTTTCACTTACTAGAAAGTTAGAAGATAGTTACTCCCACCCCTAGAGATAAATAATATTAGATGGGGAACACAAGCCATGAGGTTATGGAGAGAGAACCTGAGGCATTCCAGAATGGAGATTGGAAAACATTTTATTCCTCGAACAAGACATTGTTGAGGAAGGGAAGGACATTGCTAGCTAGAGTATTATTGAGCAGGACCAAGAGCTAGTGGAAACCCTAAGATAGACTTGTGAGTCTGTATGTTCTTGGGTTGGATTTCTACAATCTTGATGCCTTTGGAACATGCCTTGCTAGTTCACTGTCAAACAATTGTTTTTGGAAGTGGAAACTAGCACGGGGGAGAACTAGTTTTGGATACCATTCTCAATGGTCAAGAGGAGTGAAATTTTTCCCTTGAACATTTCCTGGTAGTCTAAACTTGCATATATAAGTGTCTTGATTTGATTGATTTTCGTAACTATCGTAGTATATGAGAAAATTTTGTTATGTGTGACTAGATATAAATTAATGGCATAACTTAATTGAAGGAAAATTTGTGTTGCGATCGAATGAATATGGAAGCCCCGATTGTGAGATTTAAAAGTATTATTGTATTAAATAATATAAATTAACATAGTTACCTATCAAACAGGAAAATTACCCGGTACTCGTTTTTTTCTAGGTAGAAAAAAAAATTACACGATTTTGAAAAGTGGTGATGTAGAATCACCCTTTTTTTTAGAGTTTTTTGGCACTTTAAATTTTTTTTTTATCAAGTATGAACATTTATTTTAAAATGTTACTGATTTTCATGCTAATTTTGAAAAGTCTTGATGCAACATCAATCCTTTTTGTTTAGAGTGGTGATTTTCATCTTGGTATTAAAACATAAAAATAAAATAAAAAATTTGACCAAAAAAAATCAAATATAAAAAATTTCAATGGTCGGTTTGTCTGCTATGATCGCTGTAAGATTTAGGGCCTTCTCTCCTCTCTACATTCACCATAGCTCCACATGAAAATGAGTGAATTTGGAGGGAAAATGCCTTATTAAAAGAGAAACCCTTGATTTTTCTTTCGCCTTCTGCAGCCAAACCGTAGCTGAGTTTGACAAACCGTCTGTACCGTTGGAAAGCTCTCACCAAGCCCTCAAATGGGTATCTGTTAGTTTTTTGTGATGAGATACTTCACTAGGACACATTTCATCCAAGAAGGGTCACTTCACCACTCCTCAAAATTGAATTTCTTCACTTGCAACACTTGTACTTGGGGCACCACTTTGCCTCCATACTTTTCCATGATCGTGTCGATTTTCATCGTGAGTAACCATCATGTACTCATGTATTTATGGTCCCCACCAGACCTTTTCTGTGTGGCGGCATCATCGAGTCACCCTTGTTTAGAGCATCCGAGTTGAGTCATCATTCATTGAGTTTATCCCGAGTCCCTTTGTATCCCGCTATAGTCCTCCACCCTTCATTGTTTGGTTCCTCTCTCGTATCGCACATTATGGCCTTTTCATCCTACTATCCCCTATCCCTCATGATATTGGGTTAGTTGCTGCGAGGTCATCCATGCCCTTTATGCTCTAACAAGGGAAGTCGTCCGTCCGCTACTCAGTTACCCCCATTTCGTCATCATCCCTAGTGTTAGTCTGCCAGTCGCTCTACTATTTTCTCTTGTGCCTTAGTTGAGGATCCCTTATTGCCTCACCTATGGCGGACCTCCTTCTGTCGACATCAGATCATTCATTCCAGAAGATAGGTCTAGAGGGCGGTGTACCTTGGTTCCAACTTCCACTCTTGTTTGATGCCTTGGATCAGGCAAAGGGACTCCTTACAACCCTTTGACTTGATTGTTTCTCAGCTCTAGCTCCTTACAGCATGATCGAGATCCGTATACTTGATGGTTCAGTGATGCAGCGGATTGGACCAATGATTCCCGGGTGTGTGTGAGATTTTTCAGCCCTCATGAGGGGGGGCCCTACAGGTAGCCCCCCACATGCTCAGATGACCTCTTCATTACATCCTTTGATGCAGTTCCATATATTTGATGATGTTGGCCTCAACCGCTTGCAGTGCCTTTTTTTTTGCATGTATCAGCTAGATTTTCAGAGCCCTTTCCTGTTTACAAGGAAATTTGGGTTATATTTGTATCTCTTGTACTCAGATATTATTGTATAAGTCTTGGCTATTATCCCAGGCACAATATGTATGTGGGATTCAGTATCATGTTTTTACCTAGCTCATGTTTATGCTAGCATGTACTATATTGTTCAGTCCCTTGTTTACTAGACACATTATTCTTTGTACGTTGTCTCGACGGGCATAGGTATGCCTCCCCCGCCACCTATAGCACAGGTACTCACTCATAAAAGAGACTTATCGCACCTGTAAGTCTCGGCTCCTCAGGGTCTAGTCCTTTCGTGCTTTGGTCTACCTTATATTTCTCTCTCTTTGACTTCCCCTTCGGTGTCTAGTGATTGAGTTCTTACAACGTACTTCGGTCATACGATTAGTTCCTAACGTTCGCACGCTGGGGGGAAATATCTTACACCATTTTTTGGTCATCTAACCTGTTACTATTAGATGGACCTAAGTACACCATGTAAGACCAATTTTACCCTAAGTAAAATTGCTTTCACTATGAAAAATAACTTAGTAAACCGCCTTTATTAAGTTTTTTATGGTCTAAATAGGAAACCCTATGAGGAAATATTAAATAAATCCATATTTGTTTGATTTTCCTCAAGGAATAATTAGTTAAATAGCAGTTTAATTAATATTCCTGGTCATATTTAACCCGAAATAGGAAAATTAATTAGATAAATTATTATTTATCTTATTATTTTCTAGGAATAATTATTTAAACCTTATTTAAATAATATTCCTTGTTAAATTTGACTAAATCACTCATAAATAGTTAAATAAATCATTATTTATTTAATTATTACTCAACCACATCCTTAAAATAATAAATAAATCATTTATTTATTTATTATTTATAAATAAAGGGATTTGATTCAAGTCAAATTCGTTTTCCCTCCAACAAATATAATAAAATATTCCATAAAAGTTAGATCTTGATTTGGTTAATAATATTTTAATTATGCACCAATATCTAGACTAATTCAATATTTTGTTATAAATAGAAGGGTTTTCCCATTCACTCACTACCTTTTGTTGCCTAAATATCACTCTGGATCTATACTTTTGGTTTGAATTTGATCCACCATCATTGTCATATTTTTCTATCTTTTTGCTTGTGAGCTCCCTTTGAGTTCCATTTTTATTTGGGTTTTCTACACCATCAAGAGAGAGGAATTTTAGATCTGAAGTGTTGAGGACTTACGAGAACTCATCCCATTGAGGAGAACTAGTAACATACTTCTATGTTTTCCTCCCAGGTGCCATTAATTATAAAAAATTTATTCAACATATTCTTGTCTTGTTTATTGGATGCATGGAGCAACTCTTGTTCTTATTTACTGCTTAATATCTTTTAATGAATAGATCTAGATTTTTGCAGCATTTATCTTGATCAACTAATTGCAGATCTAAAGATATTGATAGCCACCTTTGTTGTTAGGGTTGTTTGTTATGCACAACTAAAGTGGTCTTTTTTCGTACACTTGCGATTAAGATTCATACTAACAAACACTTTTCATTTTCAAGGTGTTTTTTGCACACAAAAAATTGACGATGCTATTCCAGCATCAACACTTTTCATTTTCAGGTTGTTTTTTGCACACACAAAAATGGCGATGTTATTCCATGATCAATACTTTTTGTTTCAAGGGTGTTTTTTCAATCATTTTTTCAAGAAAAAAATTGGTTTTTAGCATAATTTAAAAAAATGTTGAAATTTGACCCTAAAAAAAAGGGTGTTCTAGAAGACACACTTTTCGTTTTTGGGTTGTTTTTTCATGTTTTTTGAGTTTTTTTGGGCTAGAGTTCTTGTTTTGAGGTAATAGTTCCCATTTGATTGGTAACTATGTTAATTACTTTCTTGAACAAAATAGTTTCAAGGTTGCAGACTAAAGTCTAAATTTGAAGCAGTCCTTGCTCTGTATATATATATGTATATCTTAGTATATCTCTAGGAATAATAGTAGGACCAAGATAATGAGGTCCCATTATCCGTTGAACACTGACATATAGTAGTAACATAAAACTCTGTAGTAGACCTTCTAAGTTATAAGGCAAATGGAAAGTTGGAAAAACAATGTTATTTTTCCAGTAACTGGAGACCAACTAGTAATAGTGAACATTAGTATTGACAATCTTTGGTTATTTTGAAAAGAGAATCCATACAGGTAAGTTAATTTGAGAGAGTGTGGAATAACCTGTTTAGAGTTTTTTAATCAAACCCAATGTTTCATACTTCTACGTGAGTCCATATTCAGGGGAACACCAATTTTGGTTATGTTAAAATTAGTACTATAAATATTATTTTTGGTGTTGATTATTGTGTATTGATCTGTGTAGTGTTGTACAGTGTTGTTTGTATTTAAAAAAAAAACAACTTATGAAAGATATTATGTTTGTATTGTGAAAGAGGGAAATTTTGGTTTCTCAAGAGTAAATTTGTCTATGTCTCATAAAGTAAATAACATGCCTAAAGAAAAAATCCAGTTGTGGACAGTTTCAGAAAAAGATAAAGGTAGACAAGTCTAGTATTAATCAATTAATAATAGACAGGATTGGGGTAAGTCTCTGAGCCCAACCAACTTAATGGCCCCGAAACAATCCCAAAGCCTAGTGAACTGACTATAACGTGTCTCGACACACATTTTCAATTGTTATGCGACAAATAATGCAATAGATGTGGTGTAAAAAAAAAAAAAATGAAATAATGAAAAATGTGTGGAGAATATGTAGTTTAGCATATTATAGTTTGAATAAGAAAAAACTTCCATTGATTGAAAACTAAGCCAAAGGGATAGCTCGATCGTAGATTCCAAGAGAGAATTTTCTTAAAATAAACATAATATGTATTCCAAGAATCTATTACATACCTAAACGATAATTGTAGCATAAAATCTTGATAGATTTCTTATTGGTAAGATGATGTACCAAAAATAAATAACAACCAAAACTTTGAAATGGTGTTGTGGACTACATGTAAACAATTTAATCACTATAAGAAGGACACAAATTCTAGGAAATTAGACTCGTGAATCTTCTTTAATAAAAATTGAAGGTTAAGAACACCTCCATCGTCACAGTATAAACTTTAATTTTAATAGGGTCGATGCCCAAATGAGGAATAAAGGGCAGCCCCTATTGAAACCCTTATGGTAACCCTAACCTAAATAAGAAACAAAACTCTCATGCAGAGGTAATCTATTAACCCTCGGTACCTAGAACAATATCTAAGAGAAAAAAATGTTGTCATAAAGAGAACTCAGAGTTAATCACGTAAGATTGAGTGTCAAACCCCAAGGGTCCCGGTGAATAGCAATACATGTCACACACATAAACCATTGTTTCATGAAAATGGCTCAAAACAAAAACAAAAACAAGACTGAAAGGGAAATGTTAATGAAAAGATAATGAAGAAAATGTACTTGAGAAGAATTCCTACCTATAATCCCTTTTCCATCCTGTGTAAAACCTTAAGGGTCAGTATGCTATCATTAGCAGGGGAAAAGAAAAAAAAACAAATGATATTTGTAGAAAGAACCAGTTGATGAATAGGTACCTCATCAAAAGGGTCGCAGGATAAAATTACTGCCATAACTTCACAATGAACGGGACTCATCAATTTTGTTCAAACCTTGGTTTCCTTGGGAATATTTGTGACAATAAGTCTCATTAATTAAAAATAATAATAATAAAATTCTCAATGTTGAGTAAGGGCGGAACCACCCTTGGGATTTAAAAGAAAAAAAATGTAAATGGATCCTCAGTTTTACCTTCCTACCAGTGGAAGTGTCTAGAGAGAAAATTCTCTCCTAGAAATTATCCTTGCAGAACAAGGCCTAGTTGAAGCGAAGGAAAGAATGAGCTTATGACCAACAAAAGGGGGTCGAAAATTTCCATGTAACCTCCTGCTCTTTTGCCCACTATAGGATTAACCCTAATTCACCTTGACCGTATATCTTATCCATTCATCCGAAGCAAGGGTCGTATTGCCAGATGGTAGCCAAAAAAATATAATCTAGATGATTCGATTGATGAATCTTTGTACTGGGTGAATACATAGGGTTCATAATTGTTTTTTTTTGGTAAGTTGAGCTATTCTATTAGTTTCGAAAACATAAAGTTACATATGCTACAGGCTGGGTTGGAAAGCTACGCTTAACCAATCCCAACCTTTGTTACATTGTTTTTGGATTGCCTCAGGGGAGGAAACCAACCCAAACAAAACTTAGAACCGAACAATACATTATGCACAGTAGCACTGAAATATCTAAGGAACACAAAGTAAATGCTAGCAGAAAGGCCCTTAGGGCAAGCATGACAAAAAACAGAAGAGAATTGTGCAGTTGCGTAGACTTTACTTATCATCTTCATCATTACTGTTGCTGTTCTCCTCCTTAATAGGATAAGCAGAAGCCTACACAGCAGCTACCTCCACATCTGCCATAGTACGCTTGGGATGATCACAGGAGAGCAGAGGATGGGGGAGTTTGGGTCTATGCCATCGGGAACACACATCCAGATGCCATCAGAGTCCATGACCCAGATGTATGTGTCCTCATCTTCCTTCTCCGGAGCCGTCAGAGGGACAAGATTTTGTTTCTGAGAGTGTGTCTGGGGAGAGGAGATGGAATTCCCCAAACCACGACCTCCTCTCTGCGCAACTTGCCTAGAGGCTTATGCACGCTGCTCAGGATCAGGACTTTGGCATGCAAAAGTGTTGGAAGAGGAGCCATCAATCGACTCAAGACGATTATCCTCTCCATGATGATATCATCCTGGGAGAGCCCCTCTCTGACCTTTGCAGATAGTGCATTGGCGAATTCTAGGAGCCATTACACACGTGGGTCGGGGAGAGCAGTTCAAGAGAAACAATAGCCATAGGGACGAGAAAAGGAGACTAGTATCACACTGGGGCTAAAGGGGAAGAAACATATGGGGGGAAGATGCACAAGAGGGAGAGAGACAATCCAAAGGAGACTGTGCAGCTCCACGCTAGGACAGGGGCTTCGCAGTCGTTTGAAGTCAGTGAGAAGCCAGAGAAGAGTGAGGGGGGTGAAAGGCCAAGGTAACAGGCTAAGTGAGGAAAGGGGTAGATAGATCATCTTTATAAAGGGGCGGGGATGAGAGCTATGAGGATAGAGATGAGAGGCCTTTGCATGTATCTGTGTGCTATGATTGAGAACCTGAGTAGGCTCGGGGGAGGGGGTATGGCTACGATACTGGTTAATCATGATGGACATTAATGGTGATAGATGTGAGGTGATGTTTAGGGCATGTCGACGCAGTACCCATCCTCTCATCATCATTTCTGGTTCTACGAGTTTCGTGTGAGAGGCTAACGGTATTTGGATCCGCAACAAATGAAGCTTTGCGTGGGAGATCTCCGTTATCCAGGTGGAGTGGGATGTGATTATCACTCGTGTCTATTCTGTCACCCGCATACAGGGAAAAGGTTCATAATTGTAACATCATGTGAGGTGTTTAATTCTTTTTCCACACAAAGTGTAAGCCTAGGAAATAATGTCTCTCATATTGAACAATGAAAAATAATGAAAATACTTAAGAGATTAATCTTACTACAAACAAGTTAATCGTTGAACCCTAACACATCAGTATGCTCCATGGTATTTCACTTATTTATAATAAGGGTGATATATATATATATATATATATATATATATATATATATATATATATATATATATATATATATATATATATATATATATATATATATATATATATATATATATATATATATATATATCTTATCGTCTAATTGTTGATTTGTTAAGGTAACGAGAGTTGTTACAAGTGGTATCAGAGATGAAGGGTTCGAATGTGTCTTGACTAAGGGAAATGGTAATAAATAATGTTTTGTCCCATAATTGGTGCTCCTTAGTGAAGAAAATTAAAATATGACACACTTATGCACCCTTGTTGTTTAACAGTAATATAGAATTTAAGGAATAAATCATTTATTAAAAAAAATAATAATGAACCATACTGAGGAATCAATTGAATTTCTGTATCAAAATTCAAGGCGATAAAAGTGAATAATTATGTCATAAATACATTAAAAAAAAATAAAAAATGGTTACGAAAGTTATGGCAATAGAATACTAATTGCATTACCGACTGGGATACCCTTCAACATAAGAACTGATATGTTAGGTGAATAAACAGTTGTATGGATGACTTAAGCATTAATACATGTTAATTAGTAAATTACCTCCCATGACTTTGAGATAATGAATAGAGAAGAACAACAGTTGTCCATGAAAATAATAAAGTATATGGATAACTAAGCAGAAGGTGTATACATGCATAAATTAAGTAAAATAAGTAAAGAATGAAGCTCTACATTGTGAAAAATTCATAAATATCCAATGGTTGTGTCAGTAGAGAATGAAGGGTGTTTCTCGGAAGGGCCAGGGTGTCTGTTTAATAGTTACTTGTTCTAGTTGTAAGAGCCTTTTGTGGAAAATTATAATAATAATAATTCATGTTCTGATACATAAATTTGGAAATTATAAAGATGTTTTAAAATATACATCTAGTATGGATGGTTGAAATAGCAAAGATACTAGTGGTAATAAGACTTAAGAGCTTGGAAAGTAAGTAATTTCCTAATTGGTATAAACTATCCCTTGTGCATATATTGGGTGTTGACCAAGAGTTAGCTGAGAGAGTGAAAAAGAAATTTTGAGACTTATAATCGAACAAAAAAGGGAATATATATATATATGAAATAAAGTGTATATAAAAATTAGAAAGAGGAATAAAGGAGTCAAGAACCCCGTGATATGTAAAGCAAGATATGTATAATGTATTGGGGATATAGATTGATAGTAGTAGCAACTCATATGGAAAATATTGACAGTGGTGACAGTAAGAGATAAAAACCTATATGTTTTTTTTTTGGTAAGTTAGGCTATTCTATTAATTCAAAAACATAGAAGTTACATATGCTACAGGCTGGGTTGGAAAGATGCGCTTAGCCAATCCCAACCTTAGTTACACGGTTTATAGGCTGCCTTAGGGGAGGAAACCAGCCCGAACAAAACTTACAACAGAAAATTACATTATGTGTAGTAGCGCTAACATATCTAAGTAGCACGTAGTAAATGGTAGCCAAAAAGTACTGATGGCAAGCTTCAAAAAAAACATGGGAGAACTGTTAGCTGGGTAGGCTTCACTTTTTTTCATCGTCATCACTGTTGGGAACCTCCTCCTCAATGGGGCAATCAGGAGCCTACGTAGTGGCTTCCTCCGCGTCTTCCACTGTATGCCTGGGTTTGTAGACTGGAGCGTAGAGTATGGGGGAGTTTGGATCTATGTAGGTTTTAACCCTGTACAGAAATTATCTGCAAACGAATCTTAAAAATAGAAAATAAACAATAGCGAGAGCATAAAACATAAAATAGATATACACAGAGATTTTCCCCTAGATCCCAAATCGGGACGACCAGCTTGATTTTTCATTATATTCCTTTTAGTGTTACAACACATATATACATGCCGAAGCATACATAAACCCCAATCCATTAACCCTGGATTAGAACATAACCATAGTTCCCTTAACCAGATCTACAAAATACCAGGGGCCGAAAACCATTATGCCCCAAAACCATGTGCAAACCCATGCACAAAACCATGGGCGGGTTTGCCCACTGAAAAATAAGGTCCAATTTTTTTTTCCCAAGGTGCTACCCCGAACCCCGAACAGGGGGGGCAGCAGACCCCCCTGCTGCACCTAGCGCAACGTACAAGGGGGGCTATCACCCCCCATGTGACCCCCCCGTGTGTGAATAGTCGTGGAAAGAATATAACACATACCCAACATTCTCCCACTTGTTGTTTTCTTTCCGCAGGGGGCCACAGGAGAGCTGAGTCATTAGCCCATCTTTGCAACACCCATTTTTTCTCTACACCAAGAGAACTTCTGAGTGCTCACAGACTTCGTCAATGCATCTGCAACATTCTTCAAAGTGCCCACCTTTACTAGCAACACCCTTTTAGCCTCAACCATATCTCTAACAAAGTGATATTGAACATCAATGTGCTTTGTCTTTGAATGGTAAGCAGGGTTCTTAGCCAAGAAAATTGCACTTTGGCTATCACAGTCTATCCTTATAGCTTGTTGCACCAACCCCATACTTGAACACAATCTCTGCAACCAAACTGCTTCTTTGCTTGCATGAGTGCCTTTTATGTATTCTGCCTCTGTAGTTGAAAGAGCCACTACAGACTATCTTTTACTCATCCAACTGACTGCACCTCCAAATAGGCTAAACACATACCCACTTGTAGATCTTCTTTGGTCCAGATCTCCAACCCAGTCTGCATCAACAAAACCAAAAATGTCCAACACTCTTTCCAATCCTAGTCTTCCCTGGTAGCACAAGCCATAATCACTAGTGCCACGCAAATATCTGAAAACCCGCTTCACTGCTGTCCAATGCTCCTTCCCTGGGTTTGACATAAACCTGCTCAATACTCCCACTCCATGTGCAATGTCTAGTCTAGTACAGACCATTGCATACATCAAGCTACCCACTGCACTTGCATATGGAACATGAGAGATATCCTCCTCTTCTTCTTGTGTCTTGGGACACTGTTTAGCACATAGATTTACACCTACAGGAATTGGAACATTCACTGTTTTACTATCCTGCATATTGAACCTCTGCAATATAGTATCGACATACTTCCTCTGGTTTAACCAGAGCTTCCTCTTTGCTCGATCTCTCTTAATTTCCATGCCCAAAATATAGTTTGCAGCACCAAGATCCTTCATGTCGAATTTGGAGAACAGTTGGGTCTTCAAATCTTGGATAATTTCTTTGTCATTTCCAATCAACAACATATCATCCACATAGAAGACCAAATAAATAACACGGTCACCAATTAATTTAAAATAAACACAGTGATCCTCCTTGCTTTTGGTGAAGCCAAGTCCCCGTATATAGGTATCAAATTTCTGATACCACATCCTTGGTGACTGTTTTAACCCATACAGAGACTTCTTTAACCTACATACCAGTTCTTTCTTCCCCTTCACCATAAAGTCTTCAGGTTGTTTCATGTAGATCTCCTCTTCCAGATCCCCATGAAGAAATGTTGTCTTCACATCCATCTGTTCTACCTCAAAATCAAATGCAGCAGCAATAGATAAAAGTAATCTAATAGAAGTAACTTTGGCAACAGGAGAAAAAATATCACCAAAATCAATTCCTGACACCTGGGAATAACCTTTTGCTACCAACCTAGCTTTGTATTTATCCACCTTGCCTTATACATTTATCTTCTTCTTAAACACCCATTTTCTCCCGATGGGCTTCCTTCCAGCCGACAACTCCACCAGATCCCATGCCTCATTTTTATGCAAAGATGTCATTTCATCAACCATGGTCTCCTTCCAGAGTTTTCCATCCTTTGAATCTATGGCCTCCCTGATGGTTCTAGGATCATCATCAGTTATAGTTAAAGAAAAATTTGAATAGAAAGTAGATGGACTATACCTTTCTGGTTGTCTTCTTTCCCGAACTAATCTTCTCACAGCTGGAGTTTGTGGCTCTTCCTCTTCTGAGTCTTCTTTCGTTGTAGAGTTTGATTCATCCTCCTTTAGCTCAAACTCTATCTTTTCTGGTTCCTTTGGTAGGAATTCATGTTTAACAACATCTTTCACCTCTCTAAACACCACATCTTGGTTGTACACAACCTTCCTTGTTTCCGGGTTCCAAAGCTTGTAACCCTTTAAACCATCCTTATACCCAATAAAGATGCACCTTTCAGATTTACTATCCAACTTGCTCCTTTTCTCCTTTGGAGCATGTACATATGCATCACATCCAAATACCCTCAGATGTGAAAGAGAGGGTTTCTTACCAATCCATACCTCATGTGGAGTTTTATCCTCCAACACTGATGAAGGTGATATGTTAACCAAGTAACATGCAATCTCCATTGCCTCTGCCCAGAATTCTTGTCCTAACCCGGTACCATTGAGCATGCTTCTTGCCTTTTCCATCAACGTTCTGTTCATTCTTTCTGCAACTCCATTTTTCTGAGGTGTGTATGGAGTAGTCTTATGCCGTGCTATACCACACTTCTTACAGAACTCTTCAAATTCCTTCTTGCAAAACTCCCCACCATTATATGTCCTTAGCACCTTTATCTTCTTATCTGTCTGGTTTTCCACGAGAGCCTTAAATTATTTAAATCTGTCAAAGACTTCAGATTTCTTCCTCAAGAAATATATCCATGTATTCCTTGAGAAGTCATCTATGAATGAAACATAGTACAAAGACTTACCCAGTGATGGAACTGACACAGGTCCAAACACATCACTGTGCACAAGATCTAATATCTTGTTTGCCCTCTTAGCACTAGAAGGAAAACTCACTCGATTCTGCTTCCCATATACACAATGTTCACAGAAATCGAAATCCAGAGATATATTAGACATACCTTCTACCATACCATTTCCATGCAGTATCTGAAGGCCCTTTTCTCCAATATGTCCAAGCCTTTGATGCCATAGCATGGTATTTTCTCCAGAGATCGCTAGGCTTTCCGCTCCACTTTCAAGAACCACAAAACTGTTGCACCCATCAATAATAGTGCTGCCATGAAGCTTGTATAGAGTTCCAATTCGAACTCCCCGCATTAATACTAGTGCTTCCTGAACCATCTTATAGATATCTTTCTCGAAAAATATTTTTACACCTGCATCATCCATCTTGCTTAGAGAAATCAGATTTCTGGCCAATGCAAGAATGTGCAGAACACCAGGAAGTGTTCTAATTATTCCACCTTACAGCTTCAGCTTGACTTTTCCACATCCGACGATTCTGGCCTTCCTATCATTCCCTAGGAAGACATCATCGCCATCATATTTCTCATACTCGCAGAACCACTCCATATGGGGAGTGAAGTGAAAGGATGCACCCGAGTCAATCAACCATGACTCATGATCTACATGTGTATTTGAAGAAGAAGCCAAATACACATCCCCACCTTCATCCGAGGTGGTTTTTTCCTCTGCAGAAGGAGCATCATCAGATCCCTTTCCTTTCTCAGCAGATTTTATAAATGAAATAGTTTTTTTTAGAGTATTTTTTTTTCTATTAGGAATTTGGTTCGAAACCCGTCGATAAATTATACTCATATGTGATTATCACCAAAATATTTTATATACAAGTATTTTTTCTCGTTAGTTTTAACCAAAATCTGGTAGAGGTTTTTCAAAGGTTCAGTTTAAGTTGTCTAATTTATAGAATTCGAGTGTCCAGGATTTTTGTACGGTATTGAATCTTACTTGAAATTGAATCGCCAGATTCCAGTGAAAAAGACTATTTCATATATAAGTTAAATTACGACCTTTTATATTTGCATGGTCTTTTAATTTCTACATAAACTAATAATCATATACATTAATTACTTGCCACAACAAAACTATAAGAACCCTAGTTTGAACACATAACTAAAACAAGTAATACAAACCATGAACACATGTTGTGATCTTAGGCATGAAGGTGAAAGTGGTCACATGTGAAGGAAGAAGGGAGTGGATGAAGAAGTTTGTAGCCATGTGATTTTGCACTTCTAGTCACTAATAATTTGGAACTGCATAAACATTAATGTAGATATTAAGGCATTTCCTATTCTCTTGTATTATTTCATAATAATAAATGTTAGTCTACACTTCCTATTCGATTATCATATCTTGCGTTACAATAGTTAACATAAGAAACAAGTAAATAGAGGGGTTTTGTCATTTAAGTGAGGCATTAAACATGAAATGTCACAAGTTTTAGTGGAAATGAAATTTGCAAATGGTTAGGTATTAGAATTAGTCTTTAAGCCAAAAGTTGGAAAATGAAAAGCTAAAAGAATGTGATGTAACTCCATTAACCACCTAAGACTCACAAGGTAATGTTTTTAGTTTCGCAATATTAGACAGGTACGCAAAAGACTATGTGCTCATTAGGCTAGTAGTGCTTTAAACATAACAACACAATACAAGAACTACCTCAATTCAAATCCCAAAGAACATATTTCCACCAAATTTTCACTAGAAAAAAAGCCCAAGTTGCAACCAATACTACACCAATGTAGACATATATTGTTTCTCAATAAGGAAATATAATCCACAATACAATCATTAGACCATGTGCATTTGTGTCCATTAATTAATATATTTGACAAAGAATAAGTATGTTATTATTTTGACCATCTTACGAGGTGTTCCCTTATCATTCTTTCCTTATTCCTTTCACAATTTTAATTTGTAGCAATTACTCTTTATCATTGATCTGAATTATGAAGTATCAACTAATGTTAAACGCAGAAATTAAGCTTAAAATATTGGAAATTATTTATTATCAAAGGTTTGAAAATTAAATCTTTTTCTTGATTTTGAAACTTCAATGATAAAGATATTAGTGATTTGGAGTTTGAAAATGGAGTATAAAAGCAATTTATTCTCTATAATGTAGATTAAAGGGATGTGAAAAATAATGAAATCAAGACACGATGGATTTGAACACAATTAATGTAAACATCAATGCAATTATTAATTGGAAAAAATATCTAATGTGAATATGACTTGTTGTTTTCCAATAAAATATAACGTTGTACATTCCCAAGGTGTTGACTACTCCTTCAATGCAAGAATTAGTTAAGGCATTTGCAACACTAGTGACTACAATAGCATGCTCAACTACAAAGTTGTAGGACGACCTCTTGCAACATTTCCTGGATATTGTAAATGGAAACAATAATATTGAAACCTATGACATTTTATATTGTTGATGAATTCGATATCTCTCTCTCAAATCCTACCTACAAAATGCTACATTGTTGCAACAAAAAAAATGCTAACGACCTCGTAGAATTGCAAGTTGTTGATAAATGTAATAATGCTTATGTTTCTTTTAATCCCCTCAATATTATTGCACTGGGCACTACCTTAAAAACTTCACCGCAACCAACTATTCACATTTATTTGAGGGGAAGTTTCCACACACCTACAGCTAATATGACAAAGATTATGCCTCTAGCACCTTCACTTACCCTTTTGTTGTTAATTACATCATGGTCTTCTACATTTAATTTTTACATAATATCTACCCTAATACTCATGATAAATAAATTCAATTCCTTATAGAATAAGAATGCCATTGTATTCACACACCTAATTGTGTGTAATGAAAAACTCTCATATATATATATATATATATATATATATATATATATATATATATATATATATAGCTGAAATTAAAATTACAAATTTATAAATGAATTGAAGAGAAAGATTTAATATGATCCGTTTGTTGATACAATACAAATAATTTTGCAACTAGAGAACTATTCTCAAAATATAATCATTAGATAAGTGAGACATATTTCCACACCACAACATCTCTTACAATGCAATTTTAATTTTTTTTCTAAAATATATATTTTATCTTTTCAAATTAAAAAAACCATAAAAATAAAATTCAAAAAATAATAAATTACCTTACTTTTATCTATAAAATTGCAATCTAAAGTAACATAATTAATAAGCTACCATTATTACTATATCTACACACAAATCTTCACAAATTAACCCAAGAAAAACAAAAACTAATATTTCAATAACCAAACTATTATTGAAAAAACAAAAACCAACCTCAAAACAAACCAACCTGGTGAAGTTGCTACCATAATTTTTACAAAATGAAAAAGCATGTTATTGTGGTGGTTACAACGCCCTCAAGATTTTTGGCATGAAGGAAAGGATGGCCCAAATACCCCAATTACAAAGACCAACCCTATAATTAAAACTAATAGAAAAGTTATAGCAACCAAGTGACAACGAAGCACGACATAGATACACGTGCTTACAAACCAATCAATCCAACCTCTAGTGTGGCGAAAGCCTTAGAAACATTGAAAATAGTTATGATAAGACTGACAAGGAAATGAAAACAAGGTAACATAAGAAATAATATTACTTACATGATTAGGGAATAAATATAATAAAAAGGAAGTGATGTTAAGTTTAATATTTGTCCTTTCTTTTCAACTATGAAAGGATAGCCAAAAGACCTTCGACCACTCATACTATTATTGACTTTCATGTTTGTCCTCATTATTGACTTTCATGTTTTTTAAAATGTATATCCAAATGGTAGGGCATGGCATGGCATATCCAAATGAATATTCTAATTGAATGGACCACATTCAAAGTATGTGAAAAGTGAAAAAGTTAGCAAGGTGTGTTCTAAGGATCTTGGTTTTCACGATTGAATATATATATATATATATATATATATATATATATATATATATATATATATATATATATATATATATGAAAAAACTTGCTCTATTGTATCATTTGCTCTATTGTATCACTTTTTATAAATTATGGCAAAGTAAAGAAGGTGAATGTAAGTGTTTGAAATGGTTAAAAGAGTTTCCTTTAAATTTACATGAAAGGTTAATGGGAAAGTGAAAGTAATATATAATTTAAATTTATATATACATATATAGAAGTGATTGAGAGGTTTTTTATAATTTAGTATGAGGGTCATATTTATATTATATTATAAAAAATTAAATAGTAACTATTCGTATTTATAAATTTATATTTAGTTAAGTTAAAAGGTACATTTTACATATCACTAGAGAAATAATATGTAATTTAGTTGAGTTGATACTTATATCTTTGAAAATAAAAATAAAATATATTTTAGATAAAAAGTAATGTTGACTATAATAAAAATATAAACAATATATTATCAATCATTCTACTCATATTGGGATTAATTAATTTGTTGTTAATTTAACAACCAACTATGACTCATGACCCAGATGTGATTAAAATATTTCATTTAAAATATTTTGATGTCTATCTTAATTAATATAATTTTATATCAATTTTAAATAGATAAAATAATTTAAAATATATTATATTGGCCTTATAAATATTACAATATAAAATTTGAATAAATGGTTTAAATATATATGTGTGAGGTTTTTTATCATAGTAAAATATTTCAATTCTCACAAAGAGGAAGTAATTAAAAGTAAAATAAGAGAGTTACTTTCTAATAAGAGAAATATGTAATTCATTCCATTCTTAACAAAAATTTGATATGTCACATTTAAAAAATATTAATACAAATAAAAACATTTAGTACATCAACTAAAAACATAAATTATAATGGTTAAATTATCTTAGATCTTTCAAGTAGTTTCATTATTTCAAGTTTTAGCCCCTTTTCACTATATTTTTTAGTCATTTTTTTTTTAAAATTTAGCAAACATTTGTTGGAATCCCAAATTTTAAGTTGCGTAGTCTACATAGTCCAAGTATCCAAGTATCTAAGGAGGATTTCAATGCGTTGCACCCTTTTAAGTATTGAAAAATGTAATTTAACCAACAAACAGTTACACATGAAATCCATCTTAACCACCTATTTATCAAGCCCCGAGAGGGATTAAATCTTTTGAGGTGCAAACATTTTTCTATATGTACTCTAAAATTTGTCTACATATGAAGAGATGTGATCCCTCTCGAGGCTTGGTAGATTTGTGGTTAAAATAGATCTATACTAGTTAATAAACACATAAAAGTTAATATTTACAATGAACTGTCTCTTTCAATGCTATGCATATCACATCAAACAATTAAATTATAAAACACATTGCGATGTTTTATAAGTATTATAAGGATTTTAATAAAAATAAAAACAAGAATATATATATAGTATTATTACAAATCAACATAGGTTCATATTTGGGAATTTAATACAGGAAAATATGGAGCGCAATAGTGCTACGGTTTCTCTACAATCTAAAACATTTTTTAACCACCGTTGCACTGGATGTTCTTGATTCTGCAACTCTTTATACCCATGTTTTAGGAAAATATGTGATCCTATCTAACCCATCAGTTGGTATTGGTTCATTTTCTGGGACTCCTCTCTTAAACATCTGAAGGCTCTTAGATAAACCCCAAAAGAGTTTTATAATGGCAAGACTCATGTCTTCGCAATCGACCAATATTCATCTGATGACATATATATGTATGGGACTTTGTGACGACATCAGTGCGACAAACTCAATTTCAAGGTACTATGTTTTTTCTTCGACCTGAATTCTTTTTCCTTTTATTGCAAATTTATCTTCAGAAGCCTTCTTTCTTCCTGTCATCCCCTATGCTTCTAGAGTTTAAAACTACCATGCAGTTGGTCCTCTCCTCCTCTATGGCTCCATATAGTGGATTCCTCCAAACCCTGTATGCGTCGATTATTTCTCGTTTGGCAAGGCATAACACCGAGGAACTTCAATCATGGCTAGAGAGTGAGTCAAATTTTTTTCATATATCTATAAAAAACACCAATGGAAAGACAAGGGTTTTTTGGTTGCATGAAACATTAAGTGTCTCATCTCTTAAGGTTCTTATTCAAGGCAGATGGGGACTTCTTGCATAAAGTGCCTTCAATTTGCAGGGAATGTTTTTATAGATCCCTTTCCTTTATGGGGCTATAATATAGTAAAACAATCAACAATAATCTTGATCCTTAGGCTTTGTGGGGGAGAAAACAATGCCAGGACCTCAAACGACCCACAATATCCTTTAAGGATGTTGTATAGGGGAAGACTACTGCGGAAGAAGGGGAAGTCCATATATTTTGGATTAAATGGAGCAAGCTCCATTTTTTGAGGTAAAACACCTACATGTATCCAATCTATTCTCTAATCTAGAGTCAAAAATCATCATTTGCAGATTCAATGGCTTCTGGAAAAAACCTGAAGCACTCCATAAGTGGGTTTTCACTTCGTGGAGAAAAAAAATGTGGCATTTACCTCTATTCCAAGGGTTTTTTCATTTTCCAATTTGACACACAAAAATAACTGGATTTCGTCCTAAACAAAGGACCATGGTTTTGGGGTAATGTCGGTTTATCAATTACTCCGTGGTTTCTTGGTTTTGATGCAACATCCATGGTGGTCACTTCCATGCCAGTATGGGTAAGAACCTGAAACCTTCCCCTTTGCTTCCAGCACCATCAAGTTCCTGAAGATATTGGGAATAAACTTGAAAATTTCAAAAAAATGGACATGGAGAGTACATAAAAATGAATTTTCACATTTTCTAGGATTTGTGTGGAGATCGATCTTAGCAAAGGATTACTAGATCACATCATCTTGAAACATGACAATTTTCAATGGACTCAGATTCTGGATTACGAGAACACAACTTTTAGATGTCATGTGTGTTTTCAAAGAGGTATCTTCACAATATTTCCCTCGGGCGAAGAAAATCCCCAAAAAGAAAATGAAGCAACCAAATAGATCAAAAGGATGACAATTTAATGACTCTCCTCATGTGGAATATGAGGAGGAGGAAATCCAAGAGACTCAACCTGAACAATATGAGGACAAAAGGGAAGGAGAGGCTACGAATCAAGAAGTTTTAGTCACTCTTCCCCTGTTCGATCAAGATCTAGAACAACAATAGATTTCGACAGGTCAAGGGGGAACTAAATGTGCTCATGTTTCAAAATCATCAGATTTAGATAAAGAATCTCCTTATCAAGATGGGGGCCAAGAAGTTGCGTTAGTTATGGTGGATCTAGATCATGAAGGATGGAAAAAGGTGCATCGAAGGTAAGGGAAAAAGGAAAAAAACAACACATTTGATCATCCTTAACATTTTTTTTCTTCCTTTTTTCAACATCTGCTTGGCATGTGGATTTTATGCCATGTTTTATTTGTTTTTGCTCTCTCATGTTATGTTGAATTTTTCTTGTCTCTATCTCCTACAACATACACGCAATGTGTGTCTACAAAGTGTACTTTTTATTTTAATTAATAGAAATTATGGGTTTTTCTTTGCAGGGAAAAAAACATATGTCCAGATCTACCAAGGGTTCAGAGGAATACTATCTATATAGATTTTATTCTTAGATATTTGATCCTTCTTTGTGCTTCATAGATCCCGAATTAAATCTTTTTCTTAAATTAAGTTACCAACTCTCTTTTATAAGGATAAATATTTTTTTTATTTATCTATCACATAAATCTATCTTAACTCTAGATCTACCAAACACCTAGAGGGATCAAATCTCTCAAGATGCAAACATCTTTTCCAGTGCAAAACTTGAGGAAAAGTTTGCACCTTCAAAGATAATACCTCTCAACTCTTGATATATATGGAGTTCATATGGATCTATGTTGGTTTTGAGAAAAAACATTAATAAAATGTATTATATATATATATATATATATATATATATATATATATATATATATATATATATATATATATATATATAACACTTTTTGTTGTTAATATTTTTTAAATATTATATATCAAATCCATTACTTTCTAAGAATTTTTTAATTTAAATTATTTTATTTTTCTCTAGATAAAGTTGATAATGTTGATATAAAATTATGTTATTAGTTCTAGAAATTGATTTTTCTATGAACCACTAATAGTTTCACATTAACCAATGCAACTTATATAGTTTAATATTTTATGTCATAATTTATGGATATTGTTGCAATATTTATGCATGATTTTTAGATATTAGTGTTCTGGAATTTTATTCTTAGAAGCAATTAATTTATCCACTTCACATCTCAATTTATTAGATCCTGCCAAAGCAAGACTATAGGATTCAATTTTCCTATTGAACATTATTAATTTAGCATTGACCAATTTAGGTTATAATTTTGTATGCAATTTTTCTACAACATAATTTCTAACTTGAGTGGCAGGGACTAAGCTTCGTTGCAACACTTGTTTAATATGGTCATTGATTTTTTATTTATTTATGGGGGACAATAAATTTTTCTTGTTTTAAATATTATGTGTCAATTGCACATAATATGAATTACATCTCATATAATATCAATAATATTATTATTATGTGTCAATTACACATAATATGAATTACGTCTCATATAATATCAATAATATTATTTTTACATGCCATCTGTCAACTCTATATCTAGTATTATATTAAGTAGTAGATAATAAAGCATGTTTAATCTTAATTTTTTGTTATTATAATAAATTCAATTTTTTTGTTCTAGTATTATTTAAGATTCTATAAATATGTGTTATCAAATTATTGAGGCCAATTAAATTTGAGCTTGAATATTTATAATGATGACATCCCTCAATAAATCAATTGTTTATATGTTTTATGTTTTTGTCCTCTTTGGGATATATTTATTTGATGATATAAAAGATGTTAAAATATCATATTTGAGTTGTTAAATCTCAGTATCTTGGGAATTTTTAGGACTCTAATCTAGTTATATAAGATGCTCTACAACCTAATATGGGAGAGATGTTTCACAACATTACACTTTAAAATAATTATATAATATTAATAACATAATATAAAAATAGTAATAATTAAACAATAGTAATAACATAAAATTCTTTCAATGTTAGTTACAAATAAAATACTTCAATTTCCACCTTAATTTTAAATCAACTTTATAAAGATAAATAAAGTAATTTAAGGTAAAAAATTTCTAATATTGTGTATAATTACTACTTTATAGCTTTTAATTTGAGGGAGATGTGTAATTTTTTGAGTAGCCAATCCGAGTTAACACATCACATATGAAAATAGGCAATATGACTTAACATATCACATTTGAAAATAATGTTGAGCCATATGAAGAAAATGTCTAAAATATTTTAGCATTAAGTATAATTAAATTATTCCAATACACATAATTTTATATCACCTTTATATAAAAAGATAAAGTAGTTGAAATTTAAAATTCCTTTATATTTTTAGTTTCTATTGTGGGAGAAATGTGTAGTTTATTCAACTTTCAATATGGAGTTGATATTTGGTATTTTAAAAATAACAAAAGAAAATTTCATTGTACTTTATAAATAAAATATTTCTATATTTATATAGAGAGATATGTTGGGATTATATATATATATATATATATATATATATATATATAGTTTGAATTGACTTTGCCCGAGATTTCTCTCCTAAAAATGACTACTTTTTTATTGAAATATTAAGACTACAACATGTGATTACAAGTTTTTATATTCAATAAAAAATGCCTCCAACTTAACCACTCTAACTGATCATCAGTTAAAAAGAAATAAAAACAAAAGATCTGTGTGTTATCACCAAAAAATGATCACCTAGCCATTTCTAACTAGGTGGATTGAAATACACCATGTAAGGCCGATTTTACCATAGTAAAATTGCTTTAACTATAGGAAATAATTTGATAAACCATATTTCATTAAATTATTTCTGGTTAAAATAATAAACCCCATGAGGAATAATTAACTAAATAATTTTTTATTTGATTTTCCTCAAGGAATAGTTATTAAATCATTATTTAATAAATATTCCTTGTCACATTTAACCCAATCATGATAAGTAATTAAATAAATCATTATTTATTTGATTTTTCTCTAGGAATAATTAATTAAATCAATATTTAGTTAATATTCCTTTTCAAATTTAACTAAATCACCTAGGAATGATGACAAAAATAGTTATTTATTTATTATTCCTTAACCACATCCTTGAAATAATAAATAAATCATTTATTTATTTATTATTTCTAAATAAAGGTATTTAACCAACTTCAATATCTTTTCCATCCAAAAAATATAATAAAATATTCCAAGTAATTAAGTTCTAGATTATGGTTAATAATATTTTATTATTCTCCATTTTCGACAATAACCCAATATTTTGTTATAAATAAGAGGGTTTTCCATCCATTCCTTACCATAATCACTATCATCATCGTTGTTATTTCATTTTTCAATCGAGTTCCCATCTTAGTTCAACACACTTTTTTGGGTTTCATACATCACAAAGATAGAGAGATCCAGATATTGAAGCACAAAGGACAACCAAAGGACCCATCCCATTTGAGGGGGATCTGTAATATTTCTGCAAGTCTCCTTAAACAGGTGTAATACAAGTGTTTTTAATTCTAATTTGCTTTATCCATGGTTTGGGGTTTTACATCAGTTAATTATTTTTATTTAATATCTATCGTTGCATAGATCTATTTTTTTCTAGGTTTTCTTCTAATTCTCTATTGCATATATGAAGTGTCGAATGACCATATCCGTTGTTAGCGCCATTAGTCACTTGTAGCTTAAGTGAAGCCTTTTTGGTACACTTGCGAGAAAACTTCACACTAACAAATGGTGACTCCACTATTGTAATTCAAATTCTTAGGTGACCAACAACTTCAGCAATTATGGTTTTTATTTAGTTGCTTTTCAGTCTCTTGATGTTTACTTTCAAATTTTATTCCCTTATTTAGTTAAAATTATGAGTTCTGATAATTTTCTGGTGTTTTCCATTGGTCACAGGTGTTAGCCCAAGTACGCCAGTGATCAAATGACTCTTTTCATTGTTTTCCATTAAGTCATAGGTCAAAATTTTTACTTTTTCGAACCAGTTCTCAAAAATAATTTTGGTCACTGAAGAAGGCTAAACCATGTATGCTTCTCCTTCATTTCAATTATCATCACCATTGTTAAGGTCATCGCCATCATCAGTTTCAAGTTCACCATCTCCATAATCATCACTGAAGAGGTCTAGGGTTAGGTTATTCCATCTCATATAAGTCAAGTATAGGTTCAACCCTACCTTTGGAAAAACCTTCAAATTTTCATTAAAAATAAGGTAGTAATCCTCCATTTCATTCATAAAACCCTAGTGAAGGAGCAAGAATGTTTATGAAGTTCAAATAAAGCCATATCTCTTATTTCATATGGCCCATGTTTCAAAAAAAATTCAAACATCTCATCTCGGTGTCACTGTTTCATGAAAAATTGAAGAATTATGTCTCACTGTCTCATTTAAAGGATATTTAAAGTCAAAATTGACTGCCAGAGTTCCAAGTGAGGTCATTTTGACCTACTGTCCCAATAAAAAGCAAAGAGAGTCATTTCAAGCTTCAAATACATCTTATCTGGTTTTGAAAGAGTCATTATCCCATGTGAAAGTTTCAAAAGTGTGAAGAGATTTCAAAGTTTTAAAGAGAAGCAGTCTCACTATCCTCATGAAAAAGAAGCAAATTTTGTCTTGATGTCTCATTAGGGATATATAGTTTCACCTCAAATGCCAAAGAATAAAAGGTTGGTTCTGTCCTCTGCATCTCACTTAAAGGAGCAACATGTCATTTTTTCAAGTGTAAAAAGGGTTAAAAAGTCATTGTAAATGTCATGAGAAAAGGTAAAAGGGTCATCATATTATAAAGGGAAAGGAAACTTCAATTTTATTTCATTGTTACCCTTTCATATTTGTGAAATCAACGTTTCTCTACTTCACGTACCCTTCCATACTCTCAAAATTCTCTTACAACCCTCAAAGAAGACTTGTGTTACATTCCTGTGGTGAAGAGAAGGCTGGTTTTTATGCTCCTGTGGTGTAAATAAACTAGTGTTACGCTCATGTGGAATAGAGAAGGCTAGTTTTTACATTTCAGTGTGAATATAATACTTGTAAATAAAGTTGTGTTACACTCCTGTGCAATAAATAAAATCAGTGTTATGTTTCTATGGTGTATCGTAACCATAGTGTTACGCTCTTGTGGTGAAGAAAATCAAGGTGCTACGCTTCTGTGTAAATACAACCATAGTGTTACGCTCCAGTGGTGATATTTTCCAGTTGTTACACTCCTGTAGTGACAGTTTCCACGTTGTTACGCTTCTGTGTGTGATAAGTATCTAGTGTTGTTGAAGCCCGAAACCCTACAAACCTTCAAAGTTCGAGCTCCATCCTTTGATATAGCCTCCATACAAGTGACAAACACCATGGAAAGTGACAAGAATAGCTTCAAAGGAGGGTGCCATCTCAGGCTTGAGCCATTCAACATGCACAAGATTAATTCTTCGCCATTGGCCAGAAGGTGCTTTCAAAGAACTCAGTGTTTAACATTTTGTGAAATGCTTATGGAAGGGGGGTATCATCTTCAGTTGTCCAGCCTTTTTGCAACCAGCTACAATATGGGAAAGGTAACTCTTACAGTTATGGAGATTAGCTTATCATATGACCTAATTGCTTCAGCTACAGGTATCCCCTCTCATAGAGAGTAGTGGTTCAAGGGTATGGACCTAGAAATTGAAAACTACAAGAATTTCATCAAGCCTCATGTTAGAGATGATCCAAAATTTCTTTTTCCTTTCAGAAATCTCATAAAAAATTATGCTCCTCTACAGATGTTTATAATGAAGTACTTTACATGCGAAGGAAGATTCTCTCGACTATATAATTCTCCAGGCTATATAAGTTAGGTATGTGGTTACCTAAATTTTGGTCTGTGGTTACCTTTCTCCAATCCTACTGCCAAGCATAGGAAGTTGGGGAGAGATAACATTCTTGGTGTCGTTATCAGGGAGCGATTGCTAAACATTCCCTGGGAGTATTTATTTAATCCTATGAAAGTTAGAATTGTTAGTGATAAGCTCTAGCATTCAAAATAGGATAAATTCTAAAATCTGAGCCAAAGTCCAAAATTCCTATCTTAAGATGGCTCCTAAAAGACATACCAGGTCAAATCCAGACCCAAATCCCTCACCAATTGTGTACGATCCTGAGAGTCCTTTTATAAAACATAAAACCAAGTCTCGGAAGGTTGGAAGATCTATTCCTCCACTTGTAAAAACAAATTTTCTACCTATTATAAGATTTGCTCTAGAATATTTTGTCTATAGTCCAAAATCTAAAAAATATTTGTTTAGAACCAAGTCTGGAAATTTTGTTTCAGAAGTGACCTTTGATCATTTTGATTTCGAGTCCTTTGCACCATTTTCTAAATCTTTTGAGTCTGAAGTTGATAGTGAAGTCTTGTCTAATTTTCATAAACTCAAGGGATTGATAGAGAAATTTCAAGAAACTTCAGAGAAAGCCTATTTTCAGTATCAGCAGTAGACTTTTTCTCCACCTATCATCTCACCTTCTTATACAAGTACATCATCAATCCCTCTTTTCATTTTTTCATTACCTCTGCCAGTTTTCACTCCATCAACACCTCCACCACCTCCTCCATTAGTCATGGCCATATTTTCTCCACTGATCCTACCGCTTCAGCTCACTCCACTACCTCATAATTATGGTCAGAGGCTTCCTCTTTTCGATGGAACATCATAAGTTATAGCTTATCAGCATGTTGCCAAAGTTATTGACTTCATAGATCTTGAGGAGATCGATAATGACGATGCCAAGATGCACATCATTGCACAGAGTTTCTCCGGAGAGGTAAAGAAATGGTTTTGCTTACTCACAGCTGGTTCAATAGGTACCTCATAGCACCTGACTGATTTTTTTATGGCGAAATGGGAAGAGAAGAAATATCCACTGTAGATCCTAGCTGAGTATAATGCCTTGAAAAGGAATCCCAATGAGTCTTTCCAAGACTTTATAGCTAGATTCAACAAAATATATGATTCAATTCCTGATAATATTAAGCCTCCTCCAGGCCTTTAGTTACTTCATTATCCTGATGGTTTCGATCCTGACATGGCCTATAGTTTGAGGGAAAGAAACCCATCAACTCTTGAAGAAATGTAGAGAAACACAGTGAGCGTGGAAGAAAATTTGATCAACAAGAAGTATAAAATCAAGATGGAAAAAGGAATCACTATCAAAGAAGAAACATCCACTTCATCAGAAGGAAAATTAGATACCTTGATCAAGACAATGGAGAATATGATGGATAAAATGTCCATCCTTGATCGACAAACTGAACCCTCCATTAGAAATCCCAATTTCAGGGGTCAAAATGAATAGACTATATACAGGATCAAGCAAAGGGAAAAAAGGGGTTATGATCCACAAATTCAACAAAAAATTCACACTCCATTTCAACAGAATTATACTGAAGGCCTTGATGAAGATGATGAAGAATAAATTTCTAGCGAGAACCATTTATTTGAGGAAAATCAACAACCTATTTTCCTCACTTAAGAAGATCAATTTTTTGCATAAATTTGTGCACCTGATGATCAACAATTTGTATTGTCAAATGATGACATATTATCAATGCGCACAAAAGATTATTAGAGGGGATATCAAAATTCTATTTCTCAAGTGCAAAGACAATATGGCTTGAGGAATACGAATGTTCCTACAACCTCTAATAAAAAACGCTCAAGTAGATGCTCATCCAAAAGAAGTTGCTGCCCCGAATCAAAGTAAAGACAAGGGACCTGTTGTTCCTAATCATGTTAAAGGAAACGAAGCTTATTCTAGCATTCAAAGGAAAGATAAAGAAATCCAAGAAGGAGGACAGAAGAAAGAGTCTTCACACAAAGATCAACCTCAGAATAAAGATGCACCATTGAAAGAGGTAGAAAAACATTATTTTCTTTTTTCTCTTGAAAATGAAGTTTCCAAGTTGAAAGTATCCATTCCTCTAACTAGAATAGTTAAGAATGATCAACAAAAAGTTTAAGTTGCAAAGTTTCTTAGAGTTGATCAAATTTCATACATGGTTAATTTCAGTGATGATCACCCTGAGCTTCTTTTTGGTCCTGCTGTTGATGGTGATTTAGAAGATAGTGAAGTCCATCCATTTTATCTAAGCCCTCAAAATACATGACTTTATCCTCCATAACACCATGCTTGATAAATGTAAACCACCACCCCTCGCTATCCCGGATATTTTTTAGTAGTGGAAAGTCTTTCAAGATGATAAACATATTAACAACTTCTTGCAGTACATAAGAGGAGTTTGTAAATTCTCAAATGGACAACCAATGCTAAGAAAATGACCAAGAAATCCATGCAAATGGAGATGCAAGTGCTTCAATTGAAAGATAACTCCATTCCAAGAGGCTTGGTACCTTTGGAAGAGTGCTTTTTATCAAGATGATGTTGCATGAAAACCGACCACATAACGACAAAAGTGGGAGTGAAAGATCTCAATCTTGGCACTCCGAAAAAGCAAAAAATGGTAAAAATTTCAAACTATTTGATGCGAAAATGAAAGGTAAATATTCAACACTTATGTCTCAATTTTATGATGTATTTTCTTGGGAATATTCTAATTTTAAAGTCTATGATAAGAGAATAATTCAAATGATACCATTCCCTTTGAAGTTGGATTAGAAACCTTTTCGAAGCGAAAGATAAGAAGAATGAATCCCAAGTTGCTCGCCCTCTATCCCGTAATGAGGTAAATAGATTATTCACTACTTGTATAATATTTCCTCTTCGCTTTTTCAAACTGGATTTCTAATCTAGTGCTAATGAGGAAGAATACAGAGATATTCGCTTGTGCATTGATTTAGAGATATCAACAAAGTGTCATTAAAGGAAAATTACCCACTATAGAAGATGGACCATATTTTGCAAAGGGTAGTTGGATATTCTAGACTTTCATTGGCCGGATGGTACTCCAAATATAATCATATTCTTGTTCATCTAGATGATCAAGAAAATATAGATTTCACAACACCTTTCGGGTACCTTCATGTATGCCAAAATTCCTTTCGGATTGAAGAATGCGGGCTACTTTTCAACGAGAAATGGAAATTTATTTAGCTAATGAAAATGATGTCTTTTTGGTCATTTATCTTGAGGATATCACTTTTTTTTTCCAATACGATGATGGAGCACTTGAAAACAAGCTTTTTCCAAAGATGTAGAAAGTTTGGTATATCGTTGAACCCAAAGAAGAGTCTTTTCACTATGGAGGAAGATAAATTGTTGGGCCATATCATATCGAAGAAGGAATTAGGATAGATCATTCAAGGATTGAGGCCATTCAGACCTTGGACTATCCTAAGAGTAAAAAAGGAAATTCAACCATTTAATGGCAAAAATCATTTTTTTGAGAAGGTTTGTTCCCAATCTTGTTGAACACTTAAGGCAGACTATCGACATGTTGAAGAAATATAGTGAAGTAAAGTGGTATGAAGAAGCGAATAAATAATTCAATCAAATTAATTTGGATATATCTCATGATACTATCCTTATTATTCGGATTATACACTTGATTTTATCATTTTTTTCATTTTCCCTCGAGCATACTCTTGCTAATCGCTCCCTCATGCGAAAGAAAAATCAGAATACGTAGTAGCCCAACGCCTTCTTCAAAGAGAACCATAAGAGACACACCTTGAAGTATAAAATGATTAAGAAACAAGCCTTGGAATTAGTCAAAGCATTGAAGGACTTCGGGTCTACATTCTACATTCTCATGTCATTTCATATGTTCTAAACGTTGTTGTAAAAAATGTGCTTACACTGAATGATTCTGAAGGGAGTGTGAGGTAAATGAATCAATGCCATGTTAGAATATGATTTGGAGATCAAGCCTCGAAATTTGATCAAAGGATAGGGCCTGGGTGAAGCTCATGGCGGATTCAAATCTTCATGCCTTGGACATCAATTTTATTGCTCGCATTATCTCGAAGAACAAGATACTAAAACATTACCCGAGATAGCTAAAATTTTCTCTCTATTTCCTTGGTATGATGATATAGTACATGTTTTGAAACATTTGAATCCTCCTCCCGGCTTTCCAAGTAGCAAGGCTAGATCTTTAAAGTTAAAATATCTTAAGTACTACATTCTTAATGGTTTCTTATATTGGAAAGATCTAGATGGAGTATTACCGAATTGTTTGGTTGAAGGAGAAGTTGAAAAAATCATGACATATTTTCATAAAGGTGCACTGTGGCAGGTCATCTTTATTGGAAGAATACATCTAATACGATTTTTAGGGAGGGATTATATAGAAAAATATTATTTTATAATGTTTATAAAAACAATCATGAGCCGTCATGAATGTCAAATATTTCAGGGAAAGAGGAAGCTTTTTTCCTTTTACCTCTAAAAACCAATTGAAGTGCAAGCGACATTCCAAAGAAAGTGGGGGAATTGTTTTCATTGGTGAGATTCATCCTCCATCGTCACACACAAGACAAATGGATATTCATTGCCACATATTATTTCACCAAATGGATTGAATCCATACCCATTAGGCAAGATACCTTTATCATATCATTCAGCTTTCTTGAGAACAATATTATGTTTCGCTTTTGGCTGTCCACACAAGATCATCATTGAAAATGCAATTTCCTTCAAGTCCAAGAAGATGATTTAATTTTGCAACAAGTATCACATTAGGCTCTGGCCATTCAACAACATACTATCCTCAGTGGCAAATGTGCTTGTTGAATCGTCAAATAAATATTTAGTGAACATAATTAAAAAAATATGCTACAAGAAAACAAGAGGAATTGGCACAAGAAACTCACCAATGATCTATGGGTAGATATAGTCGCACGAAGAGATCAATTATCATGTCACATTTCCAACTTTCATGTATGGTGTTGACACGTTGTTCCCTTCTTATCTAGTCTGTACCGATGATGAAAATTATGCAAGAGATCGAAAATGAGCCTAATGACATTCAACGAAGAATCAATCAAATGATCCATCTACAATAGTAAAAGAGATGAAGTCGTCAGCCATACCTCAAAGCTTCATAATAAAAATAAAATAGATTTTATGATAGGAAGACTAAAGCGGATGATTTCAAGCTTGGGGATGTTTTTCTTCGCCGGGATGCCCTGGAATGAAGAAAAGAGTAAGCATGGAAAGTTCAAAAATCTATGGAAAGGACCTTACAAGATAACCGCATCTCAGAGGAAAACAAAGCATTTTTACTAGAGGATCTTGAAGGGCAAGAAGTGATGGGAAGACCAATCAATGGTAGGTTCCTCAAACACTATCTAACTTGATCATTGAAGAAAAAGTTCATTGTCATTGTACATATCATTTTAAATTTGATGTCCCATCAAATAAGGAAGTTGTTGCAAAAGTTTGAAGCCCGAGGAGAAGGCCATTATAATAATACATATAGCTCATGTTTTCTTTCAAAAAGTTAAATGTTTTTTTTAGTAAGTTTTTAAGTCGTGGTCAAGTCAGCTTTTTTTAGTCAAAGTCATTTCAAAAATTAGTTCATCATTTTCAGCTTGTCAAAGTTTTTCGACTTTGACTCCATTGCCCAATGGTAAGGATACCCAATCTACGTGTGTTCTAGACACCTCCCGAAGGAGCTTCCATCCACAAATGGAGCCAATGTTATCACGTGTTTTTTTCAATGATCAAATGACTCTTTCAGCTTGTTTTCCATTAAGTCGTAGGTCAAATTTTTTACTTTTTTCAAATCCGCTCTCGTAAATAATTTTGGTCACCGAAGAAGGCTCTACCATGTATGTTGCTCCTTCATTTCATTTATCATCACCATTGTCAAGGTCATCACCATCATCAATTTCAAGGTCACCATCTCCATCATCATCACTCGAAGAGGTCTAGGGTTAGGTTATTCCATCTCATATAGGTCAAGTCCAGGTTCAACCATTCCTTTGAAAAAACCTTCAAATTTTCACCGAAAAAAATGCAATAATCCTCCATTTCATTCATAAAACCCTAGTGAAGGAGCAAGCATGTTTATGAAGTTAAAATAAAGCCATGTCTCTTGTTTCATATGGCTCAAGTTTCAAAAAAAATTTCAAGCATCTCATCTCTCGTCTCACTCGTTTCATGAAAAATTGAAGAATTATGTCTCACTGTCTCATTTAAAGGCTCTTTAAGGTCACCATTGACTCGTCAGAGTTCCAAGGGAGGTAATTTTTACCTACTATCCTAATCAAAAGCAAAGAGAGTCATTTCAAGCTTCAAATACATCTTATCTAGTTTTGAAAGAGTCATTATCCCATGTGAAAGTTTCAAAGGTGTGAAGATATTTCAAAGTTTTAAAGAGAAGGAGTCTCACTGTCCCCCTTGAAAAAAGAAGAAAAATTGTGCCTTGATGTCTCATCAAGGATTTATAATTTCACCTTAAATTCCAAGGAATAAAAGGTTGGTTATGTCCTCCGCATCTCACATAAAGGAACAACATGTCATTTTTTCAAGTGTAAACAAGTTAAAAAATTCATTGTAAATGTCATGAGAAAAAGTCGAAAGGATCATTAGATTATAAAGGGAAAGGAAACTTCATTTTTATTTCATTGTTATCTTTCATATTTGTGAAAGAAACACTTCTCTACTTCACTTACCCTTCCATACTCTCAAAATTCTCTTACAACCCTCAAAGAAAACTTGTGTTACGTTCTTGTGGTGAAGAGAAGGTTAGTTGTTATGCTCATGTGGTGTAAATAAACTAATGTTATGCTCCTATGGAATAGAGAAGGATGGGTGTTACGCTTATGTGTCAATATAATACTTGTAAAGAAATATGTGTTACGCTCCTATGCAATAGAGAAAATCGGTGTTACGTTTCTATGGTGTATTGTAACCATAGTGTTGCACTCTTGTGGTGAAGAAAATCATGATGTTACACTTATGTGTGAATAAAATGATAGTGTTACGCTCACGTGGTGAGATTTTCTAGTTGTTATGCTCCAATGTTGACAATTTCCACATTGTTACGCTTCGTGTGTGAGAATTCTCTAGTGTTTTTGAAGCTCGAAACCCTACAAACCTTCAAAGTTTGAGCTCCATCCTTTGCTATAGCCTCCATACAAGTGACAAACACCATGGAAAGTGACAAGAAGAGCTTCAAAGGAGGGCACCATCTAAGGCTTGAGCCATTCACCATGCACGAGATTAATGCTTCACCATTGGCTAGAAGGTGCTTTCAAAGAACTTCGTGTTTAACATTTTGTGAAAGGCTTATGGAAGGGGGGGTATCATCTTTAGTTGTCCAACCTTTTTGCAACCAACTACAATATGGGAAAAGGTCACTCTTGCAGGTATAGAGATCAGCTTTATCATCCGACCTAATTGCTTCAAACTATGGGTATCCCCTCTCATGGAGAGCAATGGTTCAAGGGTATGGACCTAGAAATTGAAAACTACAAGCAATTCCTCAAGCCTCATGCTAGAGATGATCCATAATTTGTTTTTCTTTCCGAAATCTCGTAAAAAAATTATGCTCCTCTCGATTATGTTTATAATGAAGTACTTTACATGTGAAGGGAGATTCTCTAGGCTATATAGGTATCATATCGGGCTTTTGATGCATTTTACCGCATTCAAAACAATTGATTTGCCTCATTATTTATACAAGAGCTTGATTAAGATGGTTGAGAAGGTTCATATCGAAGGGAAGATAATCATACCGGTCTCTTTCATCATGGCCTAATCAATCTCATTGTGTTGCATCACTTGTCCTCCATAAACATGACCTCGGGAAGACTTCTTGGAAATATTGTTAGCAACACTTTCTGTCTTGCATATTACATCATCACCATAGCCAATGGAGATTGGCTCTTCTAGCATGCCTATTCAGCTTTCAAATGTCCCTAGGGTTGTGGGATTCACTCACACATATGAGAGAGGGAACAAACACGTTTTTTGTGCCTAAGTATACCAAGAGTTTTCTTACACTTGACACACATGTTGAGCAATGTCGATAGAGGAGAATCCTATCTTGCATCAACATGATGAGTTAGTGCCATTGGAGCCTCGAAGTATCGAGCATGAGGAGGTCAACCGATGAATACATCATCGAAGAGAAAGATAAAGAGATAGCAGAATTGAAAGAGGCCTTCTCCATTTCCCAGCATCGAATTAATTTCCTTGAGCGGGAAAATTTTCAATTACAAGTGAATCAACTCCTAAAAAAGTAAGTACAAATCATACATGGAGGAAAAAAAAAGAAAAGGCAAGAAAATTGTTTTTTTTAACCAAATTCAAGATATGGAGGTTGAAACACACACAAAATACCAAGAACAAGAGGCCTCAAAAGGGCACCGGAGTGAGAGAGACAACAAATTCATTAATCTAAAGAGTTGACAATTCATGAGATCATTACCATGGAATTCAATGAAGATAGAAAAATTTGGTTATCAAGAGTTAATGAGCATCTAGAGAATCTATTGGAGAAGGCTAAAAATTATAACAAGCTACAAAGGCACATGACAAGTCATTATCTTACCAGGGATACCATTTCTCAAATAAGGCTCAAACAAGTGAAAAAAGAGGCTTAAAGAGGCATAAATGAAGATCAAGGAGAAGGACAAACTTGGATTTATTGGCTGAAGCTTAATTAGCCATGTAGCCTATCTCTTACAGTGTCAAAGAACCAATTTTGAAAGCTTTGGAGAATTTTTTTTATTTTACATGATTTTTTTTGCAGACTGAAATTTTTTATTAGTAAATCATATATCATGAACCCTCATGGCATGAAAAGCTTCAATTTGGGAGAAAAAAGCTCAAAAGCCACCTATTTTTCATGTTTTTTTTCCTCCTTTTTGGACCCTCTTTTATGCTTTTGAGTTACCCCCGGGAGAATGGATTTTTGAAGGCCTTCCCGTGGTCCATTTTGAAAAGTTCAAGATGTTATGAAAACTAGACAGACAATTCTTGTTGACTCGTTGTTTTAGAAGTGGATTTGGACTTCTCAAAGTTCCTCAAAATTGCCTCCAAAGTTCTGATATGCTTCTCGCAAATTGTTTTTAAAATATTCAGCTCAAAATTGTCACAGATTAACATTGGATTCCCTCATGACACTTGTCAAGCTCAGAAATGGTCACAAATTCGAGGCTATGAGTTTTCATTAGAGTTATTGGGTTGTTATTGCTTCCTATCATGAAGGAATTTGTAATCAATGTGAGGGAAAAACACTCCTAGTTTATAGCTAAAATTCAAGGAATGGTTTTTAACCTCCCTAGAAACTAGGAAATGACTCATCTTCTGCATTTATGATCCATTTTGGATGGTATTTCAACCCGATGAGGTGTCATAGTCTATATTTTCTATAAGTAGGCTCTCTTTTATTCTTTGGGTTGGATAGTTTTTATTTGTAGTGGAGCTATTGTACAAGATTTTGCTAATGAAATCAAGGACAATGTTGAGGACATTTTGTTGAGACTCTAGTGGTATGCCTTTGACCATTTGTTTTCTCGTAAAAATCATGTCGTTGAATGTTATGTTACTCATATTTCACATATATTCTTCTTTATGCTAATTCTTATATGTTTGTTGACATAAAACATGCTTTCCATGCTATGTTTTTCATAATATTTTCATGAAATTGCCGTGCTCTTGTGATGAATGAATTCAATTTAATGCTTTTTCGATTCCCTCTCATTTCACTCTATAAAAAAATGAAAAAATTAATCATGCTTCTTAGCTTACCTATCTGGCCTCACCCTTACCTCTACATCTAAAACTTTGAAATCAGATCAAAACCCTAGACCTAGTCTCCTAACCTGCCACTCCTATCCAACAAAACTCCAAACAAATAAAAACCTTAGTCTATTGAGCATCATAACTAGCTTAAAAAAATTATATCCAATCATCACTTTGACTAAAAAGAGACATAGAGAGAGCCCTCTCTAGTTCGGGTAGGGCTATATACCCGACCTAAAGTTTGGTCTCGTGGTTACCTTTCTCCAATCCTACTATCAGCCTTAGGAAGTTGGGAAGAGTGATAACAAGAGGTACTAGCTAAACAAGAGGTGACACATTTGTTAGAGACCTTCCGTTCGAGAATTGAGGAGAGAAAAATGTTATATTAATCCAATATACTTCATTTTCAGCAGTAGAGCGCCCTCTTTCTACCTCAAAATCGTGTTTTATGTCTCGCTTTCGAGTCGAAACTACGTTCAGATTTTTTTCTGATTTTTTTTGTAAAATTTTCGTGGTTTGTCGAGAGCATTGTTTTGGGTTGTTTGACCACCGTTTCAGCCCGTATTAGGCCTGGATATGATCATTTTGTCTCTTTGAAGTAAAAAATAAGCCCCATAGGGTTTTAAAACACTTCCACCTTTTTAGGAAGTGTTGAGTCGAGTAGGTAGTCCGAGATTTTTTAGTACTTTCTACCCATTGTTTCTGTGGTCCGATCCATTATTTTTTTTAGACCTTTAAGAAAGGTTGTTTTAGAATCCAAAACTCCCTCTTGAGTTTTTTTCTCGGCCTTCCCCATTAGGGTCCCATTGTTTTCCCTAGGTTCTAAAGCTTCTTCCCTATCTTTTTGCAACATTTTTTACCTATGGTTTTTTTGTTGTTTTTTCAGCGTCATTTTCACTAGTATAGAGTCATTAGATCCCACTCCCATTGACATTATATATTATGAAATTTTTTAGTGTGTTTTGAGTTTCTTGTTTGACTCTCCTAGTCTTTGTGTTTGAAAGCCTTGTTTAGGTGGGGTTTATGCTTGATTTAATATTTATTTCACTCGCCATGATTTCAATTTTATTTACAGTTTTCAACGTTTTGTTCAACAACATTTTGGCATCATCATAAAACATGCTTAATTAACTCATCCACAATACACACTTATTTTCACACACTCACACCTTAAGCAAATGAGAGCTTGGTTCAATCTCGCAAAGCCAAGACTTAAAAATGCCACTTAATAAATCTAACTCACATAGATTAAGCCCACTTGGGCATCGTGGTCAAAACCGTTGTCAAACTAGCTCAAAAATAAAATAAAAGAGATATCAACACCTTAGAAATAAGCCACTTCGAGGGGGAAACCCAATATACATTACATGAATGAAAAATTTTTGGATGATACAAATTAAAAACCCTTTCTATACAGGAGTCCATGGAGCCACAATGTAATCCTAAAAGTGGGGCCACAATGTAATCCTAGCCGACCTAACAATAATAATTCACTAAGGGCAATAATAACAATATGGGGGTTACAAGGGTACAATAATAACAAGGGGGTTATACTAACAACAATAAGGGACTATATTTAGTAATATAGGACCTAAATATGCCCCTCTCCTTCAAAAAAGTGTTGTCCTTTACGCTTGAGTAGCTCGGGTGCTTTTGTATGTACTCATCCTCCTGCGTAGAATATTCAAAGGTAAGTTCTTCCATTTGATGAGATACTTCCGAAATTGATCAATTATGTGGCTATCAAGTTCGGTTTTCTTGACCACTTCAGGTTCTAATATGATTTTTCCTTCTCTATCAAGTTCTAGCAATATTGTTTGAACTGGAATATTTTCACCTATAACCTTCTTTAAGCATGAAACATGGAAAATTGGATGCACTCTTGAAGAAGCAGAAGCTCCAATTTGTATGCCATAGTACCAATCTTTTGCAACACCTTGTAAAAGGACCATAGTACTTTAGCGATAATTTATTATCCTTCTTGCTTGTTTGAGGGACATTTGTTTGTATGGTTGGGTAGCCTATAAAAATACCTGGGCCTCCTACATCAAAACTTCTCGTCAGAATGTCGATCCGCTCTATTGTTTCATTCGATTTTGTGCCAAATTCAGTTGTCCTTTAAGAGTTGGAGGAACTTCTTGTTGATGCTCGATGATTCTGTACTATTTTAACCTTGAATTTTCTTAAAGATGATGTGATGGATGATGATATCCATAAAGTGCCATAAATGGGGTCATTTTTGTCGAGATGGAAGGAAGTGTTATACCACCATTCAATGAGAGGTAAAATTCACTTGACCCATCAGGTTTTTTTATCGATAATACAAAACAACGAATATATCCTTCCAAACATTTATTTACTATTCTTCTGTTTTGAACATCAAAATTGAGGATGATAAGATGACATGAGCTAATTAAGTACCCAAACAAGAAAATAACTCCATCCAAAAATTCCCAGAAATGGGATCTCATGTTTCACAATAACCCTTTGGTTTCCATTTAGCTTTTGAATTGTGTCCATAAATGTAGTAGCAATTGTACTTGCTTTAAATGGATGAGATAATGCACAAAAGTGTGCATACTTGTAAGTCTATAAACTACCACCATGATGACACCCTTTCCTTCCTGACTTAGGTAAATCATGGATAAAACCATTGAAATCTCCCATTGTTACTCTGAATGATAAGAGTTAGAAGACCTGTGGTCTTAATTATCTCAAATTTATTCCCATCGCAAAACCAAACATTCCGCCACAAACTTTTGAATATCGTATTTAAGGCCATCCCAAAAAATTCTTTTCTTCCACCTGTGGTAAGTTTTTAAAATTCCAGGTGTCCTCCCCAAAGGAGAAGTGTGCAATTCCAAAAGAATATTTTGTTTTAGTTGTGAATTATTATTACAAAGATATAAGCGATCTTTGTACCATAAGGAATAATTTTTCCAACTAAATGTATCGTATGTACTAGGATCTGTCGCAACTTTTGAATGAGTGTCCACACTTCTTTGTCCTTCTTCCATTCATCTCTTGCTTTGGTTATCCAATCAAGGATAATAGAAATGCACAAAGCAATGCTTCCACCTCTTCATTCTTTCTCAGAGTGCATCTCGGGGCCAACATTTAGCTTCCCTTTTTTGTGATTATTTCAAAGTCATAACTCAACATCTTTGTGACCCTTTTTTGCTGTCAAGATAGTCTTTGTTCCAAAAAGTGTTTTAAGACTATCATGATCAATTTTTACTTGAAGTGTCTTCCATTAGGTGTTATCCATTTCTTTAGTGCATGCAGATTGCTAATATTTCTCATAAATAGGTTTCTATAAATATTTTCTCTTGATTGGATGACTTTCAAAAAGCAATGGGTATTCCTTCTTGTATTAAAATGCACACCAATTGCATTTCCGAGGCATCACATTCCACAATAAAGGCTTTAGTAGGAAGTACTAAGGGGATAAGACTCCATATAGCATTGCCTCTTTAAGATGTTTAAAGGCCTTAGTTGCTTCAGAGTCCAAGTGAAAATGCATCTTCAAAGTAATGTTGTTAGAGGTGCTATTCTCCCATAATCCTTAACAAACTTTGTGATAATGTTCTCAATCCGTAGAAATCCTCGCAACTTCTTTATGGTTGTGGGGAATTTCATTCCTTAATGATTTAATTTTGTTAGGGTCTACCTAACACCCTCACGCAGATACACATGAGAACCGATATTCAACCTTTTGTAATCCAAAGAAACATTTGGATGTTTTTTCATATAATTGTTTCTCTTGCAATAGTTTGAGCACCTTGTCAACATGTTGAAATATGATCCTTCCAAGACCTACCATAGATTAGGCATATCATCAAAAAAATAGCTTCAGCACAAATTTTCTGCTGAAGGGTTTAAAATGTGGAATTCATCAACCCCAAAATGTAGAAGGTGCATTGGTAAGGCCAAAAGGCATGACCAAAAATTCATAATGACCCTCATGAGTTCGAATGCTTTTTTTCGGAATATCTTTAGTCTTCATTCTAATTTGATGATATTCTAACTAAGACCCAACTTGGTAAAATAAATTCTTCCATGTAATTCATCCACAATTCATCCTTAATGGTGAGCTTATTGAGCTCCCTATAATCGGGACACGTGTGCCATGATCCATCCTTCTTGTGTACCAATACCAGGAGCAAAGAAAGAACTTTGACTAGGTTGAATTATACCAAATTTAACATTTCTCGCAATCATACGTTCAATTTCATTCTTTTGGACATAATGATATCTCAGAAGGTCGTATGTTTGGAGGAACACTTCCTTGAATCAAATGAATAGCATGATCATGTTCACGAATAGGTGGGAGTCTCAGTATCAAACACATTGAATGGATTTTCCAAGACTTCTTTGAGATCTCGAGAAATAGATGATTTTGATGTTGAACTTCTAGTGAGCATAATTGTACAATTACGCTCGTTGTTCTTTCTTTAGAAGCTTTGTCATGACATTAGAGCTTATTATCTTTCCGGCTTCCCGGCTATCCCCGTAATTCGATTTCCTATCCTTTTTTCTAAAAAAAAATTTCAAGAAAAGTTCTTGAAAATTAAAAGCTACCATCCCCAAAAAGATTGTAACCATTGTAATCCTAGTACAACACGCACCTCCCATGGGGATGGAAAGCATTGGAATATTCAATACATATTCCCCTACCTAATAGCTTGATATTATGGCATTTTCCAGAGAAATTTATAGTTCCTCCATTTGCAACCATCACTTGACATTTTGGTGTTGAGAGTAGGAAACAATTCAATTCTGGCTACTCAATAAATGAATAAAATTATGGTACCACCAACCAATCAACACCATTAACTTTTTCTTCTTGATATGTCCTTCTATCTTGAGAGTTTGAGGAGTGGTAATTCCACCAATGCATTACATGATATGGTAGGACTCATTTCTTCCCCTTCTAGGGTTGGTTCCCCGGTGTATATCCTCTTCTTGTCTATTTTATTCTTCCTCTTCACAATCTATGTAAAATAATTTCTTCTCAAAGACACCTATGACCTTTTAGTGTATTTGCTATCACAACCATAGCAAAGACCTTTGCTCTTTTTTCTTCCAATTGTTAGTGTCAACCTTGTAGGTTGTTGAAATTTCTACGAGTAGCAACACTCTCCTCTTTATAGAAGTGAGTGGTAGGCTTCCTTTTGCTATAATTTTACATTCAATTTTTTCTTGCCAACCCAAATGCCTCTCCAATGAATCAGGGTTCGGAAACGCTAACTTTATGTTGGATGTTATCCTTTAAAATACCTATGAAGAGATCAATCCTATGTCTCTCCTGGAATATTAGTTAATTTTATATTCAATTTTTTAAGTCTTCAATGTGCTCCCCACTAAACCCTTTTGTTTGATTTATCAATTGGCAAAAGAAGGTGTTGCTCTTTGTATCCTCATAATGTGCTATCATTTCCTCCTGTGGCAAATTGACAAAGTGACAATTTTTTTAGCCGGAGCAAAGCCATCGATACCATACAAATGTATTTTTTCAGATGTAAAGTTGTAATGCGTATCTTTTGTGGGTTGCACATTATTGAGATCAAAATATTTCATTTGTAGTATCCATGTTAATACGGGATCCTTGCCATCAAAATTCTCTACATCCATCTTTGAATGTGGTGGTTCTTCTCGCTAACATTAGAGTTTATGAAATCATGATCAGAATTTATTTTTTCTCATCATGAAGCTTCTCTTACTATATTTTCACCATTAGGAAACATTTGTTGCATCAACTTTGTCAAACCTTCCATGTCTCTGCTAGATCATTCTTCATGTTTTCCATTTTTTCATCGATCTTAGCTTCCATGTCATCCATCTTAGCTTCCATGCCAACTTCCATGTCATCCATTCAGCTTCCAAACCATTCATTTCCTATTTTCCATGCCTTCTTCAAAACTATCCAGCAACTTAGTTTCCATGCCTTTCTTCAAAACTTCCATTTCATTTTTTGTTGCTCTTTGTGATGGCAAAATTTTAAAAGCACTTTCTCTCATGGACTTTTGATATCTCATGTTGTGCATTTATTTGTCTTCATGAGCTAGTAGAGCTCCCTAAAGGCTTAATGGTGTTGAATTTTTTAGAGGCATTTTAGAACTGAGATCGATAGTTGCATATGCTCAATAGTCTTTCAATCAACTAGAAATTTTTCAAAAACAAGACTTATGCAATTTTAAAAAATACCAACCTTTTCTTGATTTTGAGGAGCTCGATATTGAAAAAAATGAATTATCTCTCGTGATTTTAAGATCTTCAATATCTGAAATTTGCTTAATTAACCCCTCTCGACCTCTTTCGAATGCCACATGTCTCGTCCCGATTTGGATTCTTCAAGGCAAAGTTATGTCCAATATCCCACAATGACCCAATTATGGACCGGTTTAGTAGTGAACTTCACGACTTGCCACATGTCATTGTTTCTCCTTTGGCTCTGAAATCGAGCAGAGAGTAAGAAAATAAGCAATGGTAATTGTGGGCCCCTTTTTACAACATTCAAACCGATGCTCGTAGAGTGAGTTACAGAAGATTTTCCCACGATAACCTCTTTTGAGATGAAATTCGGGAGCCCTAAAAAGACCTAACTTCCACAGATCATATCTAAAATATTGCTAACCAAGCTCAGGGCTTGCGATGACGTCTCCTCAAGATTTCCAGCTTCACTTTCAATTTTTTAGCTTTAATCTCGTAGAACAAAAAGTTATAGCACAAATTCCGCTAAGGACTCGTTTAGGTTAAATTCAGAGCCTACAAAAAGCCCTATCTTCCATGAATACATTCTCCGAAAATATTATATGAACTAAGATCCTAAATTCTACATGCCGTTCTCGGATTTCAACTTCCGAACCTTCAGAAAATTGCAAAGAAAAATGCCACGAAGGACTCGTTTGGGGGCAAACAAACCCTAGAATCCAAAGCTCCGATACCAAATGTTGTGGAAACTAGCTCAAAAATAAGAAAAGAGATATCAATGACTTAGAACAAGCCACTTCGAGGGGGCACCTCTGATACTAACATATGAATGAAAATTCATGGATGATACAAATTAAAACCTTTATGTATATATGGTAGATTCATGGAGCCACAATGTAATCCTAAGTAAATACAATGCAATCTCTGAAATTTCTAATTCGTTGTGGCCACAACAATTCCTTCTTCTATTTAGTATTAGTAATAATATAAACAAGTGGGGACCCTTAGTTTAAAATCCAAAAAATTAATTAGTGCTTGTTTTCAACAAAACTTACTATCATTAACTTGAGAAAATTCCTTGAAAATATTTAAATAAACTTAAGTTTATGATAACATTAAATAAATATTTTTTGAAGAAATATCGCATCCATTGCAAGTGAGTAAAAGATCTTTTTGTAAGGTAATTTTCTAAATTACGATAGCGCAATCCAAAAATATGCATTAAAATATGTATCGTATTTATACTCATACCTCTCAAATCATTAATGTGCGATAACAAAGATCGTGAAATCGTATATTGCGTAGAATGAAGATCTGATGTTTGTAATATCTTATATTTTACGATATTGCGATATTACAATTTCATATGTTACAAGATACATTTTTGCGATAATGCGATAACAAGTAACATTGATTTTGCATGATTGCTATCTTCCTATGTATGATTTATTTGCGTGGACATTACAATCATGATATTGCGATATTTCAAAGCAATCGTATCGCATTATCGCAGATTCTTAAAGCTCATCATTTAAGAAAATCTTTCCAGGTAAATCGAGACCTGCTATACGCTTTTATGTGAAGGCGAATTGATTGTCATTTTTCTATTAATGGAAAAGATTTTGCTTGATCAAGGGTTATTTCCACATTAAAGTAATATATTTCATACGCCTTCCTCAAAGCGTATTTAAAACTATCCCACACCTTTCTCATATCATTATTCTCACTGACCAGAAACCGCAGTGTACGAAGAACATAAGACTATACGAAGCAATATTCGTAGTAATATGGGCAGAGAAAGTTTCAAGTTCGGAAGTAAAGAGATGACGTCCTATATACACAGACCGCTTGAAACAAAGATGCCGGTATCACCACTTGAGGGTATGTATAATTTGTTTGTTAAGAAACCCTTTAGGTACGGATGTTGCGCTATTGCAAGCTCAAGTAATTCTTCCGAAGCATCTCTTACAAGATGGTTTGCCCATTTTTGTACCAGATAGTAGCAAGACCTGTAATTGTTCCATATACAAAGACAGAAATGGGTGTCAGATAGCACCGATATTACGTACGTGACAAATAAACCACAAGACTTCAAAGAGATCAGTCAAGCTACCCGTAGATTTAAGGCTTATGTATCATTCATTTAACCCTGTGCAACTTAAGAAACAAATTTTCAATTTATGGAGAATTTCCACAAGGAAAATGCAACTTAAGGCAGTTCAAGGGAATGGTCCAAGAGATGAACCACTCAAGAAAGATAAAACACTATGATGTAGAGTACCGGCTCTCTCACTTCTCTCGTATTGTTTTGTCGCCGCGATGCCATGTGTGCTTTTTTTGAAAAAAAGCCCGATATTAGCCACTCTTGCTCGAATGGCTTCCTTAGCTAAATGTTGTTGTTAACGCTACCATTGTGGACTCGAAGCAAAATATTGTCCATAACTTAGCCACGGCTATTTTCAATTACTTCTGGCCTAAACGTAACCGTCTTCTCTTTGAGGATACTCTATCCTCCTTTTATCTATCCCACATGTTATGGATTCAATCGTTTGCTTCTAAGTTCCCTTTAATGGTTGGTAATGGATACCCTGGATCCCTCACCCATTCACGTTTATCACAAAGAATTGAATCAAAGTTCATTCCCTGCCTTACAAAATTTTTTCCATGCATAACAGCATAAGCCCCGTATTGCAGTGTTGTATAATAAGGCTGCTCCCATGGTTCTCCCCCGGGGCTTAAGTAGACATTCTCCCGTCGCAAGATGGTTTGGGAGAAGAATTTTTACCTATGTTAGGGTTTTTGGAAGCTTTGCTTCTCCTGTTTTACCCTTGTATGTTCCGTATAAACTCATAGCTCGGGAAATCGATATCAAACCTCGTGGAGAGGGAGGTTTGACAAAAGAATTAAATGATAAAAAGAAGGCTATCCGGCTGCCAATTTCCCCGTGGTCCTCAGAATTTTCATTATTTGATGTTGGTCATGCGTTTAAGGAAGTAAACAATATTACATGTTTTACAATTGTTTAAATTCTCCAAAAGGCTATTCGATCCATATGATGTTGTTAAGAATTTCTGTACTCACCGCAACTAAAGTAAGAGTATTTTCCGGAGAAGAGGATCTTTTTGATGACATGTTTCAAGAAAATGCATACATTTAAAGAGATTTTGGCAGTAGCTCAAACACGGTTTTCCCCGTGAAGAATTTCAAGAGTTTAAAAATGTAATAAGAGAAAAAAAGGTTGACTTTCACTATCCCTCGGATAATTTTGGCGTTGTAACCCGCAAGGGAACCAACTCCCAGTGCGCCTGCAAGGCCGGGAGAAGGAAAGGTCTAAGTCAAAGTCCAAAGAAAACTTTCGAACGTTCAAAAAATTTGATAATGACTGTGATAAAGTGAAGGCTCTTGGTGAAGGATACGTCAACCGGTGACGCTCTCACAACAGTCAGCACTTAACTATCTAATGTGCTAAATATTCCCCTCTCAATGTACAAGAACCATCATTAGCACTCATTTAGACAAAGAAGAATGGGAAACATTTAATGAAATGATTAATATTGAAGGATGTAACATACAAAACTCCTACGTACAACAAAAGGTTTACACACAGTAAATAAGTAATGCCGCGTAAACAACATACTTGTACTTAAAATAATAGGAAATTCCTCTGGATATATATCTTATATCCACAACATGCGTAGTAAGAAAACAAAGGAAGAAAAGGAAATTATAAAGTGTGCTCTCTAATTATTTAACAATTGGATGTTTTATGGAAATATCCTACTATGGATCCAATTGAAAATCTTACTAAATTATCTCAGATTACAGAGCTACGCCTCCTATAGCTAACGACACAAACATCTCGAGGTATGGTTATTATTAAATGAAAAAGAAGATCAAATACAAGTTTTGCAACAACAATTGCAACAAGCCCATGCTAACAAAGAGTTACAGATACAACTTGAAAAGTTAAGGAAGAAGAGTTTCAAAATGCAAATCGGATAGATCGTAAAAGCCATTTAAAAAAGAGAAACAAATACAGACATCTCAAGAGATGCATAAAGATGATCCCAAGCTTACAGAGTTTATCTCGTATGTCTATTTTTGAATAATCAACTAATTAATAAACAAGATATATTATGCCGTATAAAATCTCACAATGGAACTCTTTTTCGTCAAGAAAGGATAAAATGACTAATCAATGTCGAATTACCACATGATTATGATTTAACTAATGAAAGAGTTACTAATTATTTGGTATTGGAAAAAGATGAGAAGAAAAAGAGCAGAGCACCAATCATCAAACAATGATAAATATAAAGAAATGCTCTTCAATAATTTGATGCACAAGATCAAAGAGGTAGAAAAGGTTATAGAAGCAATGACATAGCAACATTAATGATTGTGTAAATGAAAATTTGTACAAAGTTAATTTGATTTCAGAAACTATTCCAGGATACTCTACCACAAGCACAAAAATTGCAAACAGAGTGGAAACAGTAGTCAAGAAAAGGCAAAATCAATTCCGAAGATCGATAAAAAAGCAATTGATTTCATCGACATGTTTGGTAAAACCACATACCAATGCAAGCAATGTCTTTACTGCATCATTAATTCTCGCCGAGAAGATCGCGCCAACACTTATCGATCTGCGTTTTTTCGCGACAATTAAAATCTGAGTTTCGCCACGCCTCTTCTCAAATCACGTCGGATGTTTGCAAATTCAAAGATAAGATTTCATAAGTAGTTAGTTGTTAATTTTAGTTTTAGATTTAGTGTTAGTTTTACTTTATTTTTGCCTAGAAAAAGGACGGTCATTTAAACCGAATCCTAAATTTTTGTAATAAACTATAATTAGATTTAGTTAGTAGTATTTAAACCCTTCTCATGCATTTAGAGAGGGGTCCTGAATATTTTCAAAAACTTGTCCTCAGAACATGCACTTCTGCACCCTCAGAGGAGGTTTTGATGAATGAATGGAACGAGATTTATTGATATCTGCGTTTAATATCTGCTACTGATGTTGCACTTCTGTACTCTTAGTAGATGTTGGATTAAGAAGATATAAGTCATTATTGCTTCTAGCTCATGAGTAGAACCAGTTATAAATGGTATTTTTATCTCTTAACTATTTCTGCTTCCGTGTTAAAGTGATATTTATGTTAAGTTATTTATATATTGATGCTTGAATGCTTAAGTTATCATTTGACACTTTTGTACAGTGATAGCTATTTATTTATGCTTAATGTATGAATAGCTTATTATGTGATATGTTTTTCAAAACTGTTTCAGCTAACTTTTTATATGAAGTGGTTTATATTTATTGAATTATTTTCTTATAGTATTTGAATGATATTTATTATCGATTGCTATTCGAAATCATTTTATATCGCATAAACAAGATTACATCCTAGGTTTAGTTTAGAATTAGATATTTCTGTTTAAATTAGAATACAATTTGCATATGATTAGATTAGAAATAGAATAAAATCATTTCACTTAGGAACCATTTTAGAAAGGAAATATCTATTCTCAACACACACACACATATTGGGAAACTGGTCCCATCATCCCCAGTCAGACCCACTACACCAAACGAAAAAGGAGCTGCTAACCAAGGTCCGGACCGGGTGGGTATCCCCCTTGTTGTAGACCCGATTTTCAGGGCTTCAACATATTTGGCGCTAGAAGGAGGGCCTGAACTATGAATGGCAAGTAAATCAAAATCCAAATACCATTCTGAGAGTAAATCGCCCTCACCATCTTCCCCGACTTCTCCATCGCACATAGATTTTTTAAATCTAGAGCCAGAAGTCGAAAGAAGAACAGACACTGCTACAAACCCTGACTTTTTAGAAGAATCTGCTATTGAACCTCCTGAAGTTGAATCTTTGATTCATAAACTTCAACGATTTTCAATATCACCTCAAAGATCTGATAAATCTCAAGGCAGTGTGACTTCACAATATAACCATGCTCATCCCCTCACCAGATTATAGAGTGAAAAGCTTGGAATTCAGCCAACTGAGTTACCTCTACCTACAAGGAAGAGAGTGAGGAAATCACCTAAAGGGTTTGATAGTGAGACTCTTTCATCATCATCATCCATCTCAACCTCGTCATCGCAAAGTCAATCATCCACCCCTCCACTTCAGATTACTGTACATCAGTCCACTCAAACTTCCACCTCTTCTTCTCAAACATCTGGAATCATAACATCTTCATCTTCCTAATCACAAGTATCATATTCTACACTTTCCTCTGTTAGTAGTTCAGCGATGGCCCAAATGCCATGGAATAATCCAGGGGAATTCCTAATGCCTGCACCCTTGAGTCAATTACCAACTCATCCTGAAAAATGGTTGCCTAAGTTTAATCCTGAAGCAGGCATGCTAGCAGAAGAACATATAAACAATTTTATGCTGTCCATAAATCTCAATGGAGTTATTAATGAATATGCTGTTGTCCGAATTTTCCCCTATACCCTACAAGGAGCAGCTGGATCATGGTATTTTTCATTACCATCTGGATCTATCACTAGTTGGGATATCTTTCAAGATCAATTTTTGACTAAATTTAGTGATGATAGATCTACAACGACACTGATCAATGATTTGTCTAATCTTAGGGCTGAGTCAAGAGAACCTATCAAGGATTTTAATTCACGTTTCAATAAATTGTTAAAAAAAATTCCTAATGCTTCCAAGCCTAGCGAAGAAGTACGAAGTGAATGGTACATTTCTGCTTTACCATCAAACATAGAAATCTTTGTTGTTGATAGGGCTAACAAAACAACTTTAGCAGACAATATGAAGGAAGAAATAACAGTAGAGAAACGTATCATAGCCCTAGATAAGAAAAATGCGATAGAGGAATGAAAATCTAAGAAGATCACTTTTAAGGAAGATCCCAAGAAAAAACAACCAAAAGATCCATTTGATTTAGAAGGATTGCAAAAAGTTTTGAAAACCATGTCTAATGAAATGGTTGACATTAAGAAACAAGTGGCAGAAACATCTTCTAAAAATTCTTTCAAGCCTTTTAGAAGAAACCCTTGAACTGATCCAAAACCACCAAATGCTATTAATAATGCTGAATCAGAGGAAGAAGAAGAGGAAACTGCTACTGAAGAAACTACCGATGAAGAAGAAGTTGTAGAAGTACAAGGTATGTGGGATTTCATCCTCCTAGATGAGGAAGATCAAGAAGCATCCCCGGTTAGCACTCGAAGTAGAAATCAACTTGATCCTCCTCAATCCAATCCTAAGCCAAAGAGTGCAAGCTCATTGACTAAGGATAAAGTTGCACCCAAGAAAACAACATCAAAAACAAATCAGACTAGCCCAGTCCAAACAGATTCATCAACTCCAGTAAGAACACTGATTGTTTCAGATGAAATGGAGTATAATATCATAGAAGATATGAAAAAGACTAGGGCTAACATCACTTTTTATGAATTGAGCAAGTTAAAACACCAACAAAAGGTACTTTTGAAAGAATTACATGCTGTACCAAAAAAACCTTTGCCCGATCTTGTAATCTCTCAAGCTTCTAATGAAATGGGAAGACCTCCAGCTAATATGATTAGTAAAGTTGATCTTGAAAATATCGCTTTAATTGGAGGAAGGTCGAGATCTCATACTCCTCCATTTCTTCTTACTTATGAAGTTTTCAATAAAAAATTGCATAATTGTTTAGTGGATTCTGGAGCTTCATCTAATATTCTACCAAAATCAATATGTGCAAAGTTGAACATCCAACCAAAAAAATATGTTGTACGCATAGTCCAGCTAGATCGATCGCAAGTTGAAGTGATTGGCGAATTAAATCAGGTTACCATAAGGCTGTCATCTAATCCAAAGGTATGTCAAGTTATTGATATTTTAGTTGCAGATATTCCAGAATTTTATGGCTTAATTCTTAGCAGAGATTGGTCAGAAAAACTTCATGGATATTTTGCAACTGATTGGTCGCATATGTGGCTTCCTTACAATGGTAAAACAAATCAGATAAAGGTTGAACGAGAAAAACATCAGAAATACATAGTAACAGAACTTGAAGGAGAGAATGAACCATTTGCATATAGCAGTAATATCATTGGCAATTATTCAGTTGATTCTTTCTTAGGAAATTTCAATGCTCATACTTCACCTTATTTAGAACATTCTGTTTTATCTCAAATAGAAAATTTTTTTCAAACAGATAGTTCTAAATGTATTAATTTTGTAGATAATCCTGTAAATAAATCTTTATTTTGGAAATTATTTTTTGATGGTTCTAATTCTAATGAAGGAGCAGGAGTAGGATGCGTTTTGGTTAGTCCAGAGGGAAACACAATTATGCTGAATTTTAGAATTGAGTTTGATTGCACTAATAACACCGCAGAATACGAGGCTTTAGTCCAAGGATTATACAAAGCAATCGGATTAGACATCAAATATCTACAAGTTTTCGGAGATTCGGTAATTGTAATCAAACAGGTACACAATACTATACATTGTTTATCAGGTCATTTAAAGCATTATCAATCTTTAGTCCAAGATCTGACTGAAAATTTTATAGCATTTAATATTTCATCAATTCTCAGAATTCAGAATGCTAGTGCAGACCTCCTAGCCAACGTAGCTTCCAAACTCATTCCTTCAGAAGACTATAGCCCTGATCGATTTTCAATTGAATTAATCTTTAGACCCTCGATTCCTGATAACATTACCAATTGGAGAATTTTTAATGATTATCCTAATATTGTAAACTTTCTCACATCTGAAGGATCTTACACTAATCAGATAATTGATGAAGACCAACATGACAGACAATTGCATCAAGATAGCACCAATAATGCTATGCCAAAGTCAGTAGTCAAGTTAGAAGACCTTTATGATTTGAAAGATCGATTTAAAAGATCTACCAATTCAAAATTGAAAAGTTCGACTTTGAATTATGAATTAGTAAATCTTGGAACTGATGCCAAACCACAGGATATCAACCTAGGCCTTGGCCTAGCTCCTGAAGAAAAATTAGCATATGTTCGTTTTTTGAAACAATATAAAAGTGTCTTTGCTTGGAACTATGATGAACTCAAAACTTATGACACTTCTATCATCCAACATACTATCCCAATGATAAATGATGAAAAACTTGTCCAACAAAAGTTGAGAAAGATCCATCCCAATCTAGAAAATCAAATCAAATATGAACTCAATAAGTTATTGAAAGCCAAAATTATTTTTCCCGTCTGACATTCTAAATGGGTTTCCAATATGGTTCCTGTTAGAAAGAAGAACGGAGACATTAGAATTTGCATTGAATTTCGAAACCTTAATAAAGCCTTCCAAAAAGATAATTTTCCTTTGCCTCTTATGGAGCAAATATTACAGGCAGTTGCAGGCTCAGAATTAATGTCTTTCTTAGATGGTTTCTCTGGCTACAACCAAGTATTGGTTCATCCTGATGATCAATTGAAAACTACATTTAGAACCAAATGGGGCACTTATGCATATCAAAAGATGCCTTTTGGTCTGATCAACGCTGGTGCTACATTTTAGAGAGCCATGGACATTGCTTTCAAGGGATTAGTTAACAAATCAGTGGTAATTTACTTGGATGATATAACTGTATATTCTAAAAAACGAACCAATCATCTTATGGATTTGAAGCAGATCGTTCAACGTTGTCAAAGGTATGGAATTTCACTTAATATGGAAAAATCATTTTTTGCATTAAGAGAAGGAAAACTTCTTGGATTCATAGTATCAAAATCTGGAATTCATATTGATCCTGATAGAATCAAGGAAATTTCTGAAATACCCCTACCTCACAATAAGAAGGCTATGCAATCTTTTCTTGGCTAGATTAATTTTTTAAAGAGATTTGTGCCAGATTTTTCAAGAATTGTATCACCCTTGCAAGCAATGATTAAAAAGAATTCAAAATTCAAATGGGGAAAAGAAGAATATGAAGCATTCAATCTAATCAAACAAGCAATTATTAATGCTCCATCTTTAGCAACTCCAAATTTTTCCGATCCTTTTATTTTGTATACATTTGCCTCTGATAAATCTTATGCCGCGATACTCACTCAAGCAAATCAGGACAAATCAGAAGCTCCAACTTATTTTTTTCAGTTCAATTTTACAGGGAGCTGAATTGAATTATTCAGATGTGGAGAAACAAACTTATGCTGTTTTCAAAGAAATTAAATATTTCAGACCCTTTTTACTTAAAACCCATACAAAAATCATAGTACCGTTTCCAGCGGTAAGAAATCTTTTAGTCCAAAAAGATGTGGGTGAGAAAAGAGCCAATTGGGTTACTGCCTTACAAGAATATGATGTAGAAATCAAACCAGCAAATATTATAAGAGGTCAAGGTTTTTGCAAAATACTAGCTGGAGCATCTCTTATTTCTAAAAAACCATATGAAGAGATACAAACATATGAGGTAAGCCTAAACGATGTTGAATCATTATATGCTGATATCATATTTTATATGAAGAATGGATATGCACCTCCAAATCTCGATTACACCAAGAAAAGAGCTTTAAGGTTGAAGGCTAAACAATATCAACTTGTAAATGATGTTCTTTTTAGAATGAATTATGATTCCGTTCTTCTTAGATGTCTGGAGAAATCTGAAGCTAAAAAAGTCTTGCAGGAACTTCATGATGGGCCAGCAGGTGGACATTATGCTGGAGATGCTACTGCACATAAAATTCTCCACGCACGCTATTACTGGCCCACATTATTCAAAGATTCACATAGCTACGCAAGGAAATGTCAAATTTGTCAAACTACAACTGGAAGACAAAAGAAACCATCATTACCGTTACAACCAGTCAACATTGATCAGCCTTTTGATCAATGGGGATTGGACATAATAGGTGAGATCGTTCCTCACTCTTCTAAACAACATAGGTATATCATTACAACAACTGATTATTTTACGAAATGGGTAGAAGCAGTTCCTCTTAAGACTGCTAATGCTAAACACATCATCGAATTCATAGATCAGTTCATAATCACCAGGTTTGGTTTACCTTCCGCTTTAATGTTTGATAATGCATCATATTTTTCTGGTAATGCTATCAGACTGAATTTGCACTCAAAAGAGGTTTCAAACTTAAATATTCTGCCAATTATTATCCACAGGGAAATGGGTTAGCTGAATCCACAAATAAAAACTTAATCAGAATCATTAAGCGAACCATTGATAAAAATCATAAAAATTGGCATAAATCTTTAATATATGCTTTATGGGCAGATCGAATAACGCAGAAAGATTCTATTGGCACTTCTCCCTTTAATTTAGTTTATGGGAGAGAAGTGGTTCTTCCAACTCATCTAACAATCCCTTCTTTAGCCTTAGTCCAATATATTGATGAAGAACCAACTTCTTCTTTACAATTAAGGCAGATGGAAATAATTAACTTAGAAGAACAACGAGAAAAGGCCAAAGTAACTCATGCTCATCCTCAAGCATTAGTTAAAGCTTCTTTTTATTCAAACATGATAACTAGAAAGGATTTTCAGATAGGAGATCTAGTTTTAAAATGGGACAAGGCTCATGAAGAAAAAGGAAAACATACGAAATTTCAGCAAATGTGGCTTGGTCCTTTCCAAATTGCAGAGATCTTAGGTCCATCTACTTTTATGTTACAATATTTAACAGGAAAAAGAGAGTCTTTACCTGTTAATGGACAGATCCTCAAAAAATATTTTCCATAGGAGATCATTCTTTTATTTTGTATATTAGTTTTCTTTATTTTAATAAAACCAGTTGTTAATGGTTACATTTGGAATTCACAAAAAAGATACAAATTCTCTTTTTAGATTTTATTTCTTCACTTATATAAATAGAATTATTTTTAGAATATTGATCATTATTATTCAAAGATACAGTTAAAAGCTTTAGCCTAGAAATGATATTAGTTTCAACTTTGTAAATTTTGATAAAAAATCGACCTCTAGCAGGAAGATGTTTTGTATCAGTTCAATGAAAGGTATCTATAACAAAATGAAGATTCTCTGTAGAAAAGTTCTTTCCAAAAAACTCTACTATTGTCGTCCAGAGCTATCTTAAGGAAACAATGACTTCCTCCCCACTTAGGAAATTACAATGTTCAGGGATCAATCCAATGATACAATTTTATCTTAAAGAGTAAGAGGTCTCATCACGAGCCGGCTTATCATGATCATAGATATTATAGCTTGCTGACTTTGCTAATACTGCATACCACAACAGGGCAATGACTCAAGATTATTGCAATCAAAAGGCAAGGGGTCTCATCACGAGCCGGCTTGTTCAACAAAGTTATAAATCAAGTGAATGGCACTGTCATAAATTGGCTACCAAACCAAGACATTGTACTTTAAGGGTAAAAATAAAATGAAAACAATAAGCGCGAATATGGATTTCTCTTTGAAAATTGTATATTTCTCTAAGTGGAACACAGGATCATTGCTGGGTAATAGGTAACCCTGTCGAGGCTATAGACGCTTGCTGGCAGCAGTGCCTCTACCTACGACAAATGAGCATATTTAAAACTGATTTACAGAGAAGCCTTTTGTTTTTATCTTTTTAAACCAAGTAATCATTGATATAGATACAAGGACTAGCTTGGGGAAGTGAATAGTCAAAGTTGATCATAGAAGAAATGAAATATCATTTATAGATTAAAAAAACATAATGTACTTTGTCTTTTTATAATAAAGTTTGATTTTCTGGAAAATTTTCTGTTTTGAAAAGTTTAGAAAATTCAAAAGAAAAGCAGAGATAACTGGTTCTTCCAAGTGAATCGCCAATTGTTGTGGCCAGCAACAACCCGCCTTCTTATTTAGTATTAGTGATAATACTAAATAAGTGGGGACCCTTAGTTTAAAAATCCAAAAAATTAATTAGTGCTTGTTTTCTTTTTCAATAAAACTTACTATCATTAACTTGAGAAAATTCCTTGGAAAATCTTTAAATAAACTTAAGTTTATGATAGATTAGAATAAAATATTTCTTTGAAGAAATATCGCATCCATTGAAAGTGAGTAAAAGATATCTTTTGCAAGCAGAATTTTCTAAATTACGATAGCGCGATCCAAAACTATGCATTAAAATATTTATCGCATTTCATATCTTACACTTCAAATCATTAATGTGCGATAACAGTGATCAAAAATCGCATATCGCAGAAAGAATGTTAACGAATGTTTGTAATATCTTATATTTTACGATATTGCGATATTGCGATATTACGATTTCACGATGTTACAAGATTGCGATTTTGCAATAATGCGATTGTGCAATATTGTGATTTTGCGATGATTGCGATTTTGCGATGATTTCGATTTGCGGATATTACAATCTGCGATATTGCGATATTTCAAAGCAAATCGCAGATCGCATTATCGCAGATTCTTAAAGCTCGTTGTATGAAGAAAATATTTCCATAAATCAAGACCCGTTATATGCTTTTATGTGAAGTTAATGAATTGATTGTCATTTATTAATGAAAAAGGATTTTGTTTTGATTGAAGGGTTATTTCACATTAAAGTAATATATTTCATACGCCTTCAGCATTTAAAACTATCCCGTCACCTTTCTCATATCATTATTCTCACTTAATTCATAAAATCGCAGGCGCGAAGAACAAAAGACTATACAAAGCAATATTCAGAGTATTATGGGAAAGAAAGAGAAAGCTCCGAGTTCTGAAAGTAAAGAGATGGAATCCTTATACATAGACACTGCTTGCAACAAAGATGCTGGTATCACCACTTGGGAGGGTATGTATAATTTGCTTGAATAAGAAAACCCCAGAGTAATGGATGTTGCGGCTACTGCAGGCTCAAGTAATTCTTCTGAAGCATCTCTTACAGAGCTGGCTTGTTCATTTTTGTACCGGATAGCAGCAAGACCTAGAATTCTTCCATATACAGACATGGTGAAATGGGTGCTGGATAGCACTGATATTACGGACAGACAGTTTAAAACTCAAGATCAAGAGCTCATTGGGTCGTTTACACCAGAAGATTTAAGGCTTATGTATCATTTTCCGGAACCTCAGGCAACTTACAACAAACAATTTATGGAGAATTTTGCCAAGGAAAATGCAAACTTGGCGGAATGCACCAAGGAATGGTCCAGAAGAGATGAACCACTGAAGAAAGATAAACACGGTATGTACAATACTGGTTCTCTCACTTCTCCATATTTTTTTGCTGCTGCTATGCTATGTAGGCTTTTTGGAAAGCCTGATATTAATAAGTTTTTGCCTGAATGGTTTCCCTTATTAAATGCTGCTGTTAACGCTACCATTGTGGACTGGGCTAAAATATTTTCTGATAACTTAGCCATGGCTATTTTCAATTACTGGTCTAAACGGACTGTCTCTCAGAGGATTTATCCTCCTTTTTTATCTATCTTCTTATGTTATGGATTCAATCTGCTTTGTTTCTAAGTTCCCTTTAATGGGTTGGTAATGGAAAATTCAAGATCCCCTACCCATTCACATTTATCACAAAGAATTGTGGGAATCAAAGTTCATTCCTCATTTTTACAAAATTTTCCATGGCATAATGTTGCCTCTGTACAGAGTGTTGTATAATAAGGATGGTCCAAGGTTCTCCCCCGAAGCAGAAGTAGACATTCTCCCTGTCGCAAGATGGTTTGGAGAAGAATTTTTTACCTATGTTAGGGTTTTTGGAAGCTTTGCTTCTCCTCATGTTTTACCCTTGTATGTTCCGGATAAACTCATAGCTCGGGAAATTTCATATCAAACTTGTGGAGAGGGAGGTTTGAAAAAATAATTAAAGGATAAAAAGAAGGCCATCTGGCCACAATTTCCTGTGTCCTGCAGAGCATTTTCATTATTTGATGTTGGTCATGCGTTTAAGGAAGTAAACAATATTACATGTTTACAATTGTTTAAATTTCCAAAAAGGCTATTCGATCCATATGATGTTGTTAAGAATTTCACCACCGCAGTCAAAGTAAGAGTATTTTCTAGAGAAGAGGATCTTTTTGATGATATGTTTCAAGAAAAATGCACATTTAAAGAGATTTTGCAGTTAGCTCAAAAACAGTTTTCCCCAGAAGAATTTCAAGAGTTTAAAATGTACAGAGAAAAAATGTTGACTACTATCCCCTTGGATAATTTGCGTTTAGAACCCGCAAGGGAACCAACTCCTAGTGTCAGTCTCAGTGGCAGCTCAGATACAGAAAGGTCTAAGTCAAAGTCTGGCAAAGAAACTTCTGAACGTTCAAAAAAGTCTGATAATGATCAGGATAAAAGTGAAGGCTCAGTGAAGGATACAACTCAATCAAAAGAGCTCTCACAACAACAAACTTTAACTACTCCACAGTTAAATATTCCCCCTCTCAATGTACAACAACCATCAATTAGCACTCAGTTAGACAAGGAATGCGAAACATTTAATGAAATGATTAATATTGAAGGACAGAACATACAAACTCCTGTACAGACAACAAAAGGTTTGGTTACAGAAATAAGTGGCAATGTCACAGAAACAGAACATATACCTATTACTCCCTCCTCCGATCTTGTACTTAAAATAGAGGAAATTCCTCCTCTGGATATATTCTATAGTCCACAACATAAAGCAGTAGTAAGAAAGCGAAGGAAGAAAATGAAATTAGAAAGTGTGCTCTCTACTGATGCAGAACAATTGGATGTTTTATGGAAATATCCTACTACGGATCCAACTGAAAATCTTAGTAAATTATCTCAGATTATAGGAGCTTATGCCTCCGCAACCATCGACAAAGCATCTGAGGTATGATTATTATTAAATGAAAAAGAAGATCAAATACAAGTTCTGCAACAACAATTGCAACAAGCCCATGCTAACAGTGAAGCATAGATACAACTTGAAAAGTTACAGCAAGAGTTTCAACAAATGCAAATCGGATATCAGAAAAGTTTGGCCGAAAAAGAGAAACAAATACAGATTATCCAAGAGATGCATAAATATGATCCCAAGCTTACAGAGTTTATCTCAGAGTCTATTTCTTTGAATAATCAATTACTGCAACAACAAGATATATTATGCCAGAAAATCTCACAATGGAACTCTTTTTGTCAAGAAAGTGATAAAATCACTAATCATGTCGTAGAATTACGACATGATTATGATTTAACTAATGAAAGAGTTACTAATTATTTGGCATGGAAAAAGATAGAGGAAGGAAAAAGAGCAGGAGCACCAATCATCAATGACAGTCATAAATAAATGCTCTTCAATAATTGGGATGCATAGATCAGAGAGGTAGAAAAAGCAGCAGAGGAAGCAGCTACAGCAGCAAGCAACATTACTGATTGTGTAAATGAAAATTTGCACAAAGTTAATTTGATTTCAGAAACTATTCCAGGATACCTACCACAAGCACAGCAATTGCAAACAGAGTGGAAACAGAAAGATGAAGAAAAGGAAAAATCAATTCAAAGATTGACAAAGTTAAATTGGGATTCTTACTGGACATGTCTGGTAAAACCACACAGTCAATGCAGTGCTCTTAATTGCATCATTAATTCTGCTGAGAAGATCGCGCCAACACTTACCGATTCCGTTTTTTCGGGACAATTAAAATCTGAAGTCGGCCAGCCTCCTCTTCTCAAATCAATGCTGGATGTTTGCAAATTCAAAGATCAGATTCATAAGTAGTTAGTTGTTAATTTTAGTTTTAGATTTAGTGTTAGTTTTACTTTATTTTTTCCTAGAAAAAGGATGGTCATTTAAACTGAATCCTAAATTTTTCTAATAAAATATAATTAGATTTAGTTAGTAGTATTTAAACCATTCTCATGCATTTAGAGAGGGGTCCTAAAATTTGTCAAAAACTTGTCCTCAGAACATGCACTTCTGCACCCTCAGAGGAGATTTTGATGAATGAATGGAACGAGATTTATTGATATCTGCGTTTAATATCTGCTACTAATGTTGCACTTCTGTACTCTTAGTAGATGTTGGATTAAGAAGATATAAGTCATTATTGCTTCTAGCTCATGAGTAGAACCAGTTATAAATGGTATTTTTATCTCTTAACTATTTCTGCTTCCGTGTTAAAGTGATATTTATGTTCAGTTATTTATATATTGATGCTTGAATGCTTAAGTTATCATTTGACACTTTTGTACAGTGATAGCTATTTATTTATGCTTAATGTATGAATAGCTTATCATGCGATATGTTTTTCACAACTGTTTCATCTAACTTTTTATATGAAGTGGTTTATCTTTATTGAATTCTTTTCTTATAGCAGTTGAATGATCTTTATTATCAATTGTTATTCAAAATCATTTTAAATCACATAAACAAGATTACATCCCGGGTTTAGTTTAGAATTAGATATTTCTGTTTAAATTAGAATACAATTTGCATATGATTAGATTAGAAATAGAATAAAAGCATTTCACTTAGGAACCTTTTTAGAAAGGAAATATCTATTCTCAACACACACACACATATTGGGAAACTGGTCCCATCATCCCCAGTCGGACCCACTACACCAAACGGAAAAGGAGCTGCTAACCAAGGTCCAGACCGGGTGGGTATCCCCCTTGTTGTAGACCCGATTTTTGGGGCTTCAACACGACCTAACAATAATAATTTAAGGGCACAATAATAACAATATGGGGGTTACAAGGGTACAATAATAACAATAAGGGGGTTACACTAACAACAATAAGGGACTATACTAGTAATATAGGGACCTAACAAAAACCATATTTTTAGTTAGGTGTAGGATGGGTGGGATAGGCTTCCATCTCATATAGGTCAAGTCTATGTTCAACTCTGCTGTTGGAAAAACCTTCAAATTTTCACTGAAAATAAGGCAGTAATCCTCAATTTCATTCATAAAACCCTAGTGAAGGAGCAAGAATGTTTATGAAGTTCAAATAAATCCATATCTCTTGTTTTATATGGCTCAAGTTTCAAAAAACTTTCAAACATCTCATCTTTGTCTCACTACTTTCATGAAAAATTGAAGAATTCAGTCTCACTGTCTGATTTAAAGGATCTTTAAAGTCACCATTCACTCTCACAGTTCCAAGGGAGGTAATTTTGACCTACTGTCCTAATCAAATGAAAAGAGGGTCATTTCAAGCTTCAAATACATCTTATCTGGTTTTGAAAGAGTCATTATCCCATTTGAAAGTTTCAAAGGTGTGAAGATATTTCAAAGTTTTAAAGAGAACCAGTCTCACTGTCCCCATGAAAAAGAAGCAAATTGTGCCTTGATGTCTCATCAAGGATCTATAATTTCACCTCAAATGCCAAAGAATAAAAGGTTGGTTCTTTCCTCTGCATCTTAGTTAACGAAGCAACATGTCATTTTTTCAAGTGTAAAAAGGGTTAAAAAGTCATTGTAAATGTCATGAGAAAAGGTAAAAGTGTCATCAACTTATAAAGGGAAAGGAAACTTCATTTTTATTTCATTGTTACCCTTTCATATTTGTGAAAGAAATGTTTCTCTACTTCACTTACCCTTCCATACTCTCAAAATTTTCTTACAACCGTGAAAGAAGACTCGTGTTACGTTCCTGTGCTGAAGAGAAGGTTGGTTATTACGCTCCTGTGGTGTAAATTAACTAGTGTTACATTCCCATGGAATAGATAAGGCTAGTTGTTACACTTCTATGTGAATATAATACTTGTAAAGAAAGATGTGTTACGTTCTTGTGCAATAGAGAACACCGGTGTTACGTTTCTGCGGTGTATCGTAACTATAGTGTTACACCCTTGTGACGAATAAAATCACGGTGTTATGCTTCTGTGTGAATAAAACCATAGTGTTACACTCCTGTGGTGACAATTTCCAGTTGTTATGCTCTTGTGGTGATATTTTCCACGTTGTTATGCTTCTGTGTGTGATAAGTCTATGGTGTTGTTGAAGCCTGAAACCCTACAAACCTTCAAAGTTCGAGCTCCATCCTTTGCTATAGCCTGCATACAAGTGAAAAAAACCATGGAAAGTGACAAGAAGAGTTTCAAAGGAGGGTGACATATTAGGCTTGAGCCATTCAACATGCACGATATTAATTCTTCTCCATTGGCCAAAAGGTGCTTTCAAAGAACTCAGTGTTTAACATTTTGTGAAAAGCTTATGGAAGGGGGGTATCATCTTCATTTGTCCAGCCTTTTTGCAATGAGCTACAATATGGGAAAGGTATCTCTTACAGGTATGGAGATAAACTTATCATATGACCTAATTTCTTCCACTATAGGTATCCCCTCCCATGGAGAGAAATGGTTCAAGGGTATGGACCTAGATATTGAAAACTACAAGCACTTCATCAAGCCTCATGTTAGAGATGATCCAGAATTTATTTTTCCTTTCAAAAATATAAGAAAAAAAGTATGATCCTCTCATGATGTTTATAATGAAGTAATTTAAATATGAAGGAATATTATCCAGGCTATATAAGTTAGGTATGTGGTTACCTAAATTTTTTTATGTGGTTACCTTTCTCCAATCCTACTATCAGCATTATGAAGTTGGGGAGAGTGATAACATTCTTGGCGCTGTTGCGGGGGAGCGATTGCTAAAAATTTCCTGGGAATATTTCGTTACTCCTTTGAAATTTGGACTTGTTAGTGACAAGCTCTAGCATTAAAAATAGGCTGAATTCTAAAATCTGAGCCAAATTCCAAAATTCCTATCTTAAGCTGGCTCCTAAAATACATACCAGGTTAATCCATACCCAAATCCTCACCAATTGTGTATGATCCTGAGAGTCTTTTTAGAAAACATAAAACCAAGTCTTAGAAGGTTGGAAGAGTTGTTCCTCCACTTGTCAAATAAAATTCTTTGCCTACGAGATTTGTTCCAGAAGATTTGGTCTATGGTCCAATATTTGAAAATATTTCTTTAGAACCAAGTTTGAAATTTTTTATTTCAGAAGCCACCTTTGATCCTTTCGATTTCGAGTCCTTTGCACCATTTTCTGAATCTTTTCACTCACTCACAGCTGGTTCAATAGGTTCCTCAAAATAGTTGATTGATTTTTTTATGGCGAAAGGGGAAGAGAATAAAAATCCATTGCAGATCCTAACTGAGTATAATGCCTTGAAAAGGAATCCCAATGAGTCTGTCCAAGACTTTATATCTAGATTCAACAAAATATATGAATCAATTCCTGAGAATATTAAGCCTCCTTCAGGAATTACTTTACTTAATTATCCTGATGGTTTAGATCCCGACATGGCCTATGAGTTGAGGGAAAGAAAACCATCGACTCTTGAAGAAATGCAGAGAAACACGGTGAGCGTGGAAGAAAATTTGATCATCAATAACTCTAAAATCAAGACGGAAAAAAGAGTCACTATAAAAGAAGTAACATCCACTTCATCAAAAGGAAAATAATATACCTTGATCAATACCATGGAGAAGATGATGGATAAAATTTCCATCGTTGATCGACAAGATGAACCCTCCATTAGAAATCCCAATTTTAGGGGTCAAAATCAACAACCTCGATACAAGATCAAGTAAAGGGAATAGAGGGGTTAGGATCCATAAAGTCAGTAGAAAATTCACACTCCATTTCAACAGAATTATACTGAAGGCCCTAATGAAGATGACGGAGAAGAAATTTCTGGTGAGCACCATTTATTTGAGGAAAATCAGTAGCCTATTTTCCTCACTGAAGAAGATCAATTTTCAACAGAAATTTTTCTACCTGATGATCAGCAATTTGTATTGTCAAATGATGACATATTATTAGTGCGCATAGAAGATTATTAGAAAGGATATCAAAATTCTGTTTCTCAAGTGCAGAGACAATACAACTTGAGGAATAGGAATGTTCCTATAACCTCTAATAAAAAAAAAAAAAAAACAACGCTCAAGTAGATGCTCATCCCAAAGAAGTTGCTGCCATGAATCAAAGTAAAGACAAGGGGCCTAGTGTTCCTAATCATATTAAAAGCAACGAAGCTTCTTCCAATGATCAAAGGAAATACAAAGAAGTCTAAGAAGGAAGACCGAAGAAAGAGTCTTCACACAAAGATCGACCTGAGAATAAATATGCACCATTGAAAGAGGTAGAAAAACATTCTTCTCTTTTTTCTCTTGAAAATTAAATTGCCAAGTTCAAAGTCTCCATTCCTCTAACTAAAATAGTTAAGAATGATTAGTACAAAGTTCAAGTTGTTAATTTCCTTAGATTTGATCCAATGTCAGACATGGTTAATGTGAGTGATGATCACCCTGAGCTTCTTTTTTGTCCTACTGTTGATGGTGATTTAGAAGATAGTGAAGTCCCTCCATTTTATCTAAGCCTCAAATTCCATGAATTTATCCTCCATAATTACATGCTTGATTCTGGAGCCTCTCACAACCTCATGCCCAAGGCCATTATGGACAGACTAGGACTGGACATCACAAGACCTTATCATGATATTTACTCATTTGATTCAGGGAGGGTAAAGTGTCTTGGCCTCATCAAGGACCTAGTGGTGTCATTAGAGAAAATCCCAACCAAGAATGTCCTTATGGACATTGTTGTGGATGATATCCCATCTAGATATGGAATGCTACTTTCTCGGTCATGGAGAGCGTAGCTTAGAGGTACCTCAACGCTTGATTTTTCTTATGCTACTATTCCTGTCTTTGGACAACTTAGAAAACTATACTAGGAAAGTAAGATGAATTACATGATCAACAACCAGTAAAAGCCAAATAACCATCCTATACATGTTGTTCATACATATTTAGAGTCCTTTATCTTGTTCAATGATGAATGTTCAGTGTCTTTCTAAGATCTGATTGAAGAAATTGAAAAAAAGTTTGAATTTTCAAATTCTGTTTTAGAATTGGCAAATGTAGAAATTTGTAAAAAAGTTCCAAATGGTTTGGAACTAAGTGCATCACCTATAAAAAGAGATGGAACAATGAAAGAATTATAATATTTTGGTACAACATAGGTCTCTCAAACAATAAGCAAATTTCAACCATCCGATTTGTAGTTTTTGGATGAGGAAAGTAGTTTGTGGATTATGGACTTTGATGGAGCTTTGGGCAAAGAAGGGGTTGGAATTGGAGTATGAATTCACACCCCCTGTAAATCAGTCATTAAACATGCCCCAATGTTCTAATTTCCTCCTACAATCTGGCCTTCGAATGTTCAAACAATGAAGTTGAGTATGAGGCTTTGATAGCTGGTCTAAAAATTCTCAAGAAGCTGGGTGAAAAGAATATTGCTATATATGGCAACTCCGAGTTAGTAATAAATCAATTCAAAGGGGAATACTGGGCCAAGAATCTAAGGATATGAGCTTACCGAAATGCAGCGCTAGACATCCTCAAGAAATTTTCTAAGTACACTTTATCTTTGATTCCAAGAGACGACAATGTTATTACTGATTCTCTAGCCACTTTGGCTAGCATGTTCAAAATTCCATTATATCCTAATAAGAAGTATGAGATAAATTTAAAACACTGCCTTGCTATCCCAAATAATGTTCAGTATTGGCAATTATTTCAAGATGATAAATAGATCAAAAAATTCTTGCAGACAAAAGAGGAGTTTGTAAATTCTCAAATGGACAATCAGTGCTATGAAGATGACCAAGAAATCCATGCAACAGAGATGCAATTTCTTCAACTAAAATATAACTCCATTCCAAGAGGATTGGTACATTTGGAAGAGCTTTTTGATTAAGATGATTTTTCACGCAAACCAATCATGTTACCGACATAAGTGGGAGTGGAAGATCTCAATATTGGAACTCCGGAAAAGCCAAAAATGGTAAAAATTTCAAAATATTTGAGTACAGAAAATAAAAGTAAATGCGTAGCACTTATGTCTCAATTTGTTGATGTATTTTCTTGGGAATATTCTATTTTGAAAGTCTATGATAAGAGCATAATTCAACATACCATTTTCTTGAATATGGATCAGAAACCTTTCCACCAGAAGCTAAGAAGAATGAATCCAAAGTTGTTTCCCTCTATCCAGAAGGAGGTAAATAGATTATTCACTACTGGTATAATAATTCCTCTTCACTTTTCAAATTTGATGTCTAATCTAGTTGCAGTGAGGAAGAAGACAAGAGAGATTTGCTTGTGCATTGATTTCAGAAATCTCAACAAAGTGTCATTGAAGGAAAATTACCCACTTTCGAAGATGGACCATACTCTGCAAATGGTAGTTGGATCTTCTATACTTTCATTGGTCAATAGATACTCCGACTATAATTAGATTCTTGTTCATCAAGATGATCAAGAAAAGGTAGCTTTCACAACGTGGGGTACCTTCATGTACACCAAAATGCCTTTCGGATTGAAGAATGAAGGGGCTAATTTTTAGTGAGCAATGGAAATTTATTTCTCTAATGAAAATGATGTCTTTTTGGTCATTTATCTTGACGATATCACTATTTTTTCCAAGACAGATGAGCAACACTTGAAATTTTTTTCTAGAGATGTAGAAACTTTGGCATATCATTGAACCCAAAGAAGAGTATTTTCACTATAGAGGAAGGTCAATTATTGGGCCATATCATATTAAAAGATGGAATTAGGATAGATCCTTAAAGGATTGAGGCAATTCAGACCTTGGAATATCCAAGGAGAAAAAAGGAAATTCAATCATTCATTGGAAAAATCAAATTTTTGAGAAGGTTTGTTCCCAATCTTGCTGACACTTATGGTAGATTACTGACATGATGAAGAAAGATAGTGAAGTAAATTGGTCTGATGAAGCGAATAAATCATTCAATCAAGTTAAGTTGGCTATATCTCATGCTCCTATCATTATTAGTCTGGATTATACACTTGATTTTATCATTTTTTCATTTGCTTCAGAGCATACTCTTATTGTTGTCCTCATGCAAAAGAAAAATCAGAATATAGAACAACCCATCACCTTATTTAGTAGAACCATAAGAGACGCAGCATTGAAGTATAAAATTATTGAGAAACAGGCCTTGGCGTTAGTCAAAGCATTGAAGGACTTATGGGTCTACATTCTACATTCTCATGTCATTTCATATGTTCCAAACGTTGTTGTCAAAGATGTGCTTACACAAAATAATCATGAAGGGTGGCGATGTAAATGGATCAATGCCGTGTTAGATTATGATTTGGTGATCAAGCCCATAAATTTGATCAAAGGACAGGGCTTGGCAAAGCTCATGGCATATTCAAATATTCATGCCTTGGACATCAATTTTATTGCTGCATTATCTGAAGAACAAGATGCTGAAACATTACTTGAGGTAGCTGAAATTTTCTCTCTATCTCCTTGGTATGCTGATATAGTACATGTTTTGCAACATTTCAATCCTCCTCCCAGCTTTCCAAGTAGAAAGGCTAGATATTTAAAGTTAAAATCTCTTAAGTACTAAATGGTGTCTTATATTGGAAAGATCCAGGTGGAGTATTGTTGAATTCTTTGGCTCAAGGAGAAGTTGAAAAAATCATGATGAATTTTCATAAAGGTGACTGTGGCAGTCATCTTTATTGGAAGACTACAACCAATAAGATCTTGAGGGTGAGCTTCTATTGGCCAAGCTTATTTTTTGATGTTTATAAAACAGTCATGAGCTATCATGAATGTCAAATATTTTAGGGAAAGAGGAAGCTCTTGCCTTTACCTCTAAAACCAATTGAAGTGCAAGCACCATTCCAATGGTGGGGACTTGATTTCATTGGCGAGATTCATCCTCCATTGTCATATCAACAAAAATGGATACTCACTGTCAGATATTATTTCACCAAATGGATTGAAGCCATCCCCACGAGGCAAGCTACTGATATTGTTATCATTCAGTTTATTGAGAACAATATTCTGTCTCATTTTGGCTATCTACACAATATCATCATTGATAATGCAGCTGCCTTCAAGTCCAAGAATATTATTGAATTTTGCGACAAGTATCACATTAGGCTTGGTCTTTCGAAAACATACTATGCTCAGGGAAACTGGCTTGTTGAATCATCAAATAAATATTTGGTGAACATAATAAAAAATACTGCAAGAAAAAAAAAGGAATTAGCACAAGAAACTCACCAATGCTCTATGGGCAGATAAAGTTAGCACGAAGAGATCAATCAGCATGTCTCCTTTCCAGCTCGTGTATGGTGTTGACACGGTGTTCCCTTCTTCTGTAGTTGTTCCGGTGATAAAAATTATGCAAGAGATCGAAAATGAGACTAATGAAATTCAACAAAGAATCAACCAAATGATCCATATATAGCAGTCAAGAGATGATGTCTTTAGCCATACCTCAAAGCTTCATGAGAAAATAAAAAATATTTATGATAGGAAGACCAGAGCGGATGATTTCAAGCTTGGGGAGGTTGTTCTTCGCTAGGATTCCATGAATGAAGACAAGAGTAAACATGTTAAGTTTGACAATCTATGGAAAGGACATTACAAGATCACTGCATTCAGAGGAAACAAAGCATTTTTACTAGAGGTTCTTGAAGGGCAAGAAGTGTTGGGAGGACCAATCAATGGTAGGTTCCTCAAACACTATCTAACTTGATCATTGAAGAAGAAGTTCACTGTCATTGTACATATCATTTTAAATTTGAAGTCCCAACAAATAAGTTGTTGCAGAAGTTTGAAGCCTGAGGAGAAGGACATGAGAATTCTACATACAACTCATGTTTTCTTTCAAAAAGTTAAAAAAAGTTCCAGTAAGTTGTCAAGTCAGTTTTTTTTAGTCAAATTCATTTCCAGAATTAGTTCATCATTTTCAGTTTGTAAAAGTTTTTCAAAGTTAAGTTTTACTCCATCGCCCAATGGTAAGGCTACCTAATCTATGTTGTTCTTGACATCTCCTGAAGGAGCTTCGATCCCCAGCTGGAGCCAATGTTAACCTATGTATGTTAGTGATCAAATGAATCTTTCTTTGTTTTCCATCAAGTCATATATAATTTTTTTTACTTTTTCGAACTAGTTCTTAGGAATAATTTTGGTCACTGAAGAAGGCTAAACCATGTATGCTGCTCCTTCATTTCATTTATCATCACCATTTTCAAGGTCATCACCATCATCAGTTTCAAGGTCACCATATCCATCATCTTCACTGAATATGTCTAGGGTTAGGTTATTCCATCTCATATAGGTCAAGTTTAGGTTCAATCCCGCCTTTGGAAAAACCTTAAAATTTTCATTGAAAATAAGGCAGTAATACTCCATTCATTCATAAAAACCTAGTGAAGGAGCAAGCATGTTTATGAAGTTCAAATAAAGGCATCTCTCTTGTTTCATATGGCTCAAGTTTCAAAAAAGTTTCAAACATCTCATATTTTTCTCATTGTCTCATGAAAAATTGAAGAATTATGTCTCACTATCTCATTTAAAGGATATCTAAAGTCACCATTGACTATCAGAGTTCCAAGGGAGGTCATTTTTACCTACTATCCCAATCAAAATCAAGGAGTCATTTCAAGCTTCAAAGACATGTTATCTTGTATTGAAAGATTCATTATCCCATGTGAAAGTTTGAAAGGTGTGAAGAGATTTCAAAGTTTTAAAGAGAAGGAGTCTCACTGTCCCCATGCAAAAGAAGGAAATTGTGCCTTGATGTCTCATCAAGAATCTACAATTTCACCTCAAATTCTAAAGAATAAAAGGTTGGTTCTGTCCTCTGCATCTCACTTAAAGGACCAACATGTCATTTTTTCAAGTGTAAAAGGGGTTAAAAGTCATTATAAATGTCATGAGAAAAGGTAGAAGGGTAATCAACTTATAAAGGGAAAGGAAACTTCATTTTTCTTTCATTGTTACCCTTTCATATTTGTGAAAGCAATGTTTCTCTACTTCAGTTACCCTTCCATATTCTAAAAATTCTCTTACAACCCTCAAAGAACACTTGTGTTACGTTCCTATGGTGAAGAGAAGGTTGGTTGTTACACTCTTGTGGTGTAAAGTGTTACACAACATTTTCTCACCCTCCCTGCAATCTCCATCCCGAACATTGGAGGACCATTTCTATGACTTATGTGTATTGTCATGCCTTGAAAAATGTGTCATTACATCCATTTCCAGGAGAAGAACATTTCCTCTGTTAACTATTCCTGGAGCAGACTATACAAAACATATGATTTTGGGTCAGCTCTGGCAGGCAGTTAAGGCCTCGCATCCATAGAGAAATTAACACTGGGCCTTGCACCCATTGGTGCTCTGTCTCAGTGGATTGCTCACGCTGATATGTTTTTGGAAAGTTTTTTAAAATAGAAGTGAAGTTTCCATTCCCAACCACTTCGTGAGCGGAGTCAGCATGGGTTGTTTGATTGAATAACGTCGAACATCTTCCTTTGGCTTCTTGTTTCCTACATTTGAGAAACCTCCCAAAGGATAAGGCCTCCCTTCCACCATTTGAGGGATCCCAATCTCCTCCTCCTCTCCTATAAATACATCTCTCTCACATAGTTGCAGCTAGCTAAACATTTTTTACAATAACTGAAATGGTTGAATAGTTCAAAAATATAATATAGCTAGTGTGAGATAGAGTAGAGAGAGACCTATTATCGAGAGAGAGTCTAGGCTTATTGCCTCTCCAAGTCCAATTCCTTGATGAATTCTTGAGACACATTTTGACTAGATCCACTGAAGGAGGCTGCAATGTCAAGGCTCTTTTGGTTGTAAACTCTTTCTCTCTTCTTATTAATACATGAATGATGTTTTGGTTCCCGTTTTGCATTTGATACGATTAATCTTGTGCAATACGTTTAGTTATCCTTGACCAATTAAATAGTTATGAATGCAAGTATTGTTTCGTATGCTGCTATCATTCTTTGATCCTTGTGTAGGCACCTAAGTACCACCGCCGAAGGAACGCAACATGTCAGGATGAAGATCACGAGACTACTGCCACATCTACGACAACTGTGTTGGAACAAAGGTAAGACATCTATCTCGACTCGGTTTATTCATTAAATAGGAATTGAAGCATTAGCATGTCCTCTTGCTGCTAGACCCACCCTAGGATAGAGGGATCGCCTTTGTCCACGAAGGGGATTTACCCACACAACAAGTTGGTGAATCCACTAGGGATCAATGTGTGTTTGTCATCTCGTTGTTTGTCTAGCGTTTTTCTTTTCGAGTCAACTTTCGTCATTTCATCATTTTTCTGCATTGTCTGACCTGTCTGACTATTTTCAACCATCCTGTTCAGTCCCAGAGTGTCAAGTCTAATCTTTGCTCAGTTGTTTTTATTTTTTCCCATGGTTTTCTAGCTCGGCGCTACTTTTCTTTGAACAGTCACGCTGATTGGAGCATGTTGCTTTTGTTACAGGTGCGCCAACCACTGTTTAGCACGGATAACAACTAAACAGTCACGCCGAATCCTTTAGGATTGAATTTTGGCCTCTTTTCTGAGTTTTGTCAGTGTTTCTTGTCTTTGGATTAGTTTTTTTCTTTGCAATTAGTCTACTGAGACTGTTTTGACTTTGTAGTCTCGATCTTCTCAGCTGTTTTTCCATCATCTTATCAATGGAGTTTGTTGCCCTAGGGTTTGTAGGTGCCTTGTGCCATTTTTTCGGCTCTCTCCTCACTGAGCCTTCTGAGTTGAGTTCAAGTTACATTGATCTTTGTTGTTTCAATTCTCTGACTGATTGTTTTAGTATTTCTTTCGGTTCCTTGTGCCTTTGGTTTATTGAATGATCAATTTTGTTTTATTTTAGCTCTCCATTCATCACCTTGAGCATAGATGACATTGCTCATTGAATCGGTTCGAAAGCCATTTGTTTTCTTGGAAGAGTGCATCCCTGTTTTGACTGCGTTTTATGTTTGTATTGCATTGATCTCTTTATTTTAGATCATTACATTCGCAGTGCTCAAAAATAGTGTTTATTTTTCTTTTTAGTGTAACAGTTCATTGTGTTCCTCATTCATCTAAAATGACAAAATTTGCATTCTTTCCCTTAAACTGAAAATGAAAATTTTCTTTTGCATTAGTAGCTCTTAGCGAACTAGGAAAGAGTTTTCGTTTTCTGATTTGGTTTTATTAGATGCATTAGCGAAATTATTCTTGTGATTCAATTGATTGCTACTTTGTTATAGATTCTTATCCTTCTCTTAGCTAGCGTTCATTGAATGGAAATGATTTTCTTTTGCATGTAGTTTGCATTCAGAATTCGAGATCACATTCAGTAAGGCCTTGAAATTGCAACATTAATTCAAGATCAACCTTAAAATGAATTCAATCAACCTAAGGAAGCATTGAAACCTAACACACATATTTAGAGGTATAGGCTAGTGACGTGTTCTGACGTCATTAAACCTAGTAGCTGTCATTCGCCATCTGGCATTAGACAACACTAGCATGGACTTGTGCTCCCCGTACCATCACGTATATAAAGGGAGATCCTCATAGGTTGAAATACTTTATTCATAGGAAGTTGATTCTGCCGCCCTGTAACCGTGATACACCAAACACAACATTTGGGGAGACTGCCTGCATGTATGTCAAGTCCTTGGTCATTTGTCTTTGATTTGATCACCAAGGTGTATATTGCAGTTCACGGAAACTTGGTACACCCTCTTGCTTAGATTACCTGAGTAGTCATTTTGGTCTTTTCGTGACTCTCTAAAAGTGAAAAGATCATCGAGCACTTGTCCTTTCACTCTCATTCAACCTGAAAGTGACTAGAGTCGCCTTTTGCCTATTTCTCGACTCTTAAAATATGAAACGACAGGGTTTTGTTTCAATGTCTTAAAAAATTAACTTCCCATGAAATAATCCTGGTTAAAGTTATCTTCCTTAGTGTTTTTGTTATAAGGTTGTTTCCAATGGAAATTTTTGTGGATTTTCCAAACCCAGGAATCCCCTTCGAAGGGAATCCTGGTCCTTTTCTTGCTTTTGGGAATGTTGGTGCTCCTTACATGGCAACATTTTCCCTTCCTGGGTTAACTGTTGGCTTTCCTGTATGGTTATTTTCGACCTCGGTGGTCTTGAGTGCTCCAACCTCTGTTCAACCATCTCCTCCACCTAAACAACATCCTGTTGATTCTAAGGTGGACCTCTCACCTTCTTCACCTATTTCTTCGTCCCCATTTTCTACTTATCCTGGTGAAAGTCTGGATTCTAGTAACTAGGCAACTAAGAAGAAGAAAAAGAAGACGAAAAATAGGAAGTCAGATATACGAAAGGCCAACCCCGCGGCTATTACTCCTAAGGCTCCTACCATTGATAAACCATCCAAACTTCCATAGAAAGTCAAATTCGCATTATATTTAAGGGTGACCACCTTCTTCGAGATTGCCCTGGCATTCCCAAGGTGCTCGAAGTATGGTCCGATGACCATCTGTCATTGCCTTTAGCTTCTCGAGGTCATGTTGGTGGCACATCTTCGAATAGTATTGATAAGACTCATAAGAAATAGGGTAAGATTACAAATCCCTGTAATTTGTGTGAAGGGAATCATCCCATTCACCTTTTTCCGTACATGGACGAAGCCACGAGAGTGTTGGACAACCCCACTGTTTCTGCGTCCTGCCTTTCGGTTGGTTACCAGAAAATTTCTTTGAGTCCTCTGCTAGTTGATTCATCTTTGGTCGATCCCGCTCCCTCAGAAATTCAAAGTCACGAATCCATTCCTGACCAACCATTGGTCATGGAATCGGTCGATCTGATCCTACCTATGGTTCATCAGGGTTTTTCTGTCGAGAGTGGATCTCATACACCTCACATTCTTCTTGTTTCTTCAAATTCCTCAGACTTGGAGAAAGATCCTCCCGTCCCTGTGGTTCAAGAAGTTGCTCCTCTTGCTTTTGTAACACAAAGTGATGACCATACTATTCCTGTGGTCTCCCTTCCAAGTAGTTTGGTCACTTCTTTCGATTGGAGTAGATTTGCAGGATACCGTCTTCCTTCTTATGTGCCTTTTGAGACCAAGGTACAGGCCTTTTATATGGCCATATTGGGCATGATTATAGATGAAAGCACAACTGTTAGTATTCTGTATTCAACTACTTGGAAAGCTTTTGGTTCTGCATCGCTTGTGCCTATTACGCAGAATCTATTGGCTTTTGACAGAGGAACTAGTCAACCGTTAGGGATCCTTCCAAAGTTGCCTGTTACTTTGGGAGGGAAAATTGTCTATATAGAAGTGATGGTGGTCCAAGGCCCCTTGGATTTTAATTTAATCCTGGGGCGCGACTATGCTTATGTCATGGGAGCACTTGTCTCTTCCCTCTTCCGTGTGATCTGTTTTCCACATGAAGGGCAGATCGTGACCATTGATCAAATTTCTTTCTTTGGTCCTGATGTGACATCTGGTCCACCATTGTCTCTTCTAGATATTTATCTGTTGGTTTTATCTTCTTCGCCACAGGTTAATTATGTGGCCACTTATTCGTTTCCTTCCTCCAGTGATCGTGCAATTGTGTACCATCTACTGGGGGAATTTGATCGTGATTTCTGAGATGTTGTCCTCCCATCATATGAGACCCTCTTGGAAGCCATGAATTATTATTCTACATGATGAGTTGTTGGTGGAGCATAGTTCATTTTATTATGTCAAGCTCCTTAAAAAATGAAACAAGATGTTGTGAGGATAGTTCGTCTTCTATGCCAACCTCGTTAAAAAATGAATTAGGTCATGAATATAGTTATTTGAATGTGTCAAACTCGTTAAAACAATGAAACACATTCCTATTCAATTTGAGTCTTTGATAAGGTCTCGTAAGATCCCAGTCGAGTCTTTCCCTGATCTCGTAATAGAACCTTCACTCCATCCACCTATTAGTAACTAGTTTCCTACTCATGTGAATGGACTAAAGCTTGAGGGGCATGTACCTCGAATTGAGTCACCATGTTGGGGGCATGCCCACTTTTCAAGCGTAGTTTATCTTTTTTTCAAGCTTGTGTAAAATTAACCAACTTCAAGCAGAGTTTCTTGATTTCAAGCTTGTGTAAAAAGGAAACCATTCTTATTTTACCTCTCATGATTGCCATTTTATCAACCTGTTTTGCCAGATGAACCTTATTTTTCTCATTCTATCGTCACCATCTACTTGGCAGATCATACGCCTTCACTTGATTATTTTACCCATTCTCGAGGAACCGTTGCAATGAGTGGTCTTGTTAGCTAGCCTCTTGACCTTTACTTGTTCTGAGCAGTTCCACCATCACCGGAACCAGTTGCTACCTTTAATGCCACTCGTTCCTCCAGGAGGAGTCAATTTTCAGCTCTTTTCTAACTCTCAAAACATGAAAATATTGTCAATACCTTGTCATTTTGAACTCGTTAAAGGATGCAAAACATTGTTTACCCAGTATAAGTTTACCCCTTTTTCGGGTTGGGATAAACTATTTATGAAAAAGGAATACCTTAGCCAATCATGACTAAGAGGTTCTCTCATACTTTGTTTTCAACCTTTTTGGGTATGAGGGACTATTTATGAAAAGGGACCTATTAGAATTTTCTTTTCCACTTCTTTTCAAACTCTCTAAACATGAAAAGATGTCGAGTTCTTCCTTTGTCAGATTCGTTCAAACTTAAATGACATCAAAAATCGTCACCATGACATAACTGAGTTCCTCCTTCCTAGGGCTCGTAAAATGTACTAGGATGGATTTGTCCGAAGGACAAAATTACATGACAAGCATATGCTATCCCCTTCAAGCTTGTTTCCAAAAATAATTGGGGTACTCGCCAGCAATGGTGGGGGAAAATGGAACCAATTCTCAGTCGTGTCGGCAGTATGTCTCTCTTGAACATGACACTCATCTGCATTCGTGTCGGGTTGGTAACATCTCATTTCGTCATTTTTTCCTCCATGGGTTTGGGTAATTTGTTTTGACCTCTCATCTGCTCTTTGCCACGTCATCATGACCTCAGATCCTTTGATGTCAAATACTACCAAATTCCGGAGTCGTGTCACTGATATGTTCAAGAGAAGTTTCTTTTTGCAGTTTTCAACCTCTGATCCTCTTTTCGATCCTAATTCACTATCATCTTATTCCTCTGTATCGTGTCGATGATGAGGGAAACATTATGGTCGTCCTTTGACCAGGTCACTTCTTGTCGACTTCAACTCATTATCCAGGAAGCCGCTCTAGAGACTCCCTTCCGGTACCTTAGAGCTTGCATGCCTCAATGGCAAGTTCTTCACATTCGATGAGGGGTCATCATCATTGGTCTTCGATCGAGTGCTTCTGTGGGTGTTCAACTCCAGATCACTATTCACATTCTTTGGATTGTACTAGTTGTACCTTGAGATCCATTGTCATTATTTGTGGTTTCTTTCATGCCTGTTAACAGCTTTCATCATTGGCTAGTAATCAGGTGACTTTCTTGCATGTTCGACTTCAGCTTACATATTCGCATGCTTGAATTTGTACTTGTTTGGGTCGAGATGGAGCGCAAGACCTTGGGTTTTGTCTGATAAAATCCAGGCTGCAAGATATTTTGGTTTATCTTGACTATATGCATGACTCTTTTGAGTGGATGGTTGCGAACATACCTGAGTCTATTTATTGATCCTTCTTGCTGGATGGTTGCGTCCATACCTCAGATCTCAATTTTATATGCACTATATTATGGATCACTGCACCCATGCCAGATGTTCATGTATCAGAGTTATCAGTTGTACTTGTACTTGCAGGTCTTTTGACGGTGGTGTTTGGTTTGAACGCATTCTCGCAAATCATTTCACTCCTCCCTCTCTCTCGGACCTCATGCTTTAGGGGGCATTTGTTACACAACATTTTGTCACCATCCCCACAATCCCCATCCCGAACATTGGAGGACCATTTTTGTGACTTCTATGTATTTTCATGCCTTGCAAAAAGTGTCATTGTATCCCTTTCCATGAGAAGAACATTTCCTCTGTTGACTATTCCTAGAGCAGACTATCAAAAACATATGATTTTGGGTCGGCGCTAGCAGGCAGTTAAGGCCTCACGCCCATAGAGAATTTAGCACCGAACCTTGTGCCCATTGGCGCTCTGTCTCAGTGGATTTCCTGCACCAAGCTGTTTTTGGAAAGTTTTTTAAAATATAAGCGAAGTTTCCATTCCCAACCACTTCGTGAGCGGAGTCAGCATGGGTTGTTCGATTGAATAATGTCAAGCATATTCCTTTGGCTTCTTGTTGCCTACATTTGAGAAAACTCCCAAAGGACAAGGCCTCCCTTCCACCATTTGAGAGATCCCAACCTCGTCCTCCTCTCTTATAAATACATCTCTCTCACATAGTTGCAGCTAGCTGAACATTTTTTACAATAGCTGAAATGGTTGAATAGATGAACAGTCTGATATAGATGGTGTTAGATAGAGTAGAGAGAGACCTATTGTCGAGAGAGAGTCTAGGGTTATTGCCTCGCCAAGTCCAATTCCCCTAAGAATGCTTGAGACGCGTTTTGACTGGACCCACTGAAGGAGGCTACAACATCAAGGCTCTTTTGGTTGTAAACTCTTTCTCTCTTCTTATTAGTACATGACTAATGTTTTGGTTCCTGTTTGCATTTGATATGATTAATCTTGTGTAATACATTTAGTTCTCCTTTACCAATTAAATAGTTATGAATGCAAGCATTGTTTCATATGCTACTATCATTCTCTGATCCTTGTGCAAGAACTTGAGTACCACCACTGAAGGACCGCGACGTGTCGGGATGAAGATCATGAGACTTTTGCCACAACTATGACAACTACGTTGGAACAAAGCTAGGAAATATATCTTGACTTAGTTTCATTCATTAACTAGGAATCGACGCATTAGCATGTCCTCTTGTAGCTAGACCCACCCTAGGGCTAGAGGGACCGCCTCTATCCGCAGAAGGTATTTACCTACACAACATAAAGAAACCAATGTTACACTCTAGTGGAATGGAGAAGGCTGGTTGTCACACTTTTGTGTGAATATAATACTTGTAAAGAAATATGTGTTATGCTCCTGTACAATAGAGAACATCGGTGTTACATTTTTGTGGTGTATCTTAACCATAGTGTTATGCTCTTATGGTGAAGAAAATCATGGTGTTATGCTTTTGTGTGAATATAAACATAGTATTATGCTCATGTGGTGTCAGTTTCAAATTTTTATGCTCTTGTGGTGATAGTTTCCACGTTGTTATGCTTTTGTGTGTGATAAGTCTATGGTGTTGTTGAAGCCCAAAACCCTACAAACCTTCAAATTTCGAGCTGCATCCTTCACTATAGCCTCCATACAAGTGACAAAAACCATGGAAAGTGACAAGAAGAGCTTCAAAGGAGGGCACCATATCAGGCTTTATCCATTCACCATGCACGAGATTAATGCTTCACCATTGGCCAGAAGGTGCTTTCAAAGAAATTAGTGTTTACCATTTTGTGAAAGGCTTATGGAAGGGGGGTATCATCTTCAATTTTCCATCCTTTTTGCAACCAGCCACAATATGGGAAAGGTCACTCTTGCATTTATGGATATCAACTTATCATTTGACCTAATTTCTTCAACTACAGGTATCCCCTCTCATGGAGAGCAATGGTTCAAGGGTATGGACCTAGAAATTGAAAACTACAAGCACTTCCTTAAGCCTCATGCTAGAGATGATCCATAATTTATTTTCCCTTTCAGAAATCTTAGAAACAAGTATGCTCCTCTGATGATTTTTATAATGAAGTACTTTACATGCGAAGGAACATTCTCCAGGCATTTGATTCATTTACCAGAGTTAAAACACTTGATTTGCCTCATTATTTATACAAGAGATTGATTAAGATGGATGAGAAGGTGCAGAGTAGAAGGGACTATAATCATACTAGTATCTTTCATCATGGCCTAATCAAGATCATTTTTTTGCATCACTTGTCCTCCATAAACATGACCTAGGAAGACTTCTTGGAAATATTGTCAGTAGCGCTTTATGTATTGCATGTTACATCATCACCACAACCAATGGATATTGGCTCTTATAGCATGCCTATTTATCTTTTATATGTCCCTAGGGTTGTGGGATTTTCTCTCACATATGAGAGAGTGAAGAGACAAGTTTTTGTGCCTAAGTCTACCAAGAGTTTTCTTACACTTGACACCCATGTTGAGAAATGTCAGATAAAGGAGTAGCCTCTCTTACATCATCATGATGAGTTAGTGCCATTGGAGGCCGAAGTATCATAGCATGAGGAGGTCATATCAATTGAAGACATCATCAAAGAGAAAGGTAAAGAGATAACAGAATTGAAAGAGGCCTTCTCCATTGCCCAATCCCAAATTACTTTGCTTTAGTGGGAAAATTTTCAATTGCAAGTGAATCAACTCCTACAAAGTAAATACAAATAAGACATGGACGCAAACCACGAAAAAGGCTAGATTTTTTTTTTTTTTTACCAAATGAAGGAGATGGAGGTTGAAACACACACAAAAATACCAAGAATAAGAGGCCTCCAAAGGGCATTGGAGCGAGAGAGACAACAAATTCATCAATCTGAAGAGTTGAAATTTGATCAGCTCATTGCCATGGAAATCAATGAGGATAGAGATACTCGGTTATAAAGAGTTAATGAGAATCTAGAGAAGCTATTGAAGAAGGCTAAAAAGGATAACAGGCTACAAAGGCACAAGATAAGTCATTATCGTACCAGGGATACCATTTCTCAAATAAGGCTGAAACAAGTGAAAAAGAGGCTTAAAGAGGCACAAATGAAGCTCATGGAGAAGGAGAGCCTGGATTTATTGGCTAAAGCTTCATTAGTTGTGTAGAATATCCCTTACAGGTATGAAAGAATCAATTTTGAAAGCTTTGGAGAAAATTTGGTATTTTAGATGTTTTTTTGTAGAATTCTGGAAATTTCTCATTGCAGAAGGGTAACAGACACTTATGACTTTTTGTTTTGGAGGAATCCAAATGGTTATTTATTTACATGGATGGATGTATTTTGATTAGTAAATCATAGATCAGGATCCCTCATGGCATGAAAAGATGCAATTTGGGAGAAAAAGCTCAAAAACCACCTATTTTTCATGTTTCTGCCTCCTTTTTGGACCCTCTGTTACACTTTTGAGCGACCCTGGGAGAATGGATGTTTGAAGGCATTATCATGGTCCATTTTGAAAAAATAAATATGTTTTGGAAACTAGACACACAGGGCTCATTGAACATTTTTTCAGAAGTGGATTTGGACTTCTCAAACTGCCTCAAAAGTGCCTCCAAAGTTCTGTTACTCTTCTGCAAATTGTTTTTAAAATCTTCAGTCAAAATTGTCACAGATTAGCATTGGATTCCCTCATGACACTTGTCAAGCTCATAAATGGTCACAAATTCAAGGATATGATTTGTCATTATAGTTATTGGGTTTTTTTTAGCTTCTTACCAGGAAGGAATTTGTAATCAATTTAAGGGTCAAACACTCCTGGTTTATAACTAAGATCCAAGGAATGGTTTTTAACCTCCCTAGAAACTAGGAAATGACTCATATTTTGCATTTATGATTCATTTTGGATGGAATTTTGACCTAATGAGGTGTCATGGTATATAGTTTCTATAATTAGACTCTCTTTTGTCTTTTGTTGGGTTGGATAGTTGTTATTTTTAGTGGAGCTATTGTACAAGCTTTTGCTAATGAAATCGAGGACAATGTTGCAGACATAGTGTTGAGACTCCTGTGGTATGCCTTTGAGATTTTTTTTTCTCTGTAAACTCATGATGTTGAATGTTATTTTTCTCGTATTTCACATATATTCTTATTTATGCTAATTCTTATCAATTTATTGACAAAAAAAATGCTTTCCATGCTCTATTTTTCATAATATTTTCATGAAATTGTCTTGCTCTTCTGATGAAGGAATTAAATTTAATGCTCATTATGATTCCCTCTCATTTCAATATATACAAAATGACAAATTAATCATGCTTATTAGCTTAACTACCTGGAATCACCCTTACCTCTACAACTAAACTTTTGAAATTAGATCAAAACCCTAGACCTAGTCTCCTAACTATCATTCCTATCCAACAAAACTCCAAACAAATAAAAAATTTAATCTATTAAGCATTATAACTAGCCTAAAACATTGTATCCAGTCATCCCTTTGACTGAAAAGTGACATAGAGAGAGCCCTCTCTGGTCCAGGTAGGGCTAGCTACCTGACCTAAAGTTTGGGCTGTGGTTATCTTTCTCGAATCCTACTGTCAGACTTAGGAAGTTGGGGAGAGTGATAACAAAAGGTACTAGTCGAACATGAGACAAAAAATTTGTTAGAGACCTTATGCTCGAGAATTAAGGAGAGAAAAGTGTTATATTCAGCCAAAAAACTGCGTTTTCAACTTTAGAGCACCATTTCTGCCTCAAAAACTACATTTTTTGTCAGTTTTAGGTTAGAAATTGTGTTTCGTTTTTTTTTTTTCTTTCTCTGAAATTTGCAGGGTTTGCCGAGAGCACTGCTTTAGGTTGTTTTGTTTCAATACACTTCCACCTTTTTAGGAAGGGTTGAGCTGAGTAGGTAGTCTAATATTTTCAGTACTTTCAACCATTGTTTCAGGGTCTAGTCCATTCTTTTTGCAGACCTTTAAGATAGGTTGTTTTGGCATCCAAAACTCCCTATTGAGTTTTGTCTGGCCTTCCCCCTTAGGGTTCTATTGTTTTCCCTAGGTTCTAAAGCTTCTTCCCTATCTTTTGAAACATTTTTACCCTATGGTTTTTTGTTTTTTTTGTCTGCAACATTTTCAGTAGTATAGAGTCATTAGATTAGATCCCAATCCCATAGACATTAGATCTTATAACCTTTTTAGTGTGTTTTGAGTTGGCTGTTTGCCTCTCCTAATCTTGCTGTTTGAAAGCCTTGCTTGGGTGGGGTTTATGCTTGATTTAATATTTATTTCACTACCATAATTTCAGTCTTATTTACAGTTTTTAGAATTTTATTTCAAAAAAAATTTGGCATCATCATAAAACATGCTTAATTAACTAATCCACAATACACACTTCTTTTCACACACTCACACCTAAAGTGAATGAGAGCTTGGTTCAATTTTCCAAGCCAAGACTTAAACATGCCACTTAATAAATCTAACTCACATAGATTAAGCCCACTTGGGTATCAGGGCAGGGCCAAAACAATCTTTGTAGTTAGGTTTAGGATCGGTGGGATAGGATTCCAATAACACCCATCGATCACATACATTGATACATAGAAAGTTGAGTTAATAGTGATCTTAAAATCCTTCATCATCACAAAGACAAAGCTGAAGTGCATTAGAAACCTGTTTCAGAGGGGTTTAGGCTAGGACATCGTGTGAACGGTTCTCCTCGGGGCTACCCAACCCGTGGTAGGGAATTATGTGCATTTTCTGATTTACCAAGAAGCTCAAGACTCGACCACCCCCGTGGGGCGAAGGTAACCTTAGTGGCCTATCTTAGGAAAATTTCTTATAGGATTGGCTGTGGGAAGCAATCTGCTCTCTACCCTACCTTTCTTTGGGTGGCTATGCATTGCAGGGATGAGATCCTGTGAGCACGAAGTTATTTCAAATTCCATCTAAAATAGTATATTCTAGGCTTGTTTGAGGATTTAGATAACCTTTAAGGTAGAGGCCATTTTTCTTTTGATAGGTCCTGCTTGCTTGCATTAGAGTAGCTCATAGAATAGTTAGTTTTCACTTGGCATCACTGCCCTACGTGTTTTCTTGTTGTTTTTTACTCTTCTATCTATATCATTCTTTAGCCTTAAGTGCCATGTGTGTCTAAACATCATTGCGTCCCCTAGGCATTTGTCGTGGAGAATCTGAGTTCTCCATCCTTAGTTTCTATTAGGACATATTACTCTGTCCCGTCAGGTTCGAGTTAATCCTCATATTCGTCCATCGAGTCCCTATTCTGATTCTCATTCTACTGATTCATCGAGTTCTTCCTATGATTATGTTTCTTCTCAACCTCAAACCGCCACCATGTCAGGCACCAACGTAGGTGCATGAAGCCAAAGTGGTAACCTGGGTCTCAATCTGTGTAATACCAGTAACAAAACCGCTACAACTACGGTTACTGCTACTCCATTTCTCCCCTTTATGGCTGGTTTAAGTCTCCCAGATTTTAACCAAATAATCAACAATCCCATTCTCCATGATGTTGTTTGGCTAGCTATGCCAACTAAAATTCCTTATGACATCCCTAAGATTTAGGGAAATCGTGGAGAAGACCCCACCAATCATGTTTGCTCCTTTCACATGTGGTGTTCATCAAACTCTTTCACCGATGACTCCATACATCTTTGATTATTCCAACGCATGCTCACTAGAGATGTTGCGAAGTGGTATATATACCAACCCTCTTCCTCTCATTCGAATTTTGCGACTCTTACTAAATAATTTCTATTATATTTCTAGTTACCTCTCCATTATGATACCAGTACCGAATTATTGACCGCATTCCATCAAAAAGTTTCCACCTACCTTTCTTACCATGTACAAGAATGGTGTAGAAGAACAAGCTTGTGTTGAGCTCATGCATTTGATGACCATGTCTATATGGACTATTTTCTTAGAATTCTCTTAACCCCCATAGGAAAATATGTCACATATCACTTTCCTTAGACCGAGGAAGAAGCTCTCTAGATAGCCTTGAAATATGACTTGATTTATGCCCAGTCAGGTTATGTTTATACTGATTTACCAGACCTCCCTATACCTAGTGGTGCCACTACATTGAGGGCACCTCATGCCAGATATGGTATCGTTGGATCCACTTACACCCATCGCCATCTGCTCCTCCTCAGACGAGTTATGTTCAACCTCGAGGGGGGGGGGGGGACCAGTTCCTCCAATACCTATCCCCCTCCTCCATGAAACTTGTATCCCTGTCAAAGTACGCCTTATGCATTTTCCCAACCACATCAATAGATGCCAGGGCCAACTGCTGTTCGACCTGTTTACCAGAATTTTTCCCCATATCCTTATTATCCTTATGCACCGCCAAGCGCTCCAGCCCCTCAGGCATCAAAAACTCAACATTCCATACCTCCTTAATAACTTCCACAACAACCATCTCCTCCTCATGGTCAAGTGTATGCTCAGCAGAGTACGACCAGTCCCCATCATTCAAAGAAAAAGAATAAGGGGAAAGGCAACCATAACCAACAAACGCAGGGTAACTAAGGTCGAAAAGGTACTCAACCGAATGAACCCCAGGCGAATAGGCCAAATACCATGACCCAGCACTAGGGCGATCTGTCCAAGTAGAACAAGACTATTCATATGAATAAGCCTTGTGCATGTTGTGGTGTATATTTACATTACACACATGATTGTGCCCTTTTACCCTAAATGCATCAAATCTGGGATGCACAAGAAGCCTCTCGAGGACAACATCCCATGGTGTTGCTTCCTCAGACCACTGTTCCACCTCAACTGGCTCTACTATCTATTCCTTTCCCGCAATAAAGATACCACACTACCCAACCTCCACAACGTTAGAACTTAGGCCACTCCTCCACCTTTGCAATCTGGTCACCCTGATTACCATATTATCATGATGAACCATGATGAGTTCAATACCACCCAAGTCAACCTCCAGACCTGGTCGTGCTAGTATGACAAGAAACCTGCTACGTCTGCGGCTGAGATCCAAACCAAAGTGTCTAATGAGTCTATATTGACGCCAAATGGTCCCTTATAGATCCCTCAGCCTAAGGCATAGGTCATACCAAATATCCCCAAAGGTCCATTATGTTGTAATGATGCTTCAGTCAAATCTGCCCACACATACAACATAGTAGATGACTCGACGCAGTCTCCTACCGCCATGTCAATGCTGGAAGTTCTCCATACGTGCCCATCCCAAAGGAAATATCTAATATGTTCTTTGGATGCTGTGGACCCTTTCAATGATCACTTAATATTCTTTGATGATGACAAGTTAGAACATCGTCCTCTCCCCTCATCAGTTGCTTTCCAAATACCAATCACCATTAGAAATTCCATTGTCCAACAACGTATTATAGACGAAGGCACCTCCACATGTGTGATGGTAGCCAGTGTTTGGAAAAAACTTGGTTCACCTGATCTTTCCTCGTCCACTATTACTTTACGTGCATGGGATGATCACCCTTCACAAACCCTTGGCATGTATCACAATTGTCCTATCACAGTTGCTAGCATGAATGTTTGCATTGACTTAGAAGTCATCAATTCCCCCTTGGATTATAATATTCTTTTGAGTCCTAGCTATACCTATGTGATTTCATATGTCGCATCTGCAGTTCACTGTAAGATGTGATTCCCCCATAATGGAAAGATCGTCACCATCGATCAGTTGACATATTATGATCCGAAGTCTCAGACATCACCCCAGTCTACCATATCATCAATGACTAAAATCAACCCATTTCGTCTCTCACCAATGTCTCTCCAGGAGTCTTAAAATACTCCACATTTCTTGGTGCATACTATGGCCCACCTACTACCCATTCTGAGCCCAAATCGTCATGTGTTTGCATGTTGAAAGTGTCACGGGCTACTCACAAGTGGTCTGATACAACCATTCAACAACCAACACCCCTGAAACCTATTTTTGTTCACTTGACCAAGCCATTAAGATCAACTCCTCAAGGACCTCCTCCTTCTACTGGTGTCTCTCCCACTCCTTTTCAACCAGGAACTATTCCTCCAGGACTTAAGCTTTTGGGAGCTGTTCCTCTAGGTCATTATCCTATAGGTCAGATATCATTTTTATTTCCTCCACCTGGAATATTTTCAGTTCTTGTCATGGCTACGTTGAGTTTACTAAAAATGACCTTGGGGATCCCAGTCTGGAACATAGATCCCCCATAAAACACTCCACTAGATCAACTTAAAACATATACTACTTTGACCCCAGTCCAACAAGTCGCTATGACCACTTCTTTTGCTTCAGTTCCACATCAAACTCAACAGGAACCCACTCTTGTTACGAAAGCATCTAGTGAGGGGGGAAAATCCAAAAAGAAGGAACCCAAGGACAAGGCTACTAAAACAACTCGAGATCCACCTAAGACTCTAAAGCCTACTCCATCGTTTTATTTGTGTGATGTTGTTGGGAATTCCACCAATAACTATCCGGAACTCCCTCGTCTCAAAGAGGTGGTCAACTATAAATTTCCTAACTTACATCCCAAAGGTCCATGTTACCTTACCTGAGTCAGCCAAGAAAAACAAATCGTTACACATGAATCACCCTTGTGCTTTGTGTGACAACTTTGGAAACTACTCTCATCACTGTCCCTGTCTCAAATATTTTGATGTTACCCGTTAGGCACTTCGTGAAATAAAGGCCACTCATAATGAAGTCACCACTTCTTCAGTTGTAGATTCTGGCACCATTATTGAACCAAAACAGGAACCACACATTGTGATTCCTCCTCCTGATGTCAAGATGAAAGATAACATTGCTACCATTCTCTACTTGTCGTCATCCATGGGATCCTCATCTGGAGACTCTTTTGGATTTCTTCATATTGATTTGGTCTAAACTTCTTTGTCGAATGCTCAGGTCTCAACATCAGTAGATATTCCATCTACTAGTCATTCGTCCCCTCCTGTTTTCAATGTGCATGTGAACCTTATCTCTCATGACAATGATTTAGGTGACCCATCCACATCAAGTGGCTCTTCTTCCTATAGTCTTCCAATCTTCCATTCATATGAAGACATCATGGAAGCCATGACCACCCCTAATTATCCTTGGGACGATATGCACCATCGTGCTTATTTCCTTCTGCAATAGACCCATGACCAATATGTTTTGGAGTCAAAATAATTCATCCATAGTGAGGTCTATTGGTTCAATAACCCCTTACTTTGAACCCATGCATTCGAACAACGTACATATTGTGGCCATTACATTGACACCCAATGTTTGGGTAAGGGGGCACCCATATTTGAGAGTCCAGGAGAAGAAATTCTCCCTAACCCTCCTAGTGCATCTAGTAGTGTCAACTCTAGTAACATTATTATTCCCCATTTAGAAGAACCGCTAGAGTCTCATATTAATTCAGATCAATCTAGGGATGATCCACTTAATAATTCCTTCATCTTACACCAACAACCTAATCCCTTAGACATTGTTGTTTACCAACCATAGTGTTTTCTGGGTGAGCACGAGTTCATTATCTCTTAAGCCACTCTTTGGTATAGTGACACCATCTATGCGAGCCCAAAAATTCAGTCCATTTGATTAATATATGTAGTGCCAAATGAGATTTTTAATCCACTATTTCCTTTCTCTAACTGTATGTATCCATTATTCCCACAAGAATATAACCATCAAATAACCAAATGGAAAACCACAACATAAAAATGTGTTTAGAATCCATTATTATAAATAAATTTGGCATGTCTATAACATGTTTGGGGCATCTATGCCCCTATATATTCTCACCATCCTCTTGAGGATTTAGTGCCTATGGGACTGACTGCTTGAATCCATTATTTCAGCACTTAGAACACCACTCCACAAACTCCTCTAGCTAGGGGCATCATTCCCACCTTTGCATACCATATCACTCTCCTCCATCACATATGCTTGGGGGTAGTATCCCATGCTTGGGGGAAATATCCCATGCTTGGGGGCATGATGGAATCCCTAACCACCTTATCCCATGATTAAAATAAGACTGAGCATAGACCCCAAATATCTAGGCATGGTCGATTATCCGTCCATTCCTTGGATAGTTTTCCCTACCAGCCTCTCCAACGAGCCATATACATACATCACATATCGTAGATGCTTGATACCATATTTTCAAACATTATACTCTATGTGATACCACACTTACCACCTAGTCCCCGTGTTTGACTTAGTGGGTGAGGATGATCCTACTTCTATAGTAGTTCATTCTTGTATTCTTACCTTGATTCTTCAATAGGAACCATACTTCCAAGAAGAATTAAATCCATTTTATACAAGTAAGGTAACATACCTGAAAGTTGTAAATCTTGAGTTTTCTGGTTGGTTTATCCGCTACAGTCTCCACAAGATTTAGGGCCTCTTCCTCCTCTCCAAATTCACCGCAACTCACTTAGAAAATGAAATAAAATTGGAGAAAAAAAACCCTTTTATAGGAAAAGCCCTAGGTTTTCCATAGCCCATTGCGACCAAACAATAGCTCAGTTTGACGAACCATCAACACTATTGGAAATATCTCACCGAGTAATATAATGGGTCTTTCTTTGTTTTTGGTAATTTGACACTTCACCAAGAAGCCATTTTTTCCATGAAGTTTCACTTTGCCGCCAATTTAAACCAAATTTCTTCATATGAGGCAATTTTAATTCGGTACCACTTTTCCTCAGAACTTGTCACCTCATGTGTCAATTTTTTTCATGAGTAACCATTATTTGCTCATGTTTTTATCGCCCCCCTGGGCCTATCCTGTGTGGCAACATCATTGAGTCAACCTTATTCAAAGCATTGGAGATGATTCATCCTTGAATTTATGGAGTTTGTCTCGAGTCCCATTATGTCCTGTTACAATATTCCATCCATCTTTGCATTGCATTCATACTATTTTTCCCATTTTTGGCCTCTAGCTATACTAACCATCATCATCCCCTCTGGAATCAAGTCAGTCGTTGTCAGGTCAACCATGAATTTTATTCCCTGACAAGGGAAGTACTAAGTTCACCTCTTAGTTTCCATCCTTCCATCAATATCCTTGGTGTCAGTCCATCAATCAGTTTCCTATGATCCCTCATGCCTTAGTTGAGGATCCATTATTTCCTCAACTATGGCAGGCTCTCTTGTGTCGACTTCAACATTTTCATTCCAAAAGAACGTTCTAGAGGGCGGTGAACCTTGGTTCCAACTTTCATCATTGTTTGGTTCCTCAGATCAAGAAAATGGAATCATAATTTCCATTTAACTTGGTTGTTTCTCATGTGCTCGACCCCATCTCATTATCGCATGATTGATAATCGTACGCTTGATGGTCTGGTGATCCAACATGTTTTACCAGTGATTCCAGGGTGTGTGTGAGATGTTTCATACCTCATGAGGGGGTGGCCCTTTAGGTAGCCCCAAACATGCCCGGATGAACTCAGATTATTCTCTAGCCTTAGATTCAGTTCCGCATATTTGATGGGTTTGGTTCCATCTGCTTCCAACACCCACAACATGCATGTTTCATTCAGATGATCCATTTAGATCTTCATTTCCCTTTCCTATTTAGCAGGGATTCTTTGGTTGTGTTCCCCCCTCCCCATACATGATGGAGGTGCATTACGTCTCATGTACTCAGATGTTATTGTATTCAGTCCTGACCCATCATTTTCCAGGTGCATTATGTATCTGGGATTCATTGTATTATTTTCTGGCCCATTGATGCCAGAATGTCATGTATCATGTATCATTTACTTTGTAGCTCAGTCCCACATTGCTAGGCTCATCATTATTCTTTATACTCAGTTATCTTTCTAGTATGGGTATGCCTCCCCCACCTCATTGAGAACATTTACTCCATAATAAAAGGAGACTTATGTAAGTCAGTAGGTCTCACCCCCTCTATTTCTCTCCTTCCTCACTTCGCTTCAGTTATGTTTCTTTGTCTCTCTCTAAATCCCCTTTGGTGTGTAGTGATTCTATTCTTACAACATATTTCGGTCATACGATTTTCTCCTAACACTCGTACGTTTGGGGGAAATATATTATCACCAAAAAATGATCACCTAACCATTTATATCTAGGTGGATCGAAATACACCATGTAAGACCAATTTTACCATACTAAAATTCCTTTCACTATCAACAAATAATTTGATAAACCATATTTTATTAAATTATTTCTGGTTAAAACAAGAAACCCCATGAAGAATAATTAAATAAATCATTATTTATCTGATTTTCCTCTAGAAATAATTATTAAATCATTATTTTATAAATTATGTACATTTTAAAAAACAATTTGAGAGAAAAATCTGAGTGTGAGGATTATTGTAAATATTCTCTTAATTAATTGGGAATATAAGTGGAGTTGGGTTGGATAGATATTTTAGGGATTAAGAACTCCTTAAATGGAATTTAGTTGAGTTAAAGGAGGAATAAAGCTATTTTAGAATTTGGTTGAGTTATTGGTGGAGGAAATCATGGATTGAAATTAATCCACAATTATGTATAAATATGAGGTTTGTGTGAGGATGGAGAACTGAGAGATTTAGAGAGAAATGGTGTGAGTTCATGTAAAGGGCGAGAGCCAAGAGGCCCACAAATGTAATATTCGGGAAAAATGATTTGAATCTGAATTTTCTTGTTATTATTATAAGCAAGTATTTTTTTTATTGTTTGGTTCTCTCTTCATATGTATTTTGAGTTGAATCTAAGTAAACTAGTCTGGATATTTCGATTGAAGATTTCATGTAAAGGGAACGCACATATCTGTGAGTGTGCAATTATTTGATTTATTTCAAATGCTCTGCATCAAATGGGTTCAGAGCCTTGCTATTTATAAATTCCCACAAGATATGAGAGTAGTTGTTTGAGTCTAATTCAGGGCCAGTAACCCGTTTGCACATTATTACAGTCTCCATTTAAATATCTCATGTATTACAGTGGTAACGATAAGACATTCACACATCTTAAGAAGCATTGATGTGCGAGGAGGTTTCTGCATAGCCAGATATGAAATAATCGTTGGTAATTCCATTATTTACCAGGTTGAACGTTGCATCTTCTTGCTAGTAAGTAATTACCAACGTTGCATTTGTTTCACACTGCATTTGTTTTCTATCTATCTTGGATATATGAATGTTCAAGGGTTGTATGGAGAACTGCGCATGGGTATGAGCAATGACATGGTAGTCTCCTCTTCTCGCTTAAAATCCATTCAGTTTTGTGTATTGGTTTAATGTGCATGGTGCAAGTTAGTCGTAAGGTTTAATGGGTCATGGCGCAACTTTATCTTATTAGTTGTAAGGATCAAAGAAGCATGAATATTAAATGATTGATGAGAGATCAGAGTTGTGCAAAGAAGTTGAAGTCTTCAAGCATCGCATAGATGAACTATTGCATAAACAACTATTTGGAAGTTTTCTGCGTAGCATGAGAATGTTTTTTGCGTGTGATAAATGCGATGCAAACGAAGTTGTTTTAGGTCTACTTAGTGAAGGATCCAGTGCTGACATTACGCATTTCAAGACGTCCATTGTGCCCGAAATATTTGAGGTTTTCTGGCACCAGATCACCAACGAATCAGTGGTGGACATCTATGTGTCATATAATGCTCATTTCATTAATGCTACTGGGACATGAGTAAGAATTTTTGATCATTTCTGAGTTTTTATGTGCGTGTATTTGGCCACTGTTACTGGAAATTTTTATTGCAAATGATCACTCATTGCAAAAGAAAGCCATGGGAGCATTGTAAATCTGGAAAATTGATTGTTGTGATGCATATTACTCATGCATGGAGGAGATGCGATTGGAGCGCATTGAATTATTGGATGATCGTGTGCATTTATGATGGTTACTGAAGATTCAACACCATTTCTCAGTTTATTTTCGAACTTTGAAAGTTTCAATGCTTCATGAGGTCGACAACGACTGCAATTTGGAGACCAAAGCACCGTTGATGTGAAATTACAGTTAATCGTGTTGAAGAGGTGAAGGATACCGTGAATAATTTCAGCGTTCATTTCTGGAAGACTAGAGTTCGGTCAAGTTAGTGTGGCATTGACTGTGAGTGTTTGACTTGTTCATTCCTGTGTGGCATCATTAGTTGAGTGCTAAATTGAAAAAGTAGAAGTGGTATTGTTGCCTGCGAATTGTGTTATGATTTCTGTGAATTTTTAAAGTGAAATGTTCACGATACCAACAAATTATGAAGAAAAAATGAACTGTTGAAGATGTGTTTTGACCTTGTTGATTGAGATATGTTGGTAGAATTCGAGAGAAAGTGGTGAACCCAATCACAGTAGAAGAGTGGTGAGCCAACATGGTTGTGGTATATCATTTTGACGTTATGATAACTGAGATCTACATGAAGGAGCAAGCCGGTAAAGGAGCATCTATGATTTCTATGAGTTAAAGATCATGATTGATCGTTGCTTGTAATGCATGTGAAAATGTTCACATTTTTTTGTCTTGAAGATAGTACAGTTTGTGTTTGTTACTGCCGGAGAAATATGTTGATGCCACCATGTTAAAAGAAAGTTTTGGAAAATTCCTATGAAGGAATTGTTTTGTGCACTGAAGAGACACGATGTTGCATGCGAACCATCATTGCAAAGAAGGAGCTACATGGAAGTGCAAGAAAATTTTCTGTGCTAAGATGATGAGCGTGTTGAAGAGGTTATGGTATGAAGGGCATGCAAATATTCACAGTGATAATAACAACACAGAAGAATGAAATCTGAAGAGTTGAAATTGAAAAGAAAGGGTTTATTAAATAACCTTGACGGGAGAATAAGGTATGATAATTCATTTTCAAAAGGTATCTTAAATGTTGAAAATTAAATGGTTTATTTTATTTTCACCATAAAACAAATCTCGGGAAAAATGGATTACATTTCGATTTAAAGGCTTAAAAGAAAGTGATAATGGGAGATGATATAATTAGTGACTTATGATAATATCATAAGAATGGATTATGAGAGACAGTGAAGATTTTACATCATGAGAATGTTGGATGTTCATTGGTATATTGTATAACTTGAATTAGAGTCAAAATATCCACTATTGTAATTATTGGGTCAAACCTTAAAGTCAAATAAGATGTTAAGGTCAAATGAAAATTTGGATAGCTTGAGTCAAGTTAAACCATTGAGTTATTGTACAAGAGGGTGCATTTTTCATCCAAGATGAAGAGTTTATGTCAAGTCTGGAGTCAAAGAGTCGTAAATCAAGTCAAAGGTTTGAATGTAATTGGTTGCATGATCGGCAGAGCCCGACACCCAAAGAGTTAGTCATTGTAACACGAGAATTACTGCAGTTATTGTTTGAAGCAAAGAGGAGCAAGGGAGTTGCCCAGAAATGATTCCAAGATAGAGGACCACAAGAGGTCAAGCGCAGGAAGAGAGCTTGTATTGTTGGATGAAAAGTATGAAAGCTTGTTGAAAAGGGGATTCGAATGAAATCCATAAGTGAACATATGAAGTTCACAAAGGGGGAGAAGATGACTGAAGATATTCATTGCAGAGGTTCTGAGAAAGACCTCAGCATAAGGAAGAAGAAGGAAAATGCCAAGGAAAATGGCATATGGAAGCAGTTGACTGATGAAGAGTATGAGAGGGAGAAAGCTGAGATAAAAATTCACCTTGAATTATTGATGGAATTGTTGTAGAGAAATAAGAAAGACCAAAGACATGGTTGGACCATGAGGAAGAAAGTGAAATGGCAGAGACTACATGCAAAGAGGGAACAACAGGTAAACATACAGTTGACAGAAGAGCTGAGGAAGCTCGAGCAGATGGTGAGTGTGAAATTGAGATGTGAAGAACTCAGAGAAACTGAGTTGGAAATGAAATTCTGGGTATAGAGATCAATGAGAAAGATCTCATGAACTATTGAAATAGTTCAGAAGAATTGGAAGATATGTTGACAAGAGAATCAGATGAGGCTATGAAGCCTTGTATTTTTAAAACTCATAGTTTGTGTATGTTTGCAGGATGTGCAGAAGATGGTGGATAGTCTGGTGAAACTGTCACATAGATAAATGAAGCCTTTGAGGTGAAGTATGATGGAGAATGCCTTTCAGAGGAGGAAGGTATTGATTTGTTGCAGCAGAAAGAATTCATAGGTGAATTCCTGCTTGGTGTAAGAGAGCCAGTTGAAGTTGTTGTGGAGCAAAAACATAATGAAAAGGCCGTAGTGACATTCCAAGGAGGTAAACAAATGGATTTGTTTAATGAAATTGATGAAAGAATTTTGCAATGTGATGATACAAAAAACAGGATAACCCAGGAGGATTGCCAGAAGAAGAATGAAACTGAGAATGAAGGTTGTAATGAAATACTGGAAATATTTCACATGGAAATAGAATTCTTGGAAAGATGGCTCAAGGAACCTGAAGGAGAAATGAAGCTTGCAGAATCTGATACAGAAGAGATTGCAGTTGTCATGCATGATAATGATGAAATGTTTCGAACGTTTATAGAGTTAAGTGAATGTTTTAACTCTTCAAATAATAATGTGGCTATAGGTACAGAAAACAACATTAATAAATATAATATTGAAATCATAGAAATTGAGCAGAAAGTATTTGGAGATGAGATGAAAGATCAGGAACAACAAGGAAGTTATGTCCTTAGAGACATAAAGGAAATAGAAGTATTGATCCAACAGGATAAATATGAAAGCAACCAACAATTCAAAAGAGGATTTACTGAAATCCAGAAAGTCTATGATGGGATATTGGTGCTTGAAGCATCAAAAAAGGCTGAAAGGTCTTATCTATTCAAAACTAATAGTTTGTTGATGAATGCAGGTACAACACCAGATGAGAAATTCGTTACTATAGGGGCAATCAATGACTATAGTTGTGAACAAGGAGAATTTATTGATTCTTCTTCATTTCAGGAAGTTGAGTGTTCAACACAGTTGGAGACAGAAGCATCAAACAAAGAGGTATTACTCCGAGGAATTGGCGAAAGAAATTGTTGGAGAGGCCGATGGAATCTAGTTGACATAATGAGTGATGTTGGTGATGCTGATGTAAAGCCAGTTCGAGATTCTTTCAAAGTTTGGAGACCAGAAGAATGGATATCAGTGATTCTACAAAAATTTGTAATTTTCGAAATAATGATGATGTGGTATGGAAAAGAAAGAGTTGCATTCAATAGTATTATGAAAATACTATGTGGGAAATTTTGTGCAAAATTACAAAATTGAGTTGATACTTTAAAATACCAGCAGCAAAACAGAGTTTGGAATCCTAGAGGGAGAAATTCATTGAGACTTGTGGCTGTCGCATTATTACAAAAAAGTGATAGACCTCATAGACAGGAGTCTATAGAAACTTCTCTACATGGGGAGTCTGATGCAGGAGCATCCTGCCTAATTTTCATTATTCATTTATGTGATTTAGGGGGTGATATATTTTGTAATTATTTTATAAATAATGTACATTTAAAAAAATAAATTGAGAGAAAAATTTGAGTGCGAGGATTATTGTAAATATTCTCTTAATTAGTTGAGAATATGAGTGGAGTTGGGTTGGATAGATATTTTAGGGATTAAGAACTCAAATGGAATTTAGTTGAGTCAAAGGAGGAATAAAGCTATTTTAGAATTTGGTTGAGTTATTGGTGGATGAAATCATGGATTGAAATTAATTCACAATTATGTATAAATATGAGGTTTGTGTGAGGATGGAGAACAAAGAGATTTAGAGAGAAATGGTGTGAGAGTTCATGTAAAGGGCGAGAGCCGAGAGGCCCACAAATGTAATATTCGGGCAAAATGATTTGAATCTAAATTTTCTTGTTATTATTATAAGCAAGTATTTTGTTTATTGTTTGGCTCTCTCTTCATATGTATTTTGAGTTGAATCTAAGTAGACTAATTTGGAGATTTCAATTGAAGATTTTATGTAAAGGGAACACACATATCTGTGAGTGTGCAAGTATTTGATTTATTTCAGATGCTCTGCATCAATTTAGTTAATATTCCTTGTCAAAGTTGACTAAATCACCCAGGAATGATTAAAAATATCATTATTATTTTTATTATTCCTTAACCACATCCTTGAAATAATAAATAAATCATTTATTTATTTATTATTTCTAAATAAAGGTATTTAACCAATTTAAATATCTTTTTCCTCCAAAAAATATAATAAAATATTCCAAGTGGTTAAGTTCTAGATTGTGGTTAATCATATTTTATTATTCTCCATTTTCGAGAGTAACCCAATATTATGCTATAAGTAAGAGGATTTTCCATCCATTCCTCACCATGATCACTATCATCATCGTTATTATCTTCTTTTTGCAATTGAGCTCCCATCTGAGTTCAACAAATTTTTTTGGGTTTCATACATCAGAGAGAGAGAGTTCTAGATACTGAAGCACAGAGGAAAACCAAAGGACCCATCCCATTTGAGGGGGATCTGTAACCTTTCTACAGGTCTCCTTCAACAGGGGTAATAAATTGTTTTTAATTATAATTTTCTTTATCGATGGTTTAGGGTTTTACATCAGTTAATTTTGTTGTTTAAAATCTTGCATTGCATAGATATATTGTTATAATTCTCTATTGCAGATATGAAGTGTCGAACAACCATATGTGTTGTTAGGGCCATTAGTTACTCATGGCTTTAGTGAAGCCTTTTTGGTACACTTGCCATAAAACTTCACACTAACAAATGATGACTCCACTGTTGTAATTGAGATTCCTAGGTGACTAACAGCTTCAATAATTAGGGTTTTTATTTAGCTATTTTTTCAGTCTCTTGATGTTTATTTTCAGCTTTTATTCCCTTATTTAGTTAAAATTCTGAGTTCTAATAATTTTCTGGTGTTTTTCGCATGTCACAAGTACTAGCCAAACAAGAGATGGACAATCTGTCTGAGACCTCCCACTCAAGAATTAAGGAAAGAAAAACCCACTATTCAACAATAAACTACATTTTCAACTCTAGAGTGCCCTTTCTGCCTAAAAAACTATGTTTTCTGTCAGTGTCAAGTCATAAAATCTGTTTCATATTTTTTTTTCGGGAATTATTATTATTATTACTATTTATTTATTTACTTTTATTTTTTCTTAAATTTTCAAGGTTTTCAGGATGAGAGCACTGTTTTGGGTTGTTTGACCACTGTTTCAACCTGTCTTAGGCCTGGATATGTCTAGTTTGTCTCTTTGAAGTAAAAATAAGCCCCATAGGGTTTTGGTACACTTCCAACTTTTTAGGAAAGGTTGAGGTGAGTAGGTTGTCTGAGATTTTCAATAATTTTAGCCATTGTTTTAGGGTCTGATACATTTTTTTTTTTGTAGACCTTTAAGATAGGTTTTTTTAGCTTCCAAAACTCCCTATTGATTTTTTTTTTCCTTCCCCCTTAGGGTCCCATTGTTTTCCTTAGGTTCTAAAGCTTCTTCCCTATCTTTTGCAACATTTTTCCCCTATGGTTTGTTGTTGTTTTTCTGCACCATTTTCAGTAGTATAGAGTCATTAGATCCCACTCACATAGACATTATATATTATGAACTTTTTAGGGTGTTTTTAGTTTCTTGTTTTCCTCTCCTAGTATTGCCGTTTGAAAGCCTTGTTTGGGTGGGGTTTATGCTTGATTTACTATTTATTTTATTTCCATGATTTCAGTTTTATTTACAATTTTCAACATTTTATTTCAACAACATTTTGGAATCATCATAAAAAATTCTTAATTAACTCATCCACAATACACACTTATTTTCACACACTCACATCTAAAGTGAATGAGAGCTTGGTTCAAGCCACCAAGCCAATAATTAAACATACCACTTAATAAATATAACTCACATAGATTAAGCCCACTTGGGCATTAGGTCCAAAACAATCTTTGTAGTTAGGTGTAGGATTGGTGGGATAGGCTTCCAATAACAACCATCGATTGCATACATTGAGACATATAAATTTGAGTTAATAGGGAGCTTAAAATCCTTCACAATCCCACGGTCAAAGCCAGAGTCTGTTAGTAACCCGTTTCAGAGGGGGTTAGGCTAGGAAATCATGTGAGCGGTTCTCCTCAGGGCTACCCAACCTGTGGTAGGGAATTTTGTGCGTTGCCTGATTTACCAAGAAGCTCAATACTCGACCACCCTCGTGTGACGAAGGTAACCTTAGTTGCCTATCTTAAAAAAACTCCTTATAGGAATGGCTATGGGAAGTAATTTGTTCTCTACCTTACCTTTCTATGGGAGGTTGTGCATTGCAGGGATGAGATCCTGTGAGCGTGAATTTATTTGAAAGGCCATCTAAAACAATAGATTCTAGGGTTGTTTGAGCGTTTAAAGAACCTTTGAGTTAGAGGTTATTTTTATTTTGATAGGTCATGCTTGCTTGCATTAGAGTATCTCATAGAATAGTTAGTTTATAGTTGGAACCACTACATTAGGTGTTTTCTTATTGTTTGTTACTCTTCCATCTCTATCATTCTTTAGCCTTCAGTTTCATCTGTTTCTTGACATCATTGCACCCCCTAGGCCTTTTTCGGGGAGAATCTGAGGTCTTCATCCTCAGTTTCTGTTAGGACATACTACTCCACCCCGTTGAGTTCAAGTTAATTGTCCTAGTCCTCCATTGAGTAACTCTTCCGACTCTTGTTCTACTGATTCATCAAGTTCCTCCTTTGATTCTGCTTCTTCTCAGCCTTGTACCATCACCATGCCATGCACCAACGTAGGTGCAAGAATCCAAGGTGCTAACCTGGGTCCCAATCCAGGTAATACCACGAATGGAACTGTTACAACTATGGTTACTTCTACTCCATTACTCCCCTTTATGGCTGGTTTAAGTCTCCCAAATTTTAACCAGTTAATCAACGATCCCATTCTCCATGATGTTGGTTGGTGAGCTATGCCAACCAAACTTCCTTCTGACATCCCTAAGTTTGAGGGGAATCCTGGAGAAGATCCCATCAATCACGTTCTCTCCTTTCACATGTGGTGTTCATCAAACTCTATCACTGATGAATCCATACGTCTTCAGTTATTCCAATGCACGCTCACTGGAGATGCTGCGAAGTGGTATATAGACCAGCCCTCCGCCTCTCATTCGAATTTTGTGACTCTTGCTAAAGTGTTTCTGTCATATTTCCAGTTACCTCTTCATTATGATACCAATGAAGAATTATCGACCACACTTCGTCAAAATTTTCCACCAATATTTTTGACCATGTAAAAGAATGGTGTAGAAGAAGGAGCATGTGTGGAGCTCCTGCATTCGATGACCGTGTCTATATGGACTAGTTTATTAGAATGCTCTTAGCACCCACAAGAAAAGATATCGCATCTCACTTTCCTCAGATTGAGGAAGAAGCTCTCCAGAAAACCTTAAAATGTGACTTGATTTACACCCAATCAGGTTATGTTTATACCGTTTTACTAGACCTCCCTAGACCTAGTGGTTCCACTACATCGGGGGAATCTCATGCCGTAGACGGTATTATTGGATGCCTTTCACACCCATTGCCCTATGCTCCTCCTCAGATGAGTTATGGTCACCATTAGGGGGGGACCAATTCCTCTAACACCTATCCCTCTCCTCCAGATAAATTGTATCCCAGTTAAAGCACGCCTTATGAATTTTCCCAACCACATCAACAGATGCTAGGGCCAGCTGCTGCTCAACCTGTTTACTAAAATGTTTCCCTATATCCTTATTATCCTTATGCACTGCCAAGTGCTCAAGCCCCTCAAGCATCAGCGCCTCAACATCCCATGGATCCTTAACCTCTGCCACAAAAACCACCTCCTCCTCATGGTCAAGTGTATGCTCAACAGAGCGTGACCAATCCCCCCAATTCAAAGAAAAATAATAAGGGGAAAGGAAACTAGAACCAACAAATGCAAGGTAGCTAGGGTCGCCAAGGTACTCAGCCAAATGAATCCCAGGAGAACCGGAAAAATACCACGACCCAACACCAGGGCATATTTCCATTACACACATGATTGTCCCCTTTTACCCCAAATGTGTCAAATGTGGGATCCCAAGAAGCCTCTCGAGGACAACATCCCATGGTGTCACTTCCTCAGACCATTGCTCCACCTCAATGGGCTCTGCGCACTTTTCCTTTCCCTCAACAAGGATACCTCACTGCCCAACCTCCAGAAGGTTAGACCACTCCTGTTGAGATTTTGGGGTGTTGGGGTAGCATCGGATGTGATCTAGCTCCCAAAATTTATGGAGGGAATACAGTACATTAGATATCCAAGACCCATAAAGCGTTTCGGGAAATTCCATTCGGTTTAAGAGATATTTAATTAATTAATATTTTTAATTAACGACCCTAATTCTTACTTAGGAAAATTAAAAGATGAAAGGTAGTTAAATTAAACATGTGATGAGAATGACTTAAATGATGCAAATCAAACATCTTATAATATTAGTTGTCGATTCAAGATTAGATCACTATCGTTGATGTTTCAATGAGAAAAGTATCAAAAGAGGGCTTGGGGTTAGTTGGAGAACACACACACTAGTAGAGCACTGAAGCTAAGCTGGAATTATAGGGCATGGTTTGCTAAGAATTTCAGAAGTGTTTCAGCTGTAGAGAGGGGCAGTATTAGTGAGGGGGATGGTCTACTCCCAGGCTAAGAGTATAACAAGGGCAGAGAAGCATCAGACTAGAGTAGTGCAAAGGAAGCAGGAGCTACGTAGAGCAGCCTAGAACCCAACAGGGGCAACGTAGAGGCAGCATGAGGCCAGGAGGGTTGATGCAATGTCAGGAGGGTTGACACATTCCAAGGTGGACTGACGCAATCCAGCCAAGGTAGCACAGGGGCAGCGTAGCCAAGTCTAGGGTGACACAGACCCTTCCTGAGTAGCGCAGAGGCTGATGTAGGCCAGCAGGGTTGACACAGAGGGTTTTAGAGCATCGTTGGTGTTTCTAGAGGCTAGAAAAGGCTGAGTTCTATAAATCTCGTTTGAGGGTGTGAATTAATCAGTTTTTCTATCTTGAGAATAGAGGTATAGCTGTAGTTTTTATTTCTCTATCAAGTTAACCAATTTGGTGCCCATATATGTTGTTTTTAGAATATGCTTAGTAATAAAAACCCTCCAGAAGCTAGGAGCACTAATTTTCCTGCATTGGGTTTTTCAAAGGATAGTTGTCCAAAAAATTCTTGTGTGTCAATTTGTCATTGTGCAAGTTATTCAGTTTATATCTACATGTGTAGGTTGTTAATGTATTTACTTTGATGTTAATCCTGAATATTTCAGATTAATAACTAATGCAAGTAGGAGAAGTAAATCAAGAATTTAAGAGTAGGGTTTCTATTTAAGTATATTCAGAAATTTTCACATGGTATCAGAAAAATTGCATATATAGCTGAATCTACAGCAAGAAGGCTAAAGAACATGTGTTGCAGAAAGCAGTAGAGAAAGGAGCAATAGCAGCAGATAATCCAGAGAGGGAAGCGCAGCAACAGATAATCCAAAGAGGGCAACGTAGCAGCAAAAGGATGCAGAGGCATCTAGGGCCACGTAGGGGCTGACCCAGTCCTAGCTGGGCGACACAGAGGCAACACATAGCCTTCGAAAGGGATGCAGGAGCATCTTGCGTTGTGTAGAGCCTATGTTGGGCTAGTCTGCTCACGCAGAGGCCAGCTAGGGTGACACAGTCCAAAATTTTCTTGTTGCGCAGGGTGCCAAGAATTGAAAGCTAAGCTGCATACCTTCAATAGTTGCTGGTGCGTTGAAGTTTCTGTGAGTGCAGAATTTAGCCTAAGCTAAGTTGAAAAAGAGTGGGAGGAAAACAAATTCTCAGAATATTTCCTGTCAAAGAGATCTATGGATTGATCATAGGATCGAAGAGAGTTGATTCGTTGTGATTGGCAGAATTCCAAGAGAGGGAGTCAGTTGTCAGAGGAAGCAAAGGGTGCCTTTCTCGCCAAGGACCTCAGATCTGAGTCTCTAGCAGAGAGAGGACGATCAGTTCTGACAAATATCTGAGCCAATGGCACCACATGGACTGTGTGATCAGGATAGGCTGGACAACCTATCCAAATTTACGATCTGTAAGGCCAGAGTCCTAGTATTCCTTGAGGCCTACTGTATCTAGGAATAACAAAGAAAGTATTAGCTACACTGACTGATGCGGCTCTCTTGGAGAAGAATAATGAAGTAGGGACACATGACAAGTTCTTCAATATGGATAGGGTCAAATATCATCTGGTACCACACATAGCCGAGAAGGAAATGACTCATGAGATGTAAGTATCCCTAACCACATTGTATTAAGGAAGGTCCGTCCAAAGAAAGATGCTTCTGGAGAACTAGCTAAGGTTATTCATGATGGCCAAGGGAGAGGATATCAACCCTTTTCTATCCAAACTATAGTCGATCTTGGATCAAATGACTGGCATGGGGGTCAAGGTAGATGATGAGGTCATGGTGAGGATTTCTCTCAATGTAGTCACAGAGGACTCGGAAAATTTTGTCCAAAGTCATTTCTCTCAATGCAGTCACAGAGGACTCGGAATTTTTTTTCCAAAGTCTCTTGGGCACACTAGGGAAATTTTGAGGTCTAAAATGGGCCTCCTAAGGAAATTATAAAATAATAGTGGAAATAATAAAATAATATTTGATTACATCATCAAATTTTAGAGGGAAAAAATAAAAAAACTACTTTTTCAACTTATCTCCCAAATTTTTTACTCAAATTTCGAGTGGGAGTACTCATTGGATGCAAAATTTAATTCCTCATCCAAGGAGTACCCATGTTTCATACTTTCGATGGATCCTACTATACGAAAAATGAGAAATACATGAAAAACGTGATTGCAATCACGTTTTTCATGTATTTCTCATTTTTTGTGTAGCAAGGTCCATCAAAAGTATGCAACATGGGTACTCCTGGATGAGGAATTAAATTTTTCATCCAACGAGTACTCCCAATTGAAATTTGAGTAAAAAAATTGGGAGAGAAGTTGAAAATACGAGTTGAAAAAGTAGTTTTATTATTTTATTATTTTATAATCTTTTTACCCATGGTTGAAATTATCATCTTGAATCCTATTGGTTCTTATAAAGTTTATTTTTGTTGTAAATTTTTCTTAGGAGGCCCATTTTAGACCTCAAAATTCCCCTAATGAGAGCGAACCTTCCCAATTGGGACAAAATGTGGGCTATCCTACGACAAGAGGAGATCTGCTGAATGAACAAAAGACAATACAACACCAGTTCGAGCAAGATGAAGAAGGAAGAAGAGGAATATGCAGCCTTGGCATCAAAGAGGAAGCAAGGGGAAAATAAGCGTGATCTGTCAAAGATCAAATGTTTCTAGTGCGACAAACTTGTACATTTCGCTAGCAGTTGTCCTAAGAAGAAGAAGGACAAGGAAGCTTCTAGTTCCAAGGCTGTTGTAGCAAACGATGGCTCCGAAGATGACATAACCGTGAGCTCTCATGAACCATGAAAGTGGGGAAATCTTGATCTCTAGAGAAACTACAGAGTGGGTGCGAGATCCTTGAGTAGCCTAACTCTTGGATCACATAGGAGCTATGGGAGCCTTAAGACGGTAGCAGGAAAAGTAGAAGAGTGGGTGCAGAAGATCACAAATGAAGAAAAGGTAGAGGCTAGCACGCTGATGAGCGAGAAATGTAGTGCATATACAGCAGCAGCGTAGGGTACACAATGCAGTGGCTGTAGCAGTGCAAAGGCTTCAAGAGGAGGGCATCAGTGCAGAGGCAACATAGATCAGGCTTGCTTACACAGTGTAGAGTTGTAGCAACAATGTAACCTTTAGAGGACAATGCAGATCAGCAGCCTATGGAGCTTAAGTGATGATATGTAGCCCAACTAACTTGTTTGTCAAATATTGGGCAAGAGTCCTTCAGTTGCTTACTCTCATGAACTGAGTTGCAGTGCAGTAGTTGGTAGCACGATGCAACAATTTGAGAGGGCGCTGAATTACAAATGTAGCAATGGCAGTGGTAGAGTCACAAGAAATAGTACAGAAAAACATCAACATCACAGTGATGAAGGGAATTATGTCCAAGCATCAGCGTAGAGACCCACACCAGAGATCAGTTCAGCCTTCGGGGTGAAATGTTTTGCTAGAACACATTCCTTGCTAAGAGGGAGTGTTGAGATTTTGGGGTGTTGGGGTAGTGTTAGGTCTCTGTAATTTAGTAGAGTGGCAAGACTAAACGCTGCAAAGCCTACATCAAAACCACTTTGGGATTCTAGGATCTAGCCCTCCTGAATCCAGAGAGGGATCTCTTTATAAGTTTCAAAGATTGATTTATCTTTTAAGGTTTTAGTATGATTTAAGGCTAATTATTAATAACAAGGGTTTTTGTTTGTTTGGTTGAGTGTGATCTTTAATTGAGTGGAAAGTTCTGAAAATGAAATAGTTTTCAGAGGGGTGAAGGTGTGAACAATCAAAATAAGATTAAGCTGATAGGATAGGTATGAAAAAAACACTTAATCCATTGGACTATGGAGTCACAAAAGGTTTTAATTGTGCAATAATTTCAAGAGTGGTCCAAGGGGTAAGTCATCTATATCAAAAGATCTCTTTAGATTAAATGATGGGATGAAACATGAAGGTGTTGAGAACAAATTAAAGCTAACAACTCAATCAAGAATTAATTAACTCTGCTGAACAAGAAAAAGCCTTTAAGTAACTGTTTTGAAGTAAACCAAAGGAAAGGGCTAACCATAGACTTCTTTGGACAAACTTGTACTAAAGCCAACTTATTAGACAAAAAATCCAGTAATCCCCATGACTACTTTCAGAAAGGATGAAAACATATAAGAAAACAAAGTGTAGCTTAAGATCAAGAAAAGACTTTTAACTTAGCCTGCTTTCAGCATAATCTTAGGGAAACTTTCAAACAACCTTTGGAGAAAGAACTAGAAGACAGGGCAAACCATAAACTTTCCTAGTCCAACTCTACTTAGCATGTAATGAAAAAATCATTCAAGAACAATGTTTTAAAGTTTTAAACAGTAAGACATGGGCTCACCAACATTTCTTGACTGGTTTAGACTGTACTAAATCATTCTTAAATACACAATTGGAGGAAAACATAAAGATAAAGCTTATCAGTGAGAGTAGGGTACTTTTAAGAGTAAATCCTAGCTCTATATTTGCTGTTCTTTATCAGAGAAAAATGGACAATTTTATGGAAAACATAAGAAGGAAAACAAGTAAAATGAGAGGTACATCACTAATGGTATAGACCAGGATCCCATGAATCAGCGTGTATATTGATGTCAATCCAGTTACATACTTCAAGTCCAATGTTTCAGTACAACAAAAAATTCTCTTCTCAGCCTAACTTCTTTGATTACAAACAAAGCTTCATCAACTTCTGAAAACCATTTACATATAGAAATTTTTGAGCAGCAAGTATTACATCAACAGTCCAACAACCAACCCTTTACAATGTGCTCCTCAAGGAGGTTTTATAAGAAAATGAGGAGGTGGAAGAGTTCCTAGGGTTGAAGTGTAATTAATTCTATACTAAATGCAACTCCTAGCCTTGAAAACCATGCAAGGCATAAGGCAGGAAAGAATTACATCTACAACTCTGTTTCATTAACTCTGTTTTCTACTTTTTAGGCTTAGTGGGTGAAAATATTGACTTTAAGGCCCTTTTTATCTTTTAAAATAACTTTACTGACAGTTTAAAATTTGTTCTTTTGTTCGTAATAATTGTTCAGCTGTCTTTGGCCTTAATATTTCTGACTGAGATTTGATCTGTGTATTCCTTTGAGGCAGAAGGGTTACAAGTGGAAATTTTGGTAGGCCGGGGAATTTAAATTGCCCCTGTGATGTGGCATTCGAGGTTTTCTGGATCGATCTTCATTTGTAGATTAGGCCTTTGATTCCCGAGTTTGTGCCTTAATCTTCTTAATACTTTTATTAACATCTTTAATCCTTCAATTATGCTCTGATCTTCATCTTTGACACTAATACTCTTTCGTTAATTGATGCTGACTGTGTTTGCTGTTTGCAGGTGCGCAGAGGGTTTGTTGGAGAGTTTGTTTAGAAATTCGATGATCATGACTTATCGGCCTTCTTAAATCATGAAATTTAAACCCTTGATCCCTTTAATTTGTATTCAGGGCTATGAGGATCGTCATCCTCGGCCCATAACACTGTAATGGCCGTGGGAGGGTTTATCCCTGTAATTTTATCCAAACTTGCATAAAAACAAACAAACGTTATTTAAATCCTATGAAATTTGGTTTAGAACTGCTTAGGAGGGTTTATGGAAGCGGTCGGAGCTGTGAGGATGAATGGATGCAGCAGGGTAAGGAGCAAAAGCGTGGAAAAAAATGAAACAGGGGTTTAAATTTGAATTTAGGGCGCGAATTGAGGATTAGTGGTTTTGGGAAACACCATCAGTGGTTTTCGCGTAGCATTTGGGGGGGGAGGCGGTATTAACTTTTGGAATGCAATTCCACTCATCGCTCGACACTTGGATTTCCAAAATAGCTTTTATCACATGGAAGTAGCGCACTGTGGAACGAGGCAAAAAATTACACAATATGGAATTCTGGCCGTCGGATGATTGGTGGCAGATCCAACGACGCGGATAGAACGTGATGGGAGGTAAGATGCACTAGTTAAAAGACAGGTGGGGTCTACGATGGCGTCAGTTGCTTTTTCATGTAGTGGATGGGTGTTGGCTTATTGGGTTAAGTCCCGATCGTCGGATCATCAGATCGGACGGTTGAGATCCAAAGATGGGGGCGGGTTATTTTGAAAGAAGAAGAACATGTCAAGTGAACGGGTGGAAGGATGAGCGCCTGAGGGCCGTTAATCTACAGAGATCAACGGTTGATATCTTTTCCAATCATAACGTCGGGGAAACGAAAAATAGAAGGTAATAAAGGTTCAGAAAAGGGTTTTTAGTCCTTTAAGCACTGGATTGCAGGGCTTAGGTTATATGAGGAAAAAGGCTTAAAGGAAATAAGCCCTCAGGGGCCTAAGACCTATATAGTGTAGAAGAATGATTTTTAGGCCAAAAACAAAGGTTTTTGAGGCCAAGTAAGGGTTTCGATAGGTGAGAGGAGGGATTTTAAAACCAAATAGAGGGAAATATAAGGTTTAAAAGGGGTTTAAGATGATTTAGAGGTTAAAATGAAGGTATTTTGAGGGATTTAGGGAAAAATGGGTGAAAATGGAATTGTTTATGAATGAAAGGTGGAGTGAAATGATGGAAAATGGAGTTTTATAAGAAATTTTCTCTTGGTGAATAGCAGGTACTTTAGGACTAACAGTGAAACAATAGTGAAGATTAACTCAAAGGGTAATTATCATCATAAGACTTCAAGAACTCACAATTTGGACATGAAATTGTTTCTTGAAGGCCTAAAAAGATTTAGCCACCATTTGGTATGACAAATTTTTATAGGTGGCTAACAGGTAGCATCGGATGTTCTCTAGCTCCCACACTTTGTGGAGGGACTAGAGTACATAAGATCTCCAAGACATCAAAAGCGTTTTGGGAAATTCCATCTGTTTTAAGAGATATTTAATTAATTAATCTTTTTAATTAAGGACCCTAAGTATAACTTAGGAAAATTAAAGATTAAAGGTAATTAAATTAAAAATGTGATGAGAATGACTTAAGTGATGTGGATCAAGAATCTTCTAATCTTAGTCGTTGATTCAACATTAGATCATGAACATTGATGTTTCAACAAGAAAAGTATAAGAAGAGGGCTTGGGGTTAGTTGGAGAATATACACACTCGAAGAGCACTGAAGCTAAGTTGGAATTCTATGGCATGGTTTGGTAAGAATTTAAAAAGTGTTTAAGCTGCGAAGAAGGGAAGTATTGGCGAGGGGGATGGTCTAGTCCTAGGCCAAGATTACAAAAAGGGAAGAGAAGCAGCAGACCAGAGCAGTGTAGAGGAAGCAAAAACTATACAGTAGCTATGCAGAGCAGCCTAGAGCCCGACAAGGGAAGCATAGAGGAGGTAGGAGGCCAGGAGGGAAGACATAGTGCCATGAGGGATGATGCAGTCCCAAGAGGAATGACGTAGGCCAGCCAAGGAAACATAACCCAGTCTAGGGTGATGTAAGCCCTTCCTGAGCAACGCAGTTATTAGTATGAATCTTTTGTCGGAAAAAGACCACTTTAGCTACACATAAAAAATAGCCCTAACATCAATTATAGCTGCCAAAATATTCAAATCTGCAGTTAGTTGATCCAAATAAAGCTGCACAAATCTAGATCTATGCATAAAAAGACATTAAGCAGTGAAAATGAAATGTTGCTCCATACATACAATAGATAAGACAAGAACAATATTTTTGAAAGAATTTTTACATTAAAGGGGACCTGAGAGGAAAACAAGAAAGGTGTTTCCAATTCTCCTCAATGGGATGGGTTCTTGAAAGTCCTCAGCATTTCAGATCTAAAATTTCTCTTTCTTGTTGGTGTAGAAAACCCAGACAAACATAGAACTCAAAAAGAGCTCACAAGGTAAATGATGGAGAAAGTGACAATGATAATGGCTCAAAGTCAGACCAAGAGTATAGATCAAGAGTGATCTAATATGAAAATGAAAGGTGACAAATGATTGGGAAAACCCTTCTATTTATAACAAAATATTAGAGTAGTTTAGAACTTGGTGCATGAATAAAATATTATTAACCAACTTCTAGAACCACCTTTTAGGAATATTTTATTATATTTGTTGGAGGGAAAAGGATTTTGACTTGGGTCAAATCCTTTATTTATAAATAATAAATAAATAAATTATTTATTTATTATTTTAAGGAAATGGTGGAAATATAATTAAATACCTTATTCCTAGGAAATAATCAAATAAATAAGGATTTATTTAATTGATTTCCTTGTTTTGGGTTAAATATGACTAGGAATAATAATTAAATTGATGTTTAACTGATTATTCCTTGTGGAAATATAAACAAATATAGATTTTTTTATTATTTCCTTTTGGGGTTTCCTGTTTAGACCATAAACAACTTAATAAAGGTGTTTTACTAAGTTATTTCACATAGTGAAAGAAATTTTACTTAGGGTAAAATTGGTCTTAGATGGTCTACTCGGGTTCATCTAATGATAATAGGTTAGGTGACCAAAAAATGGTGTAACAGATTGCCCCCCAGCGTACGAGTGTTAGGAGAAAATCGTATGACCGAAGTACGTTGTAAGAAATCAATCACCAGACATCAAGAGGGAAGTCAGAGAGAGAAATGTAAGGTAGTCTAATGTGCTAAAGGACTAGACCCTAAGGAGACGAGACTTACAGGTGCAACAAGTCTCTTTTTATGAGATGGTACCTGTGCTAAAGGTGGCGGGGGAGGCATACCTATGCCCGCTGAGACAAAGTACAAAAGAATAGTGCGTCCAGTAAATATGGAACCGAACTATAAAGTACATGCTGGCATAAATATGAGCCAGAAAGATAGAATGATGAATCCCATATACATGCTGTGCCTGGGATAACAGCTAGGACTTATAAAATAATATCTGAGTACATGAGATACAAATACAACCCAAATGCCCCCTATAAACGGGGAAGGGCTCGCAAAATATGACTGATACATGCAAATCAAAAAGGTGTTGCAAGCGGCTAAGGCCATCATCATCAAATATATGGAGCTGCATTGAAGGCTGCAATGAAGAGGTCATCCGGGCATGTGGGGAGCTACCTGCAGGGCCACCCCCTCATGAGGGTTGAGATATCTCACACACACCCAGGAATCACCAATAGCGGCTGCTGCATCACTAGACCATCAAGTATACAATTCTCGATCATGTTGAAAGGAGTTGGAGTGGAGAAACAATCAAGTCACAGGGTAATGATAAATCCCGTTTCCTGACCCGAGGAACCGAACAAGTGGAGAAGCTGGAATGAAGGTACACTGCCCTCTAGACCTGTCTTTCGGAGTGAATGAGCTGATGTCGACAGAAGGAGATCCACCGTAGGTGAGGCAATAAGGGATCCTCAACTAAGGCACAAGAGAAAATAGTAGGGCGACTGACAGACTAAAACTAATGATGATGATGAAATGGGGGGAGATCTAAAGGGGACCATAAAAGCATGAGTACAAGATGGTATCTCATGACGGAAATCGACACGAACAAGAACAAGTATGGAGGCAAAGTGGTGCCCTAAGGAAAAGTGTTGTAAGTGAGGAAATCCGATTTTGAGGAGAGGTGAAGTGACCCTTCATGGAAAACATGTGTCCTGGTGAAGTAGCAAATCACGAAAAACAAACAGATGCTGGCTATCTAAAAGAAAATAAAACATGCATTTCGAGAGGGAAATGCTAAGGGTAATATTTCTTAAGACAGAGTGCATTGCGAGGATTAGGAAGGGAGTGGCCTTCGAAGTCCTCTAAAAGGTATGCCCCCTTACCAAGGTCTTTACTGATGATGTAAGGACCTAGCCATAATGAGTCAAACTTCCCATGACCGAGGGCATCGTGGGCATGGTCATATACTAGAACAAGGTCACCTTCACGAAAGGTGCGAGGGTAGAATTTTCGGTCATACTGAGCTTTAGTGCGCTTTTTGGCCACTTCAAGAGTTTGCAATGCAACACAACGGTCTTCAGAGGCACGCTCAAGCATGATGAGTCGTTGTTCTAGAGGTTGGGTATCAGGGATAAATTCGACGGCCAAGTTAAGGGAAGGAATTTCACACTCGATCGGTAAGACTGCCTCCTCACCAAAAACAAGGTGGAAAGGAGTGAAACCGGTGGCAGTTTTAACAGAAGTTCTATAAGCCCACAAAGTAGGGAAGAGCATAAGATGCCAATTGGTTTTGTGCTTATTCACCGTTCGTTGAAGCATGGTCTTAAGAATTTTGTTGACCGCTTCAACTTGGCCATTAACTTGGGGGTAATAGGATGATGAATATTGGTGCTCAAAACCCAATAGTGTGGATAGCTCGCACCATATCTCATCTTCAAAATGTCGGCCATGATCAGAGACCAATTGTTTTGGAACCCCAAATCGAGCAATGACGTGGTTAAAGAAAAAGAGGGCTGCGGTGGCTACCGTATTGTTGAATGTTGGCATAGCCTCGGCCCATTTTGTGAAATATTCAACCACCACGATGATATATTTGTGGTTACCAGCGGATGGAGGTCGAAACTCCATAAAGTCGATGGCCCATTTACATAAAGGACTAGCTGTGACGACGGGATGGAGGGGAGTGGGAGGAGCTCGTGCCTTTGGGGCGAAATTTTGGCAATTGGAACAGTGTTTGATTGCTTCAATGCAATCATTGAAGAGAGAAGGCCAAAAATACCCAAAACGCATGATTTTTTGGGTGGTAGCAAGACCGGATAGGTGGCCGCCAAAAGCACCGCTATGACAGGCATTAAGGACTTGCTCGGCTTCAACGTGTGTGAGGAAATGACAAAGAACAATATCTACTCCGCGACGATAAAGGTCGTCACCGATCAGAAGGTAGCGAGGGGCTTGGTGTCGGATACGTCGTCGAGCATCATGATCAAGATGAAGGGAAAAATTTTGGGTTTGCAAGTAAGTAAGAATGTCACCGTACCAAGGGTCGTCGGTGGTGATGGCGAATAAGTGTTCATCGGGAAGAGCATCATTAATTGGAGGATCCTGCGTACCAGTAGGTAATTCAGAAATGAGTTCAGCGAGGACTAAACATTTCTTACATTTTGGGGTGGCAAATTCGAGGTCGAATTCTTGAAGGATAATAACCCAACGAGCGTACTTCCCACTGAGGATGCGTTGACTCAATAGGAAAGCCATGGGGTTGGAATTAGTCACAACCTTGGTGGAACGCATGAGGATGTAATGACATAGTTTTTGGACCGAGAACACGACAGCTAGCGCTAATTTTTCTTCATGTGAGTAGGATACAGGCGGACCGACAAGGTTCTTACTGACATAATAGATCACATGTTCGATACCGTTATCATCTTCCTGGATAAGGACACCAGCTACCGAATAGGTGGAAGCAGAAATGTACAGGATGAAGTCCCGATCAAAGTCAGGGGGACGGATCAAGGGAGCGGATGTGAGAGCATGTTTGAGGGCATCAAAAGACTCTTGGGCATAGGTATCCCAGACAAATGGGGTGTTAGATCGAAGAAGTCTAAGGAACCCATGTGTAGTAGTGGCATAGTCAGGAACGAATCGGCGAAGAAAATTAGCTTTACCTTGGAGACTTTGTAGCTGGCGTAATGTACGAGGAATAGGAAGTTCAAGAATGGCTTGAACTTTCAAAGGGTCAAGATTTATATCATCTTTAGACACTATGAAGCCTAGTAGACGGCTGGCGAGAACGCAGAAGACACATTTCAATGGGTTAAGGCAGATATTATACTTGCGACATCGGAGGAAAATTGTATGCAGATCATGGAGGTGTTGCGCTCGATGTTTAGAACGCGTATTAAGGTCGTCTAAATAGGCAAGGATAATATGAGCTAAGTCATGGAAACAATAAGACATGGCTCATTGAAAAGTGGCGTCGGCGTTTTTAAGGCCAAATGGCATGACTTGGTATGCGAAAGTGCCCCACGGACTAATGAACGTGGTTTTAAGTTGATCAGCACGATGGATAATGATTTGGTTATATCCGGAGAATCCATCCATAAAGGATAGAACCTCGTGCCCCGCACACTCATCAATGATTTGGTCAATAAATGGTGTGGGGAAGTTGTCTTTGGGACAAAATTTGTTCAGATCGTGAAAGTCAGTGTAGACATGGATGGTGCCTTGTTTTTTGAGGACGGGAACTGGGTTGGACACCCAAGTGGTGTATTTGATGGGATAAATGAAACAAGCCTGCTTGAGCTTATCGATTTCGGCTTTGATGGCTTCACGTCTAGAAGGATGAATGGGTCTCAACTTTTGACGGATTGGATTGGCATCAGGCCATGTGTCGATATGGTGTTCGACAATGGCTGGATCGAAACCGAGCATTTCTAAGTAGGACTAGGCGAAAATATCACGGAATTCTTTGAAGAGTTTGGTGTAGGCTTCAATTTCTTCGGCAGTGCATTGGGCGCCCAAGGTGATATGTTCTTCGATTCCTGGTTTGTCAGAAATTTCAATTTTGATGGTAGGAGAGATATTGGCCATATTACCTTCTTTGAAAGTATCAGGTGCAGGGATGGGGTTTTTAAACCAATCGACTTTATCGGGAATGAAGTCTTTAGATTCGATAGCATATTGGTCATGGGATTGATGTGGAAGGAAGTATGCACGATGGTGCAGATCATCCCATGGGAAATCAGGTTCAATCATGGCTTCCATAATTTCTTCATCTGACTGGAAGATGGGAAGAGTGGGGGGAAGAGGATCACCTGATGAGGTAGAAATATGAGACTCCTGATTGTGGGGGGAAAGGCTCACATGTGCGACGTCATGGGGGGTGACAGAAGAGTAAGCAGATGGGTGGTTAGGTGAAACATTTTGGGAAGGCACTAAGGGGCCGGCCGCCGAGGATCGTAATGATGATGAGAGGTAAGAAATGGTGGCTAAAGATTCGGTCATTTCAATATCGGGAGGGGGAGTGTTAATTGGGGTAGACAGGTCGTCTAGTGCTAGTGAAGAAGGTATATGGTCATGTGTGGCTTTGAATTGGCAGTATGCGTCTAAAGAGGAACCATACTCGTCAAGGCGGGGGCAGAGGTGGGTATAACGGCCTTGGAAATCGCACAAAGAACAAGGGTGATTGGTGCGCAAGTTTTTAAGTTTCGGGATGGAATCAGGTATAGTGACATAGACCTCAAGGATATCGGATTCCGGAAATGTTTCATTAACCATGGTCTTGAGATGTGGTAACTCAGGACATGTATGGGTGGCATGACCGACAACATTGCACAAGGCACACTGGATAGCGTGCTTTGGCGGCCGAGGAGGGGTAGGGTGCGACGGGGTAGCCTTGTTGTTGGATGCCCCCTTGCAAGTTTTAGCTTTATTTTTCGGAGCTGTCACAAGAGGAGAAGGGTTCTGGTGAGGTGCTAAGGGCACTGTAGAAATGGAAGAAGCTAAGGGGAGAAATTGAACCAGTGTCAAAGCAAGGTAAGGTTTGGGGTGACCAGGCGGGGTAGTGGTGGGAGGGTTAAGGTACCAGACGAGTATACCCAAGGTCAAGTTGGGGAGGGATAGGGTGGCCAATATGGGGACCAAATAAACTCCGGGAGGGCGAGCAAGGAAAGGTATCTGACCAGCGGGGTAATGGCCAGGAGGAACGGTGCCAAGGTGGTTGATATCGGGTGGAACCAACCCAGAAAGGTAGAGAGGCCCATGGGGAATAAATGTAGAAGAAGATTCAGAAGGAAGAAGTCTGGCTAGCGAAGGTGAAGGGCTAGGAGCTGGTTGTGGTGGGTGAGGCTGAGGTTGCTGACTAGCCAAAGCGGGCAGCTTAAGGTTAGCCCGAGACGATTGCATCATGCAAACATTCGCCAAGGTGGGGTCAGAGATGGGGGGAGGAGGAAGGCCAGGGAAGGTTCCAAGCAACGAGGAGTCTTTGTAGACACCAGGGGAGACACTGGTCAAGGAATCAATGGTTTGCTTATTGGCTACAGAAGAGATGGTCGACTCAGGGGAGGTCAGAGTTTTCGGCTCATGATATGTCAACTGGTCAACGGTGACTATCTTTCCATTGTGAGGGAAGAACATCTTGAGGTGGACCATGGAGGGGATAGAAGACATGGCATAGGTGTAGCTACACCCCAAAAGAATGTTATAATCAAGATGGGCGTCGATGAATTCAACGTCAACGCAAACCATCTTGCCCGCAAGAGTGATAGGGAAATTACGGAAGAGGCCAATGGGCTGGGAGGCATGGCCATCCCATGCACGAAGGGTGATGGTGGAAGGGGCCATCTCAAGAGATCCAATTTTTTTCCAAACTGAAGTAGACATCACATCGGTAGATGCCCCCTCGTCAATAATACACCGAGCTACGTTAGCATTTCGGATTTTGACTGGGATTTGGAAAGCAATGGAAGCAGGAAGAGGAGGATCATCTGATTGGCGGGCGTCGAAAACGATCAATTGGTCATCAGCAGGATCTACAGTGCCCATGGTAGATAGTAGAGCCTTCTTTTGAGAAGGACATGACTGGAGGAGTTCCAGTGTTGAAATGACAGCAGGAGATTGTGCCAAATCATCTACTATGCTATACGAATGAGCAACTCGACCAGAAGTAGCATTTTGGTGTAATGGTCCCTTAGGAACCTTGATAGGGACCTCAACTTTGGGTTGAGGGATCTGCAAAGGACCATTTGGTGTTGAAAGAGGCTCTGTAGGACCTGAAGAAGGTGACTCGGGGACAGACGGAGCGAGAGGCATGGGGTACTGACTAGACCGAGTTTGAAGGTTAAGGTCGACGGTGAGAGGTTGGTTAGATGTCATCATGAGAATATGGTAATCGGAGGAACCAAAAGGGGAAGGTGGAGTGGTTACCGGGGCATGACGTGGTTGAGTAGCCACAAATCCTTGTTGAGGGAAAGGATCGATAAACATGGCTGGTTGAGAAGTAGCCGCATTGGGGGGAACAGTAGGGAAGGTATGCTGTCCCCGAAACGTATCCTGAGACTCCCACATCTATCGCATCTGTGGTAATAGGGGGCAATCGTGAGTGTAATGACCATAAACACCGCAACATGAACAAGGCTTATTGGTGCGAAGAGGCTTGTCCGGCTTGGGCTGAGAGCCCTGTGGCTGGTTAGCAGTGTTAGAATCAATACTTGGAGGATTGGATCTACGATTACCAGGGGTAGATTGATTTTGATTGCCTTTTCACTTTCTTTGAGAAGAAGGAGGATTAGTTGCACCCTGTTGTGCAAATACGTGCCCTGGAGGGGGTAGTAGTTGCTTTTGCGGGGGTTGAGAAGGCAAGGGAGTCGGAGGTCCAAATGCTGGAGGAGTTGGGACACCAGGCTGTGGGTAGGGATAAGGGTTAGGATGGGAAACATTGAGGTAAGTAGGAGGGTGGGAAAAAGGAGAAGGCATGCCGTATCCTGGATACATGCTACGTGGAGGGGGGAAAGTGCTGGAGGTGCTGGCCCCTCCCGGAGGGAAACCATAGCCCATAGGAGGTTGAGCATATGTATGTGAAAGAGCTCCAACGATACCGTCGGTAGAGTGAGATGCCCCCAGGGCGTTAGCGCCACTGGGTTTGGGGAGGTCAAGAAGGACGGTATAAACATAACCATATTGAGCATAGATGAGGTCATATTTCAAGGCTATTTGGAGGGCGGCTTCTTCAGTTTGAGGGAACTGGGAGGCGACATCTTTGCCGATGGCAGGTAAGAGAGAGTGAAGGAACCAGTCCATATAGACCCGATCTTCAAAGGTGGGAGCTCAACATAAGCTCCTTCTTCTCCACCATTCCTGGACATGAGCGGAAAGGCAGGTCGAAGATGATTGACAGAAAGAAGTAAAGAGCTTGGTACCAGTGTCGTATCGGAGAGGGAGCTGGAAATAAGATAAGAAGGCTTGGGCGATGGTCGCAAAGGTGGTATGGGAAGAGGCGGTCTGATCAACATACCATTTAGAAGCTTCGCTGGTAAGTGTGCGTTGGAACAATCTAAGACAGATGGAATCATCAGTAATGGAGTTGGAGGAACACCACATGTGGAAAGATCGGATATGGTTGGAGGGATCTTCACTAGCAAGGCCTTCGAACTTGGAAATTTCGGAGGGGAGCTTGGTTGGCAGCAGGCCAACTAACATCATGGCGGATAGGATCGTTGATTAACTGATTGAAATCGGGGAGACTGAGACCAACCATATAAGGAAGCAAAGGGACAGTTGAGGTAGTTCCTGTGGTGGTTCCACTAGTAACAGACCCGGCAGTAGGACCGGGGTTGCTAGCGTTAGGTCCTGAACTAGACATGGTGAAGGTAATAGGGGGAGAACCAAAAGTAGGGGGAGAACCCGAACAATCAAAAGAAGAGTCGGAGTGCGGACTCGGGGGAGGACTAACTCGACGATGACGGGAGAGAGTAAGTCGACCAACCAGAAACTGAGGGTGAAGGCCAAGAAGTCTCCAGGATAAATGCCTTGGAGGCACAATGATGACGGGAAGAAGAATAACCGATAAAGGCAGGGAGGTGCAGAATCAAGTGAGGCAATTTCGAAACAAGGGCAGAGAGGTGCGGTGTCAATTGATTTTAAAGTCTTTGCCAGGCGGTGTTAACTAGGCTCTTCTTCACTTAGGGTCAGTGTGTGGCGTGTGTTGATTTTAATTTTTAAACCCAGACGTTTTGAGAGTAAAAGAAAAAGTGTGCTGCGTAACTGAAAATAAATATGCAAAGAACAGTAAATAAGGCTGAAATAATTGAAAATTAACAGCTAACAATGCATCGATCTAACCCAAGAAGGTGAGTCTCTCAAAACTAGTCTAAAAGAGGGAAAAATCTAATCAAAACACAAAAAAAAGAGGCCAATAGATCTAAGGTCGGGAGGGACAGGGATGTAAAGGAGAATTCTACTGAAAAGAGGTGCAGAAAACAACAAAGAGACAGAGGCAAGGTTGCTGCAACAAAGGAGGAAATCAGCTAAAAGAAGAAGGGATAAGGAGGTGACCCCAGAGGCAAACCCAAACAAAACTATATGAAGTGATTTGAAAGGGAGAAGAGCTGATCTAAATGGGATCTGAAAATGAGGTATCAGATCTGAAAAGAAGAAGGCTGAAACTCTGAAAATTCGGACGTCTGAAATAGCTAAAACTCTTCCAAAAAAAGTGGAGGGTACTAAAGCCCTAAGGGGCAAGATTCCCACTTAGTTGAGTAGAACAGATCAGAAACAGGTCTAAACAGGTGGAGACAGAGGCTGGAAAACCCTGACAAAAGCTTCAGGCAAACCCAAAAAAATTGCTGAAAAAGTGCAGAAAAAAGTGCAGGTCGCAAGTTCTGACCTGTTTTCAGTCCAGGTTGTAGTTTTGGGGCAGAAAAGTGCATCCTCTAGGCCAGGTCGCAGGTTTTGGGCTGATAAGTGTGACCTGCAGATCGGGGTCTCTCAGCGGCAGATTTCATAAAAATTTGTCATCTCAGCTGCGGCTGATGTCTGTCACATGCGCAATAGGGCCAGAAACACACAGAAGTTAAAAATGTTAATGTTTGAGGGTTTCAGAATTGAAAAACACCATAAAAATAGGAAAAATAAAAAACTGAAGAGAAACCCTAGGGTCTGAAATAGCTGGATATGCAGGAATATATAAAACGACAGCGGTCGCAAAATAAAACCCATGTGGAGTCGCCAATTGTTAGTATGAATCTTTTGTTGGAAAAAGACCACTTTAGCTACGCATAAAAAATAGCCCTAACATCAATTATAGCTGCCAATATCTTCAAATCTGCAATTAGTTGATCCAAATAAAGTTGCACAAATCCAGATCTATGCATAAAAAGACATTAAGCAGTGAAAATGAAATGTTGCTCCATACATCCAATAGATAAGACATGAACAATATTTTTGAAAGAATTTTTACATTAAAGGGCACCTGAGAGGAAAACAAGAAAGGTTTTTCCAATTCTCTTCAATGGGATGGGTTCTTGAAAGTCCTCAGCATTTTAGATCTAAAATTTCTCTCTCTTGTTGGTGTAGAAAACCCAGACAAACATAGAACTCAAAGGGAGCTCACAAGGTAAATGATGGAGAAAGTGACAATGATAATGGCTCAAAGTCAGACCAAGAGTATAGATCAAGAGTGATCTAATATGAAAATGAAAGGTGACAAATGAATGGGAAAACCCTTCTATTTATAACAAAATATTAGAGTAGTCTAGAACTTGGTGCATGAATAAAATATTATTAACCAACTTCTAGAACCACCTTTTAGGAATATTTTATTATATTTGTTGGAGGGAAAAGGATTTTGACTTGGGTCAAATCCTTTATTTATAAATAATAAATAAATAAATGATTTATTTATTATTTTAAGGAAATGGTAGAAATATAATTAAATAAATAATGATTTATTTAATTATTTATAAACGATTTGGTCAAATTTAACTAGGAATATTATTTAAATAAGGATTAAATAACGTATTCCTAGGAAATAATCAAAAAAATAAGGATTTATTTAATTGATTTCCTTGTTTTGGATTAAATATGACTAGGAATAATAATTAAATTAATGTTTAACTGATTATTCCTTGAGGTAATATAAACAAATATAGATTTGTTTATTATTTCCTTTTGGGGTTTCGTATTTAGACCATAAACAACTTAATAAAGGTGTTTTACTAAGTTATTTCACATAGTGAAAGCAATTTTACTTAGGGTAAAATTGGTCTTACATGGTGTACTTGGGTTCATCTAATGATAATAGGTTAGATGACCAAAAAATGGTGTAACAGCAGTGGATGACGCAGGCCAGCAAGGTTGACAGAAAGGGCTTCAGAGCAGCGTTGGGGTTTCTAGAGGCCAAAAAAGGCTGAGTTCTATAAATCCCGTTTGAGGGTGTGAATTAGTCAGTTTTTCTGTCTCCAAAACAGAGGTATAGCTGTAGTTTTTATTTCTCTGTCAGGTTAACTACTTTGGTGCCCAGATCTGTTGTACTTAGAATCTGCTTAATAATAAAAACCCTCCAGAAGCTAGAAGTGCCAGTTTTCCCGCATTGGGTTTTTCTAAGGAAAGTTGTCTGGAACATCCTTGTGTGCCACTTTTTCATTGTGCAAGTTATTTAGTTTAGATACACATGTGTAGGTTGTTAATGTATTTACTTCTATGTTAATCTTGAATATTTCAGATTAATAACTAATGTAAGTAGGAGAAGTAAATCAAGAATTTAACAGTAGGGTTTATGTTTAAGTATATTCATAAATATTCACAACTCCTCCACCTCAAAAATCTACTCACCCTGATTACCATATTCTCATGATGAACTCTAACGAGTTAAATACCACACAAGTCAACCTTCAGACCTGGTCGTGCCAGTATGAGAAGAAAATTTCTATGTCTGCAGTCGAGCCCCAAACCAAAGTGTCCAATGTGTCTATCCTGACACCAAATGTCCCCTTAAAAATCCCTCAACCTAAGGTAGGAGGTCATACCCAAGATCCACAAAGGGACATTACACCGTAATGTTGCTTCAACCAAAGCCGCCCACACATACAACATAGTAGATGACTTGGCGTAGTCTCCTGAAACCATGTCAATGCTTGAAATTCTCTAGACGTGTGAATCCCAAAGGAAAGATCTACTATATGCTTTTGGTGTTGTCGACCCTTTAGATGATCTCTTGATCATATTCGATGTTGACAAGTCATAACATCCTCCTCTCTCCTCATCAGTTTCTTTCCAAATACCAGTCGCCATTAGAAACGCCACTGTCCAGCGGTGTATTATAGATGAAGGCACCTCAACATGTGTGATGGTAGCTAGTGTTTGGAAAAAACTAAAGTTACCTAATCTATCCCCATCCAGTATCACTTTACATGCTTGGGACGGTCACCCTTCACATCCCCTTGGAATGTATGACAATTTTCCTATCACAGTTGCTGGCAAGACTGTTTGCATTGACATAGAAGTCATCGATGCCCCCTTGGATTATAATATTCTTTTGGATCGTATCTATACCTATGTGATATCATATGTTGCATCTTCATTTCACCATAAGATGTGCTTCTCCCATAACATAAAGATCATCACCATCGATCAGTTGACATATTACGATATGAAGTCTCAAACATTACCCTAGTATACCATATCATCGATGACTAACAATCAACCTATCTTGCCTCTCACCAATGCCTCTCCAGGAGTCTAAAAATATTGCACATTTCTTGGTGCATACTATGGTCCACCTCCTACCCCATATATGCCCAACTCGTCCAGTGTTTGCATGTTGCAAGTGTCACAAGCTATTGACAAGTGGTTTGGTATGCACATTCAACATCCAACACCCCTGAAACCTACTATTGTTCACTCGACCAAGCCATAATGATCAACTCCTCAAGGACCTCCTCCTTCTACTGGTGTCTCTCCCCATCCTTTTCAACCAAGAAATGTTCGTCCAAGAATTAACCATCTCGAAGCCATTCCTCCAGGTCATTATCCTACAAGCCAGATACCGTTTTTATTTCCTCCATCTGGAATATTTTCGGTTCCTATCATGGCTACGTTTAGTTTACCAAATATGACCCTATGGATCCTATTCTGGTACATAGATCCCCTAGCAAACACTCCACCAGATCAACTAAAACCATATACTTCTTTGACCCCTGTCCAACTGGTCACTATGACCTCTTCCTTTGCTTCAATTCCACAACAACCTCAACAGGAACCCACTCCTATTACAAAGGCATCTAGTGAGGGGGGAAAAGCCAAAAATAAGGAACCTAAGGACAAGGCTACCCAAAAAATGTTGAATATTGCAACAAGAAACAGTGAAGGAGGCATCCTAAAACATCATTCCTGATCCTAGTTGGAAAATAATCACCTAAACTAGGTGGGACCCACACAGGTGATTTTTGGCGCAAAGTCTATTTTTAGACATGTCGATCATATTCTATGAGTTGCAGGATGCTATTTGTGGATGGTTGGTCAAGTTGGAAAAATAGATGGACTTCTATTTTTAGAAATATTAGGCAGATTCTATTTTTAGATTGCCAGTCTAAAAATAGATATGTCAAATATTATTAGCTCTTAATAATATTTGAACTCTAAACATTATCTTATTCTCTTGGAGCACTTTAGTTAAGTGCACGGATGTGGCACAGGAGCTGAAAGAAGGAATTACACTATTCTTGAGGTTTTACTGGAGCTATTGCATGGAGGACTTCAGTTAGAACTCATGTGACAAAGTTTGGTGGAGTTGTAGAAGTAGTTGGTGGAGTTGTGTTTAGTTTAACTCAGTTAGACACAGTTGAGCTAGTTGTATCTAGTCTAACTGATTGATACAATAGTGAGAGTGGTGTGAATTAATTAATAATTAATTCACTAAATAATAACTCATTAATCAACTGAACAATACATCAGTTACCTACAGTGCATGGACAGTTTCAGTGGAGACCAGTGGAGAGGTAGGTGAAAGAGCAAGTGTGACTATAGTGTTGCATTGTTTGCACCACACATTCATTGGAGATGCTAATGAGGATTGCACAGTCAATATAGGGTGGATTCGAGTTCATTCAGAGCCATTCTTCAGCAGGGATTGCACAGTAGAGGCAGGCTAGAGGTTGGCAAAGATCAGTGCATGGATTTGCAAGATCGGGCCTGATTAGTGTGTAGCAATTGGATTGTACTGAGAGCTTGTGATAAGCTTTGTATGAGGATTGTTACATGATCTCTATGCAATATATTATATACATATAGTTGGGTTTTTTAGCTTCAGGCTTTACCGTTAAAACAACTGTGTTAATGTGTGTGAATTTTTATGGTTTCATTTGTGCTTTGCAATTGATTTAATTTCCGCATGTGATGATCAATGGTGGAATAGATTCTGTATTGTGCATGAAGTTAAAATAGTGTGTGATCAGGAAAATATTGGACATATACATGCATAGTGCATATAATTTGTACATGGTATCAAAGCAGTTGATCATTGGAGCAGATTGCAATTATTGAAGCGGTTGAGTTTTAGTGCTGGTGGAATTCGAATTTGCTGCAGTGTTTTCTTGGTGTCAAAGTTGAGCATTCATTGAAATGTCTTTCAACGGATTGCGATTGGAGTATTCCCTTGAGGGCAACTCAAATTATATTTCATGGAAGAACAGGATGGAGGCAGTGTTGGAGGATAATGGGTTGAAGGAGTTCATAGATGCTGATGTTCCTAAACCGGGTTCTAGCGATGTAGCCGCACTTGACGCATGGCAAAAGAAGGTAGCAAGGTGTCGAAGGATTATGTTGGAAGGTGTGAAGGATCACATTGTGTCCAGATTTCATGGTAAAGACACTCCATTCTTGATGTGGAAGGCTTTGATAGAATTTTTCCAAAGCAGAAGTGACCAGAGGAAGTTGGCGCTTAAAGACAAGCTCAGGAAAATAAAAATGGAGAAGAATGACACTATTCCGGTATACTTGACAAAGTTTTTCCACTGCAGGGATGAGCTTGGGAGTGTAGGATTTAGTGTGGATAAATAATAATTGGTGAGCTTGGCTCTCCTTGGGCTTCCGAAGAGTTGGCATAGCTACGAAGACTCTGTCAATGGTCGGGAGAAACTGCCAAGATGGGAGCGACTTTGGTCGGATCTTGTGCAGGAGGAGATAAGGCGGAGTTCCAGGGATGGCTCTTCATCAAAGAATGATGATGAAGAGGATTTCAATTTGGCTGCCAAAGCAAGGAAAGGAAAGGGGAAGAAAAATCCTTCTCAATCCGGTGCGGATGTCAAAGAGCGTGACATGTCCAAAGTGAAGTGTTTTCAATTTCACAAACATGGGAATTTCGCCACACATTGTCCACAGAAGAAGAAGAACAAGTAGGCTACTGGAGCTACAGTGGTGAGGCTCTTGCCTCGCAATTTGAGCTGGACTTCTCATTGATCGCATGCATGGTGTCTAGTGCATTGGGATCAGGGTGGTACTTTGATAGTGGCGCTTGCTTTCACATGACGGGAGATGTGAACATTTTTAGTGACTTGGTGGAGAAAGATCTCCAGTTGCATGTTGAGTTTGGTGACAATGGATGATACAATGTGACCAGCATTGGTACCATTAAATTTCAGAGGGAGTTAGGTAAACTCATTCTTTTACAAGATGTAGTGCATGTTCCAAGTTTAATGAATAATTTAATCTCAGTCGCAATGTTAGAGGATAAAGGGTATGATGTTGTCTTTAGTGAAGGAAAAATTTTCCTTCAGTACAAAGCAATAGGAAAAGTAAATAAGGTTGGGATTCGAGCCAAAAATCTGTACAGACTTGAAGTAGATGGGATTTCTACAGAGCTTCCTACTGTTGGGAAGTGCAAGAAAGACATGCAATTGAAGCTTGAGAGGGAGCAGGATTTGCATGCAAGTAAGAGTGAACCTCGGGATGTGGAGCAGCCACAAGATGAGGATCATGGAGTGGGAGCAACCACTCATGCAGATAAATTTCATGCCAGATGGGCAGAGGGAGTGCATGCAGCTATACCACCAAGTGAGAGGTGGGGCGACATGCATGAGTAATCCCAAGAGGAGATTTCTGGGAAAGATTCATTGAGATGGTGTGGATCTCATGAATTGAACCTGGCTACAAGGTGCCCATGGAGTAGCAGTAGCATGATCAGTTGGATTGATGCAGGTAGATAAAAGTGACAGTGTCAGATATTGGAGCGTGGTTCAGAGTTGACAGCAAGTGCAGAGTGCATGGGTACAGATTTCAATAGTGCAGTGGTTCCTGAAGACATGTGCAGTTGGTATCAGCAAAATTCGAAGACTTTGATGATAGATGCATCATATTGATTGAGTTCTTTGGAGCCTTTTTAGTTTCGGAAGAGTTGCAGAGCAGATGCATGGAGTTGCATGGCGCTTGCAAAGGTTGCAGGGCAAATGCATGGAGTTGCATGTCGCATGCAAAGAAAATCCTTTCTTGATGAGAGGGAGTGTTGAATATTGCAACAAAAAACAGTGAAGGAGGAATCCTGAAACATAATTCCTCATCCTAGTTGGAAAATAATCACCTAAACTAGGTAGGGCCCACACAGGTGATTTTTGGCACAAAGTCTATTTTTAGACTATGTCTATTTTTAGACATGTCGATCATATTCTATGAGTTGCAGGATGCTATTTGTGGATGGTTGGTCAAGTTGGGAAAATAGATGGACTTCTATTTTTAGACATATTGGGCGGAGTCTATTTTTAGATTTCCAGTCTAAAAATAGATATGTCGAATATTATTAGCTCTTAATAATATTTGGACTCTAAACATTATCTTATTCTCTTGGAGCACTTTAGTTAAGTGCATAGATGTGGCACAGGAGCTGACAGAAATAATTACGCTACTCTTGAGGGATTACTGGAGCTATTTCATGGAGTACTTCAGTTAGAACTCATGTGACAGAGTTTGGTGGAGTTGTAGAAGTAGTTGGTGGAGTTGTGTTCAGTTTAACTCAGTTAGGCACAGTTGAGCTAGTTGTATCTAGTCTAACTGATTCATAAAATAGTGAGAGTGGTGTGAATTAATTCACTAAATAATAACTCATTAATAAAATAAACAATACATCAGTTACCTACAGTGCATGGACAAATTCAGTGGAGACCAGTGGAGAGGTAGGTGAAAGAGCAAGTGTGACTATCAGTTGTGACTATAGTGTTGCATTGTTTGCACCACACATTCATTGGAGATGCCAATGAGGATTGAACAGTAAATATAGGGTGGATTCGAGTTCATTCAGAGCCATTCTTCAGCAGGGATTGCACAGTAGAGGCAGGCAAGAGGCTGGCAAAGATTGGTGCATGGATTTGAAAGATCGGGCCTGATTTGTGTGTAGCAATTGGATTGTACTGAGAGCTTGTGATAAGCTTTGTATGAGGATTTTTACACGATCTCTATGACATATATTATATATAGATAGTTGGGGTTTTTAGCTTTAGAATTTCTCGTTAAAACAAATGTGTTAATGTGTGTGAATTTTTATGGTTTCATGTGTGCTTTGCAATTGATTTGATTTCCGCATGTGATGATAAATGGTGGAATAGATTCTGTATTGTGCATGAAGTTAAAATAGTGTGTGATCAGGAAAATCTTGGACATATACATGCGTAGTGCATATAATTTCTACATGGTATCAAAGAAGTTGATCATTGGAGCAGATTGCAATTATTGAAGCGGTTGAGTTTTAGTGTTGGTGGAATTCAAATTTGCTGTAGTGTTTTCTTGGTGTCGAAGTTGAGCATTCATTGAAATGTCTTTCAACGGATTTCAATTGGAGTATGCCCTTGAGGGAAGCTCGAATTATATTGCATGGAAGGACAGGATGGAGGTGGTGTTGGAGGATAATGGGTTGAAGGAGTTCATAGATGCTGATATTCCTAAACCGGGTTCTAGCGATGTAGCCGCACTTGACGCATGGAAAAAGAAGATAGCAAGGTGTTGAAGGATTCTGTTGGAAGGTGTGAAGGATCACATTGTGTCTAGATTTCACGGTAAAGCCACTCCATTCTTGATGTGGAAGGCTTTGACAGAATTTTTCCAAAGCAGAAGTGACCAGAGGAAGTTGGCGCTTAAAGACAAGCTCAGGAAAATAAAAATGGAGAAGAATGACACTATTCCGGTATACTTGACAAAGTTTTTCCACTGCAGGGATGAGCTTGGGAGTGTAGGAGTTAGTGTGGATGAAGAATACTTGGTGAGATTTGCTCTCATTGGGCTTCTGAAGAGTTGGCATAGCTACGAGGACTCTGTCAATGGTCGGGAGAAACTGCCAGGATGGGAGTGACTTTGGTCAGATCTTGTGCAGGAGGAGATAAGGTGGAGTACTAGGGATGGCTCTTCATCAAATAATGATGATGAAGAGGATTGTGCTTTGGCTGCCAAAGAAAGGAAAGGGAAGGGGAAGAAAAATCCTTCTTAATCCGGTGCAGATGGCAAAGAGCATGACATTTCCAAAATGAAGTGTTTTCACTGTCACGAACGTGGGAATTTCACCACACATTGTCCACATAAGAAGAAGAACAAGCAGGCTACTGGAGCTGTATCTGGTGAGGGTCTTGCCTCGAAATTTGAGTTGGACTTCTCATTGATCTCATGCATGGTGTCTAGTGCATTGGGATCAGGGTGGTACTTTGATAGTGGTGCTTCCTTTCACATGACGGAAGATGTGAACCTTTTCAGTGACTTGGTGGAGAAAGATCTCCAGTTGCATGTTGAATTGCGTGACAATGGATGATACAATGTGACTGGCATTGGTACCATTACCTTTTAGAGGGATTCAGGTAAACTCATTCTTTTACAAGATGTAGTGCATGTTCCAAGTTTAAAGAAGAATTTAATCTCAGTCGCAATGTTAGAGGATAAAGGGTATGATGTTGTCTTTAGTGAAGGAAAATTTTTCCTTCGGTAGAACTCATGTGACAGAGTTTGGTGGAGTTGTAGAAGTAGTTGGTGGAGTTATGTTCAGTTTAACTCAATTAGACACAGTTGAGCTAGTTGTATATAGTCTAACTGATTGATACACTAGTGAGAGTGGTGTGAATTAATTAATAATTAATTCACTAAATAATAACTCACTAATCAATTGAACAATACATCAGTTACCTACAGTGCATGGACAGTTTCAGTGGAGACCAGTGGAGAGGTAGGTGAAAGAGCAAGTGTGACTATCAGTTGTGACTATAGTGTTGCATTGTTTGCACCAAAAATTCATTGGAGATGCCAATGAGGATTGCACAGTCAATATAGGGTGGATTCGAGTTCATTCAGAGCCATTCTTAAGCAGGGATTGCGCAGTAGAGGCAGGCTAGAGGTTGGAAAAGATCGGTGCATGGGTTTGCAAGATCGGCCCTGATTAGTGTGTAGCAATTGGATTGTACTGAGAGCTTGTGATACGCTTTGTATGAGGATTGTTACATGATCTCTATGAAATATATTATATACAGATAGTTGGGGTTTTTAGCTTTAGGATTTCCCATTAAAACCATTGTGTTAATGTGTGTGAATTTTTATGGTTTCATGTGTGCTTTGCAATTGATTTAATTTCCACATGTGATGATCAATGGTGGAATAGATTCTGTGTTGTGCATGAAGTTAAAATAGTGTGTGATCAGGAGAATATTGGACATATGCATGCGTAGTGCATATAATTTCTAAAAAAAACTCCATCTCCACCTAAGCCTCTGAAGCCTACTCCACTGTGTTCTTTGTGTGATGTTGTTGGGAATTCCACGAATAATTGTCCTGAACTCCCTTGTCTCAAAGAGGTGGTCGATGATACGTGTAATATTCCAAATTATAAAAAATAGGAATGTAGAACATATAACTGGAAATTGCAGTGAAATATCAACACATCAAATCAGAGCAGATCATGAAGCCATTATATTAAACATTATAGCATAAAATGTGTACAAAATGTTGAGGAAAAAGACAATCAAGCTAGGCAAAACAAGCCTCAAATGACCCAGTACATAAAATGTGAAATTTTGCTGCTATATAAAATGTCGGAGGACATATGACTGTGCTTTACTATGAATAATAATGGCAGGGAAAAATGGAAAATACAAATAATTTCTAATATAATGCGTAGAAAGTGTCGGGATCAAAGATCCAGGCTCTCTAGAACCAATCCAAGACAACCCAGAAGGGGTTTCTGGAAATACACCATATGAAATGTTGCAGCCCTAGGAATGAATAACACACTGCAACTAGGTAACTGATAGGAGGTGGCTGATCTGATATAGAAATGGTTTATACTCCTCCAATAGATCTCCCGGATGAAGGGCTAGTCCCCTCACTGGAAATATAGCTCATAAACTTGGGCACTAGGCCCTCCACTGCAACTGCCCTGTAAAATAACATAGTTTATGAAGGAGACTGCACTTTTGATGGTGGAAGAAACTTGGCCTAATACTGGATGGTGAAATAATTCTCAAGGAACCTCCTTGCTAGCCTCCTAGATGAAGGGTTGCTCCCTCACTGGAAAACAATCTCAGAAACTGGGTCTATCAACCCTCCACTGCTATTTCCCTGCAAAACAACACAATCCTAAAGGAGACTGCACTATGGATAATGGCTGAAGCTTGGTTTGATGCCAGATTGTGGAAATGGAGTGAAATGAAACTCTCCAAAGTGGGCACTCGAAGTCCCCCGAGGATGAGGGTGGGATTTCCGCTCGGAAACACCCTTGTGCTAAACAACACATCAGACTCTGCTAAACAGCTGAAGCGTGCATAAATTCATAAAATACCAAGACATAACCAATATTCAGAATGCCCTCTATGCATTTCATCCCCTTCCTTATATTCTTTGTGAGCCTCCTCACCCTTGGTCCCACACATTAAAGATGCTACTCTCATGGAGACTCCATCCCACTAACATTACATTGTCCCTCAATAACTCTCCATTACCTCCACACCAACGCTATTTATTTGGTCAAAATTGACCCCATCCACATGCTTCAACCTCTATTCACACCTAAGAGTGATTTATCCAGCTAATAAGATGATCCACATTCACATCAGAAGTGGTTTTATTCCTACTAAGGAGATTTATGGGTCTCCCTACCCTCTTATTCATCTATCTAAATGACAAAAGAAAAATTTAATATTCCAACTAGCTGTAAGCTAATTAGGAATATTAAAGTCCTCCCCTCCCAAATGTTGCTTGTTCTCAAGCAACTGTAGGGATGAATGCTGCAAAATATCTTCTCCTTTCCTGGTGGTACCCACATCTGATAAGCTCCTCCACTGAATCAAATTCTTTCCAATCAATCTGCCCCTTAACGGATCCTCCTAAGTGTCCAAGTTAGCCTTTGATGATAAAACCAAATGGCTCACAACATACAGAAGTAGGAGATCCATGGTGGAAACTACATGCTGTCTAATGTCCTCATTGAAGCACGGGACATGAAAAATGTTGGAGATCTTACTCCCAGTGAACAGTTCCAATACATGTTCCATCCCTCCAACCATTCCAACAACAATGAATAAAAAATCATCAACATATGGAATCAAAATTATAGATGCACTAAATTCCATATGAAATACCTGAGGGTGATAATATTCCCTCAAGTGGAACCATCGCAGTTTTTCTCCTTGCTGCCTCGAAACACCATGTGGAAAGTAGCTTTCCAAACACTTGTCTACTACCCCTATCTGCTCATCTGCCTGGGGGAAGTAACTGATGTTTGGTGTCAACTGAGTACACCCCAAATAATATATCATCTCTCGAAAGCCTCCTAGGAAGTGGCCATCCCCATCACTGATTGTGGCTCCATGAAGACCATGAAGTCTAAAGACAGGCTTGAACTCTTGTGGAGCATTGTACTGTAAATGAATGAAAAAGGAATGCAAATACTTTGTTAGTTTATCAATAAGTACAAAGACACAACCCTTTCCATGTACTGTTGGCAAGCTGGTGAAGAGGTCCATAGATGAGATTTCCCATATCTCTACCGAAAAGGGAAGTGGTTGCAACAACCTTGCAGGGCGGTTGTTTTCCTCCTCATTCTTCAAGAAAACCATACATCTCCTGATTTGTTGGAGCACATACTCCTTGAGACCCTCCCATCAGAATCTCTCCCTAATGGCCTAATAAGTCCCAATGAAATCTTGGTGACCGGAAAGGAGTTATTCATGCACGGCATGTAGAATCTTCTTCTTTAGCTTAGAGTCTCTAGTCAAGAAGATCCTATCCTAGTAATAGATTACTCCACCCATCACTTTATACCTCTCATCTGTCACCTTTCCATCAAGCACTTCACATGTGAAGTGATCCTTGGAATACTCCACTAATAGCTGGGACTCCCAATATGGATCTATACTCAACAATGATAGAACAACTGGCCTTTGTGAAAAGGAACTAGTCACCTTACTGCTCCCCTCTTTGACACACTCAATGCCAAAGCCACATGCTGGAATACTGCTATCCTACTTCTGATGCCTCCCTTGCAGCTGCTTCTACTCAAGTAAGGGTTGAAGTTTTTGGAGGTTAGTCTTCACTTGGAAGCTATTTCCCATCCAAATATTCTGGAGTTTGGCCAATGTATGCATGAATTCCAACAACCCTCTACCATATATGGAAGAATCCTTCCTATGTGGAAGTATCTTCTGACTCTCAAAGGCTATGGAATATCCCCCTTGCACTATGATTGTGCCATCATCCACTCCTGAAACATCTGCTCTCAGTGCAAGATGCTTGTTGAGAGTTGGTAATACTGATACTGGGAGAATATACATCTCCTCCTTGAGCCTACCAAAGACACCTTGCACTATGCTAGACTCACCCAAGGCTCCCATCTCAGCAAGATATATGAATGGTGAAACTAGTTGTGAGAACTCTTTAACCAACTCCTAGTCCGGGGGCCTTCCTGGTGGAATGCCTCTATATAATACAACATCATGGTTATAGTCAACTGCATACCTGAGGGGACTGAAGTGTCCTTGCTCCCACTGAGAAAATCAGGCTCCATCTTATGTTCAAAGGCTATCTGAGGTGGATAAATGTGCATGCCCCTGAGCATCTGATGCTTACCACTCTTCTTATCTACCCATTCCATCTGCAAAGTCTCCCAATCTGTGGTGACTTTCCCTAATGTAATCAACCACTACACACCCAATATCACATTGGTGTCAGGAATTTCAACAACAAAGAAGTGATCAGTCAAATTATATGTCCCTAAGGTTACTGACAATGTCAGAACATACTTAATACACTACATGGTTCTAACTCCTAGGACCAAAATGGAAAATCCCTCAAAATCATTAGTGGGTATTGCTCTCCTCTGTACTAACTGAGCATCAATAAAGTTGTGGGTAGCCCCCCTGTCAATCAACATTGATATTCTTTGATCCTGAATTGTACCTCAAACTCTCAAAGTCATATACTTGGGTACTCCCCGCAAATATGCAAAGGCCCCTCCAACTAGAGCAAATTCTCCATTCCCACCTCCTAGTGGTGGTGGATCCTCCCCTGCTATCACAACATTGTTATCTCCTTCTGGCTCCTCTTCCTCCTCCTCCTCACTGTCTGAGAATTAATCTATATAGTGTGCCTTCCCTACTGCACATCGATGCCCTGGTGCCCATGGTTCTTGGCATGTGAATCAAAGCTTCCTTCTCCTCAAGTCTCTTCGGACATCATCACTAAGAGGCCCTTTGTTCTATTTCTCCTTTGGAGGAAGAAACTTCACATCTTTCCCCTTTGATTGAAAGGGCGACCTTTGATGAAATGGAGCTCTTGCTCTTGGCAAAGCATCTTGTAAATATCTAGCCCTCTCAATAGCAACTTGGAGAGTAATAGTATATTTGACCAACCCATACAGAGGCTGTGCTAGCCCATCAATGAACATATAAACCCTCCTAGCTGCAGATAAATCTGGAACCATGATATAAAGTTTAAGAAATTTAGAGATATAGGTATCTGGATTACCTGAATGCTTGAGCTTGGCTAACTCAATAAAATGTGCCTCTGGATCTCTTCGATCAAACCTCTGTACTAACCTCTGGATGAACTTTGAATATGTAGTCACATTGGCATGACCCAATGTAGAAAGACCATGAAACCACCAATCATGTGCCTCACCTTCAAGGTAGAGCACTGCTATTTTGATGGCTTCCATCTCTGGTACTTGATTCAGCTAGAATTAGATGTATATATTCTCCACCCAAGACTTGGTTGTGCACTTGGATGGCCCATCAAAAGTGGGCAAAAATAATCTACCCATAGTCTGTTGTAGATCATTTTTTTGCATGAATACTCCACTTATATTGTTATGCCAGGGTATCTTGTTGTCCTTGATTTGAAGAACTCTTGAAAGTTCAGATTATCTTTGAATCTCTGATATTGAGACATACTCTAGAAAATAGTCTTCAAGAGTCTCTTGTTCTTGGGGTCCTCCACCTCCATTTCCCACTACTAGGAATGTAGGCATAGTGGAGCGTTGGGAAATTTGCTGCCTTACTAGTTGTTCATACCAGTGATGTGAAATGTCAGAACTTTCTCCATATAGAAACCATCTAGGGGATTATTTTTGTTTCTCCATCCTCATCTCCTTGATTTCTTGGGAAATATCTTGCATGGTTTGGAGAATAAGCTTGGGAAACTCCTTTTCATCCATCTCTCCTGATATTGGATTTTGGCCTTTGTCTCCTTTGGGGTCTATCTAACCATATCCTTGGTTTCTATTAAGATACCACTTCCCCATTTCTTTGAGAGGCTCTTCTTCTCCTGATGACTTAGCTGTTGTACTACACATGCTGAGCCAAGATTATACTCTGATACCACTGCAATATTCCAAATTATGAAAAATAGGAATGTAGAACATATAATTGGAAATTGCAGTGAAATATAAACACATCAAATGAGAGCAGATCATGAAGCCATTATATTAAACATTATAGCATAAAATGTGTACAAAATCTCGAGGAAAAAGACACTCAAGCTAGGCAAAACAAGCCTCAAATGACCCAGTTCGTAAAATGTGAAATGTTGCTGCTATATAAAATGCCGGAGGAAATACAACTCCATATTCCTATGAAGAATAACGAAAGGGAAAAACTGAAAATACAAATAATTTCTAATATGATGCTTAGAAAATGCCAGGATGGCAAAGATCCAGGCTCTCTAACACCAATCTAAGACAACCCAAATGGTGTTTCTAGAGATACACCATATGAAATGTTGCAAACCTAGGATTGAATAATGCATTTCAACTGGATAACTGATAGGAGGTGGCTGATCTATTATATAAATGGCTGATACTCCTACAATAGATCTCCCCGATGAAGGGCTACCTCCCTCACTGGAAATCTAGCTCACAAACTTGGGCACTAGGCCTACCACTGCAACTACCCTACAAAATAACATAGTTTCTGAAGGAGACTGCGCTGTAGATGATGGCAGAAACTTGGCCTGATATTGGATGGTGGAATAATTCTCAAGGAACCTCCTTGCTAGCCTCCCAGATTAAGGGTTGCTCCCCTCACTAGAAAAAAATCTTAGAAACTGGGTCTATCAACCCTCCACTGTTACTGCCCTGCAAAAACCCACAATCTTGAAAGAGAATGTGCTATGGATAATGGCTGAAGCTTAGACTGATGCTATATGGTGGAAATGGATCTCAATGAACCTATATTTGAGTGGGAACTCGAAGTCCCCCAAAGATGAGGGTGGGATTTCTGCTCGGAAAGACCTTTGTGCTAAACAACACAACATACTCCGCTAAATAGCTGAAGTGTGCAGAGAGTCATAAATGACCAAGACATAAAAAATATTCAGAATTCCATCTATGGATGCCATCCCCTTCCTTATATGCTTTGTGAGCCTCCTCACCCTTAGTACCACACATTAAAGATGCTACTCTCATGGAGACTCCCTCCCACTAACACTACATTGTCCCTCAATTACTCTCCACTACCTCCATACCAGCGATGTTGATTTTGTCAAACTTGACCCCATCCACTTGCTTCAACCTCTATTCACACCTAAGAGTGCTTTATCCAGTTGATAAGATGATCAAAATTCACATTAGAAGTGGTTTTATTCCTACTAAGGATATTTATGGGTCTCCCTACCCTCTTAGTCATCTATCTAAATGAAAAAAACAAAATTTAATATTCCAACTAGCTAAAAGCTAATTAGGAATATTACAATACTTTTCCTGAATCTCACATCCCGAAGGTCCATGTTACCTTACTTGAGTCAGCCAAGAAAAACAAATAGTTACACACGAATCACCCTTGTGCTTTATGTGACAACTTTGGCCACTACTCCTATCACTGTCCCAATCTCAAATATTTTTGCAATACCCCTTAGGCACTTCGTGAAATAGAGGCCGCTCGTAATGAAGTCACCACTTCTTCACTTGTGGATTCTGGCACCATTGTTGAACCAAAACATGAACCACACATTGTGATTCCTCCCCCTGATGTCAAGATGAGAGATAACATTGCTACAATTCTCTACTTGTCGTCATCCATGGGATCCTTGTCTGGAGACTCTTTTGGAGTTATGCATAGAGATTTGATCGAACCTTCTTCGGTGGATACCTAGATCTGAACATTGACAGATATTCCATCTACTTGTCATTCGTCCCTTCCTATTGTCAATGTGCATGTGAAACTTATCTCTCATGATGATGATTCAGGTGGCCCATCCACATCAAGTGGATATTCTTCCTACAGTCTACCCATCTTCCATTCATATGAAGACATCCTGGAAGCCATGACCACCCCTAATTATCCTTGGGACGATATGCACCATCGGACGTATTTCCTTTCATAAGAGACCCATGACCAATATGTTGTGGATTCAAAATACTTCATCCATAGTGAGGTCGATTGGTTCAATAAACCCTTACTTTGAACCCTTGCATTCGAACCACATACACCTTGTGGCCATTACATTGACACCCAATGTTTGGGTAAGTGGGCACCCATATTTGAGAGTTCAGGAGAAGCAACTCTCCCCAACCATCCTAGTGCATATGGTAGTGTTGAATCTAGTACCATTATTCTTCCCCATTTAGAAGAACCTCTAGGGTCTCATATCACTTTAGATCACTCTAGGGATGATCCACTAAATCATTCCTTCATCTTACATCAACAACCTAGTCCCTTAGACATTGTTGTTGATCAACCATAGTGTTTTCCAGGTGAGCACCAGTTAATTATCTCCGAAACCATTCTTTGGTATAGTGAAACCATGTATGCGAACCCTAAAATTCAATCCATTTGATTCATATATGTAGTGCCAAATGAGATTGGTAATCTAGTATTTCCTTTCTCTAACTGTATCTATCCATTCTTCCCACAAGAAGATAAGCATAAAATAAACAAATGATGAACCACATCATCAAAATTTGTTTGGAGTCCACTATTTTAAATACATTTTGCATGAACATAGAATGCTTGGGGGCACCTATGCCCCTATATATTCTCACCATCTTGTTGAGGATTTAGTGCTATGAGACTAACTGCTTGAATCCATTATTTCAACACTTGGAACACCATGGCACTCCATAAACTCCTCTAGCTAGGGGCATCATTCCCACCTTTGTATACCAGACTGCTCCCTTACATCACATATGCTTGGGGGTAGTATCCCATTAATCTTGGGGGCATGATGGAACCCCTGGCCACCTTATCCCATGATTAACATAATTCTTGGCCTAAACCCCAAATACCTAGGTATGGTCAATTATCCTTCCATTCCTTGGATAGTTTGCCTAATCGACCTCTCCGACGAGCCATATACATACATCACATATTGTAGACGCTTGATACCATGTTTTCAAACATTCTACTCAGACTATGTGATACCACACATACCACCTAGTCCCCATATTTGACTTAGTGGGTGAGGATGATCCTAGAGCTTCTCTAGTAGTTCATTCTTGTATTATTACCTTGATTCTTCACCAAAAAACATACTTCCAATAAGCATTAGGGCTAGTTTAGAAAAGTAAGGTAACCTACATGAAAGTCGTAGATCCTGATTCAGACGGTCGGTTTGTCTGATATGATCTCCATAAGATTTAGGGCTACTTCCTCCTCTCCAAATTCACCACAACTCACTTAGCAAATGAATTAAGATTGGAGGAAAATATCCCTTTTATTAGAAGAACCTTAGTTTTTCCATCACCCATTGCGACCAAACTGTAGATAAGTTTGATGAACCGTCAGAACTTTTGGAAATCTCTCAACGAGTAATATAATGGGTCTTTCTTTGTTTTTGGTAATTTGATACTTCACCCAGAAGCCATTTTTTGCATGAAGTTTCATTTTTCCACCAATTTAAACTAAATTTCTCCATATGAGTCGCTTTTAGTTCGGTACCACTTTGAATCGGAACTTGTCATCTCATATGTCGATTTTCGTCATGAGTAACCATTATTTGGTGATGTTTGTATGGTCCCCCCGGGCCTATCCTGTGTGGCATCATCATCGAGTCACCCTTGCTCAGAGCATCCGAGATGAGTCATCCTTTCATTGATGGAGTATGTATCAAGTCCCATTATGTCTTGTTATAGTATTCCATCCATCTTTGCATCACATTCATATTTTTTTTCCCATTTTTTGTCTCCAGATATACTAACCATCATAATCCTCTCTGAAATCGAGTCATTCATTGCTAGGTCAACCATGGATTTATGCTCTGACAAGGGAAGTCCTCAATCCACCTCCCAATTTCCATCCTTCCAGCATTAACCCTGGTTTTATTCCATCAGTCACTTTTCTATTATCCCTCATGCCTTAGTTGAGGATTCCTTATTGCCTCAACTATGGAGAGCCCTCTTTTGTTGACTTCAACATATTCATTCCAGAAGAACGGTTTAGAGGGAGGTGTACCTTGGTTCCAACTTTCATCATTGTTCGGTGCCTTGGATCAAGCAAAGGGAATCATCGTTTCCCTTTGACTTGGTTTTTTCTCATGTGCTCGACCCTAGCTCATTATCACACGTTTGAGAAATCATACACTTGATGGTCTGGTGATCAAGCAGATTGTACCAGTGATTCCCGGGTGTGTGTGAGATGTTTTAGTCCTCATGAGGGGGTGACCCTTCAGGTAGCCCCCCACATGCCCGTAGGAACTCAGATTATGCTCCAACCTTAGATGTAGTTCTTCATATTTGATGGTTTCGCTTCCAGCCACTTGCAGTACCCACAACATGCATGTTTCATTCAGATGACCCACTTGGATCTTCAGATCCCTTTCCTATTCAACAAGGCTTCTTTGGTTGTGGCCGCTCCCCCATGACCGATGGAGGGGAATTATGTCTCATGCACTCAAATGTTATTGTGTTAAGTCCTGGCCCATATTTTTCCAGGTGCATTATGTATCTGGGATTCATTGTATTATTTTCTAGCCCATTGATGCCAGCATGTCATGTATCATGTAACATGTACTTTTTAGCTCAGTCCCACATTGTTGGACTCATCATTATTCTTTGTACTCAGTTATCTCAGCTGGTATGGGTATGCCTCCCTCGCCTCATTGAGATCATGTAATCCATAATAAAAGGAGAAATATGTCAATTAGTAGGTATATCCCCCTCTATTTCTGTCCTTTATCACTTCGCTTCAGTTATGTCTCTCTCTCTCTCTCTCTCTCTCTCTCTCTCTCTCTTTGACTCCCCTTTGGTGTCTAGTGATTGTGTTCTTAAAACATATTTCGGTCATACGATTTTCTCCTAATACTCGTACGTCGGGGGGAAATATGTTATCACCAAAAAATGATCACCTATCCATTTCTAGTTAGGTGGATTGAAATACACCATGTAAGACCAATTTTACCATAGTAAAATTGCTTTCACTATAGGAAGTAATTTGACAAACCATATTTTATTAAATTATTTATGGTTAAAACAAGGAACCCCACGAGGAATAATTAAATAAATATTTATTTATTTAATTTTCCTCTAGGAATAATTATTAAATCATTATTTAAAAAATATTCCTTGTCACATTTGACCCAATCATGAGAAATAATAAAAATAAATCATTATTATTTTTTCTCTAAGAATAATTAATTAAATACGTATTTAGTTAATATTCATTTTCCAACTTGACTAAATCACCTAAGAAGATTAAAAAAATAATTATTTATTTATTATTCCTTAACCACATCCTTGAAATAATAAATAAATCATTTATTTATTTATTATTTCTAAATAAAGGTATTTAACCAATTTAAATATCTTTTCCCTCCGAAAAATATAATAAAATATTCCAAGTGGTTAAGTTCTAGATTGTGGTTAATAATATTTTTTTAATCTCCATTTTCGAGAGTAACCCAATATTTTGTTATAAATAAGAGGGGTTTCCATCCATTCCTCACCATGGTCACTAGCATCGTTGTTATTATATTCCTTTTGCAATCGAGCTCCCATCTGAGTTCAACAAGCTTTTTTGGGTTTCATATATTAGAGAGAGAGAGATCCAGATACTAAAGCACAAAGGAAAACAAAAGGACCCATCCCATTCGAGGGGGATCTGTAACCTTTCTATAAGTCTCCTTCACCATGTGCAATAAAATTATTTTTAATTCTAATTTTCTTTATCCATGGTTTGGGGTTTTACATCAGTTACTTTTTTTTCTTTAACATTTTACGCTGCATAGATCTATTGTTTTTCACGTTTTCTTCTAATTCTCTATTGCATAACTGAAGTGCCGAAGGACCATATTTGTTGTTAGGGCCATTAGTCACTCATGACTTAAGTGAATCCTTTTTGGTACACTTTCCATAAAACTTCACACTAAAATTTTGGTTAGAAGGAGAGGTTGGTCTAGATAGATTCCACTTCCTCCCAATCCCGAATGACATGATAAATGACTAAGAAACACTTAGAGAGCTTGTTTAGACAAATTATTGGCTTTTATATTCATCTCACTAAGGATGTGAGATAATACAATGATGTTTTCAAAAAATTTAGCATCCTCAAGTATGACAACTGAAAATTATTCCATTCCAAAAATTCTTACCTTTTCCTTCTATTTACGGAGTCTCTCTCCCTCTCTCTCTCTCTCTCTCTCTCTCTCTCTCTCTCGCTATATATATATAGCCCCAGGTCTATACGTGCCAAGAGAGATCGAATCTCTCGAGGTGAAATTTTTTTTGCAAGTTCAAATTTTGTAGTTTAAAAGATGTTTACACCTCAAGGGATTTGATATATATATATATATATATATATAAACCAAAATAGATCCATGTTAACCCCAAATCTATCAAGTGCTAGTCGAGATACAATATTTTGAGTTACAAACATTTATTTTAAATGTTTGCACCTCAAGAGATTTGATTTTTCTTTGAACTTGATAGATCTAAGGTTAAAATAAGATCTATGATGATATTTCAAACAATTAAAGACCAATCCATGATACCTGTCCTCCTAATTTATGTTAAAATTGATATGATATTTATATTATAGTATATCATATTTTACTATGTTGAGATATTAAATTATATTTTAAGTAGTAATAAGTACCAAATTCAAACTATATATTGAAAAATTATAATATTGAAATCATTAATTTAATTTTTGCTAATAATTATCTAAATATATTTATCAATTCTTCTTGATTTTGTTGGGGTTGGGATCCATCAATGAGCTGTCTGAAGAGAAGTGATTCCTTTGGGTGGATCTTCTTGGAACAATGCTTCCATGGATGTAGCAGTCATCGATCTCTAGAGTCCATGCACCAGATCCAGTATAAATGAGAAACAAAATACATAAAGAAATTTTTAATATCTTTGTAAAATTAAAGTTTACGTATATAAATTTATAACATCTTGGTAAACTTGAACTATTGGTCTAGTTTTGATTGTAAACAATCTAAATAATATTACTTTCATTATATAAAGATACAATACAAATTAATAATATATTTGGTCAAAAGCTACAACATATTGATGCTTTCCATTGAGAAGGCATTGAATACAAATTAACAATATGGTTGGTCGAAAGCTGAGTAGGTAGTCTGAGATTTTCAGAGCTTTCAACCATTGTTTCAGGGTCTGATATATCCTTATTTAAAATCCTTTTTGATAGGTTATTATACCATCCAAAAACCCCTCTTTATTTATGTTTGGTCTTTCCCTTAGGGTACCCTTGTTTCCACTATGGTTTTAACCTTTTGCAGCAGTTTTCCCCTTTGGTTTCTTGTTGTTTTATATGTCATTTCAAGTATATCTAATTCATTAGATACATGTACCTCAGACCTTAGATATTTTGGCCATCTTGTGTGTTTTCAATAAATTTCACCCACCTTTTAGACTAGTTGTTTGGGAAGCCTTCTTCTGGGTTGAATTTATGCATGATTAACTATTTATTTTACTACCATTTCAGTTTTATTTACAATACTTCAACATTTTTTATTTTCTTTTACAAAACTGTATGGGCTTAATTAAAATTACCATACAGCTTGCACACACTCACACCTAAAGAAAAAAGCGCTTGGTTTACACCGCCAAGCCAAGACATAAATAACATAATTAATCAATCTACCTCACAGAGCCTTTGTTCATCACTCTTCAACCTTTTCGTGTCATTTGTGACTTGCCATCATTCTGCCCCCAAGGCGTTTATAGTGGAGACTGTAAGCCCTTCAACCTCAATTTCCATTAGGAAGACTTAATCCACCACGTAGGGTCCGAGTTAGTACTCCGTCGAGTCCCCATACCGACTTTGATTCTGGTTCATTGGGTTCTTCCTTAGATTCCGAACCTGGTTCCCCCACCCTCATACCATCACCATGTCAAGTGTCAATGTAGGTGTAGTTCCTTAAGCTGGTGGTGTCCCAGACCCTAATGCTGGAGCCTATAATAGTGGGACCACTACTGGAACCATTCCAACTACTCCTTTGCTACATTTTATGGTAGGTTTAATCTTTCCTGTTTTAACTAGTTAAACAGTGACCCCATACTCCACGATGCAAGTTGGCCAGCTATGTCGCCTAAGCTTCCTTCCCTAAGTTTCAAGGAAACACTGGAGAGGACCCTAATAATCATGTCCACTCCTTTTATATGTGGTGTTCATCCAATTCTATTACCAATGACTCCATTTGCCTTCAGTTGTTCCAACGGATTCTCACTGGAGAAGCTACAAAGTGGTATGTTGACCAAACTTCTGCGTCGCTTGCTAAAGTGTTTCTATCTTATTTTTAGTTACCCCTCCGTTATGATACTGATACCGAGTTTTTGACCACATTTCGTCGATATTTTTCCACCTTCCTTTTTGACCATGTCCAAGAATGGTGTAGAAGAAGGAGCTTGTGTCGAGCTTCTACATTCGAAGACCGTGTCTATATGGACTAGTTTCTTAGAATGCTACTAGCCCCCATTGGTAAATATTTTGTGTCTCATTTTCCTCAATCCGAGGAAGAATCACTCTAGGTCACATTAAAATATGACTTGATCTACGCCTAGTCTCGTTATGTTTATATCGTTTTACCGGATTTTCCTAGACTTGGTGGTGCCAAAGCACCAGGGGCATCTCATGCCGCAGACAGTATCATTGGATCTCTTTCACATCCACATACTCATCCTTCCATGGGTTATGGTTACCCCTAAGGGGGGACCAGCTCCTCCAACACCTATCCCCCTCCTAGAAACATGTATCCTGGTCCAAGCACACCCTATGCATTTTCCTAATTGCATCAACCGATGCCAAGGCCATCTCTTGCTCAACTTTTTTACCCAAATTTTCCCTTACTGTTTTCTATCCCTATGTGCAACCCGATGCTCCAGCCCCTCTGACATCAGTTCCCCAGCCTCCCGTGCCTTCACAACGTCTGCCACAGGAGCCACCACCTCCTTAAGGTCAGGTGTATGCGCAAAAGAGTGTGGCTAATCCTACTAATCCAAAGAAAAATAATAAGGGGAAAGAAAAACAGAACCAACAAGCGCAAGGTAACTAAGGGCGCCAAGGTAATAAACTGAATGCACCCCAAGGGAACCAGCCTAACACCGCAAACTAGAAATAGGGTGATCAACCCAAGAAAAACAAGCCTCTTCATATGAACAAACCTTGTTCATGTTGTGGTATCGATGGCCATTATACTCATGATTTTCTTCTTTTACCCCATATATGCCAGTTGTGGGAAGCACAAGAAACATTTAGAGGAAAGCAAGCCACCGCCTCGCTTCCTCCAAACACTGAGCCAACTTAACTGATAATGTTCAATAATCCTTTCCCCCAGCAAGGATATGTTGCTGCCCAAGCACCTCAAGGTTAGGCCGCCCCTCGGCCCCCGCAGTTTGGTACTCCTGATTACTCGATTCTCACGATTAATTATGAAGAGGTAAATACCACTGATGTTAACCTTCAGACCTAGTTGCGCCAATATGAAAAGCAACTAGCTATGCTACATCTGCAACTGAGTCCCAAACCAAAGATACCAAATGGTTCATTTCAACAAAAAAATTTCCCTTATATATCTCTTTGCATAAGGTATAGGTCATTCACAAGATCCCTAAAAGGGCCAATATGTCGAAATGTTTCTTCTGCCAAAGCCGCCCACACCTACAACATAGTAGATGCCTTGGCGCAGTCATCTGCTGCCATGTAAACGCTAGAAGTCCTCCAGTCATGCCCATCTCAACGAAAATATCTACTATCTACTTTGGGAATTTTGGATCCTTTAAATGATTTTTTGATTGTCTTTTATGTTGAGAAATCAGAACATCCCCCCTTTACCTTCATTTGTTGCCTTCCAAATACCAGTCAAGATTCGTAATGCCCATTTTCAAATATGTATCATTAATGAGGGCACATTCACTTGTGTGATGTATGCCTATGTTTGGAATAATCTCAGGTCTCCCGACTTGGCCCCATCCACCATCACTTTGCGTGTGTGGGATGGTCACCCTTATAAGCCCCTTGGAATGTTCTGTAATTGTCCAGTCACACTTGTAGGCAAGACCATTTTTATTTACACAGAAGTCATTGATTCCCCCTTGGATTACAATATCCTCTTTGTTCATATCTACACCTATGTGATGTCAGCTGTCGCATATGCGGTCCACCGTAATATGTGCTTCCCCCACAATAGAAATATCGTCACCATCGATCAATTGACATATTACGAACCGAATTCTCAGACCTCCCCTGAGCCCATCATACCTTCGATGGCCGATAACCAATAAGTCACACCTCTCACCAGTGTCTCACCAGGAGTCTATAAATATTCCACCTTACTTGGTTCATTCCTTGGTCCCCCCCTATAATCACTGAGAGAAACTCATCGAGTGTTTAAATGTTGCAAGCATCTCAGGCTAGCCAAAATCATCCTAGTTTGACAAGCCAACAGCCAACACCTTTGTAATATGTTGTTGTTCAATCAACACAACCTTCAAGACCTTCTCCTCAAGGATGTTCTCCTTCTGCTAGTGTCTCTCCTAATATTTTTCAACCAGGAATGGTTCCCCCAAGCCTTAACCATTTGGGAGCCATTCCACCCGGCCATTACCCTTTTGGTCAGATACTATTTTTAGCTCCCCCCTTTGGAATATTTTCGGTGCCTGTTATGGCTACATCGAGTCTACCCAATTTGACCTTGGGGATCCCAGTCTGGTACATTGATCCCCCAACAAACACTCCACCTGGTCAACTCAAATATTATACCACTTTGACCTCGGTTCAACTGGTCACCATGACCCCTCCCTTTGCTTCAGTGTTGCAACCACCTCTAAAGGAACCTACTCCTAATGCGAAAGCATCCGGTGAGGGGTGAAAAGCCAAAAAGAAGAAACCTAAGGAAAAGGCCCCCTAAACAACTCCAACGCCTCCTAAGCCTCCAAAGTCGTCACCTCCATGCACTTTGTGTGACGTTGTTGGAAATGCCACCCCTAACTTACCTGAGCTTCCTCATCTCAAACTTGTGGTCAAATAAACGTTTCCTGAATCTAACATCCCAGAGGTCCATGTTACCTTACCTAATTCAAATAAGAAACTCAAATCATTCTTCACGAACCACCCTTGTGCTTTGTGCGACCTCTATGGCCACTATTCTCATCATTTCCCCATCTAGACGACTTTCACGATACCCTTGAAGAAATTTGCGAAATAGAGGCCACTCGTAGTGGATCATCTACTCCTTTACTTATGAATTATGCTTCAACATAATCAGATGACATTTCTTCACCCATTGTGATACCTCCCCCCGATGTCGAGATGAAAGACTCTTCGGTCGCTATTCTCTATATGTCTTCATCCATGAGATCCATGGTGGAAGACCCTTAGGGGCTTCCTATTTTGTTTCAGTCACACCTCCCTCATTGAACAACTTGGTCTCAACATCAGTAGATGTTTCATTTACTAGCTCTTCATCTACCCTTCGTAGAGATGTGTATGTGAACCATATTTCTCATGTCGATGCGCCGGGTATCCCCACCACATCATGTGGTCTCCCTTACACCAATCATCCCATATTCCATTCTGATGAAGTAATTATGGAAGACATGAAAACCATTGATTTTCCTTGGGATGATATGCACCATAGTGCATATTTCCTTTCGCAACACACCCATGGTCAGTATGCTGTGGATTCCAAAGATTTCATCCATAGTGAGGTCGATTGGTTCTATCCCCCCTTACATCAAGCCCATGAATTCAATCCACATACACCTTATGGCCATTACATTGACACCCAATGTTGGGCAAGGGGGCATAAATTCTAGAGGATTTTGAAGGCCAACTCCTTCCTAACCCTCACAATGCACTTTACCTCAAGAAATTTTACCCATAGCATCTCCCATTGACATGTGTGTATTTATTTCTTTCATGCATTTAGGTAGCTTGCATTATCCACCATCATCTCATTTGTTGTCTTGTGGCACCTTTCATATGGATCCATCATCCACACCGTATATCAGCCATGCCGATGGTGCAAGTCGCTTCTCCCAAAATCTAGCCTCAACAACTTGGGCTATTTTTACCCCCTTGCATTCATTGGTCCTCTCCAACGATGTATGCATTGCATCTGCCACCAATAACTAGGCCAAATATGATGCAATGATAGGTTTTTTAGTCGATTCCCTTGATCATTGCATCCTTCATATTCATGTTCGTTTATATTCCTTGCTTCTTGTCATGAAATTGAATGACATGTATCATGTGAATAACCATGCCCTTTTTAAGATATTTACAAGTGAATCTCTTAGTACATGAATTCGAATCCATTACATTTAGTCATGTACCTAGAGCCCATAATCACTATGTATATAGCATTGCAAACAATATTCTAGATTGGCACTTAACACATTCATTTAACACAAAAAAAATAATAAAGCAAATGACGAACCATATACTCATCATATATAAAATATGCATATCCATATTATGTATTGAAAAATTCATAAAATGTTTGAAGTCCACTACTCTAAATACATTCGACATGCCCAGAACATGTGACAAAAATAAAAATTGGGGGCACCACATGCCTCTACATCTAATCACTATTTGAAGGGCCCCGAGCCAATGGCTCTGCTCCACTAGCTCTCAGATCTCGAACTTCCTACCTAGCCATCGTCATGTGCCGCATGACCCCTCGCCACTTAGAGGGCAACCCTATATGTCTCTCTATGTATTGTTACTCAAGATCATGCAACTCGCTCTTTGATACACCAGTCAGCAACATATCACACCTACAATGGAAATCCTCCAACAGAGCCTCATAATCAGGTCTTTGGTCTGCTCTCGCTCCACTAGATCCCGCAACCCCTGGTGTCGCGGATCATCCCGCATACCATGACGGCTTCACCAGTTCTATATTTTCATACCTAAAGTCACTAATCAGTACCACATACATATTCTAAAAAATTTAAATGCACCATAATATATAGCAACTTTCACTTACCATCTGGTCCCCATGCTTGACCTAGCGGAAGTGGAAAGTCAGGGTCCCCCTGAAAGTTCATACAACTGTATGGATAGTCGTTTATGTACAACAACATTTGATCCTAGTGTGCAAAAAAATTAGGTCGGAACAGCCGTCTGACTCTCCTGCCTCCTCCTCTCCATAGTAGCTGCCCCCAGCGGCGCATCCTGGGCTCCTGTGGGCCCCCATATTGGATCTTCACATGAGGTCGAAGCATGGCGATCTTCTTAAATAATAACAAGAACAAAATAGTACCAAAAGCATAATCATGGTTCACTTGTCGCTTACGCAATGAAAGTTTTCATTTCACCGACGACATCATCATCTTGGCCGACCCATAGTAGGTCCCGCTGAAAACACTCTCTACCAACATCATCTGCCCCACAATTATGTAATGGAATGCCTGGTTGCCCAGGATTCGCAGTAATGTTGTGACGACAACCCGTGTCTCTATCTACTCTAGATCAATGATCATAATGGTCATGCCTTTAGCACGAGCACCCAGTCTATAATGGCGCTCCATGAAATTTGATATATTCTACCCCTGCGGTAAAACTGGATGTATGTTTCCCACCACCCCTAGTGGTGGGAGTACGGTAAAAAAATAGATGTCTTAGATGGTAAGATCGATCCCGTGCCCCTACACCATGAAGGCCTCCTTGTCCGAAACCAAATATCTCACTATCCTCGAGAGTAAGGACTCACTTTCCCTCATCAGTGGGTTCTCAACCAACTTGATAACCCCATATCTAGAAAGTGCTCTTCATATCACCTGATCCCCCTGGATATTGACCCAAAGAGCATCCAAATATCTCTCACATCAGTTGATCCTCAATTCTGCCATATCTGCATAACACCATCATGTTTGTTAGTTCAGAGAAGGAGAACTACATCATAAACATTCAAGTCCCAATTCTCAACCAACAAGATGACCAAACCTCACCTCCAGCTCCAACTCACATTTTTCCACCCCTGGAACTATGATCTCATAGTTTTTCTCCTTGAAAACTGCGATCCAGGTTGCACTTCAGGCCCAGGATAATGTGAGCCAACTGTGAGGAGAGGTAGGGGTCTCTTACTGAGCCCTGAGCACTTAGTTTGAAATACTAAACGAATGAAACTGTGGAGTAAGGTTAGGCCACCTACCTACCACTAACAGATCCTGATTCAAATGGTCGGTTTGTTTGCTATGATCGCCGCAAGATTTAGGGCCTTATCCTCCTCCCCAAATTCACCACAGCTCACTTAGAAAATGAATTAAATTGGAGGGAAATCACTATATTAAAGGAAAAACCCTAAATTTTCCTTCCCCAATTACAACCAAACTGTAGCTCGGTTTGATGAACCGTCAAAACCATTAGAAATCTCTCACTGAGAACTATAATGGGTCTTCCTTTTTTTTTCGTAATTTGACAGTTCACCAGGAAGCCATTTTTCCAAGAAGGGTCACTTTTTCGCCTCTTAAAATCGAATTTATTCACATGTGCTACTTGTACTTGGGGCACCGGTTTGCCTTCATACTTGTCAACGCGTGTGTTGATTTTCGTCATGAGTAACCATATTTTTCTCATGTTTTTATGGTCCCCTATGGGCTTGTTCTGTGTGGCATCATGATCTGAAATGTGAGAACTTCTTATTTCTAATACATAGATGGACTATAGGGGCATTTACAGGATATGTCACCTTTAAAGAAAGGATGAGATCCTGAAGCTTTCTGGCCCTTTACAGACTCTGCCTAATGAAATAATAGAAGCAATCACTAATGATCTGATAATGAAACTACTTGTTTCTGGTGCAAGGTATCCATTATCCATAAACTTATGTGTGCAAACTGTTTAATGTGTTTTGCAATTGGAAAAAAATGCTTTTAGTGAATTTATGAGTCTTTTGTGTAAAGGAAGCTTATTTAATTTTACTGTTTAACATCTTTAACTCTGATAAAATACAACAAATAAATCACAGAATATAACACAACATATGATAAGGTAGTTCACCCCTTCTGGGCTACATCTGTCGGGTCCAAGGCCCCCAATTGGGCATGTCCTTGCTCTTATTATGCTCAAATTTATTAATACAGTGATCAAAAGCTTAAAAAGGCAAAACAAGTTGTGAAAATGAGTTCAGAGCACAAAAAAAAGTAAAGATAGGCTTTTGTTTCACCTCCAAAGGTTAACCATAGCCCAATATAGCTCTAACACTCCCTAGGCCCTGATGGCTCTCCAAGATTCTCTGCTGAAAAAGTACCTGAAGATGATCTCTGTTGCCTCTACAACCTGCACCAATGGCTCTGGAATGCTCAAATTACCCAAATTAGACTCTTTTTTCACCTCAAATGGTCAACCAAAACTCAGCACAACATCAACCCCAAAATGGCCCTCGTGGCTCAAAAAGCTTCTCCGAAGCTAAACAAGCTGAAGATCTACTCCAATGGCTTTGAAACCTATCTCAATGGCTTTAAAATGTTGAGAAGACCCAAAATAAAAATAAAAATTCGCTCCAAAAGGATTCTCCTAGCAAAATTTATGTCCAACAGAAGTTTTGCCTAGTTTGTCCTTGAAAAACTCCACTAATTGTGGAGAATTGGAATTAACTCCAGTTAAAATAGCAACCAATCCAAACTTGGTAGGCGTGCTCAAACTTTATCGGCGGTTAGAGATAAAATTTCATGTGAGTCTGTCGTGGCCACATGCACCGGCATAAAAGGTGGGGTTAACGGTTTTAAAACTGTAATGTTTAACTTTCCGAACCCGCTGGTCATGTGAACGAATTATCCGTAGCATTTAACTTAACGGTATGCTGTTAGGATTCCTGCTGGTTTGGAAGGCCTTAAGGCCGTGGTTTTAGCGCTGTGGTCTTATGAATGGGGGGGGGGGCTAGCCCGATGTTTAAACTCCGCTTCCACCATAAACACTATTTGCACGTGATCTTAAACCTCATTCACATAACCTTTGACACTTTGAAACCATATATCATATAACGTAACATATGAATTAAACGTTTTCCGTTTTATTTAAACTTTGACATTTGGGTTAAATAATTTGTATTTATTTTAATGTGGGGAATTAAAAGATTTTATTTTAATAAGATTTTAAATATTAATAAAGAAATATATATAATAATATAATATATGATTTATAAAACCATACAAAACATTAATATATATAATTTAATTTATTAATTAAACCTTAATTAAAATAAAATATTTTTCCATATCAAAATTATGAATCCATACTCAATATTGAAGAACATTGGGCGATTTCAAAGTGCAATAAATTCTTCATATGGTAATCGATTTGAGTGTCATTCACGGCGTTGGGATCATATCGCTGAGGCCTATCCAGTCACTCAGGTTCCAACTAATTTTGAGCAAATAAAATTTTGAGCATTTTCTCCAATAGGACATAATCACCTGATCACATCATCATCGAGTCACCCTTGTTCAGAGCATCTGAGTTGAGTCATCACCACATTCATGGAGTCTGTCCCTAGTCCCTTTGCCTCCTATTACAATATTCCATCCATTTTTTCCTTGCATTCCTCTAGTGCTTCCCATTTTTTCCTCTAGTCATACTATCCCCCATCCTCTCCAGAGTCGAGTTATTCACTACCAGGTCATCCATGCTTTAATGTTATGACAAGGGAAGTCGCCCATTTGCTACTCAGTATCCCCTATTCCATCATCATCCCTAGTGTGAGTCCATTAGTCACTTGAATATGATCCCTCGTGCCTTAGTTGAGGATTCATCATTTCCTCACCTATGACGGGCCTCCTTTTGTTGAAATCAACACATTCATTCTAGAAGATAGGTCTAGAGGGCAGTGTACCTTGGTTCCAGCTTCCATTCTTGTTTGGTACCTCGAATCAAGCAAATGGAATCATCATTTCCCTTTGACTTGGTTGTTTCTCATCCGCTCAGCCTCAGCTCATTATTTGCATGATCAAGATTCATATACTTGATGGTTTGGTGATCCAGCAGATTATACCAGTGAGTCTCGAGTGTGTGTGATATCTTTCAGACCTCATGAGGGGGTGGCCCTTTAGGTAGCCCCTCACATGCCTAGACGATCTCAAGTTATGCTACAACCTTAGATGCAACTCCACAGATTGGATGGGTTCGGTTTCAACAGCTTGTAGCACAAATAGCATGCATGAATTATTCAGATGATCCATTCATATTTTTAGAGCCCTTTCCTATTTAGTAGGGCTTGTTTGGTGGTTATTATGTCTCATGTACTCAGATATTATTGTATTCAGTCCTGGCTCATGTTTCTCCAAGTACAGTATGTATGTGGGATCCATTATATTTTTGTCTGGCCCATTTTTATGCCAGCATGTCATGTACCATTTATCATGTACTTTATTTCTCAGTATCATATTTTTAAGACCATTATCATTATTTGTACTTTGTCATCTCGGCGGGCATAGGTATGCCTCCCCCGCCCCATTGAAAATAGGTACCATAAAATTAAAGGATACTTATATCATTTGTAGGTCTAACCCCCTCAGTCACTGTCCTCTCTCGGTTTGCTCCGTCTATGTATCTATCTCTCTATGAATCCCCTTCGGTGAGTAGTGATTGTGTTCTTACAACATACTCCGGTCATACGATTAGCTCCTAACACTCGCACATTGGGGGTCAATCTGTGATCACCAAAAGTTGGTCATCTACCATTTACAATTATATGGATCGAAGTACACCATGTAAGACCAATTTTACCATAGTAAAATTTCTTTCACTATAAGAAATAATTTAATAAACCATATTTTATTAAGTTGTTTTTGTTTTAAACAAGAAACCACATGAGGAATAATTAAATAAATCCTTAATTATTTGATTTTCCTCTAGGAATAATTAATTAAACCACTGTTTAAATAATATTCCTGGTCATATTTAACCCAATTATGAGAAATAATTAGATAAATCATTACTTATCTTATTTTTCTCTAGGAATAGTTAATTAAATCATTATTTAGTTATTATTCCTTGTTAAATTTGACTAAATCTCCTAGGAATAATTAAACAAATCATTATTTGTTAATTATTACTTAACCACATGCTTAAAATGATAATAAATCATTTATTTGTTTATTATTTCTAAATAAAGGTATTTAACCAATTTAAATATATTTTCCCTCCAACAAAATATAATAAATTATTCCACACGGTTAGATCTAGATCTTGGTTAATAATATTTTATTATTCGCCATTATGGAGGATAACCCAATATTTTGTTATAAATAGGATGGTTTTCCATTCATTCTTCACTTTTATCACTTTCATAATCGCGCTTTGATTATACTCATTGCTGCTACTATTTCCTTTTTCTTATTGAGCTCCCATAGAGTTCAACACATTCTGAGAGAGACTTTCAGAACTGAAGCATTGAGGACAACCAAGAACCCATCCCATTGAGGGGGACTGGTGACTTTTATTTGTTCCCTTCACCATGTGTAAAAATATATAGAAAATTCTTTAAATCTTGTCTTGTTTGTTGGATGCATGGAGTAATTACTATTTATTTTCACTGTTTAACTGCTTTTACTACATAGATTTGGTTTTTTGTAGCATTTGTTCTAATTATCGATTACAGATCTAAAGAGTTAAGAAACAATTTCTGTTGTTCGGGTTGTTTGTCACACATCTAAATTGATCTCTTTTCGTACACTTGTGTTAAGAATTTACGCTAACAACCACTACTAAAGAATTGCTTTATTAAACTTTCATATTTCCTCAAAGTTTTAAGGAAAACATACATGCATTAAAATTTATTCATATCCACAACTATATAGTTATATTTTTAATACCCCTCAGTGAATAGTAAATATTTTAATTTACTAAGTTACTTGGCAAACGATAGGCCATGTTGAAGGTTTGGGTATGAATAAGTGATAAAAATAAATGCTTAAATTTATAAATTTAATTATTAAATATTATTTATGGTCAACCATAAAATTATGGGAAAAAGTGTTAAATGAGAGTTTCACTTACCAAACAATTAGAAGACAGTTATTCCTCTCCCTAGAGATAAACAATATCAATTAATAAAAGGGATCCAGGAGGGTGAGAGGGAAGAAACATGTGGAAACCTTGTGAAATTGGTACCTGGTTGGAGGAGGTCAAAGAGAGGAGAATGAAGTTGTGAGCTTATGACTCAAATAGGATGTTGTTGACGGAGGCATGAAATTTCCAAGCAAGGGATTCTTGAGCTGGTTGATCTAGGTGGATATTGGTGGCCACCCACCTATTCCACTTGTACCGCCATCATTGTTTCTTGTTTCTTTCAGTTTCCTTAATTATAGCACAATTTACTATTTTTAGTAGTTTTTTGGGTCTTGAACTCTTGGAGCCATTTTGATGCCCTAAGTGATGTTTTATTTGGAAAACGAGAAAACATGTAGCCTACATCAATAGTTTTATGGTTTAAAGTTTTATTCCTTGGACAAATATTTCTAACGAGGTATTGTACGCATCAAACGATGATCATATTCCAAATTTATGACCCTGGGAAGTTGATGTATTAATTTACCGTGACAGGGCCCACAAAATTTTGGCGCTTCATCTCTTAGGGTTAGGTTTTTGGATGTTTATGGTTTTCCATTATTTCTCAACAATAAATAGGCCTTCGAGCATCATTATAACATATTTCAGAAGGCATGTATCCACAACATCTCTTATCAGAGATAAGATATCATTGCTTGAGCTAGTTTATTTTCATTCTACATGCAAACAATTTTAAGTACTTTGTTGTTAATGAATTAAAGTTCTATTTTCATTTTATATCTGTGTTTTTTTTATATATGTGTTTCATTTAGTTCCTTCATAATTATGAATCATTGGTATCAGATCGAGCTTTTTTTTTTTTTTTTTTTCTATGCATGTCCCCAATGAGGTTGAGGTATAAGGAGTTGGGTCTCGAACTGGTTGAGCCCTTCCAAGACCATCCCTGCCAACACCAATGACCTCCCACGGAAGAAGAAAAGAAAGACAACGGAGCAGGAGTTCCTATAAAACTATTGCTTGAAGAATCCCTTAAGAGATAAAGGAGCGAGATGATGGAAAAATTTTCCAAGATCCTTCGGTGGAACCAAAAACACATCTCATCCAACAGTCACTTTGGAGGCGCCGCCCCCTTCAAGGTACAAGTGAACTTTTATATACCTATATTTGAAGGAAAAATAGATGCATATGTTGCAGATAAATGGTTGAATATATTGGAAGTTTATTTTTCAGTCCATATTTTCTCCGATAGGGAAAACATTACTTTTTCATTTCTTAAGGCCAACCCCCATGTTAAGGACTGGTGGGAAACTTAATGTGATAAAAGGGTCAAGGAACCCTTTCTATTTATAGCCACCCCTTCCATGATGTTTTCAAAGAACAATATTACCCCGTGGGGATCTACGAGGACAAGTACATACAATGGACCACACTATGACAAAAAAGGGACCAAGATGTGCATATGTTCAAAAATATTTTTCATACTCTACGCACAAAGTTAGGTGTCAAAGAATTTGAGCGGCAACAAGTGCTCAAGTATCGCGACTATATGCACAAATACAATTAAGAGGAAATGGATTTCCTGGACATCCCCTTACTTGGTGCAACATACCGATATGCTTCCAAGATTGAAAAAAAAAAAAAAAAGCGTGACTTTGGATTTACATATCAGAAGCAGGGCAAGAGCACCCCCAAACCAAAGAACAAAGGATAGAGCCAAAGTGGAGCAACCTAGTAAATCTCATCAAAGTTGCAAGAAAATAATGGCACCATGAAGATGAAGAAGGACATAGGAAAATGGTGAGAGTTCCACAAAAACCCCATTCACAACATAAATGAGTGTCGCACAAAGAAATCATTGGTGGCCGAGCTGAAATATTCTAAGCCTTATGCATGTTATAATTTTTAGCTAGAACCAAGCAAGGGGAATAAAATGGGGATGCATATTCTTGAAGCAAAACCAAAGTGTCATCATTTCCACCACAAAGTTCCAAAATAATGAGCTCTAAGATCCAAAGGAGGGGAAGCATCTCTTCCACTCAAAGATGTGGGTGGAGGGTTCTCCATTGCAATTCATTGTTAGAATCAAGAGCCAAAAGAACATCATTTTAGAAGAGATGGTGAAGTGGGTTGGGCCTACAACCCACACCACACCGGTAATCATACATCATCAGTTGGCTCCACCAAGGACGATATTTCCGCACCAGCCAGTAGTGCCGTCGCCTTCCCTACAACAACAAGCCCTTAATAGATGAAGTATCGTGTGATGTTGCTCCTATTGAATTTTTTGATGTGTTATTAGGCCAACCATACTTTTGGAAGCATACTGTTGTGTATGAGCCTAGGCCCCACACTATTATTATTACTTTGAGAAATAACTTACATAGGATACCGGAGGTATCCCCTCCTACCACCATCTCTTTGATCTCTGCTAAGCAATGCAATAAGATAATATCCCAAACCAATAAATTTGATTTATTTTTTATTCACTCTCAAAGTAAGGGGAAGATAGTGGCCACATTTGTGGCCCCTAGGAAGGGTTCCACCACACAGCAGAATTAGGTGGATAAGGTCGTGGAAGAATATAGGTACATCTTCTTGTCACCCGGAGGGGTACCTTTACACTGTCATGTCAAACATTCAATCGATTTGACTCCCAATGCACCTCTACCCAATGGGCCAATATAACACCACTCCATTATGGAAAATTAAGAAATCGGGCAACAAATCCAAGAGTTTCTTCAAAAATGGCACATCCAACCAAGTTCCTCACCTTGTTGGAGTCCTATTATACTTGTACAGAAGAAAGATGGAACCTGGAGGATTTTCATTGATTATCAGTCACTAAAAAAAATCGCTGTTAGGAACAGGTGTCAAATCCCACATATTTATGACCTTCTTGAATAGCTCAAGGGGGCCAAGTATTTTAGCAAGATTGATTTTAGGTATGGCTATCACCAGGTGCTAATAGAAGTTTTCCTTCAAATCCAAGGGGGGCCTTTTCAAGTGGTTGGTCATGCCTTTCAGGTTGAAAAATTCCCCTGAAAATTTTATGAGGCTGACAGATGTCATATTGTAGCCCTTAACTAACTCATTCTTGGTTGTATATTTGGAAAGCATCCTCATATTCAACAAGAGTTGGGAATAGCACATGCGACACATTCGATAGGTCCTTCAAACCCTGCGAAAACACAAATTATGTGCCAACTTGGATAAATGCACCTTTAGCATGAGCCACGTACAATATATAGGCTACATCATTGATGAGAAAGACGTGCATGTGGATCTAGATAAGATCAATTCATTCAGGATTGATCATCCCCAACCACTCTAATAGAGCTTTGTAGCTTTTTTTTTCCTTGCCAATTTTTATCAGAGGTTTGTGTTGGGATTCTCTCATATCACTTGCCCTTTGAGTCAGGTTACCAAGGATGGAACAAAAGAAAATTATTTACGGTCCGAGTCCCAACAGAAGGAGTTCGTTGAGCTAAAGTACCGCCTCTACTCTTTACTTGTACTCACATTGCTAGACCTGTAACAACTATTTGAAATTGACATAGGGGCATCTGGTGGCCTATCACAGTGAGACACTTTCGGATACAATTCAAAAATACCCCACTTATGATAAAGAGATGTATTATATCATGTAAGTGTTTCAACAATGGAAACATTACATTCTAGGGAAGGAGACATTCATCTACATAGATCACCGAAATTATCAATTTATCCAGACACAAGGGACGTTGGAAAATGATCGACATCGTAAGTGGTCTACATATTTGAAACAATTCCACTTGAACATTATATATAACAAGGGTAGCATCAATCATGTTGTATATTTCCTCAGCCAACCCCCAGTTTCAAAACTAACTAATGTTCTCAACTCTTGTGGCCACGAGACCTATGGATGGCCGCAATTATACAAACATGATCCAAAGTTTGCCACCACATGCCATATGCCAGTGGATGGAAAGAAAGTTCTATGTTTCCACCTCCAGGATGAATTATTATGCTACCTAGTCCACCTTTGTGTTCCTTCAATCGAGCATGCCAAGTTGATTTGTGAGGTGCACTATATTCGGGTTGCAGGACACTTTGGTAAAGAGAATACTATGGCCATACTAAATAATTATTTTTATTGGTCAAAACTCCAACAAGACATTGGAAAATATATCATATCCTACACTACCCATGCCATCGCCACGCCAACCATCAAGAAGCAAGACATGTACACTCCTCTTCATGCTCCCAAATAGCCTTTGGAATCCATCTCCATGGAGTATTTGTCGGGCCTCCCTTCTACTAAGCATGGTAATGACCTTGTATTTGTGGTCATGGAAATTTTTTTCAAGATGGCTATATTGGTGGCTTGTAAGAAGAGTATCACAACAGATGCCACTTCCAAACTCTTCTTTGAACGAGTATGGGTAAATTTTGGGATCTTGCAGACCATTATATCAGATCAGGATAACAATTTCCTGAGTACATTCTAATCAAGCCTCTAGAAATTATTAGACACCAAGCTCACCAAGTCAACTGCATTCCATCCCCAGAATGATGGCCAGACAAAGGTCGTCAAAAAAGATGATAATGCTTATCATACACATGTACAACTTCAAGCATCCACGAACCTGGGATGAGAGCCTTCCTTATGTGTAACACAATTATAACATAGCTCTCCATAGCTCAATTGGCCAAAGTCCTTTCCAAGTGGGTATGGGATTTCAACCATTGTTTCTGATTGATGTTGTCATGCCTCATGCGACTACACAAAGAAAATCTGCACATGTACAGTTTGAGGCTGATAAAATAACCTAGTTTATTGAACACATCCAACACATATTCCATTAGGTGCACACCATCTTGTATAATTCCAATTACAATTAAAATAAGCGACATGATCAACATCATGTGCCACACAAGGTTTCAAGTGGGTGACAAAGTTTGGTTTCATTTGCAGAAAGAGCGCCTTTTCGGAGCCCATCGAAAGTTTAAACCACTTCAATATGGGCATTATACCATCACCAAGGCTATGTGATACAATGCTTTTGAGCTCAAAATTTACCCATTCCTTGTCCTGCACCCAATGTTTAATGTGGACCACATTCAACCATACTTTCCACGATTTTTGGACACATCAAACATTGCAGAAAAACTAACACCAACAGAGCTACACCCAGGCTCCATGGAACATGCCACAACTAATCATATCATGGACATGCAGATCAAGAACACTCTCCAATAGAATATCCAACTATATCGGGTTGTCAAAGATGGAAAAATCTTGCACGAAGGCAAGTGGCTCACCATGGACCAAGTTCAAACAAAAGTTTCCCCATCTCATGGAGGCAATAAACATAATGGGGACCATTGATTCCTAAGGGGGGATGACTGATCCAGATGGATATTGGTGGCCACCCGCCTATTCTGCTTGGGCCCCCACCATTATTTCTTTCAGTTTCCTAAATTGTAGCACAATTTACTATGCTTGTTAATTTTTGACAAAAGATAACCTGTTGTTGTTCCAATAAGGTGTTTAATTCTAAATCTTCTTTCCTGAACTCATCAATATTTTGGATATATTTCATTTTCTCAATGGAGAGTTGTAATTGATGAATAAGATTATCTTTAGAATTAATATCATTTTGATGCTGAATTTTCAGTTGGTGCAGGCTCTCTTGAAGCTGTGCGATCTGTACCTGTACCTACCGATTAACACTTTTCTTTTCTGCTTCTAACTCTAATTCAAGTTAAATGATCTTTTCATCTTTTTGTTTCATCGGTTGATGAATATTTGATGATTTTTCAATAGTTGCATAAGCATAAGCTCCTCCAAACTGTGATAAGTGAGTTCGATCCTGTGAAGGATCCGACTCTATGTCTTTCCAAACAATGTCCATTGACATATCTTCTTGAGTGAGAGTTTGGGATTTCTCTATTCTTCTTCTTTTCTTTTGCCTTCTAACAAATATCTTGTGCTTAGGACTATAAAAAGATTTCCAAGGGAGAAATTTATTGAATATTTAGAACGATCTCAGAGGTTGGGAAGGTCAGGATGTATTCCATTCTCTCTTTACTTACTACTTTGTCAGAGGGCCCAGCAGTAAACGAGTCCTGACTTGTAGTAAGAGGAGTTTATACAGTTTGTTGTTGGCCAAAAATCATAGCTCTTTATTCTTGTTGGAGTTTTAGGTAAAAATATTTCCAAACACTTTGAGATTTCTGGGGAAATCCAGATCTATTGTTTGAACTTCAACCGATTTCTCCCGATATGTTGTATTAAGGACTTCAGTATCCTTAACTGATGATTCACTTTCTTTACATGCCATGGTTTGAGAAACATTCAAAATTTTGAGTGGAATTGTTTCCAATCTCTTATTTCTGTATTGTTGAAACTTTAGTATTTTTTGTGGGTGAAGGCATAAAGTTTCCAACTTTTTAACTACAGCATAGTTGTCGACAAACTCAAATAAGTCGTCAAAATCATCATCTTCATGCACAAAGGGTCTCATTTTCACTTGTGTATTGAAATTATTGGATACTTTAAGTGGATCATACTGCCTGTTTGGAATTGTAAATAATTTCAAACCCTCGATTTGGCCAATTTCCACTATAGCATGCTTGTATTTTTCCAATCCATAAACACTACAATTAATTGGAAAGGAAGGCCATAATGCTTTCTTATCTTCTTTCAAAAATCTGGTCAAACCATTTCCAACAATCTGATATGTAATTTCTCTCGTGAGAAGTTTGTTAGGAAAATACAGGGGAAAGACCTGTGGATTAGCTAAGCTCCCAAATACTCATACATAGGTGAATGACTCCTCACCAAACCACTTTCCTATAGAAGAAAATTTGGCTTGGGCCTCTTTTGAAAGTCTGGGGGCTTTCTCATTTAAAACAACTTGAAAAAGGGGTAGAATAACTCCATGAAATATTTTGTAAAAATGATTTTAATATTTGGATTCCCACAGAATTCTATGAAATACATCAATGGGAACGAGATATTGGGTAGTCCATTTCTATCCCATCGCTGGAAAATATGATTTAAGATATACAACATCCATAATATAGCCACTCATATAAAATGGAGGAAAGATTTTAGAAGATATATAATGGTTCTTTCTGTATTCTAAAATTTGGGTGGAAATATTATTTGACAGAATATTACCCCAATCCATAACATAAGCATATGTCGTTTCTTCCATAAGGGGAACCCATTCTACTAAAAATATAGTTGTGTCTAACTAACCAAAAAGTCTAGCCATCATAACAAAGATATAGTAGTAGGGACTTGTAAGAGATTCAGTAGAATACATACCCTTGTCATCGTTCCTGTGTTTGTTAGGATTGCTCCTCCATTTCTTTATTGGCGTCAATTTGAGTTCATTTTCCTTAGAAAACTCTACAAGGAATTCCTTATTATAAATCTTATCAGGGTCTAGAATATGGTACATTTTCTTGAGGTCTTCCGCTTTAAAGGAAGCAATCATTGTTACTCTACTGGTAAGGAAAGTCCTATCCCTGATGTTAAGATTGTCAATAATCCACCTTACCATATTAGTATATGGTAATATCTTGGGCCGTGTTGCAATTCAATGAAGAAAAGAATTAACTACTTCTCCAATTGTAGCTTCAGAAGATTTTGGGGCATCAACTATTTCCTTTCTTTGGATTTTGCAAGGTTTCTCGTCTTCAAACAACTTATACATAGATTCCCATATAGAAGATCCACTTTCAGGTCCACAAGTTGTATCTGTAAATAGGGGAAACATCTCTATTCTCTCAGAGGTATTAGGTGCAGGGTTAACAGGAGCCATATACTTGTTTGCTTTCTTCAAAGCCTTAGACATTTTTGAAGAATTTTGCTTATTCAAACTCGCCTGTAAATAAGTAAGAAAGAATAAGTGGAAAGAAGGAACCTTTTAGTTTTACAATATGCATAGATACCATAGTATTAGAAACATTTCAAATGGATGAGACTTTGCATGGTGATGGGATATGAATTGAATTCTCTTTGCAGGAAAATTATTATGGCGGTATGGGTGAGAAAACCGTTAATTTATGATATTGATAACTGATATGGGTTATCGTGCCTATATAATCATTTCTCAATTAAAACTATATCTGTCACATTACATCGTGGATCGTGTGTAATATCTTCATTAACTATTGATGAGCTTAGTTTTTCTGTCGATCGTGACATCACAATCGCAATATCGGCGAAAGTTGATAGTATGCAACATTTGTTTGTTAACAAGAGTGCAATGTGCGATGTGCGATATGCTTTATCGCTTCGACGAATATGAGCGGTAACAAAATAGAATGGTTAAGATTTGTGAGAGTGCGATGCGATATGATTTATCACATCAGCGAGTATGAGCGGGAGAAAATAAGACTATCAGGGAGAATGTGATTTGCGAAATGCGATAGGTTACGTGGCAGAGTAGTTCCCATGGATATTCTGTATAAGATTTACTTATAAATATGGATTTCTTCATTTAAAAATGTTTCGGTTATATTCATCAGATCGCAAAAATGTTTCAAGTAATTAGTTTCGAATTAATATGTTTTGCAACGATTTACGATTGCGATGAGGCGATTTATCTCCGTTTAAGTATTTAGAGAGCCAATTTTAAAGGTTTTCATCCCCTTTTGACCCCTTTTCCTATCAAAAGAAATACTCTAAGGGTTTATTTGTGTTAACTCTAAAAATTAAAAAGCTCCCCACTATTTTATAAGGTAACTAATGCTTAAAATAATAGGGATTGTTGATTTACACAACAATTGGCGATCCACTGGAAGAACCAGTTATCTCTGAAAAAAATTCCTTTAGTATCTTCAAATAAGTAAAAATAATTTAAGGAAACAATAATTATTTTCAAAATATTTAAATGAATAAAATTACTTTGAAAATAAAAAACTATTATACATCATTAATCTTTCATAAATATTTCATAAATATATATCTTCTTTTCCTTATGTCAATCATTATATGGTTTAAAAGATAAAGTAAGTGTTCTTTTTGTAACTTAGATTTTTAATTTTCTCCTTTTGTCATAGGTAGAGCCACTACTGCTAGTAAATATTAATAGCTCAAGCAAGGTTACCTTTTAACCATCAATGACTCAGTGCCCCATCCATTTATTTACAATTTCTTTGAGTTAACTCCTTAGTTACTCATTTTTCTTCTTTTTCTTAAGAAGTCATTGTCGTGGCTTGATGACCAAAAAGTGATGATGCCAGGTTATGATTGAACTGAACAAGCTAGCTCATAATGAGACCCCTTGTCTTATGATTTTAATAATCATGAGCCATTACCCTGATTTGGTATGCAGTTGTGGTAATGTCAGTTAATCATTAACTTATGATCATGGTAAATAAGCTTGTAATGAGACTTCTTCTCCTTTTTTTTTTTAAATTTATATTTTTGAATTACACTCTAAAAAAGGTATTTTCAATGGATGGGGAGAATCATTGACTCCTTAAGAGTTTTGGATGTCTGTTTAGAGTTAAAGATGCTTAGTTACAAAAAGTCTTTTCTTTGTAAAGATGAACCTTTTTTCTGATTGATGCTAGAGTAAAAGGCTTTACAAATTTCGAGTTTACAAAATTATTTACAATTTCGATGGAAAAATATTTTAGAGTTCTATGGTATTCATTCAATTTTCTAGGTTGGTAGTTATTTCCTCAAAAAATTGTATTCTTCAAAAGTAAAAACATACAATAATTCATAGGTGTTGTGAACAACCAAAAGTATGTAATCAAACATTATTTTCTAAAAGAAAGAAAATAAAAAGGATATAATCCATTTAGAATATAATATTCTTCTAAAAAAATATTTTTTTTTTCAGGATTATCCCATTAACAGGGAGTAAGTGTTTTCTCCCTTGAAGGTCTTGTAACATAAAGGTTGATGGGCCAATTTGTTCAATGATTTGGAATGGTCCAAGCCACGTTCTTTGGAATTTGATATGTTTACCTTTCTCCTCATGTGATTTGTCCCATTTGAGTATGAGATCTCCAACTTGGAAGTTTTTTGGGGAAACAAAATTTGCATCAAAAGAATTTTTCACTATTTGCTGATGATGAGCATGAGTTATTTTGGCCTTTTCTCTTTCTTCTTCCATTTTAAGGATCTGTCACATTCTTAATTGTAGGGAAGAAGAAGGTACTTCATCAATAAATTGAACTAGGGATAATGAGGGAAGAACTAGACTTGAAGGAATTACAACTTCTTTCCCATAAACCAAATTAAATGGAGAAGTTCCTATGAAGGATTTTTTAGTAATCCTGTCGGCCCATGGTGCCAATGTTAAATATTTATGCCATTTTTTCTGATTTTGATCAATATTTATTTTGATGATTCTTATGAGATTTTTGTTTGTTGATTCTGCTAGACCATTCCCTTGGGGATAATAGCTAGCAGAGTATTTAAGCTTAAAAACTCTTTTAAGAGTTAAATTTTTCATGATATTTCCCGAAAAATAATATGTATTATCAAACATAAGTGCATTGCGTAAGCCAAATCTGGTAATAATTGATCAATAAATTTAATAATGGCTTCAGAGTTAGCTACCTTTAGTGGAATTTCCTCCACCCACTTAGTAAAATAATATTTTTAAGTGAGAATATATTTATGCTACTTGGATGAGTTAGGAACAATCTCACCTATGATATCTAATCCCCATTGCTTGAAAGGTTGTTAAATTTTGACTGGTTGCAATGGCAAGGCTGGTTTTCTTTGTCTTCCAGCAACAGTTTGGCATGTTTTGAATTTGATCACATATGTGTGAGCATATTTTAACAGAGTGGGCCAGTAACAACCTGCATGAAGGATCTTATGTGCAAAGGTATCTCCACTGAAATGTCCACCTGCAGGTCCATCATGTAGTTCTTGCAAAACCCTTTGAGCTTCATATTTCTCAAGGCATCTTAATAGTACAGAGTCATATTTTTTTCTAAACAAGACATTGTCTGTGAGTTGGTATTTTTTAGCTTTCAGTATTAAAGCTCTTTTTCTCTTATGACTGATTTCTATTGGAACATATCCATTTTTCAAGTAAAATATTAAATCAATATACTGTAATTCTGAATAATTTAAGCTTACCTCAGAAATTTGTAAAATATTATCTGACTCTTCATCATTCGATATATTGGATGCTCCAGATAGCAGTTTGCAGAGACCTTATCCTCTAATGATTTTGGCAAGTATTATTTCAATGTCATATTCCTGCAAAGCAGTTACCTAATTTTCTCTCTTTTCTCCTAGTTCTTTCTGTATAAGTAGTTGCCTTATAGCCGAGAATGGAACTATTATCTTAGTGTGTGTTTTAAGGAGAAAAGGTCTAAAATGCTTTAAAGATATATAGACATCAAATGCTTGTTTTTCTACTTGAAAATAATTTATTTCTGCACCTTGGCGGTTTGAACTAATGAATGAAATAGGTGCTTCGAATTTTTGAACATCAATCTGTGTTAATACGACAACGTAAGATTTTTTTGATGCAAAAGTATATAAAATAAAATATTTGGAAAAATCTGGGGTAGTTAGAGAAGGTACGTTAATGATAGCTTCCTTAATCAAATCAAAAGATTCTCTTTCATCATGTTCCCATTTAAAAAGTGAAATCTTCTTAATCATCACTTGCAAAGGTAACACAATTTGAGAACAATTTGGAACAAATATTTTAACAAAATTTATTTGTCTTAAAAAGGACTGCATGGATTTTTTGTTATGGGGATGTGAAAGTTTAGAAATTGCCTTAATTATTTCAGGATCAATACAAATGCCCCGTTTTGAAATGATAAATCCTAACGTTTTTCCTTCACTTAAGGCGAAATAAGATTTTTTTAAATTTAATGAAATTCCATATTTAGAATAGCGTTCAAGGATTTTTTTAAGATCATGATAATGGTCATTCCTTTTTTTTGGAGTAAATAGTTATATCATCTAGATAAAAAACTAAGGTTTTATTGATTAACCCTCTAAAAGAAATATCCATTTATCTTTGAAAGGTTGCTTTTGCATTGATTAATCCGAATGGCATTTTATGATAGGCACAAGTGCCCCATTTTGTTCTAAATGCAATTTTAATCTATCTTCAAGATGAACCAAAACTTGATTGTAAACTGAAAATCTATCAAGAAAAGACATTAATTCAGAACCAGCAACTGATTGCAAAATTTGTTCCATCGGTGGTAATGGGAAATTATCTTTCAAGAAAGCTTTGTTTGAGTTTCCAAAATCAATACAAATACGAATATCGTCGTTATTTTTCCTAACAGGAACTAAATTTGATACCCACTTAGAATGTCTAATAGGAAAGATATTCTTTTCTTTAAGGAGTTTGTTGAGTTCAATTTTGATTTGACTTTCAAGATCAGGGTGAATTTTCCTTAACTTTTATTGTATAGGTTTTTCAGTGGATATCATTGGGATAGTATGTTGAATGATTGAAGTATCATAAGTTTTTAGATATTCATAAATCCATGTGAAGACATTCTTGTATTTTTTTAACAATTGAATAAAATCTAATATTTCATCAAAGGAAAGACCAAGTCCTAAGTTGATGTCATAAGGATTTAGATCTATTCCAAGATTTACCAGTTCAAACCTCAAAGTTTAACTTTGGAGTTTAGAATTAGTAACCTTTTTTAATATTTCTTTAATATCATAAAGATCTTTCAGTTTGACCATTGACTTAGGTATAGCATTTTATTCAAATTTCTGTTGCAATTTCCTTTCATGTTCATCTTCATCAATTAATTGATCATCATATGATATTTCTGATGTAAGAAAAGTAATAACATCATCATCATCATCGAATATTCTCCAATTAGTAATATTATCAGGAATAGATGGGTGAAAAATCAATTCTATGGAAAATCTATCTGGGCTATAATCTTTTGAAGGAATAAGCTTGGATGCTACATTTTCTAGAAGGCCTGCACTTGCACTCTGAATTCTTGGAATAGACAAGATATTGAATGCTAAAAAATGAGAGGTAAGAGACTGTACTAATGAGTGATAATGTTTAAAATGGCTAGAAATACAGTGTATGGTATTTCTTACCTGCTTAACAATTATTTTAGAATATCTGAATACCTTAAGATACTTAACACCAAGATCAATTTCTTTGATTAAGCCTTGAACCATTGCCTCATATTCTATAGTTTTACTTGTGCATTCAAATTCAAGTCTGCATGTAAGCATAATATTTTTGCCTTCTCGATTGATTAATACACAACGAGCTCCTACTCCTTCACTGGATTTTGACCCATCAAAATATAAAGTCCAAAATAAAGTATGAATACAAGGTTTATCTATAGTATTTACACATTTGGAAGAATCAGTCTGAGAAAAATTTTAGTCTGAGAATTAACTGAATTGGTAAGAAATGGAGACTTTAGAGCATTGAAATTCCCTAAATAGGATTCAACAGAGTTATTGCCTAGGATGTTATTAGTAAATTCCATGGGTTCGTTTTCTTCTTCGAATTTAGTTACTGAATATTTTAAATGTTTTTCACAGTCTACCTTGATTTTATTTGGCTTACCGTTATGGGGAAGCCACATTTAAGACTAGTCAATAGCAAAATAGCCATGAAGATTTTCTGACCAATCTCTACCTAATATGAGATCATAAAAATATGGTATAATTTGAGTAACTAAGATATCAATTACTTAATGGAAATTTGGATTGGATGCTAATATGATAAGGACTGAATTCATCTCTTCTAATAAATTAAATTCTATTCTATCTAATTACATAATATGTACTGCTGACTTCTAAGGATATATATTCAATTTCAGACAACAAAATATGGCATAATGTTTGATGAGGCTCCAGAGTCAATTAAACAATTAGGCACATTTTTGTTGAATAATTCAAAAGTTAACAGAAAAGGAAGAGTATGTGAATTGGATCTGTCACCTATTAAAATAGCATTACTTGCATCATTTTTCTTGGGTGAATCATTAGGAGGCTTACATGTTCCTTTAGCTTCTTTTGAAGTTACAAGAGAAGGCAAGGGTGTAGTAGGAACTACATTCAATTATTTAAGCAATATTTTCTATTGTTGTTTCAATTTTCTCAACTCATGGAGAGAGATATTTTCTTTAATTTTCTTCATATCTTCCACTATATTTTATTCAATAGTATTAGAAACTACTAATGTTTTAGAGGTATATGGAAGAGTAGAAGAATTTGTATTTGATTGAGATGAAGAAGTATTTTTATTAACTAATGTATCCTTAACAACAGAGGATGAATTTTTTTGCTTTTGAGGTGGCTGAGGTAGATCAATAGTATTTTTACTTCTAGTATGTACCCAAAGTGCCTCATGTTCATTTTCATCATCAGATGTTGGAAGGATAACGTCCCATAGTCCATGAACTTCGAATAGATCTTATTCTTGATATTCTTCTGCAAATGATATTGTTTCATCATGATCCTCATCTTGATTTGATTCAACATTTGAGATTACATTTCGGGGTTGAGAAGTCTGTAATTTCTTAAAAGATCTAAATTTTTTTTTTGAAGAATATTCAGCTACTTGTTTCCTTATCTCAACCATATCGTTTGACATGGTTTTAAGGACCTTTTGTAATCCTTCAAGATCTTAGGGATCTTTAGATGATTTCTTTTTGGGCTCATATTTAACGGAAACTTTCTTAGCTTTCCTATCTTCTTGAGAAGTTTTCTTCTCTAAAGCAAGTATTATTTTTCAACAGAAAGAGCTTCTTTCATATTCTCTACCAATGTAGCCTTATTGGCTCGATCTACAAAAATAGAAATATTAGAAGGAAGAGAGGATATATACCATTCTATTTTCACATCCACTCCAGGATTAGATGTGGTTGGGATTTTCTTGAGAAATTTATTAAATATGGAATTGAAGTCTTCGATATTTTCGCTTGTATTTTTTTTTTTTTCAGATATGAAATATCATTGATAAGGGTTGTAGTAGTACGGTCATCTCCAAATTTAGTAAGTAATTGTTCTTAAAAAATGTCCCAACTAGTAATTGTGCCTGATGGTAGAGAGAAATACCATGATCCAGTTGATCCTTGAAAATTATAAGGAAATAATCTAACTACACAATCTTCCTGTGAAAATTCATTAAGATTTATAACAAGCATGAAATTATGGAGATGCTCTTCTGTAGGTAATCCATCATCCAAATTACATTAGGAAACCATCTTTCAGGATGCTTAGGTAAAGGATGAAAGAGGCCCTCGTAGTTAAAAAACTCCAAGATTTTGCCAAGGTCTATTTTCCATTGTATGAAGGGGAGGATTGGGTGGCCCTAAAGGAGGATTTGAAAAACTCCACGATTTGAACTAATACTACTTGAAATAACAGTTTTAGAATGAGAAGAAGAAGAAGGGATATTAATAAATGAAGAATTTGTTTGAGAAGATGTAAGAGGGGGAAGAATAACTGATGTTGTTTGAGAAGTAGAAACAGATTGAATCTCACTAATTGATGATTGTGTTTCAAAAATAGGAGTTTTCATTCGATTAGAATGAAGAGGAAATTCAAAAGGTATTACTCCAAGTTTTTCACTCTTAGATTGAGTTAATACACCAGTGTCTTCAAAAATCAAAGTTACACTTCCTTCTAAGGCTTCTCAAAGTAAAAGTTTTTCTACTGAAATTGAAATTTCTTCCAATTTCTTTATCAGTGTCTGTACTTCAGATGACTTTGGAGTATATCCTAAAGAGATTTCTCTATGAACAGAACTAGGAGATTGTGGGGGAGAATGAACAACTTCTAATTCATGAGTAGGATATTTTGAAACAGGACTAGAAGTTGCGGATTCAGAGGGAGAATGAAACTTTTGATGGTATTTAATTTTTAAATTAAGCTTTGGTTCCATTCATAGTCAGATGGCCCTCCTTCTAGCGCCAAAAATTTTGAGGCCCCGAAAATCGATGCAACAAAACCACCTGGTCGGGGACTTAAAAATCTTCCATTTTCCATTTGGAATGGTGGCTCCAACTGGATTTGTGGGACCAATTTCCCAATTTGATATATTTGGGGTGAATGGATGATTTTATAACTAAGTGGAACTTAATAGATGGAAAAATAGGCAAGCTTGCAATAAACAATAAATCTCTCTCTCTCTCTCTCTCTCTCTCTATATATATATATATATATATATATATATATATATACAAAATAAACTTTCAGTAGATGCAAATAAAGATCATACATTCACTTAGAGATATGAAAAAAATTTAAGATAATTGATTTAATTAAAAATTTAATTAAATCAATTTAATGAAGCTTATATCACAACTTTTACAAAATGCATGTATTTCATATATGCATAAATGATAACAACATAACATGTTCAGAAGTGAATTGCTGTCAAACTGTATTCAAACAAATATATAAGAAAAAACATCATAAGATCAATGAACTATTCCTCATTTTAAATTAAAATTAAACATATAAGATAAAAGTACCATATATATATTTACTCTACTCATCTGAGAAATAACCCTCTGTCTAGCCTTTTCTATTCAGAAAAAGTTAAGAGTACAAAAGTGCAACATCAATAAAGTCTTCTTTTCAAAATTTCAGGGCCCCTTATTAAAATACATGAAGGGGTTTAAATATAAAACTGATAAGTCTTAAAATAGTCATTACAATAAAAACTGAGGAGGTTTCAAACAAATATCCTTAAATTAAGTAAAATTAAAACAGAAATAGAAATTAAAAGGGTAATTTGTTGGAGGATTGTCCTGCTGTCTCTTCTTCCATTTTCTCCTTGAGTTGAAGAATATTAAGCATAGGCTTAACCTTAGGAGGTTGTCTTGGCCTAATGCGTAAGTGTACAGTAAAAACAACATCAAATAATGGAGGTAGCATGTATGAGGACGTATCTATAAGACAACGAAGCATGAGCCATTGGTTGTGAGGCTTCAGTAGATATCTCTAGTATTTTTCCCAGTCCAGATTTTAAATCTTCATAATATGCTCCTCTTTTACTTTTGACACTTCCTTCCATTGTCTTATCACATCTTTTACCAAAGGTAATGCACTAGGAGGAAATTTGTCAATAAGATTTGTTGTAATAAGGTTCTGGCTGATAGTTTCCACAATGTTTGTGGCAATGTATTTCACTCTAGCAATTTCCCTTTATGCATTCTTTTATTGTGTAGGAATTATATAACATATGCATGTATTCCTGATCTAACAATACTTATCTTCTTGCTAAATACATATTCCTTCCACTGTTAATATTTTGTGGAAATTAAAATCAATTGCAAACACATGAAGCAAATAAAAACAATCGCACATAACACATTTGTTTAATGGGAAAGCCTGAAGTTGAAAACCACAACTATCATATATTATGTATCATGGAGATCATGTAACAATCTCATACAAAGCTTATTACATCAAGCTCTCAGTACAATCAATCGTCACACACTAATCAAAAGAAATATGCAAATCCATGCACCGATTTCTTGCCACCTGATAGCCTGCCTCCACTGCGCAATCCATGCTGAAGAAGACCCCTGAATGAATTCGAATCTACATTTCCTTGACTGCGCAATCCTCATTGGCAACTCCAATGTGTGTGTGATGAAATCAATGCATCACTATAGTCACAATGAATAGTCCATCTCACCCTTTCACCTATCTCTCCACTGGGTCTCCACTGGAACTGACATGCACTATAGTTAACTGCTGTATTTGTTCAATTGATTAATGAGTTATTATTTGTGAATTAATTAAATAATTAATTCACTCCAATCTCACTAGTGTATCATTGAGTTAGACTAGATACAACTAGCTCAATTGAGTTTAACTCCATTAACTGAGTTAAACTGAAAAAAAACTCCATGAACTACTCCTCCAACTTTGTCATAACTTTGCCACTTCAGTTCTAACTTAGTCCTCCATGAATGAACCACCAGTAAACCCTAGGAATTGCGTAATTCCTTCAGCCCACTGATTTGAAAAATATGTACACTGAAATTAAGTTCTCCAAGAGAATAAGTTGATGTTTATCACATTATTATTAAGAGCTAATAATAATCGACACTTCTATTTTTAGATCGACGATCTATAAATAGACTTCGCACAATATTCTAAAAATAGAATTTCATCTATTTTTCCAACTTGACCAACCATCCACAAATAGCATCCTGCAACTTCGAAATATGATCAACCATGTCTAAAACAGACTTGACAGACTTACACCTAAAAATTAAAATAGTCTGCCATCCTATCACTTAATGGAAGACCCATTTCACTAAGCTCATCATCTTGTTGAATCTCAACACTCCCTCTCAACAAGATAGGGATTATCCTTCACCCCGTTCCTGCCTCTATGGTATTCGAATTTGCTCTTGCCGAGCGCCTTCGTCAGAATATTTTCATCCCGATCTTCTGTAGGAATGTACTGAAGCAACATGATCTTCCGTTGCACACAATATCTGATATGATGATACCGGATATCAATATGTTTAGATCTATCATGAAACAAAAGATTAATCAAGAGTTTAATGCAACTCTAATTATCACAATGTATCACTGTAGGATCTAAATGTGAACCGAACAAACCGACCAGGATCTTCCTCATCCTGATAGCCTCACATGCAACTTGACTTGCTGCCATGTATTCTTCTTCTGCTAAATTGAGTGCCATAGATATTTGTTTCCTAGTGTACCAAGAAACTTTTGTAGATCCGATACTGAAAACCCCTCCTAATGTGCTCTTTCTTTCTGTTGGGCTGCTTGCCCAATCTGCATCCGTGAAGCTATGAAACTTCACCTCATCCATCTGTCTGTGCCATAAGCCATACTTAGATGTGCCCCTGAGATACCTCAGGACATGCTCTCCTGCCTTCCAAAAGAGCTTGGTAGGCTTAACCATCTCTTGTGAAAGTTGGTTCACTGCATAGCATATGTCAGTTCTTGTATTAACTAAATACATGAGCGAACCGACCAACTGTCGATAAACAGTGGCATCCACTACCTCTGCCGATGTAGCATCCTCTTTCCTCCAATTTCCTAGAAGAGGAGTGTCGATAGGCTTGCAACCTTGCATGTGAAACTTCTCCAGTATCTCTCGGGCATACTTGCCTTGAGACACAAACAGTTCACCTTCCCGCTCCCATATTTCCAATCCAAGGAAATAATGAAGGAGGCCCAAATCCTTCATCTCAAACTCCTTTGCAAGATCTGCCTTGCATGAGTGTATCAACTGCTCATCACCCGTTATTATTAAATCATCAACATAAAGAATAGTGATTAAAATCTTACTCTCCACCAAAATTTGATACAGGTTTGCATCCGCCTCATTCTTGGTGAAGCCAAGTCCAGTGAAATAGCTGTCGATCCATGTGTACCAAGCACGAGGTGCTTGCTTCAGCCCATAGAGTGCTCTTTTGAGCCTGAACACATGCGACTCACTGCTGAAGATCTCAAATCCTTTAGGCTGCTCATTTTTCACCTCTTCCTCAATGATCCCATTAAGGAACGCAGTCTTCACATCCATTTAATGAATGTGCCAACCCATCTGCGCTGAGAGAGCAAGGATGGTCCTTATGGAAGAATACCGTTCGACAGGTGCAAAGGTTTCTTCATAATTAATCCCCTCATTCTGTGAGAAGCCCCAGGAAACAATTCTTGCCTTATACTTCTCAACGCTCCCATCAGCAACTTACTTTACCTTGTAGATCCATATTTATCCTACAACTAATTTACCCACTAGTCTTGGAACAATCTCCCAAGCACTATTTCTGACAATGGAGTCATACTCCTCCACCATGGCATCTACCCATGTGGGCTCTTGTCCTGCTTCTTCAAACGAAGATGGCTCTGTCACGATACACTTGCTTATCAGAGCCATGTATCCAGTAAATATGTCAGGTGACTGTCTCTATCTGCATTGTGATGTAGGGACTCCTACATTCTGTGCTGCATCAAGCTTCAGTCTCTCAGCTTCTGTGGTACGCTTTCTACCTTGTTTGATGTTTGGCTCTACAAGAGTGGACTCCTCCACTCCATGAATCTCATCCTGTGGCTGATCCACATATAGAGGCTTATCTTCGGGAACAAGAAGTTCCTCCTCTGCATGCAAGTGTAGCTCCCTCTCAAGCGACAAATTCATGGCTTTCACCTCATTGAATTTTATATCCCGTCGCACCATAGTCAACTGACTGTCTAGAAAATACACACGATAATTATGGGGTGTTTCTGTGTACCCCACAAATATCCCAACTTTTGCAGTTGGCTCCAGCTTCTTCCTGGCGTCCTTTGTCACATGAATGTAAACATATGAGAAAAAAATCTTCAAATGAGAAATATCAGGCTTCTTACCAGTAAAAGCTTCTTCAGGTGTACTCATGCCAAGTACTCTATGAGGACAATGGTTTTGCACATAAACCATAGTGTTGCATGCTTCCACCCACAAGTGCATCAGTAGGCCCTGGTCATGCAGCATCACTCGTGCAGCACCCATGATCGTTCTGCTCTTCCTCTCAGTGACCCCATTCTGTTGTGGGTTATGAGGTGCTATGAGTTCTCTTAGAATTCCTTCTTTGCTATAGAAGTCTTTGAATTTGCTCGAGATGTATTCTCCACCATTATCGCTCCGTAGAGCTTTCACTTGCTTCCCTGACTCCTTCTCCACCAACGCTTTAAACTCACAGAACTTTGAGAATATCTAGCATCTACGAGAATATTCATCAACAAATATAACATAATACCTATGTTTTGTTGTTGAAGCGACCAAGAAAGGTCCACACACGTCTGTGTGAATTCTCTCCAGGATCATCGAAGCACAGTTCTCCTTCTCATGAAAGGTGATCTTCACAAAATTACTCATAGTACATCCCTTGCACTGATCTAACTGCGCAAGAGTACCCTTGGGAAGTCTAGTAGAAATCTGCTGCAAAATCTTCAAAGTGCCATGGTGAAGATGGCCCAATCTCCAGTGCCATAATTCGCCCTCATCCAGGCTCACCACTTCTTCTGCTTTTCCCATCATTGCAGCGCAACCATCTACCTCCAGCTTGTAGAGATTATTAACTCGAATCCCTATCCTCTTGGTTTGACCCATTTTTTTATGTCGAAGGAAAGCTTTTCCCTCACTGAAAACAACGTCATAACCTCTGTCTTCCAAAATTGTGACCGAAACCAAGTTCTTCTTTAGACCTGGAACATGCATAACATCTTTCAACATAAATGGATTACCTGACTCCCTCTCAAAGGTAATGGTCCCAATTCCAGTCGCACTGTATCGACCATCGTCACCCATCTCTACATGTGTTACACCATTTTTTGGTCATCTAACTTATTATCATTAGATGGACCCAAGTACACCATGTAAGACCAGTTTTACCCTAAGTAAAACCGCTTTCACTATGTTAAAACAGGAAACCCCAAAAGGAGATATTAAACAAACCCATATTTGTTTGATTTTCCTCATGGAATAATTAATTAAACCATAATTTAATTATTATTCCCAGTCATGTTTAACCCAAAATCAAAGAAATTAATTAGATAAACCTTTATTTATCTTATTAATTTCTAGGAATAATTATTTAAATCTTATTTAGATAATATTCTTTGTTAAATATGACCAAATCACCCACAAATAATTAAATAAATCATTATTTATTTGATTATCTTCCAACCACTTCCTTAAAAAGATAAATAAATCATTTATTTATTTATTTTTGACTAATCAAGGGATTTGACCCAAGTCAAAGACCCTTTCCCTCCAACAAATATAATAAAGTATTCCATAAAAGGTAGATCTAGATTTGGTTAACATTATTTTAATCATGCACCAAGATCTAGAATGACCCAATATTTTGTTATAAATAGGAGGGTTTTCCCCATCATTCTTCACCTTTTTTTGCCTACTAGATCACTCTGGATCTATACACTTGGTCTCATTTTCACCATTTGCTCCCATTGAGCTCTATTTTCTGCATTGGGTTTTCTACACCTGCAAGAGAGAGAAAGCTTAGATCTGAAGTGCTGAGGACTACAAAGAACCCATCCCATTGAGGAGAGCTGGATACACCTTCTTGTTTTCCTCCCAGGTGCCCTGTAATACAAAAATTCTTTCAAAAATCGCGTTCTTGTCTTGTCTGTTGGATGCATGGAGCAAACCCTTTTATTTTACTGCTTAATGTCTTTCCATTTATAGATCTGTTTGTTGCAGCATTTTTATTACTAATCGCAGATCTGAAGATGTTTGGCAGCCTCTATTGTTGTTAGGGCTATTATTTATGCGTAGCTAAAGTGGTCCTTTTTCGTACACTTTGACGAAGGATTCATACTAACAACATGCATTTGGAGATCCTTCTCCTCCAAGTCACTAAACAACTCCTTATCTCAAGTCAAATGGAAAGACACACCACTATCAAGATACCACACTGATCCCATTGCACTTGAAACCAAGCATGCCATCAAAGAGAAATCAAGTTCAAATTGTGAGGCTAAGGCCTCTCCAACTGCAGCTCCAGCAGCCTTCTTGTTCTTCTTTTTTTGTGGGCAGTTAGTGGCGAAATGCCCATGTTCATGACAGTGAAAATACTTCACCTTGGACAAATCCTGCTTCTTGCCTTTAGCTTCAGATTTTGGATGGGATTTTTTCCCTTTCCCTTTCCTTGCTCTGGCAGCCAAAGCACAATTTTCTCCATCATCGTTCTTTGATGAAGAGCCATCCCTGGTACTTCGCCTTATCTCCTCCTGCACAAGATCTGACCAAAGTCACTCCCATCCTAGCAGTTTCTCTCGTCCATTGACAGAGTCTTCGTAGCTATGCCAACTCTTCGGAAGCCTAAGGAGAGCCAAGCTCACCAAGTCGTCATCATCAACAGTAATCCCCACACTTCCTAGTTCATCCCTACAGTGGACAAAATTTGTGAGATATTTTGGAATACTTTCGCCCTTCTCCATTTTTATTTTTCAGAGCTTATCTTTCAGCGTGAACTTCCTCTGGTCGCTACTGCTTTGGAATAAATCTGTCAAAGCCTTCCACATTGCAAATGGAGTGGATTTCTCGTGAATACTGGACAAAATATCGTCCTTCACACCTTCCAACATATTTCTTCTTGTCTTTGCTACCTTCTTTTTCCATGCATCAAGTAATGCAACATCGCTAGATCCCGGCTTAGGAACATCACTATCGATGAACTCCTTCAGTCCATTATCTTCCAGCACCGCCTCCATCCTATCCTTCCAGGCCATGTAATTCGAGCTACCATCAAGGGCGTACTCCAATCGCAACCCATTGGAAGACATTTCAATGTATACTCAACTGTCGCACCAAGAATTTTCTGCAGCAAATTCGAATTGTCCACCAGCACAAACTCAACAATTCTTCACAATTTCAATCTTCAAGAATTAACACTTCTTTGATACCATGTAGGAATTCTATAACATATGCATGTATATATCTAGATTCTCTTGATCTAACAATATTTATCTTCTTGCTAAATACAGAATCCTTCCATTATTAATCTTTTGCGGAAATTAAAATCAATTTCAAACACATGAAGCAAATAAAAACAATCGCACATAACACAGTTGTTTAACGGGAAAGCCTGAAGTTGAAAACCCCAACTATCATATATTATGTATCATGGAGATCATGTATCAATCTCATACAAAGCTTAGTACATCAAGCTCTCAGTACAATCAATCGTCACACACTAATCAAAAGAAATCTACAAATCCATGCATTGATTTCTTGCCACCTAATAGCCTTCCTCCACTGCGCAATCCCTACTAAAGAAGACCCCTGAATGAATTCGAATCTACATTGCCTTGACTGTGCAATCCTCATTGGCAACTCCAATGTGTGTGTGATGCAATAAATGCATCACTATAGTCACAACGGATAGTCCATATCAACCTTTCACCTATCTCTCCACTGGGTCTCCACTGGAACTGACATGCACTGAAGTTAACTGTTGTATTTGTTCAATTGATTAATGAGTTATTATTTGTGAATTAATTAACTAATTAATTCACTCCACTCTCACTAGTGTATCATTCAGTTAGACTAGATACAACTAGCTCAACTGAGTTTAACTCCATTAACTCAATTAAACTAAATAACAAATCCATGAACTACTCTTCCAACTCTGTCATAACTTTGCCACTTTAGTTCTAACTGAGTCCTCCATGCATGAACCACCAGTAAACCCTAGGAATTGTGTAATTCCTTCAACCCACTGATTTGAAAAATCTGTACACTGAAATTAAGTGCTCCAAGAGAATAATTTGATGTTTATTGTCGGATTATTATTAAGAGCTAATAATAATCGACACTTCTATTTTTAGATCGACGATCTATAAATAGACTTTGCACAATATTCTAAAAATAGAATTTCATCTATTTTTCCAACTTGACCAACCATCCACAAATAGCATCCTGCAACTTCTGAAATATGATCACCATGTCTAAAAATAGACATAGTCTAAAAATAGACTTACACCTAAAAATAGCATGCAGGCCCACTTAGTGAAGGTGACTGATTTTCACTAAGCTCATCATCTTGTTGAATCTCAACATATTGTATATCCAAATCTGTGAATAATATCTCTTTCTTTGAGTGTTCAATACTGGGTAGGTTGGCCTTTCGACCATCAGTAGAATCTTTCCAAGTAACAAATTTGGATACTTTCTCATCTATGCCATCAAAACTAATCCTCATATCAGCAATGTGATTCACAAGTGAATCTCTCTGCTCACATAAATCAAGGATGCTTGTTAATTTCTGACAAAAGAGAACCGGTTGTTGTGCCAATAAGGTGTTTAATTCTAAAGCTTATTTCCTAAACTCATAAATCTTTGGGATATCTTTCATTTGCTCAATGGAGAGCTATAATTGATGAATTAAGGTATCTTTAGAATTAATTTCACTTTGATGCTGAATATTCAGTTGGTGCAGGCTCTCTTGAAGTTGTATGATCTATCCTTGTAGCTGTTGATTAACACTTTTCTTTTTTGCTTGTAACTCTGATTCAAGTTGAATGATATTTTCATCTTTTTGTTTCATCAGTGGATGAATCTCTAATGATTTATCAATATTTGAAGAATCATAAGCTCCTACAAACTATGATAAGCAAGTTAGATCCTTTGAAGGATCTGAATCTGTGTCTTTCCAAACAATGTCCATTGACATATCTACTTGAGTGAGAGTATGGGATTTCTCTATTCTTTTTCTTTTCTTTTTCCTGCTAACAACTACCTTGTCTTTAGGACTATAAAAATGTCCAAGGGAGGAATTTATTGAATATTTAGAACTATCTCAGAGGTTGGGAAGGCCAGGATGTATTCCATTCTCTCCGTACTTAATACTTTGTCAGATGGCCCAGCAGTAAACGGGTCCTAACTTGTAGTAGGAGGAGTTTGAATAGTTTTTTGTTGGTCAATAATCATAGCTCTTTGTTATTTTTGGAGTTTGAGGTCAAACTCTTTCAAAACATCTTTGAGATATCAGGGGAAATCCAAGTCTATTGTTTGAATTTCAACTGATTTCTCATGATCCGTTGTATTAAGGACTTCAGTATCCTTAATTTCTGATTCACTTTCTTTGTGTGCCATTGTTGTGGTGGATTCGACACTTGGGTGTACGGAATCACACGCATTTAGAGAATGTGGTCTTTTCTCTAAACCATAAGTAACAGGCAGTATCTGGGGGGAGCTCAGAAGTATAAGACTTAAAATGAAGTAATACACTTAAGTATGCTCAATTGAAAAAGTAAAACTAAAAACATAAAAAAGAAGCTAAATAGAGAGTTGCAAACAATAACAAGGTAAAAAACAACTCGATGGCCTTCTTCTCATTGAATGCTTGGAGTGAATACAAATCTTACCCACTTGCCGAAGGGCCTAGGTAGAGGTTCTAGGACCCGACGCAAGGATGTTTGTCCTTCAAGTTCTACCTTTTGACGCAGTTCAACTCTCTCTCTATGCTACAATAGACTAAAATTGTTAGGTGGCCAACAATTGAGTCCCCTTCTTTAGCTCCTGCTCCTTGGTTCACACAAACAACTAGTGTTGCCTGGGCAACTTTGGCCAGCATAACCTTGTGCTCACAAATTGTTCATCTCTTTGAGGGTTTATATAGTTGAACTTTCAAACCACCTTCCCTCCCTTGGTACATGGTGGATAGTGACCCAAGGGAGGGGCAATATTCCATTGTGGGTTGAAATATGTTTTTGTGTGCTCACAAAAGGCCTAAGGAGGCATTGGTGCTATCCTTAGGCGGCTTTTACATAAGGGGAAACTATCATTTGCCTGCTTGTGGTCCCGGAAAGGGACTTTTTTCCATTTCCAGGAATGCACACTTATCGGGCTCCAGTGCGCGCAGAAGGCGCACTTATCGAAGGAAAAAGTGCACACTCAGGAATTTATGACTAGTTTGATCTTAAATTGCTCCAAACCTTATAGATTCTTAATATTTTTTATTCCATAATGTATCTCTGTCCTGTAAATCCTTGGGCTCGACATTACTTGATGTCATTTTTTGCGGTACGATTTTCCAGTGTTAACAGATGCCCCCTAATGTGTGAGGTCTAGGAAGAACTGTATAGCCGAAATACATTATAGTTCCTTTTATGTATCGTACGCAGAGAGAGAGAGAGAGAGAGAGAGAGAGAGAGAGAGAGAGAGAGAGAGAGAGAGAGTGAGGCACACGTGTAGAAGGACAACATCTTGCACCGGTTCTGAGATAACCCCTGCCTAGGGGAACCCCTGCAAGTAGACAAAATATACAACATATTTGAAAAATTTCAACGAGGCGGGCATGTCCCATGCTCGTGATGCTATGGCTAGTTAAACAAAATTGACAGATACATGTCCTGTCTGTGTCATTATTGTGGTAGTGATGTTGGTGGTTGTTGACAACGACTATTGACGCCCTCAGGGGAATTTCTTCTTTGACGATAGGTGGAATGTGGTACCCATATGCGTAATCTTGGTATGGAAGATCACTGCGCAATGTACGCATATGTATTAGCTAGGACCTTCCCGTGTAAGCATTGTTGTTAGAGAAGCTTATAAAGGCACGGCTCTTCGACAGATCTTGATCAAAGTGCAATGGTTGTAAGGTACGATACCATCATGACATGAAAGCTTTTGCTGTAGTCGAATTTCAAGAGGATCGATGACATCTATGGACAATGATGTCTCCCATAGTGCCACCCGAGGATACCCCTTTATATGGGGAGGGGTTATTCAAGGTACCACTTCCTTTTTGGAAAAGAGGTGTTTATGTTGACAAAAAGGAAGCCTTAACCGAACCATAATGGGTTTAACATAGGCATGTTGGTGAGCGGCAGCTGAAAACGGATGATGGGGATTCAGTGGCCCGAGGTCGAAGTATATTTGAGCAGCTTGGTGGCAGTCACAGGTATTTTCTGAAGGAAAAATCCTTGGAGTTTGTAGGACTTCCAGGGAAGGTATGAACCAGCTATGATTGTCGTAATGGTGCGTGCATGGAGGGTATGAAATAATTCGACCAAGGGAGATGGGGGATTGATGCCATGGGAGGAAAAAGTGAAATATGAGGGTGAAGAGGCGAAGGGTGTTGTTTGTGCTTTTTGTACAAAAATAATAAAATAATGGGGTTTGGTTTGTACAAAACACAGAGACGGGTACCCCAAAACTTGAAAGAGGGTTGCTCACTTAATGGTGTGAGGATGGTGTTTTGCTAGGGGTAGGGGTCCCATTGGCTGGTCTCATGTGTGGGGTTGATGAAGCAGAAGATGTCGCAGATGGATTAATGCTGATGGAGGTATGGTGGGCCAAATGTGGTGCGTGAAGGCATGCTTTCATTCTGCTTGTACAACCCAGTCATCTAGGAAGGGGGTTGAGTTGGAATGGTGAACTTGACCTTATGCATGATATATGGATGGGCATGAGGTGATTCTCGGACTAAAATGGTATGGCCATGGCATCACTTTGTGGAGTGATGTATAGTCTACTTGAGCTGATGATTTCCATGGAGGGTAGGCTCTACCGACCATCAAGGATGTTTATCATATGTAGGGTGAGGTGATGATAAACGTGGTCGGGTGTGAGGACCCTAGGTTTTATTTCTGATGGAGAAATGATGGCAAGATATGCAAAGTTTCTAGGACTCTATCATGCTGAGGGTAGAATGATACCTGCTCCGGAACTTTCAGTGGTGATTGTTGTGAATGGCTTGCAGTTTCTTCCTGCAAAAACAACTACCTCAAGTGAAAGCATATTCTTTTCATTCAATATTATTGAAAAACATGAATATTGGAAAGGAAGATGGGAGGGTGCATACCTGCCGGCGCTGAAAAAATTATTTTTTTCAGGATTGCGAATGTGTGGCATCACCTCTGTTTGTTGGGAGATGTTACTTGGCTCCTAGTTTTGATTTCAGTTGTGGTTGCCCCCAGACTGAGATCATGGGGGAGGGCGTTGCTGGTTAGTGCCCCCTGTCTAGGATCTCCCTGAATACAGATTACCATAGCCTAGCTGACCTTAGGTCAAGGACCTGACCAAGCCGTCTGCAGTAATCGATGTGCTTGATAACTCAAGAGGATGAGGCAACCAGGTTTCCATTTCCCGGGTTGGTGTATGGTGGCTTGGGGGGAGGAGGGACAAATGGTTGTCGATCTGGTGACCTTCGTTCCTCCTGTAGGTACTGGATTGTATGCGATTCATTTCCAGATGCCTGGATGGAGGGATCCTTTTGATAGGATCGCTCGACCGCATGTAAGGTGTCCCTGTATTGTAGGATCTCTGGGCAATGATAGGTGTGGTGCCCGTAGATGCCACAGATAGGGCATGCGTGATTAGTATGTAGAAATTTTCCTGTACTTTTGCTGGCAAGTTCCTTTTTATGGGAACGTCGTTTTGAGGTGCCTGCCTTGAAACTGAGGAGTGGTTTTAATTCGTCCAACTCCAGGCATATGTGAGTAGGGTGCCCTGTGACATCACATATAGCACAGGCTGATGACTCCCTCTGCATGGTGGGGGTCACCACTTTCTTTCCTTTCTTGGCGATTTTCTTTATTGTGGTCGCCGGTTTCACAGTGGGTATTTCCCTTGCGGCGGCGGGTTCGACTGCTATTTGGGTAGGTTGGGGCTCCTCGGGACTGAGAGGCTTTAATCCAAACGTAGTAACATTGGTAGTTGGCATTCCTGGAGGGGGAACGAGGTACCACACTAGGAATTCCAATGATATGTTGGGTAGTACTAACATCTCCAAGACCTGTTGGGAGGTGAAGCCAGGAGGTGGGTATCAGAAAGGAGTTTGGGAGGCGGCATAGACTAAGGAGGTTGCAGTAGTTGATGCCCCAGTGTCGTTACTGCTTGATTCCATGTCCTGACTAACCTCGGTGCTTCACATGGACATCATGCATACTGGGGCCGCTGTGGTATCGGGTGATACCTCAGGGATAATGGGAGGATCTCCTAGGAAGGATCCTAGGATGGATGACGGTTTGAATTGGCCAGGGCCATATTATTGATACCGTGAAAGACCATCAGTGGCTGTGTCTACATAAGGTAGAACCATATCTGTATTGGTCAAGGGACGCTTTTCAGTGTGCGTCAGCTGGTCTACTATAATGATTCGATCCTCATGGGGTAACATCATGATGCGGAAAATGAAGGATGCTATGGCAGACATGGCATACATGTAACTCCGCCCAAGGAGTATATTGTAATCCAAGTGAGCATCCAAGACTTCGATGTCTATGTGGACCATTTTGCCAGCTAAGTAGACCGGTACATTTTGGAAGAGACCGACGGGGGTGGAGGGCCGATCGTCATATGCCTTGAGTGTGATGACAAAAGGTTTGAGTTCTGGGGCTCCTAACTTCTGCCATACATTCTTTGATATGATGCATGTGGATGCACCCTCATCTATGACACATCGGTGAATATTGATATTCTGTATCGATACTGGTATCTGAAAGGTGACCATAGAGGGAAGCCTAGGGGTGGCTTTTTCTAAATCAAAATCCATCATGCGCGTGTCGGCAGGGTCGATGGCGCCTAAGGTGGAAATTAGGGCTTTCTGTTGCTTCGGGCACGACTGTAGTACCTCCAAAGCAGACATAGCAGCAGGTGACTGGGCTAAATCGTCTACGATGCTGTAATTGTGGGCTGCTTTGGAGTAGTTACCTGCTCGCCTATTAGGCCCTTTAACCATTTTTGGCAATGGTTCCAAAGGAATATTTGGAATGGTTAAAGGTGAAGTTGATGCAGACGTACTAGCCCCTAACGTACTGGCATCTGGTGAGGTGTCGTAGTTACGATTCCGGGTTTGGAAAAACATTTCTTCCCTTGCCATGTAAATTTCATGACTGTTTTTCTCAGAATCGTTGGGGTTTTGCTGTCGAGTGCTGACCGTTCCTTGATGGGGGAAGGGTTCTTGCATAACTGTGGTTGGCTGGGAAGATCCTCCTTGTCCTTGGTTACTCTGGAGCTTTTTAAGCTCAGGGAGTTTGGGACAGTGGTGAGTATAGTGCCCGTACTCACCACATATTGAAAAAGAATGGTTTGTTCATAGAGGTGGCCTTTTGCCTTGCTTTTGAGCATTGCTTGGCTCCTATTCTGATTCTGATTGAATTTATCTCCAGGCTAGGGTCGCGGTGGGCGCTATAGACTGTTTCCCCCCTGTCTAGGGTTCCCTTTGGGTTTTTTTTTTACCTTTTTTTGACCACGTTAGGAGGGTAATTCTCATGATCATACTAGTGTGGTTGATCTTGGGATGGCTGCATAAAGTTCACCTGTGCATTCTTTTGCGTTGGTGGGTTATGTGCTTGGGACTGAGCATACTGTTGTCCCATATTTTCACCTAGCCGTTGGGGGGGAGTTCTTCCATCAGTTTTTCTTCCTGCGTACTGGGTCCCCCTGGCTGGAGGGTAAGGTCCTCCTTGGTGATATGCAGACACCCTATTAGTCAAATTTTGCTGTTGCATATGATGAATTTGGAATCTGGGTTGAGACATGTCCTGGGTAGATCCATGTGTATAACTAGGATTTTGACTATTGCTGCCTACGTACCCTTGGGTCATCGACCCAATAAGTCCATCTGCAGAGTTTGAAGCGCCTAGAAATTCTTGATAATATTGCAGGCGCGAGGCGTTAGGTAGGATATTGTATATGTATCCTGATTTCATATAAATCAGTTCAAGCTGCTAGGCTTTACTAATTGCATCCTCTTCGGATGTGGGGTTACGTTGCGCCACATCCTTTGAAATCTCCGCCATCAGAGTTTTCAAGAATAAATCTAAAAGGAATCGGTCGTCGAGTTGAGCTTTGCATAAGCTACGATGCCGTCACCACTCATGGAGGTGTTCATAAATGTGGGTAGAGGGAGATTGTCTGAAATGAGTCAGTAATTCCATTCCCGAATCATGGTGAATGGGTAACTGAAAATAAGTGAGGAACGTAGTAGCGAGGGCACTAAAGGTTCTGTGTGAAGCAAGGGGTTGCTCGATGTACCATTTCGCGGCCACTCTCGTGAGAGTGCGTTGAAATAGCCTCAATCGAATAATATTGTCAATGATTTTATTCGATGAGCACCACAGGTGAAAGGTCATTATATGATTCCCTGGGTCTTCCGCTTGCTTGCCTTCAAACTTTGATATGTCTGAAGGGAGCTTCATGGGCATGGGAGGCCAATTGGGGTCGTGTGCGATGGGGTCATTGGTGAGCTTGGTTAAATCCGGTAGATTTAACGCTGCTAAGAAGGGTGACTAAGAGGTTGACGCCATGGCAACGTGTGAAGACACGAAGTTCTAGTTAGAACGGGTTTTAGTCTATGATTGAGGGTCGTCCAAGTTAGGTTTTGGAAATTTTTTTTTGAGGGGATTGAGTTTATGATCATGTCAAATTTATGGCCACATACACAAAACAAAGCGAAAAATAAATGATTTTTCCTTTAATTTAATTTGTGATCAATCAAGCGAAAAAATGGTTTCTTCTGTTTACAAGTGATACTTAAAAAATCTTAGAATACCTAATGACGTCCTCACACTCTCAAAAGTAACTGGGCCTTGAGAGGATTTCTTGCGAGCGCTGGCACAATGTCCCGAAAGAACTGGCGATGCCCCTAGTCAGCCAAAGAGAATCAACCAAGGTAAGGGTAGAGGGCCTGGCGCTTGCCTGCACCGTCACCTATAGGGTAAAGGCTGCCCTATTTTTGGCCACTAAGAACCACCATCCCACGTGAGCATTCGAGTCTTGGGCTTCTTGGTAGTTAGCTAACAGTACCGAGTATCAGATGGGTCAGGTAGCCCCAACTGATATCGCACGCACTGCGCCTAAGCCTAACCCCCTCTGAATCGAGTCTTTGCCGCACTCGGGTTTTCTTTTCCGTGGGCTAATAGGTGGATTTTAAGCTCCCTAAAAACACAACTTCTATTTTTCAAATGTGAAGCGTGATCAAGGTGGCTTATTGGATGCCTACCCCCTTGATCCTAACTTAAAATATATTTTCTCTTGTGGCCCCTGTGGGGAGAGTTTAGTGAGTTGGTTTAAGTTATTTTTAGGTGGCTTTATTTTCTTAGTGGGTGAGTGTGTATGAGTGTGTGGTGAACAATCTCATAATTTGAACATATGGATATCTGTGATCCATTACAAATGTCCCCCTAGTTAAACTATGTGACGTTGTTCCTTGCTCAAATAAAAAGCATTTGTGGATAATGGGCCGCTTCCAAAACCTCATAATTAGTCTATGCGAGTGACTAAAGGGAGATGGAAAATCACAAATGTAGAGTGTTCCTATGCTTGTCTAGGGTCACCTAATGGCGAAAAGACAGCAGAGATTACTTACTCTAACTTGCAATTAAGTCCTGGTCCCACAATTTCCTAAATGCAAAAATTGAAATTTAAACTAAACAATTTCTACACTAGCTTATGCATGTGTGGTCATGAGCCACTTATTTGGACTAGTTAAACTAAGTGTGCATACCAGACTTTGCAAAAACATAATTTGTTCGGAAAGAAATGGTTAATTTGCCCCCTACTTAAACTATGTAAATACTTTTTTGCAAAAAATCAACTTAAATGAAAACTAACTAAATGCCTACAAAAAGCAATAAAAAGCAGTCTTTAGAAGCTGTGGGGTATCAACACAGGTGTTGGCAGATACATTAGGGGCTTCCCAACACACTTACAAGAAAAAAAATGCAGCAAATATGGACAAAATATCTCTTGCGCAAAACCTTCTGATAGGTGCGCCTTCCTGTGCGCAGGTCACTCATGAACGCACGCACTGCGTGTCTGTGTGTAAAAACAACGCACGGAATTCCTGCAAGTAAAAAATTAGGAGCTGCCTTCTTCAGTCTGTCACTTTAGTGAGTCTAGGGACTGGAAGATGGGTCAGAGGACTGTCAGCTCCACTCCAGCATAGGCTAAGGGTCTCCTGCAAATAATGGCACAACCACATAAACTTGAAACACGTCAGTGGAGTCGCCAATCCTGTTGTGGTGGATTCGACACTCGGGTGTACGAAATCACACACATTTAGAGAATGTGGTCTTTTCTCTAAACCATAAGTAACAGGAAGTATCTGGGGGGAGCTCAGAAGTATAAGACTTAAAATGAAGTAATACACTTAAGTATGCTCTGTTGAAAAAGTAAAACCAAAAACATAAAAAAGAAGCTAAATAGAGAGTTCGAAACAATAACAAGGTAAACAATGGCTCGATGGCCTTCTTCTCATTGAATACTTGGAACGAATACAAATATTACCCACTTGCCGAAGGGCCTAGGCAGAGGCTCTAAGACCCAACGCAAGGATGTTTGTCCTTCAAGTTTTTCCTTATGATGCAGTTCAACTCTCTCTCTATGCTGCAATAGACTGAAATTGTTGGGTGGAAAACAATTGAGTCCCCTTCTTCATTTCCTGCTCCTTGGTTCACACAAAAAGCTGGTGTTGCCTGGGAAACTTTGGCCAGCATAACCTTGTGCTCACAAATTGTTCATCTCTTTGAGGGTTTATATAGTTGAGCTTTCAAACCACCTTCCCTCCCTTGGTACATGGTGGATAGTGACCCAAGGGAGGGGAAATATTCCATTGTGGGTTGAAATATGCTTTTGTGTGCTCACACAAGGCCTAAGGAGGCGCTGGTGCGGTCCTTAGGTGGCTTTCACATAAGGGGAAACTTTCATTTGCCTGCTTGTGGTCCCAGAAAGGGACTTTTTTCCATTTCCAGGAATGCGCATTTATCGAGCTCCAGTGCGTGCAGAAGGCGCACTTATCGAAGGAAAAAGCGCGCATTCGGGCATTTATGACTAGTTCAATCTTGAATTGCTCCAAACCTTGGAGATTCTTAATATTTTTTATTCCATAATGTATCTCTGTCCTGGAAATCCTTGGGCTCGACATTACTTGATGTTGTCTTTTGCTATACGATTTTCCAGTGTTAACAGCCATGGTTTGAGAAACATCCAAAATTTTGAGTGGAATTGTTTCCAGTCTCTTATTTCTATATTGTGGAAAATTTCGTAGTTTTTGTGGGTGAAGGCGTAAAGTTTCCAACTTTTTAACTGCATCATAGCTGTCGATAGACTCAAAGGGTCTGATTTTCACTTGTGTAGTGAGATTATTGGTTACTTTAAGTGGATCATACTGCTTGTTTGGAATTGTAAATAATTTCAAACACTCAATTTGGCCAATTTCCACTATAGCATGCTTGTAGTTTTCCAGTCCATAAACACTGCAACTAATTGGAAAGGAATGCTCTAATGCTTTCTTGGCTTCTTTCAAAAATCTGGTCAGACCATTTCCAACAGTTTGATATGCAATTTCTCTCGCAAGAAGTTTGTCAGGAACATACAGGAGTAAGACATGTGAATGATCTAGGCTCCCAAATAGTCATACATACGTGAATGACTCCTCACCTAACCACTTTTCTATAGAAGAAAATCCGGTTTGGACCCCTTTCGAAAGTCTGGGGGATTTCTCATTGAAAACAACTTGAAAAAGGGGTAGAATAACTCCATGAAAGATTTTGTAAAAATGATTTTCATATTTTGATTCCCACATAATATACTATGAAATACATGAATGGGAACAGGATCTTCGGTAGTCCATATCCAGCCCATGGCTAGAAAATATGATTTAAAACATATGACATCCATAATATAGCCACTCATATAAATGGAGGAAAGATTTTAGAAGAGATAGTACGGTTCTTTATATATTCTAAAATTTGGGTGGCAATATTATTTGATAGAATATTACTCCAATCCATAACATAAGCATCTACCATTGATTCCATAAGGGGAACCCATTCTACTTAAAATCTATTTGTGTCTGATTGACCAAAAAGTCTAGACATCATAGCAGAGATATCGCAATAGGGACTTGCAAGAGATTCAGTAGAATACATACCCTTTTCATCGTTCTTGTGTTTGTTAGGATTGATCCTCCATTGCTTTATTGGTGTCGATTTGAGTTCATTTTCCTTAGCGAACTGTGCAAGGAATTCCTTATCATAAAATTATCAGGGTCTGGAATATGGTACATTTGCTTCAAGTCCTCTGTTTTAAAGGAACCAATCATTGTTATTCTACTGGTAAGGAAAGACCTATCCCCGATGTTAATATTGTCGATAATCCACCTTACCATATCATTATATGGTAATATCTTGGGCCGTGTTGCAATTTGGTGAAGAAAAGAATTAGCTACGTCTCCAATTGTAGCTTCAGAAGAATTTGGGGCATCAGTTGTTGCCTTTATTTGGATTTTGCGCGGTTTCTCGTCTTCAAACAACTTGTACATAGATTCCCATAGAGAAGATCCATTTTCAAGTCTGCAAGTCATATCTGTACACAGGGGAAACATTTATGTTCTCTCGGAGGTAGTAGGTGCAGGGTTAACAGGAGCCATATGCTTCTTTGCTTTCTTCAAAGCCTTATACATTTCCAGAGATTTTTTTTTACTCAAACTCTCCTGTAAATAAGTAAGAAAGAATAAGCGAAAAGAAAGAACCTTTTAGTTTTACAATACACACAAATACTATAGTAATAGAAACATTTCAAATGGATGAGACTTCACATGCTGATGGGATATGAATTGAATGCTCGTTGTAGGAAAATTATTATGGCGGTATAGGTGAGAAAATCATTAATTTATGATATTGCTAACTCATATGGGTTATCGTGCCTATATAGTCATTTCTCAATTAAAACCAAATCTATCGCATTACAACGTGGCTCGTGTGTAATATCTTCACTAAATACTGATGAGCTTAGCTTTTCTGCTGATTGCGACATCGCAATCGCAATATCGACGAAAGTTGATAGTTGCAACATGTGTTTGTTAACAAGAGTGCGATGTGCGATGTGTGATATGCTTTATCACATCGGCAAATATGAGTGGTAACAAAATAGAACAAAGCTTTGCGAGAGTGCGATGCAATATGCTTTATCGCATCAACGAGTATGAGCGGGAGAAAATAAGACCATTGGGGAGAATACGATTTGCGAAATGCGATAGGTTACGTGGCAGAGTAGGTCCCATGGATATTATTTATAAGATTTACTTATAAATATGGGCCATGGATTTCTTCATTTAAAAAAGTTTCGATTATATTCATTAGATTGAAAAAATGTTTCAAGTAATTATTTTCGAATTATATAAGTTTTGCAACGACTTGTGAATGCGATGAGGAAATTTATCTCCTCTGAAGTATTTAGAAAGCCAATTTTAAAGGTTTTCATCCCCTTTTGACCCCTATTCCTATCAAAAGAAATACTTTAAAGGTTTATTTGTTTTAACTCTAAAAATTAAAAGGGTCCCCAATATTTTCTAAGGTAACTAATGCTTAAAATAATGGGGGTTGTTGATTTACACGAAAGGTCACTATTCATATAATTTTTTTGGAAGTGAAGGAGTTCAGGTAGTGGATACCATACTCATTGGTTGGGTGGAGCACTCTTTTCCTGGGTGATTTTGTGGTTGGCTCAAACAAGCAAAGAAAATGAATAGATTAGTGTTTCTATGTAATTCTGGTTGAGGTTTCCTTCCACGTTAAATGTTTTCTGTAAAGTAATACATTACATCTATATGGAAATGATAGAGGTCTATTTTAGTACTGTGAATGATGTCTTATATTTATATGACAGTGGTCTGATTGAATTATCGTGAATAATATGTATGTTTATAATGAATATTTTATGTTCCTAAGGAAAATTACATGATATTTTTATGAAATAAAATAACAAAGAACTGTTATAGTACCTAACGCACTACGGACCAGATTAGTTTCCTTGGCCCATCCGGTTGGAACCAATAGCTAGGAAACAATCTAAGCCTTTTTTATAACTCTAAAGGATTAAGAAAGGCCTAGTACAGGCTCGTCCTAGATATCTAGAGTGAATAATAAATATTGAAACTGTAACAAATTATTTAAAGGGACCATACTACAATGCGAATTATGTAAAATACATAGAACATATGTGTGTGGGGAAAGCTATTCAAAGCTATTAAGATAAGTTAATAACCAGAATCTGCCAGTTGCTTAAAAAGTGAAATATAACCATGCACAGGTTGTGTTAAGTCACAAACCACTAAAATTGAACCAAGAGTGTACAGTGTTGGACAAGTGATCATATCAAATTTCAAAATATAAACAAAATAAATAATAGGGAAAATATAATAGGTTCAATTAAGTCATGAAAGGATGCTAGGATCACTGCAAGATCACTGCAAATAAGAAAGAAGATACTTCTGTTGTGGAAGAGCTAAGCTCAAGATCTTTGAATAATAAAAATAAACCGAAATATACTCAGAAAAACTAGAAAACTTCTGCATTTACCAGTTACAAACCCTAAGGTTTATGGTTAAAAAAATATACATGCTACCATAGCAAGTGAAGAGTGAGAATTTATGACAAAGTCAAACTGTTAGCAAAAGAAATTATAGTCAAAACCCTCCACGTCAGGAACACAATTACTGTAGCCATAACTCAATATTTTTTTTTAAATATTGTAATAAAAAAATAAGGTGTTACAAGTTGTTCGTGACCCCTGAGTCACAATTCAATTCAATAAAACCCCTAAGTGAGCTCCGGGCTCGAATCTACATGTTAAACAATAGGAAATCACGTGGCGGGTCATGGAATTGCCAACAGAAAACTGGAAACAAAGTAACCTATAATAAGAACCTATATCCATGTAGTGAAATATCCAGTAATTCGAAGGAAGCATATGCTCTAAAGCAACCGGTAAGGAAAAACGAAAAACCTTAACTTATGCCCAACAGAAATAAACCATCGAATAAGTTAGTATAAGAACTCATTTTACGCAAAAGTAGAGTGAACAGAGTGAGGAACTGCATGTACCTTGAATAGTTTCCTTTATGAGTTTGTGGGTGCCACACTGAGAAAAAGATAGAGGTATCCTCTTACCATATGGTATAATGGGTTCTTGAAAATAAAATGCAGAAAGAGGTCTTTAGGAAAGATGAAGAATACAAAATTCCTCTAATACCTGGATGAATGGAGTACTTAGGATCAACACTTGTTCTATTACCAAGTGAAACCAGTCCTATCATAGTTACTGATTGTGAAACCTGAGAAAACATAATAGAAAAATTAAGGTAACAATTGTGGCTTGAAACTCAAAGGTATTGAAATCTGCTAGTGAATAGAATCACTCCACGTACCTGAATTGCTTAAGCGAAGACTGGTAGAATGGGAGAAGCTAACCCAAACCCCTGTCAAATATTAGACCGTCAGATTAAAGCCCCAGGCCATCGACGGTGGAGCCCGTAACATGTTTCATGTGTTAGATCTGACCACGAGTTCAAAAACTGTGCATGACAGCTGGGCATTCGATAGAATTCCCAATGAAATTCATTCACCACATTATAACCATAACCTTGATCGGAGCAAGGTAGGCAGAATGACAATAACCATATAAAAGAAAATATCAACGTTCCACACAAGAACTATAAAGAAAAGTCTCAAAAACATCACATTCATTTTAATACATAAATACATAAAACTTTATAAGGTTGTAGCTAATGTATAATTATATATGACTATAATACCAAAATAAAGTCAAACATAGGCACGATATAGTAACAATAGCTACAAACATGAAGGTAACTAGTGAAAAAATGTGATAAAAGAAGGTAATGGGGATGCCCTTAGTTTATTCATAGTTAAATTAGAATCATGTTATGCATAGTAATCATAAAAAAATATAAAAATTATTAGGGGATGTTACAAGTGGTATTAAAGTTGAAGGGTTGAACACTATGGTCTGATTAAGAGAAAATAATAACAAATTGTGTTATGTTTTACAGAAAATAAGAATTTGAAATGTGGAAAGCCTATCTATGAGACTAATTTTTTCACCTTTAATTGAATCAAATCTTGATTTGTGGGTGCAGTTAGGTGAAGAACCCCTGTCCATATTCACTATGTTGTTTTAAAATAGTGTAGAATTGAGAGAAAAAATAACAAATGAATTGTTGGCAATAAATAATAAATGAGAAAGAAAATGAATTTAATGTTATAAACCCAAGACAAAAGAAGTGGAGAATTCATGGAACTGATATGTTGGGCGCCTATGAGAACAAACAACTGTTTGGAATATTTATTTAATCATTACATGATATTTAGTGAATCATATCTCGTCACTATTGGATAATAAGTAAAGAGAGAAGTTTATGATCTGTAATGATGAGGAAGTATATGCGTAGAAAATATGGAGACATATATATGTGTAAATATGATAAAGTAAGAGTTCCTATAATAATAAAAAATTATAAGACATCAGATAGGTGTGCTTAAGAAGGGAGAAAATGTGTTGTATATGGAATCACCTTGAAAAGTATAGGATTATATGTATGTTAATAGTTGTGAGACCCTTTTGTTAATTTTCACAAAAGATTATTTTGATATATAATTTATAAGATTGATATTCATAAGAAGGATATTCATAAGGATTTTTGTCAAGGAGGGAGACAGGTATGAAAAAGGGGTTAAAGGTACTATTGATTCCAAAGTAAGTAACATTTAATCGTTGCACCAAATACATTGGGAAAGTAATTACTTGATGGCTCGGATTTATGCAGGAACACAATAATACAAAAAAATAAACATAAACACAGAGATGTAGCAGAAATAATATTTCATTTCATTAATATCAATTAACAGAAATATGATTACAGACATAATGGAAATAAATTAGCTAGGGCGTTGTTAGTGTATCTCTGAGAAGAGATGTGGCGTCTACAAGCCTCTAAACTGTATTACAATGAGGCTTGAGGGCCTATTTATTATTTAGAAACAATGGAAAACCCTAAACATCCAAAAACATGACCCTAGGAGATGAAGTGCCAAAACTATGGGCCCCATTTGGGTAAATTGGTGTTTCAACTTTCTGAGGATGTAACTTTTCCATACGATCTTCGTTTGACGTGCACCATACCTCGTTAGAAATATATATCCGAGGACTACAAATTTTTATTAGAGAAAAATCAATCCATGAACCCATGTTGCTCCCAATTTTCCAAAAAAACGTCGTTTAGGGCCTCAAAACGGCTTTGGAAGTTCAAGACATGAAAAACTGCTAAAAATAGTAAGTTGTGCCGAAACTGAAAAAACTGAAATAATTGATGGTGGGGGTTCAAATTGAATAGGTGGGTGGCAACCAATATCCACCTAGATCATTAGGGCCTCCAAATGGCTCTGGAAGTTCAGGACCTGAAAATCTGCTTAAAATAGTAAGTTGTGTTGAAAGTGAAAAACTGAAAGAACTGATGGTGCGGGTCCAAATGGAATAGGTGGGTGGCCACCAATATCCATCTGGATCATTCCTCCCTCCTTAGGAAGCAATGGTCCCCATTGCGTTAAGTTCCTCCATGACAGGAAAATTCTGCTGAACTTGGTATTGGATTTGTCCAGGATGTCGTGGACTTGCTAGCGGACGTGCTGGATGCATTCAATAAATTTGGTTTCCTCAGACAGTAAATGTGTGGATTTTGTCTGTGTAATCGCATGAGGTATGGAAATATTAGGAGGTGGTGCGCCGGGGGTCCGATTGATAGAGTGCTTGTCCTGACAGTGTAGAGGAACCTCTGTGGGTGAGTGTTAGGACCTCACAATGTACCATTTTGACCACACATTTTGACACCAATTTACTCTTTATAGTCCATATTTAAAAGGTTACATTATCATTTCCATCCATTTTATCCAAAGGTATATGAAATCCTTCTCTTTACTATGTATTTAATTTTTTTTGCATATAGTTCCACATTACTTTTATATTTAATCATTAATCAAAGATAGATAGATGCTAAGACAAGTCTAAAAGATCACAGATAATCTATGATAAGGATCGCGTTGCTGAAACAGTCGAACCCGTTGCTGAAATAGTCAACAGGCACGCAAATCCCATAGCTGAGACAACTCGTGATTTGCGATCTTCAAAGTGTATTTTAAGAATGATGACAACAGGACGAAGACGAACAAGGGAAGCTGTTACACAGACCGTTTTGAAGCTAGTATTTTTGTACCTATTGTAACAGCATTCCAGGATGGAAGAACAGAAAGGACCCTGTATTAAAACAAGAGATTATATTTGGATAAAAATAGGATTTCTCTAATGTAACTGTAATAGATGTCTCCTCTTTAAAAAGAGGAGACATCATCATTAGAAGGGGGATTGCGGGAGTACATTTCTTGAAGCAAGAAAGAGCCTCTACTTTGTTGTAATGTATCATTTCTTGATAGATGAATAAAATTCTATTTTGAGTGCTTCAATTTAATTTCTTTCCTCGGGGAATCTTGTGAGAAGGACAGGGCCCGCCTTCATCACAAGATTCACCCAATTGCTCCTATAGTCTGTTACTCTTTATGTTATTCATGCCTTAATTTAACCTTGTTTGCTGAAGAATTACTTATACAGTTCTGTGTTTCTTGTTAAGCACTCTGTTTTCTTTAACACTGCATTAGCTTTATACCATTCATTCTTAAAAAGCTGAGAGTTACTTTATTTTTAGTTATTTGTTTATCAGATGAATGTGTGATAGATTGATATCGGGAAACAAGTGTTGAAGATTCCTATTTGAAGGAATAGGGTCCTGTTCTCTATAGTTTGATCTTCTTTTTCTGCAGTGTGATTGATATTAGGAAACAGGTGCTGAAGATTCCTGTTCAAAGGAATAGGGTTCTGTTTTCTGTGGATTGATATTTTTCTATAGTGTGATTAATATCAGGCAACAGGTGCGGAAGATTCCTGTTTGGAGGAATAGGGTCCTGTTCTCTGTTATGGATGATTGATCTCCTTTTCTGCAGGGTGATTTCCTTTCATTATTTTTCCTAGGATTATTTTAATGAAGGTCTGCAATAGAGGGATTGTTTCTGTTGTAACACAAGTAGGCTTCAGCTTTGTTAAAGTGAGGTGTGAACAGTTTTATTTGTGTGATTGATACTACAACATTTATTTGCTTTTGGAATTGAGCATATCCAGTGCGTGATTATCTTTGGAATAAACAAACCTTCCTGGGTTGACAATTTATGTGGTGCTTGAATTGTTAAAACAATTAAAGCGACCAACATTTTGGCGCCGTTGCCGGGGAAGGAAATTATAGATTTCAAAAGCATTGATTTTTTCTTTTTAGATGTGCAGATTGTACGAGAGGACGCAGAACCCAGAAGAAAACTAACCCTACAGGTGGCAAGGGAAAAGGAAGGGGAGGAAGAAAGACTTTTATCGATGAAATTGTATCAAAGGCTGAATCTTCGTAGAGATTAAGCTCTCGAAGACCAAAGCCTCAATGCTCCCCTCAATCATACTACGAAACAGAAGAAGTTTTGAGCCCTAAAAACGTAGAGGAACCAGCAACAGATATTAAAGAACCAGTAGCCAGTGCTGCAGAATCAGAAGAAAGTGCTAAGGAATCAACAGAGAATGTTGAAGAATTAACAGAAGATATTGGACAACCAGTGGAAAAAATTGAGGAGCCAGTAGAATATTTTGAGGATCGAGCAAGTGCAGTAGGAGATCAACCAATGGAAGGAAACAACGAAGAATTCTTTGGTGGAGGACGAGTAGATCCCGAAGGAGAAGGAAAGGATGAAAATTCTCTCTCTACCTTGGGATTTCTTATCAGTGATCTCCCTAGAGGAACAACCCCTATGAAGAATATTCCATTGTCAGCTTTACCCAACTTCCATGGTTTATCCTCTGAAAATCCAGATGAATTTCTTTTTGAATTTGATATATTATGCAGAAGTTATGATTATATTACTAATTCTCAGAAGTTGAAACTGTTTCCAGCAACATTAAAGGGAAATGCATTAAGATGGTTCATGAGCCTTGGAAGCCAGGTAATCACAACATGGGAACAGATGAAACATAAATATCTACTTAAATATCAAGATTATTGTCAGACAAGAGAAAAGAGGGAGGAATTATTCAACATGGCACAAAAGGTGGACGAGAATTTAGAGGACTATGTGGAAATACTGCAGTATAATCTGCAGAGATCTGATCATCCGAATGTAAGTAAAGAAATTCGTAAAACAATATTACTTAGAGGATTAAGGGATGATTGTTTAGACATGCTAAACATTCTTGGTAAAGGAGATATATCTAAAGAATCATATGATGAGATTTTTGAACTCTGTAAAAGATGTTCAAGAGGAGCTGCAAGGAACAGAGTAAGTAACAGAGATCCCACTTATTCAAGAGTTCAGAAATCAGCCAGTGGGGGAGCAACAAGAGCTAAAATAGGTAATTTACTTGAAGAATTTAAAACTGAAATGTTAAGTTCTTTTTCTTCACAAATTGACACCTTACAGGTTAAAAAGAAGCAGGCTGAAGTAGAAGCAGCTCTGGCTGTCTTTTTCCCTAAATGCAGAGATAAACATCCACTAAGGGAATGCCCATTGGACAAGATACCAATCTACATCCTTTGTGAGAAAGATCATGAAACACAACAATGTCCCTCTCTACCGGGAATAAAGGCAGCACTGCAGCCAACAGAAGAAGAAGCTGAAGCAGTTTATCTGCTAACACAAAGAAGACAATGGCAACCAAGAGGACAAGGTATGAATTCTAGCATGCCATTTACATCTTCTAATCGTTGGAATAATTATCGTTCTTTCAGTTAGACAAATTACCCTCCCTTTAACCAAATGCAATACCCACCCTTTAATCAGATGAACTACCCACCCATGCAACAAACAAACCCTCCCTTTGTTGATCCTGCAATGTGGACTCCTTGGCCCCCACAATAACGATCTTCTTTTAATCCATGGAATTCAAAGTGGAGAAGCCAACAACTCACGTATCAAAATCAATTTCCTCAATTTCAGCAACCACTGCCTCTACCATCAGGAGCTCCACCAAATAATTAAATGAGACCCCAGCTACCTGTACAACCAAATCCTAACCCCAATAATAAAGCTGTGCAGGTTATTGACATTCAAAACCAACCTACACTTCATTTTTTCCCTGCAAAATGCAATGACATCCATTTAAGATCCGGGAAAATAGTTGAACCTATTATTGATGATGTTACTTCTTTGGATTCTGATAAAGAAGAAACTGGAAAACACAATTCACACAAAGAAGCACAACCACCCTCTAACAAGGATGTTGAAATAATAGAGCCACCATTCCCCGAGCGTTTAGTTTTAACTAAAACGCCTGAAACACCCGCTTTTAATCTTTTAGGGGAATTACAAAACTTGTATGTTAAAATTCCACTTTTACAGGTAGTAAAAGATGTACCAATTTATGCCAGAACCATGAGGGACATTTGTGTTAAGAAACCTGGTAGGAAGACTAAAGACCCCCTTACAGTTCATGTTATGGGTGATCTATCTGCATTAATGTCCGGAAAAACCCCTCCTGTGAAATATGGTGACCCCGGCCATCCTACTGTGATAGTTCAAATTGGTAAAACGATAATTCCTCAAGTTCTGGTAGATTTAGGTGCTGAAATAAACATTATGACTCTCGAAACTTCACAGTTGTTACAGCTGAATAACACAATTAGAGAAACACCAACCATCCTAGAGTTAGATGACCGTTCTACAATTAAACCAGAAGGAATTGTTGAAGATCTAGTTATCTCGGTTGAATCCTGGAATTACCCAGCTAATTTTGTGGTATTAATAACTAAAACAAAGCTGGGGGGACACCCTTTAATTATAGGAAGGCCATGGCTAGCCACAACCGATACCTTTATTAGCTGCAGATCTGGTTCAATGACAATTTCTAAGGGTTATGAAACTAAACAGCTTACTCTTTATCCTCATGCTACACCCATAATTAATAATGAAAATTCTGTGTGGATGGATTATGATGATAATGCTATTCAGCCTATTTTAACTATCGGACAAGCCTTAACTCTTAAAGACAGCACAGAGGATGAAATAATTAATAATTTTATTTGCGAACCTTCCTCTGTAATTGCTGAAACACACAATCAATTTACTGCGCTTTTCGAAACGGATACCCAGGAAAAGATTGAATCTGAAGATTTATCTCAGACATTAACCACCATTTCCTCTAAAAGTATAACAGTGGGAATTGAACCTGGAAAAACATTAAATATAAATCCTGATCTAACAGTTTCTGAAACACAGCAGTTAATGAATTTATTACTTGAAAATAAGGAAGCATTCGCATGGGATTACACGGATATGAAGGGAATCTCTCCTGAATTATGTACTCACCGAATTTATATTAAAGAAGGTTGTCGACCAGTCTGTCAACCCCAAAGACGAATGAACACTAATTTTAGAGAAATTTTTAAAGAAGAACTTCAAAAATTGCTTAATGCAGGATTTATATACCCCATATTTGATAGTGAATGGGTTTCCCCATTGGTAATAGTCCCTAAGAAAAACGAGAAATGGAGAGTGTGTGTTGATTACAGAGCCTTAAACAAAGCCACTCAAAAGGACCACTTTCCTTTACGATTCATTGATCAGGTGTTGGATAGTTTGTCAGGGAAGAAATTCTTTTCCTTTTTAGATGGATTCAGCAGGTATAACTAAATTAGAATTGCACCCCAAGACCAAGACAAGACCACTTTTACTAGTCCTTGGGGAACTTTTGCCTATAGAGTTCTTCCATTCGAACTATGTAATGCACCAACAACTTTTTAGAGGGCTGTTATAGGAATATTTTCTGATATGCTAAATGACTCTATGGAAATATTTATTGATGATTTTACTCCTTATGGTCTGTCTTTTGAAGATGCATTACAAAATCTCGAGAAAGTACTTAAACGTTGTATACAAGCTCACCTCTCCCTAAGTACTGAAAAGTGTCATATGATGATGAGTGAAGGAGTAGTGCTTGGAAATTTTATTTCATCTCAAGGTATTCAGGTAGACCCATCCAAAATACAGGTCATTCAAAATCTTCCTGTTCCTAAAACACAAATTGATGTGAGAAGTTTTCTAGGACATGCTGGATATTACAGGAGATTTATTAAAAAACTTTTCTAAGATAGCTTCTCCTTTATTTGTGTTGCTCATGAAAAATGTTGAATTTAAGTGGACTAATCTTTGTCAGAAAGCCTTTGTAGAACTCAAGCATCAGTTATCTATTGCTCATATTTTGAGAGGACCTGATTGGGCACTCCCCTTTCATATATCTTCTGATGCTTCAGACACTGCAATTGGAGCTGTCTTGGGACAAGAAGAAAACCATCTTCCTTATGCTATCTATTTTATCAGTAAGAACATGACCCCTGCTGAGCTTAATTATACAGTTACCGAAAAGGAATTTCTTACAGTAATTTATGCCATTAATAAATTTCGACATTATATCACTGGTTATTCTACTTTTGTCCACACTGATCACTCGGCTATTAAGTATTTAATGAAAAAATCTGTCACAAATGCTCGAGTTACTAGATGGTTATTGTTACTGCAGGAGTTTGATATTACAATTGTAGATCGGCCAGGTAAAGAAAATGTTGTGGCTGATTTACTTTCACGGTTAAAAAATGATAATAATATTCCAGTAGATGATTCCTTTCCCGATGAGTATTTATTTGCAGTATTTGCTCACTCCCCTTGGTATGCAGACATTGCCAATTATTTGGTTGCAGGAAAGTTACCATCACACCTGTCACATAGGGAAAAGAGAAGAATTGTTCAACAAAGTGCCAGGTATAGCTGGATAAGCGGGTGTCTTTTCTACACAGGGCTTGATCAGGAAATCCGAAGATGCATCAGAGAGGATGAGGTGTACGACATAATAAAGGCTTGTCATGATGGCCCCTGCAGAGGGCATTTTACTGATAAAAGAACAACACACAAAATTTTGAGGATGGGTTACTATTGGCCCTCACTATTTAAGGACACAAAGAAATACGTGTAGGCTTGTGATAGCTGTCAGAGAATGGGTCAACCCAATCATAGAGATCAAATGCCATTAAACCCCCAGGTAGTACTTGAACCATTCGAAAGATGGGCGTTAGATTTCATAGGACCCATCAATCCTCCATCCAATCAAAGAAGTTATATATTATTCTCTACAGAATATATGACTAAATGGGTGGAGGCCAAAGCACTTCTTAGAGCCAGTGAAGAAGCTGTCCTAGCTTTCTTATATGAAGGAAATTTTATTAGATTTGGAATTCCTAGAGAGCTAGTTACAGATGGAGGACCTCCCTTCAACTCTCATGGTTTTAAATGTACCCTTCAAAAATATCATATTCAACATAGAATGACTACACCATACCATCCCCAAGCCAATGGGCAGGTGGAAAGCACAAATAAAGTAATAGAAGCCATTCTAACTAAAACAATGAAGGATAACCGGAAGGATTGGTCTCAAAGGCTCCCTGAAGCACTATGGGCTTACAGAACTACCTGGAGAAATACTACAGGATTTTCTCCCTATGAATTGGTTTATGGTAAAAGTGTTGTTTTTCCTGTGGAATTTGAAATCAAAACTTTAAGAACTGTTGTAGCTGTTAACCTTGATTTTACTGATGTGCAGACAACTAGGTTGCAGCAGCTTCTTGAATTGGATGAAAAGAGATTAGATGCCATTCACCAGACAACCATGATTCAACAACAAAGAATGAAGTGGCATGATAAAATTATCAAGCACAAGCAGTTCCAAAAAGGTAATTGGGCTTTATTGTATGACTCTCGGTTTGAAAACTTTCAAGGTAAGTTACGTACAAGATGGCTTGGACCTTATGAAGTAGATGTTGTTTTTCCCAATGGAACAGTAAGACTTTTAACAATTGATGATTCTAAAACACCTCTACTAGTAAATGGTCATAGGCTTCGTTTGTACCAGCGCCCTGTTTCTAAAGAAGATTTTAAGGTTGCTTGCATGACTGATACACATTATCTTTTTCTAGGGGAGTCTTCTGCTCCTCACAGCATTTAATTTTCTGCACTATATTTTTAGTATTAGATTAGATTTAAAACTAATAATCCCTGTCAAGGGTTGGCATGTTGCAATTTTATTTTGCAGATTAAGGAGGAACTTACCAAGGAGGACAATTTCATGAAGATCTAAGCTTCAATCAGAGAAGCTTTGTCTCCCTTATCTTAATTCATTTCCTCGCCTCCCAGAAATTCTTTGTCACTTATCTTTTTACCCCTTCTTTCCCTTTTTCATATCATTTTCCCTATTCTACCCACTACTAAAATACCATTCTTCAGCCAACATTTTCCCTGTTCCCTACTGCTGAAATATCATCCTTCAGCAAGTACTTCCCCAATTTTCCTAGTACTAAATCATCACATTTCAGCAACATTTCCCTTATTTTTCCATTGCTAAAACACCACTTTCAGCAACATGTCATCTATTTTTCTATTGCTGAAACACCACTCTCAACAACCTATCATTTATCTTCCCATCGTTAAAACACTCTTCCTTTCCCCTATTTCACAAGTTCTTCAGATTCCTTGGGTAAATACTGTCTATTTACTATCTTCCTCCTATGATTCAGCATACTCTAGTATCATTCCCCCTTATATGACAGAGAATTCTAAAAATTCTTCCATCAATATTAAGTCACTATGAACAAGCACTCTATACTTCGAATTTCAGAACAGAGGTAAATATAAGGTAAGTGGATTTTTTATGTAATACAGTTAAATCATAGTATAAAGAGAAGATCTTTCCCATTATGATTATATCCCTCGTACATTCAAAACCATCATTGCACTGCACGTAGGGGGGGGGGGGGATTTCGAAAATAAAAAGCATTATTTCACCCCATGCAAACCACCGCCATTCTTTATACCCATTACTTCGGCCGATACATCATGTTCTTAGTCGTAAACAATTACTCTGATCAAGTCTGGTGCTTCTTCTCTCTACGCCTCTACATTTGACTCAGGTTAGTAGCTATGGGAGGCCCGGCTATCAGACATGACCCTGGCTCGATGGCTCTTGTTGAATTATTTCCGGAGGCTTACCAAATCTTTTAGCGGGCAGGATGGATCACATATTTCGAGAGGCTATGAGAATTTGATCCTCAGCAAGTTTTGGAGTTTGCACAGAATTTTCAGGAGGATCACTCCATAGTCCAAGGGATCCTAATTTCGGTCACAGAAGAAGATATAGCACAAGTTTCGAGGTTGCCGGTCACAGGTGCTCGGTGGTTTAGCAGGAAACAAATCATCCTAAACGCACAGCAGGACTTCCTTCTTCCAGAGGAATAGGTTGAGATTAAAGGCCGTGACATAGGTCTGCATTCATTACCTCCCCCATGGCCAAAGGTAGATGAATTTTTCAAGCACTATTTAACTTGCGAGGGATGCTACCAAGTAGTTTATCAACACGATTTTGTTTTAATGAGCCATTTGCGGCATGGTCAACTAGTCAACATTCCTTATTATCTGCTTGGAGGTATTAAGAATATGTCATATTACTGTAGACGGGTAAAATTCCCATCACTGTCCCTTACCCATCATCGCCTGTGTCAATTATTAATCCATAGGGGTTTTTCCCAGCAGAACCCTCTTCTAAATAACCCACCCTTACTTCTCGAACAAGCTCCCGAAATACCCCAAGAAGCCGAAAATCCCCAAGAAATCCCCGAAAGCTCTTACGAATGGCAACTGGAAGATATTCCCGATCCTCCATTGATTCCATATTCAGAGCCAGTTGAACTATCCCCAAGTCCATATCATTTAGCAGAGTCATCCCATCCCACTTTCCACATCCCTAGCGCTGAATCTCAAGCTGAAACACCCCCATCACCCCTTACTCATAAAAGAAAGAGACGAATTGCAACAGTCTCTGTCTCAAAAAGGAAAACAAGGGCCACATCCCAAGCTGTCACCTCTTCCGATAGCCCTTCTCCTAGAAAAGAATCTTCTCACAAAAAGAAAAATAAAGTCACTGCTTTTTCTGCTTTCCTACCTAGGAGAAAAATGAAAACGACTGTTGAATCTGAAGTCATTCCCATTTCCCATGACCCTGCATCTATCTTGCTAAAACTTCATTCATCATCACCATTCCAAATTCTGAATCATTACCCATCTTGTCCTGTGGCACTGCTCCAGAAGAACCATATGCTCAGGGTAATATGAAATCATTTTGTACTCAAACAGTAACTGCTCCACAAGAACCAATTACTCACTCAGTAGCTGAAACACAAGAACCAGCTGCTGAAGTGCAAAAACCAAACATCCAGCATGATAATATAAGGAAAATAGTTGTAGCTGAAACACAAGAACCAGCTATAGCTGCGGAACAACAATTAACTCTAGCAAAAGCAACCAATACACAGGGTTCACTCACCATGGCATCTTTATTAGAGGAAAATTAATTTTTAAAGTCAGAATTAGAGGCCTACAAAAGAGAGTTGGTAACGGCAAGGGAAGCCTTTGATAAAGAGCTAAAACTATACATGTTGGCACATACAGCATCGGTACAAAAGAATGACCCATGTAAAGAATATATGTGCCATGAATGTGGAAACATCTACCAACAGGCCGGATACAAGATAGTTAAAGTCCCAGTGCCTGAGGCATCCACGTCAGTTGCAGTCAAGGGAGAACGCCCTACTGTCACACAAGAACCAATATGGCCTTCAAAAAGTCTAGAGAAAGAAACCAAGCCACAGATATCCTGCCCTGTATTAGTTAACTCAACTACTCAGACTATGCCTCAGCCCATTACTTATAATGCCGGAACAAAAACTCCACCATGGAAAGAGTTGGAAATAATGAATAAGTGGAAGCAGCAATATGCTATTGATCAAGATAAAAAATTTCAACAGCATAAATTGGCCTGGAAAAATCAGATGTATTCCAACTGGGATAACTGGGAGCAGACACTTCAGCAACTTAAGGATTCCAAGAAAGAAACTAAGGAGTTAAAAGACAAACTGGTCCTGATGTTTTCATTAGTACAAAAATTGTTAGCCACCAAGAAACCTTCTTTGAATTATTCTCTGTTTCTTTCTGAATGCCTTGTTTATTTTTAGTTGAAAGCAATTAAGGACGGGAGACCTCATGAGTTGCTCACAGCGGAACAGTTTGTCAAAACATTTGCTGAGGCCTCCGCTAGTGATCAACATCTATTATGTGAACTTTATCTTCATAATGAGGCTATGCCTAAAAACAGAGAAGTCAACCTGAATCCGATTGTTGGTGATATACAAATTAGGGAATTTGTTTCCTTTCTTGCCAATCAAATCACATGGTAAACCACTTTTCTCGCGATTAGGCACAATGAGGATAATCGCCTCCTCTGGATAAGGCCGGAACCTTCAAATCCGGCCATTTTTGTAGCAGAATATCATTAGTTTTTGCAGAAGCTGGGAATGAGCAGGTACATACAGCAATTGCAAGCCTCAGTACTCCGAGAGTGTCATCAGTTAATCAGGGTCAAAGAGACTGCTGCTTTGAAGGAAAATACCATGTTCTGGAAACAGTCCTGTAAGGAGAGACAAGAGTATAATCCCTTTAGCCCTGATAATCTTCAAACTGCACTATCCAGAATACCAAACTATATCAGATGCATTCAGCAATGCACTGAGAATTGGATTGGTTATCATTTTCACTTCCCTTTCTTATGGATGCCAGCAGAACGATATCAGCCTCATTACAGATTGGCTAACAGAGACGAGGCAGCAGCATGACATAAATTACAAAGTAACCAGGGATTCAGATCTTCGATAGAGGCCACCTTCCATAGTTATTGCTTGAGTAACTTGCATGCAAAGAGTCAGTACTTAGACTCTGACTCAGACTAAAAGTTTCCTGAGGACATGCAACCCTTTCAGCTGGGGGGGATGTTAGGACCTCACAATGTACCATTTTGACCATACATTTTGACACCACTTTACTCTTTATAGTCCATATTTAAAATTTTACATTATCATTTCCATCCATTTTATCCAAAGGTATATGAAATCCTTCTCTTTACTATGTATTTAATTTGTTTTGCATATAATTCCACATTACTTTTATATTTAATCATTAATCGAAGATAGATAGTTGCTAAGACAAGTCTAAAAGATCGCAGATAATCTATGATAAGGATCGCGTTGCTGAAACAGTCGAACCCGTTGCTGAAACAGTCAACAGGCACGCAAATCCCGTAGCTGAGACAGCTCATGATTTGTGATCTTCAAAGTGTATTTTAAGAATGATGACAACAGGACGAAGACGAACAAGGGAAGTTGTTACACGGACCGTTTTGAAGCTAGTATTTTTGTACCTATTGTAACAACATTACAGGATGGAAGAATAGAAAGGACCCTGTATTAAAATAAGAGATCAGATTTGGATAAAAATAAGATTTCTATGATGTAACTGTAATAGATGTCTCCTCTTTAAAAAGAGGAGACATCATCATTAGAAGGGGGATTGCGGGAGTACATTTCTTGAAGCAAGAAAGAGCCTCTGCTCTGTTGTAATGTATCATTTCTTGATAGATGAATAAAAGTCTATTTTGAGCGCTTCAATTTAATTTCTTTCCTCGGGGAATCTTGTGAGAAGGACATGGCCCGCGTTCATCACAATATTCACCCAATTGCTCCTGTAGTCTCTTAATCTTTATGTTATTCGCACCTTAATTTAACCTTGTTTGTTGAAGAATTACTTATACAATTCTGTGTTTCTTGTTAAGCACTCTGTTTTCTTTAACACTACATTAGCTTTATACCATTCATTCTAAGAAGCTGAGAGTTAATTTATTTTTAGTTATTTTTTTACTATATGAATCGTGAGAGATTTGATACTTCCGGAAAGTAAGTGGCCGGTTCCGTTGGAGGAATAGGGTCCCTGTTTCGTAGGTTGATCTTCTTTCTCAGTGGTGATTGACATCGGGAACAAGCGAAGATTCCCGTTCAAGGAATAGGGTCCCGTTTTCCATGGATTGGTCTTTGCGTGATTGGCTACCGGTGCAACAAAATAAGATTCCCGTGCTTGGAGGAATAGGTCCGTTTCTTCCGTTGTGGCTGATTGATCTCCTTTTTCTACGTTGTGATTTTCTTTCATTATTTTTTCCCCCAGGATTCTTTAATGAAATTCTCGCAATAGAGGGATTGTTTTTGCTATAACACACAAGTAGGCTTAAACTTTGTTAAAGTGGGGTGTGAATAGTTAGATTTGTATGATTGATAATTGTGTGACTTCTACTACAACATTTCTTTGCTTTTGGAATTGAGCATATCCAGTGCGTGATTGTCTTTGGAATAAACAGACCTTCCTGGGTTGACAATTTATGTGGAGCTTGAATTGTTAAAAAAATTAAAGCGACCAATAGTGAGGACAAAATGTCCTCGTATTCCTCCATGACTTTGTCCATCTGCTGCAGCCGTGCAGGGGAGCCCTGTTTCGAGGCTGTGGCCACAATCTTCTTCTTTCCCTGTGAGTGTAAGGAAAATAAATTTCCTGGTTTGGGAAACAATCTTACTGCATTGTTTTTCAATAGTCAAGGAGACTGCAGGAGGCAGTACTACCTCTGGCATCCTGTACACTTTATTTTCCAAAGTAATAACAAAAAAAAAAGGCCTAGACTCATACACAGCATGTTGCCTCCACAAGTACAGTTGGCCCAATAATACATCATCTACATCAAGAGGAGAAACATCACACAATACCTCATCTGTGAATGGCTTGAAGATGTACGGAAGGTGGCATTGCTGGCGGATGCAGAGATCTCTCCCTGGGTGAAGCCACCCGATGTTATATGGCTGTAGGTGTGCTAAGATTTGTAGGTCGAGCCACTTCATGACCTCTTCTGAAATGAGGTTCTTATGGCTTCCACTATCGACAAAAAATTGCAGTGGAGAAACCTCCACCCACATCTGCGAATGGAAGAGGCGCTCCCCCTCCTCTAGATCTTTGGGATCCACTCTCTGGAGCTTGATGGTGGAAAAAATGGAATTGGGGTACGCATCAATGATCTTCTTCCCTTTTTCATCTCCCTTGTCTAGTTCTGGCTCAGGATCAAAACATGCATCTCATTCGGGTGCCTTCAGTTTGGCCACTAGCGACTGTTTGGCTCAATACTCATTTATGTTGTGAGTGGGGTTGTTATGAAATTCAACCACTTCTATGTTTCCTTATTTGGATTTGTGGTGTTGTTCTGAGTGACCCCATTTTTTCTTTGCCCCATGTTCTGTGGTTCGGGGGCACCTTTCCCTGGCTTAGGATTCATGGATCCAAAGTCTCGCTTCTTCTGCTTAAATTTATGCTCGATCTTGGCAGCATAGCGATATGTCGTGCCAAGTGAGGTAATGTCGAGGAAATCCATTTCCTCCTGAATGTGTTTGTGTAGACAGCTATGGTACTTGAGCACTAAATGTCTCTCTGAATCTTTAATACCCAACTTTGTGTGCAGGGTATGGAACAAATTCGTTAGTTCGTGCACATCTTGATCCCTTTGCTGCCGTAACGTGATCCATTGGATGTACTTGTCCTCGTAGCTCCCCACGGGGTAATATTTTTCCTTGATGTCATCTCAAAACAAATTCCAAGGATGTGCGGCCAAGAACATAGAGGGTTCAATTTCGTCCTTTTTCTCATAGTAGGTTTCCCACCAGTCTTTTACGTGGGGGGCGAATTTGAGGAGTGCAAAAATAATCTTTTCTTAGTCAGAGAAATTATGGACCGAGAAATACCCTTCCAGCAAATTCAACCATATATCTACGGATTCTGCATATATCTGACCTTTAAATACATGAATGTAAAATTTTACTTGTACCTTGAAGGGAGTAGCACCTCCAGAGTGGTTGTTGGATACAGATAAGCCGTAGGTGGGTAGTTGTTGAAGGATCTGAGAAAAGTTATCCATCATCGCATTCCTTTGTTTCTCGAGGGCCTCCTCAAGAAATATTTTGATAGGATCTCCTTCTCCCTCGTCTTTCTTTTCTTTCGCCATGGGAGGTCATCGAGGTTTGCGAGGCTGATCTTGTAGGGGTTCAACCAGATTGAGCCATAAATCCTTATACCCTGACCTCATTGGGGACATGCAAAGAAAAATAAATAAAGAGCAGACCACTTTGATTCCATTGATCAATATTTATGTAGGAACGCAATAATACACAAAGATGCAGCAGAAATGATATTTCATTTCATTAATATCAAATAACAAAAATATGCTTACAGAAATAATGAAAATAAACTAGCTAGGGCACTAATAACATATCTCTGAGAAGATATGTGGAGGCTACAGGCCTCTGAACTGTGTTACAATGAGGCTTGAGGGCCTATTTATTATTTAGAAACAATGGAAAATCCTAAACATCCAAAAACCTAACCCTAAGAGATGAAGTGCCAAAACTATGGGCCTCGTTTGGGTATATTACTGTTTCAAATTCCCGGGGACGTAACTTTGGCATATGATCTCTATTTGACGCACACCATATCTCGTTAGAAATATATATCCGAGGACTAAAATTTTTGATGTGAGTAGCATTGTTCAATGGACCCATGTTGCTCCTAGTTTTCCCAAAAAACATCGTTTAGGGCCTCAAAACGGCTCTGGAAGTTCAGGACCCAAAAAACTGATAAAAATAGTAAGTTGTGCCGAAATTGAAAAACTGAAAGAACCGATGGTGGGGGTTCAAATGGAATAAGTGGATGGCCACCAATATCCCCCTGGATCATTAAGGCCTCCAAACAGCTCCGGAAGTTCAGGACCTGAAAATATTCCAAAAATAATAATTTGTGTTGAAAGTGAAAAAATGAAAGAACTGATGGTGCGGGTCCAAATGGAATAGGTGGGTGGCCACCAATATCCATCTGGATCATTCATACCTCCTTAGGAAGCAATGGTACCCATTGTGTTAAGTTCCTCCATGATAGAAAAATTCTATTGAACTTGGTATTAGATTTGTCCAGGATGTCGTGGACCTGCTGGATGCGTTCAATAAATTTGGTTTCCTCAAATAGTACACGTATAGATTCTGTTTTTGTAATTGCATGAGGTATGGCAATATTAGGTGGCGGTGCGTCAGGGGTCTGATTGATGGAGGGCTTGTCCTGACAATGTAGAGGAACCTCTGTGGGTGAGGAGAAAATGTCCTCGTATTCCTCCACGACTTTTTTCCATCTGCTGCAGCCGTGCAGGGGAGCCTTGTTTCGAGGTTGTGGCCACAATTTTCTTCTTTCTCTATGAGCGAGTTGTAAGGAAAATAAATTTCCTGGTTTGGGAAACAATCTTACTACGTTTTTTTGCAATAGTCAAGGATATGGTAAGAGGCGGTACTACCTCCGGTATCCTATACAATTTATTTCCCCAAGTAATAGCAACAGAACGAGGCCTAGACTCATACACAACATTTCACCTCCAGAAGTACGGTTGGCCCAATAATACATCATCTACATCAATAGGAGCAACATCACACAATACTTCATCCGTGAATGGCTTAATGTTGTACGAAAGGCGACATTGTTGGTAGACGTGGAGATCTCTCCCTCAGTGAAGCCACCCGATGGTATATGGCTTCGGGTGTACTAAGGTCGGTAGGTCGAGCCACTTCACGACCTCTACTAAAATGAGGCTCTTTTGGCTTCCGTTGTCGACAAGAAATTGTAGTGGAGAACCCTTCACCCACATCTGCGAATGGAAGAGGCGCTCCCCCTCCTTTGGATCCTCAAGATCCTCCCTTTGGAGCTTGGTTGTGGCAAAAATGGCACTGAGGTCCGCATTAATGATTAGCTTCCCTTTTTCATCTCCCTTGTCTTGTTCTGGCTCAGGATTAGAACATTCATTTGATTTGGGTGCCTTCAGTTCGACCACCAAAAATTGTTTGGCTCGACACTCGTTTGTGCTGTGAGTGGGGTTGTTATGAAATTCACACCATTTCCCCTTGTCCTTCTTTGGATTTGTGGTGTTGTTTTGAGTTTCCCTGTTTTGGCTTTTCCCCCTGTTCTGTGGTTCAGGGGCATCTTTCCCTGGCTTTGGATTCACGGATCCAAATTATCGCTTCTTCTGCTTAAATTTCTGCTCAATCTTGGTGGCATAGTGATATGCCATGCCAAGCGAGGTAATGTTGAAGAACTACATTTCCTCCTGAATGTGTTTGTGCAGAAAACTGCGGTACTTGAGCACTAAATGTCTCTCTGAATCTTTAATACCCAACTTTGTGCATAGGGTATGGAACAAATTCGTTAGTTCGTGCACATCTTGGTCCCTTTTCTACCGCAGCGTGGTCCATTGGATGTACTTGTCCTCATAGCTCCCCATGGAGTAATATTGTTCCTTGATTCCGTCTCAAAAAAAATTCCAAGTTGGGGCGGCTGAGAATAGAGAGCGTTCCCTCTCATAATTTTTCTCATAGTAGGTTTCCCACCAGTCTTTGACATGGGGCAACTTTGAGGAGTGCAAAAATAATCTTTTCTTGGTCGGAGAAATCATGGATCGAGAAATACCCTTCCAGCAAATTCAACCATCTATCTATGACGTCTGCATCTATCTAACCTTCAAATACAAGAATGTCAAAGTTCACTAGTACCTTGAAGGGAGTGGCACCTCCAGAGTTGTTGTTGGATGCTGATGCGCTGTAAGTGGGCAGCCATTAAAGGATTCGAGAAAAGTTATCCATCATTGCGTTCCTTTTTTTTTCGAGGGCCTCCTCGAGAAATATTTTGATAGGTTCTCCTGCTCCCTCATCTTTCTTTTCTTCCGCCATGGGAGGTCGTCGGGGTTTGTTAGGTTGACCTTGCAGAGGTTCAACCAGTTCGAGCCCTAACTCCTTATACCCTAACCTAATTGGGGACATGCAAAGAAAAACAGAGAAAGAGTAGACCACTCTGATTCCACTGATCTGGATTTATGCTGGAACAAAATAATACAAAAAAATAAACGTAAAAACAGAGATGAAGCAGAAATAATATTTCATTTCATTAATATTAAATAATAGAAATATGCTTACATACATAATGGAAATAAATTAGCTATGGCGTTGGTAGCACATCTCTGAGAAGAGATGTGGCTGCTACAGGCCTTTGAAATATGTTACAATGACGCTTTAGGGCATATTTATTATTGAGAAACAATGGAAAAACCTAAACATCTAAAAACCTAACCCTAGGAGATGAAGCGCCAAAACTATGGGCCCTGTTTGGGTAAATTGGTGTTTCAACTTCCCAGGGATGTAACTTTGGTATACGATCTTCGTTTGACATGCACCATACCTCGTTAGAAAGATATATATGAGTACTACAACTTTTGATGTGAGAAACATTGGTCCATCAACACATGTTGCTGTTGATTTTCCCAAAAATCATCTTTTAGGGCCTGAAAACAGTTCCATAAGTTCAAGACCCAAAAAACTGCTAAAAATAGTAAGTTATGCCGAAACTAAAAACCTGAAAGAACAGATTGTGGGGGTTAACATGGAATAGTTGGGTGGCCACCAATATCCACCTGGATCATTAGGGCCTCCAAATGGCTCCAGAAGTTCAGGACCCAAAAATCTGCTAAAACTAGTAAGTTGTGATGAAAGTGAAAAACTGAAAGAACTTGTAGTGTGGATCCAAATGGAATAGGTGGGTGGCCACCAATATCCACCTAGATCATTCCTCCCACCTTAGGAAGAAATGGTCCCCATTGCGTTAAGTTCCTCCATGGAAAGCAAATTCTGCTGAACTTGGTATTGGATTTGTCCAGGATGCCGTGGACTTGTTGGCAGATGTGCTGGATGCATTCAATAAATTTGGTTTCCTCAGATAGTACATGTGTGGATTATGTCTGTGTAATCGCATGAGGTATGGAAATATTAGGCGGCGGTGTGCCGGTGGTCCGATTGATGGAGTGCTTGTCTTAACAGTGTAGAGGAAGCTCTGTGGATGAGGTGAAATGTCCTCGTATTCCTCAACGAATTTGTCCATATACTGCAGCCGTGCAAGGGAGCCCTATTTTGAGGCCATGGCCACAATATTATTCTTTCCCTGTGAGCGAGTTGTAAGGAAAATAAATTTCTTGGTTTGTGGAACAATCTTACTATGTTGTTTTTCAATAGTCAAGGAGATGGTAGGAGGCGGTACTACCTCCGGTATCCTGTAGAATTTATTTCCCAAAGTAATAAAAACAGAATAAGGCCTAGAATCATACACATTATTTCACCTCCACAAGTATGGTTGGCCAAATAATACATCATCTACATCAAGTGGAGCAACATCACACAATACCTCATCCATGAATGGCTATGGAAGGCGGCACTGCTGGCGGATGTGGAGATCTCTCCCTAGTGAAGCCACCTGATGATATATGTCTGTGGCTGAGCTAAGATTGGTAGGCTGAGCTGCTTCACGAACACTGGTAAAATGAGGTTCTTTTGGCTTCTGCTATCGACAAGAAATTTCACTAGAGAACCCTTCACCCACATATGCGAATGGAAGAGGTGCCCCCCCTCCTCTGAATCCTCAAGATCCTCCCTCTGGAGCTTGGTGGTGGCAACAACAGAACTGGGGTCCACGTCAATGATCTACTTCCCTTTGTCATCTCCCTTGTTTGGTTCTAGCTCAGGATCATAACATGCATTTGATTCGGGTTCCTCAAGTTTGGCCACCAATGACTGTTTAGCTCGACACTCGTTTTTGATGTGAATGGGGCTATTATGAAATGCACACCACTTCCCCATGTATTTCTTTTGATTTGTGGTGTTGTTTTGAGTCACCCCATTTTGGCTTTTCCCCCTGTTCAGTGGTTCAGGGGCGCCTTTCCTTGGCTTCATATTCACGGATCCAAAGTCTCGCTTCTTCTGCTTAAATTTCTGCTCGATCTTGGCGGCATAGTGATATGAAGTGCCAAGTGAGGTAATTTCGAGGAACACCATTTCCTCCTGAATGCATTTTTTTAGATGGCTACGGTACTTGAGCACGAAATATATCTCTGAATCTTTAATACCCAACTTTATGCGCAGGGTATGGAACAAATTCTTCTGTTCATGCACATATTGATCCCTTTGATGCCACAACGTGGTCCATTGGATGTACTTGTCCTCATAGCTCCCCACGGGATAATATTGTTCCTTGATGTCATCTTGGAATGAATTCCAAGTTGGTGCGGTCGAGAACAGAGAGGGTTCCCTCTCATCCTTTTGATCATAGTAGTTTTCCCACCAGTCTTTTACATGGGGGGTGGCTTTGAGGAGTGTAAAAATAATTTCTCGGTCGGAGAAATCATGGACCAAGAAATACCCTTCCAGGAAATTCAACCATCTATCTATGGTGTCTGCATCTATTTTACCTTCAAATACAGGAATGTCAAATTTTACCTATACCTAGAAGGGAGTGGCACCTCCAGAGTGGTTGTTGGATGCAGATGCGTCGTAGGTGGGCATCCGTTGAAGGATCTGAGCAAAGTTATCCATCATCATGTTCCTTTGTTTCTCGAAGACCTCCTCGAGCAATATTTTGATAGGATCTCCTGCTCCCTCGACTTTCCTTTCTTCTGCCATGGGAGGTCGTTGAGGTTTACGAGGTTGATCTTGCAGGGGTTCAACCAGATCGAGCCCTAACTCCTTATACCCTAACCTCGTTGGGGACATGCAATGAAAAATAGAGAAAGAGCAGACCACTATGATTCCACTGATCTAGATTAATGTAGGAACACAATAATACAAAAAAATAAACATAAACACAGAGATGCAATAGAAATAATATTTCATTTCATTAATATCAAATAACATAAATATGCTTACATACATAATGGAAATAAACTAGCTAGGGCACTGGTAGCATAACTCTGAGAAGAGATGTGATGGATATAGGTCTTTGAATTGTGTTACAATGAGGCTTGAGGGCCTATTTATTATTTAGAAATAATGGAAAACCCTAAACATCCAGAAACCTAACCCTAAGAGATGAAGCGCCAAAACTATGGGCTTTGTTTGGGTAAATTGGTGTTTCAACTTCCTGGGGACGTAACTTTGACATACGATCTCCGTTTGATAGGCACCATACCTCGTTAGAAATATCAACCCATGTTGCTCCCAGTTTTCCCAAAAAACATCGTTTAGGGCCTCAAAATGGCTCTGGAAGTTCAAGACTCGAAAAACTGCTAAAAATAGTAAGTTGTGCCAAAACTGAAAAACTGAAAGAACTAATGGTGGGGGTTCAAATGGAATAGGTGGATTGGTGTAAACTACCTCCTTGCACCTATACTAGATGCTGACCAAGGACATTGATGAGAGATTGAATGGAGGAAATTCTTGATGGTAAAAATGAACTTTTGAATCCTAACGGAAGAGTAATCTTATCCGTGTATGGGAAGAAAGCTATAAATTGATGGAGGCTATAACAACATAGTGAAACACTCACAATAATAAATGAATTGTATGTTTTCATTTAAAAAAAAAAATACAGAGAATATACATAGATTAAAGTGTATATATAAATTAAGGATCAAGAACCCTATAAGACGCAAAGCAAAATATGTGATGTTTTGGTATTCCCAAGGAAGTCGTCTGGGTATATCAAATATTGAATGGGAATATATAATTCTTATGATTACAAAAAAAATATATGTATAAATATGAGTTAATTGGTTATCTTGGGTGATTGGTGGGAATGGTAGAAATATTTTTCACCAAATTAAGCATTAGAAAATGATAAGGAAAACATCGATAGTGATGACAATAAAAATCCTACATGTGAACAATGTAACTTAGGTGTAAATAAATCCAATACACTAATAATCAAATGGTATAAGTTGGATTTCATGATAGATGAAAACAAACTAGTAAGGGAATTAATAAAAATTCTCACTGAAAAGTCTCTTTATGAAGAAAGCCAAAAAAATATTGATCACAACAGGAGAATAATTCGCACAAACAATCAGCATAGAGGTTTGAAAAATTCAAGTAATCAAGAACTGTTTCTTGTTTAAAAAAAACGAGATGAAGGTAAGTTGTGAAAAAATATCATAATAACTTGTGATGGAAAGGATATTAGTCTCTGAATAGTGATTTGAACAACATATTTGAGACTTTAATTTGAAAGTGATAGAATAATAGTATCTGGGTTACTTCAAGGCATTAAATAAACACATAATCACTTAGGAACAATGTTGCTACTACTTAGAAATATATCAATTTTACACCAAATTTAATAAGTATAAAGTGAGCAATATTAGAGCAATTTTCAAGAATATAGAAATCTAATAGGTATGAAATGCAATGGCCCCGCAAATATAGAAAATGAATCTAGATAGATTGTGAATTTTTTAACCTAATGGATGCAGGGGGTTAAATATGGTTGTAAGTTATATACTCACAATACCTAATCATGGAATGATTCGCTAATTGGTTATTTTATAACCGCCTCACTATTGTAAAGGTTAAGTCTAATTGAAATCGAGACGACAAGATAATTTTTATTAATTGAAAATATTGTTAATTGTAATTCCAATATCTAAAGATTTGATTTGAGGTTGTCCAACATGATAAACAGGTATAGATGCAGGCTAGATTCCATGAGAAATTTAGAATAACTACAGAAGAAATAAAACACAGAATAAATAATTATATATGTAAATTAAGTCCAAATGATAAAACCATAAGCTACAAGGGAAAACTCTTAACATCGTCATTGTTGGTATGATTTTTTTCTTAAAAGTTAAGGAAAATAACATAACTTGGAAAAGGACAACATAGAAAATATATATATTTGCATGACAAGATACACACGACAATAAATGTACATATTAAATACTTTGAGGATTCTATTGTCCTAATGTGAATTGAAGGATTAATGGTGGATATAGGGGAAAAAATGTGATTAGAAAAAGACAGAGAACTGTGTAGGGTAACTAAGGAAATGTGGCATATAATTTTAAGAAGAAAAATTAAAGATATGATAAAAGAATGATGGTAACCTATTGGTATAAACGTTACTTATGTTTGTTGACATGGAAGGAGCAACATGCCATTAATAAATGTAACCCCAAATAAGTACCTTAAGGAACTTCAATATGAATTTTATAGACACAAATGAAGTTTGGTCAAATGAGTGATTAGAATGGACATATATATGCTTACAAAATCAATATGAAAAGACAACTATGCTAACATGACATGTTGAGGTAGAGGACATGAACGGAATATGCAAGGAGGAAAGAACCCCATGTAACCTCCATACATCTTAATTAATAATTTTCAGAATAGAAAGGGATGTAAAACCCAAGAGAGTTAAGAGAAAATCATGGGTGAGGTGTGTCATAAAGGTATGATAGTAATATTTGGTAATGTATTTTTTTGGTTTTAAGTATGCCTGTACTACTCTAGGTTTTTCTCTTGAATTTCCATAATAGTTTCTTTTGGTATTACCTTGTGCTTTCAAGACTCAATGGTCTATTAGGAAAAGGGAAAAGGAAAGTAATTAAATAAATAAAAACCAATTGAATTATAAAGCCTTGATTAATATTTCTACAAGATAATACTAACGGATAATTAATGTAGATAGGTCTAGATCCACTTGAACAAAGGACAAAGATAATATATGTCGTGAAAGTGGTAAGTTGAAGTAATTTTCCTAGAACTTTGATAATGGTTTCTTGAGGAATATTTAATATCATGAAATTATGATGGTGCCTAAAGAAAAAATCATTGGTTGTAAGCCATCATGGGGACAAGGTAAGGAAAATATTCCTTGAACTTAAATAAATAAAAAATGATGATAATAAATATAATTATTGTGTGAGTGGTGTAGTAAGATAATTAGTTATTCCCATATCAGGAAAAAACTACTATCTATTAATATTCCACCATATCTCACGTGTCAATTGTAATAAAATACTCTATTGTTGGATGAAGTGAATAATATTTTGTGATCTGATATATAAGAAAAACTATACTGGAGTAACATAGTGAGTGTGGGACAACCAATATCCACACAAGAGAAAAAAAGGGAGAAATCCCATGACTGTACGTGGAAGCAAAATTACATACAATTTATATCAAAACCTATAAAACATGATGATAAAGGGGCCAAAATTGAAGGAATGTTGCAAATTGGACTCTTGTTTTGACACTAAAATAAAATAGAAAAGTAGCCCAAGATGGGCATAACTAAGTTTACCTAGAAAAACAAGACAACAATATAACCGCCTTGAATATGGCAGGAAAAGGAAGTTATCCTAAACTTTATTTATGCATGACTAATGCATATGTACCATTTGAATTAAGATAAAAACATAGTAGTGCTACCTAGTATGATAATGCACTAGTTGCAATCTATCATAAAAGACAAGAACAATAAATGTTTTTTGAAATATTATTACCTTTATGTAAATAGAGAAAATGGAATTGGTACTTCCATGGTCTGAAATTTATAGTAGGACCACATGGTGGGGTCCTTTTAAATTGACATAGCCACTGGGTTAGTAAAAAGGATTTATTTCTATTGTTGATGAGATTGGAGTGATGCTGCTAACTCTTATTGAGTGGAGTTTGCTAACCCTTGTTGGAGTTGTGATGCATGTTGATGACCCTTTCTGGGTACATAAATAAGAACTGATGATGTCTATAATAAATTTTGAAATGATATATATACATTCTTAAATAATTGTTGATGGAAACTAATGACAACCATAATGATTATGGATGTAGGTCGAACCAGAGAGAGTATTCCTGGTCGAACATATGTGCATTCTTGATCAAAGATATATTATGCTTCAAAAGCAAGAAATCACCTAGGTTAAAGTGTAATGGAAACACTTTAGTCCGGAAGAAGCTACCTCGGAATATGAGGATTTTATGCATGAGGCATATTCCATGTAACAACCTTGGTAAAAATCCATGTAAAGAAATATAAGACCACAGTTGATGGGACAAATATTTCAAGATAAATGGTGAGAAAAACATCCTAGAGAGTGTTCATTTGGTTTATTATGGCTAAAGGAAATTGGAAATGGAAATGGCAAAGGATTTGGAAAGGAAAAATGGTTTATTGTCATTTATTTATGAAAATAGGAGAAAAGGGAGGTGAAAGGTCACATGTTGCATGTGAGGAGGAAAATGAAGTAAAATAATGAAAAATGAGAAAATAGAGGCCCCATTAATAAAAAATCTTATGAAGATCAGTTGGAAATATTTTTCTAAGATTTTTTTCAAACTTATGACTCTCATTCTATTCTCTCTCTCACTCACTCACTCTTTGACACTTATATTTTTCTTGGAGCACTTTGGTGTTGGACCAAGAAAGGAAAGAAATCAAGAAGAAGGAGGAAGAAATAAAAGAAGAGTAAGAATCAAGAAGCTACAAAAATATTCTTGGTAGGTATCGGTTTTCATATGTGTTTTCCTTGATATATTTTGCATGCATGGTATTGCATGTGCTTCTTTTCAGTCATGGCATGGGTTTTTCTAGGTGTGACAGTTTTTTCATCCTAGCCTTGCCAAGATAGCCTTGATGAGATGGGTTTTCATGTTTGGTTGAGATGGATTTCCGGATGGATTCGATGCTGAGTGAGGTGGATCTATGAAATGACAAACATATGGCCTAGTGATCCTTACACTTGTTGACCGGATAAATCAATCTTGTGGACAAGATCGATCTCCCTAGTACCAAAAGGTAATCTAGCAACAAGCAACCAAATAAACCTATCTTTCTCTAGACATATGTGATTTATAAAAGAATACTATAAAGGTGTTAAGGTCTTACCGTAGATCCAATGCTTGTTCGAAGTAGTTGTCCTTCAATCACTTGAAGGAGTTATCTTTATAGACCTGCAGTCACAAACAAGCAAACATTAAATAGCACCTGTATAGTAAACATTATAAATCATGCCTATCATGGTGATCAAGGAATCCATGAAATAAATAGTTAATTAACAACTTATTGAGAAAAATGAATTCATTTTTATTAACTTTGAAAGAAGGAAAACCTTACAACCTTAGCCTTGATGTTGAATAGGCCTTCCCGAGGTCCGAAGCAGGAATCTCCTCTACTCTGACAAGCCTTTCACTCTTCCAACCGAGACAGATAGAGGTATGTGATCTTTCCTCACAAAATCTCAGTTAAATGAGTCTGAGTCCCAACAACACTTTACCTCAAATAATTCTAAAGCTTGAACTCCCCTTGAGGCTACCCAATGCCTCTTTTTATAGTGCAAAAGAGGAATTTTCAGTTCCAACTATGAAGGGATAGAATCCTCCTTCAAAGGGATAAGCTCCTCACATCAAGGGGTTAGCTCCTTAAGGAAAGGGATACATGAACCTCAAAAGAGCGGTTTTGCCACCGCAAGATTCTTTCCACAGGCTTCTAGAAATTACTGAAAGTGAGCTTTTGGGTTTAATTTGCACCTTTTTAATCTTTTATAGGGGTCTGCACCCTTAACACAGAGAAAGTGTGTTCAGATATGCAGGAGTCATGAACATTAGATGCGGGACCGCAGGCAAGACAAAGAGAAAGTGCGATACTAGAGTTAAAGAGATTTTTGAGAACTTTTCTCTTATTTTTAAGGCTTGACATGAGGATCTGATGTGTTAGACTTGCAAAGGAGGAAGTATGAGTGATAATGAGCTCATACGGACAACGAAATGTTAAGGTGACAATTTTCAGTGTAACAGCACCAGACTGTGGATCACAGTAAATCCATTGGCCTAGTAACCCTTGAACTAAACTGTGTGTTGCGGTAAAGCCAGAATTGTATGCCTTGGTTGGCCTAGGAATCCTTTCCTATGAAAGGCGGGATATACGATAAAGCCTAGAGGTGGTTTTCCTTGTTTATGGCCTAGTGATCCAGGATGGATTGCGGTAAAGCCTGAGAAGTGGGTGCTCTCCATTTGGGCCTAGTAGTCCCGGGATGGGATGTATAGTAAATCCTGGAGAGTATGTCTTAGTTAAGGGCCTAGTGACCCCTGATTCCAACTGTGGGTTGTGGTAAATCTTGAGAGACTAGGAGAATAGAACATTCCTCACGGTGTAGGCATAGAACCCTAGTAGCATTCATTCTTGTTTGGTTCTTTGTTATTGGTTATGAGTTCCACATTCATGCTTGGAATATGGCACAGGGGTGATTGGATGAAGAGAGATTTGGCTCAACCAATCTATGTTTGGGTGGAATGTGGAAGTCCCATCTCTGGTTGGTTTTTAAATACAGTAATGAAGAGTTCATTCCTTTGGTATTTCATATGAAAATGTATTGGTTATTATGTGGATTCTATTGATGTTGCATCCATGGTATTTCTATTGTTATTATCATGGTTATAAGCATGTATTTTACCAGTGTTGATGTATGGCTATATCCATGTTTTTACTTGTAAATGAATGCACAATTTATCTATGGTCAAGTATATTGTATTTCAGCTAATGATTTAAAGGATAATTGCTTCTTAGAGATTCTCAGATAGGTATGAGATCTCGATGCTTAAATCTTATGTTTACACCAGTAGATTCAATGTTTGTGACATGTTTGAAAAAAATCCTATCATGGCTAGGAGGGGTGTAGATGAGTTCTTGTTGATGTGATTTCTTTCGTATCATTTTTCTAATGTTATTTATCATCCCCTAAGTTTTCATGAACTTCTGGGTAGTGACCCGAGCTCTAGGCCTAAAAGGGTGGCTCAAATCCAGAAGTTGCGGGCATAGAACTGGTTATTTTGGGCCTTAGCTGCAGGCATGTAGTGTTGTGCCTGGGGATATAGCCTCCTAGCTGCAGACATGCAATCATATTCTTGTGGCTATGGCTTAAAGGGTCAAAATTTTAGTGTGACATAGGGGTAAGAGGCCTGAAGGGTTAGGTTGCCTCCTGGGGGTGTTGTTGATACTGTATAAGGTATTTTTGATGTGTTTCCATCAATTCCACTTCCTTAAGGTCACCTAGGAGGTTGAAATTCATTATATTGGCCTCGATCACATGATTACCCTGGTTGGCCTGTTACTTGGGTAGATGTGGGATGAGGGTGTTACATAGTGGTATCAAAGCATGGTTGTGCTCTCCTTGGGTGATGTTTGACTTATGGTCTCTTTGTGTGATATCTGATACCATAGAGTGGTATCAGAGCATGGTTCAATCATTAGACTCGATGGGCAGTGTGTTGATCATGCATTTATGTTCATTGCATATGTGTTTAGTATTCTTGTGGTCTATATGTTCCTATTGCATCTGTGTTGTGTTTGGCATGGTGGCAGTGTTGTCTCCATGCAAGTGTTGATGAAGTTTTTTTCAACATGTTGTCATGAGTGTATGAATGGTTATGTGTTGTTCTTGCTTATGTATTGTTCGTGTACACTTTCTTACATGTTGCTATATGTTGTTTATGCATTTCTTTTTTATGCTAGGTCACATATTGGTCATTATTGTGTATTTCCCATGTATGCTTTCTTATGTGATGCTATATGTGGGACATGCATTGGTCCTTCATGATTGGTTATACATGTCAAATGGGTGTATGTGGTCAAGTTTGCATTGGTTTGGTGAAGGTTGTTGTGCATATGGTCATTGTATGAAATTAGGTCATCATGATGATATTGGTATGTTATATTAGAGGAAATTTCAACCTAAAAGTGGCCTCCTAAGGAAAAATAATAAAATAATAGTTCAAATAATAAAAAAGAGTTATGAATTATGGAGAGAATAGAAGAAAACTATTTTTTTAATTGTATTTTTATTTGATATCCTTATTGATTTATTCAAATTTCAAGAGAAAACACTCGTTGGATGCAGAATTAAATTCCACATCCAACGAGTATCCATTATGCATACTTTTGGGAAGACCAACATTGATAAAAATTGCAGATACATTAAAAAAGCGTGTTTAACACTCTTTTTTAATTTATATGAAATTTTTATCAATGTGGTATTCCCAAAAGTATGCATAGTGGGTACTCATTGGATGTGTAATTTATTTCCGCATCCAACGAGTTTATTCTCTTGAAATTTGAGTAATCCTATAAGGAGATAAGCTAAAAATACAATTAAAAAAAATAGTTTTCTTCTTTTCCCTCCATAATATTTACATGTACCTCTTTTTAAATTTAAGGGATTTTGATTGGTTTACATCTTATGACATGGAAATTACATGAAAATTTCATGGGCAGTTATAGGCTGAAATTTCCTCTAATGTGATTCTAAAATGTTGTCTAAGATAGAACTTGAGATGAAAACCATCAAATTGAAGTTGTAGCATTGGAACTCGAGGCAAGAACATGTCGTCATACATGTTTGGATGTTGGGAATGTAGGTATGTAGGTTAAGGATGTGCATATAATTGAAAATATTCTTGATCAATTGATTGTTGATGTGCATATAATGTGTATTCTTTTTTATTATGTGTTGTATATGTATCTTCTTCAAAATTTATTTCTTCACAAGCTTCATTAGTGTTATGATCAAGGAAGCCAAATATGGATAAACCAAATTCAACATTGGTCATCATATTTTGATATTCTTCAGGACATAGATGTAATTCCTTATTTATAATAGGAGGAATTTCCTGGTAATTAAAACTTGAGATTATCATGTCCTATTCAATCAAACATTCAATTTCTAAAGGAAGAGAATATAAACATGTTTCTTTGGAATCATCATATTAATACTACCAACTTATAATTTCATATTCTTCATCAGTAACATAATATTTTATTTTTTTAAACCATAAATCAGAGTTACCAGCATGTTCATTTAAATCACAACAACCTTCACTAAATTATTGAGAGGGATACATACTTGTATAATGTTCATGAAATATTGCATGAATCCTTCAAAGAAGAAATGATACCATGAGGAAGTTCCATGTTCCATTGTCGAGTGTCACCTTCTAGGGAGAACATGAAAATTTTCATTGAATTTCTTCATGATAAAGTCCAATTTATTATATACATTCATGGAAATGTGTCAAATGTTGAGCATGGTTGTCTTCGTCATCTTCTTGAAATTGAGGGAGATAGTTGTTCCATATATTTGTGTCAAACATCGCCTTGGGAAAACTAGTATGTTAGAGAAATCAAGAGGATAAAATCATGTGTATACCAAAGAAGCCAAAGAAAAATCCATTTAAACAATATGAACAATACAAATAAATTAAGGAGTCACCTGGTGAATAATTAAACAAAGAAACATTTTAATGAAACATCCAAAGTGCATGGTGTTGTGCTCTCATTCACAAACAACTTCCTAACAATATGTCCCGCCAACAACTAGGGGGTATCCTCAATGTGAAATCCCAATTATACCTCACCCCGTTTGGGATAGGAATCACATCGGGTATGTGGGACTGAATACCACCATAATGTTTTTTTCTTGGCTATCAAATGAAAATATGTCAGAGTGAGGGGAAAGAAATAAGTTCCCAGACAATGAAATAAAATTAGCTCATGATTGAAGAACTAAAGAAAGAGTTCAAGAAAGTCATAGAAACCATAATAATATGTATTTCATGAGAAGGATCAATGATCCAAAACTACCTTAGACATACACAAGAACATCCTAGAGTTTAATTACAAATTAGTTCACAATAGGTCACCAACATGACATGGAATAAGTAAGCAAAAATTTGAAAGCAAACATACATGAAACAACTACAAACTATTCCATAACATATTTCTTGTATGAAAGCACACATACAAATACAATGAAAACACCAGACAATTGATATAGCCAATGATCAGATTTAGATCAAGGACCTAAGTGATAGCTCGAATTTCAAAGTGTTCGAAAGTGTGTCGAACCCAAGCGACCAGATAGATCTCATCTTCCTGATTCTGGTGCCGTGAACGGTTCGAAAAACCAACAACGTATGAAGAAGTTATCACGATTTGAAAAGTCCAATAAACTGCAAATTTTTCCATTTGACCAGGGTTGACTAGGTTTTTGAAAAGTAAAAAAAATAATATTCCAGGGAATATTCCTCAAAACATTCTGGGGAATATTCTCAGTTGAATTGCAAGTTGACAAGTGTTCAATTATCATTGGGAAGGGTTTTTGTGGACCAATTAGAAGATGCCACGTGGCTATCCCTGAGGCCGCCACATGGCCTTTGAACGGTGCATTAAAATTATGGTTTTGGTCCCCGCAGAACTTGAATGTGAGACCACACCCTCGCTAGTGCACCCGCGTGCCAATAAGCCACACAAAAATTCTTACAATGTGTAGATCTTCGGATGTATTTGAAGTTTATGTGTGCATATGGAGGGGCCCGAAAGGGCCAGCCCCTCCCCATGTGCCCAAGCGCCCAAACAAGGTGCTAAGATCAGAACTGGTGGGATATTTATTAAGCCTGTATTAATTAGTGTTAAATGTGGTTAACCCATGATAAGCGATATTAACGCTAAGAAGTGCTTATCCGGCCACTAATTTCATAATAACCTTAAGATAAGGTCCAGTTTATGTTGGCAGGAATCCTAGAGGCATGCCAAAGATGGTGCTCAAGCCAAATTTAGTTGGGTTAACTATAGTTCCTCCACATTTAGTGGAGTTGTTTTAGTTGAAACTGGGCAAAGTTGTTTTGGTCATAACTCACTCATTAGTCGACCATTCTGAGAGTGTGAATAGGAAATTTTGACTTTCTCAGACATTCCAGACTCATTGGTTAGGGTTTCAAAGCCATTAGAGGAATTATGAGTGATATTTTGCTTCAGATAAGTTCTAGTGGCCATTAGGGTCACCAGGAGCCAGCAACATAATGATGCCTAGCCAAGGTAGCTAGAGGCCTTAAAAGGGAAACCAATAGTAATTTTTGGATGTTTCAGAAATTATGGATCTAATGGTGAGGTTTTCAGAGCCAACATAGGACTTCTGAAGGTCGATATGCTTCAGAGAAGTTCCATGGGCCACTAGGTTCCAACAAGAGAATGAGGCCTATCTAGAGCAATCTATATCAATTATCAGCAAACCAGTAGTCTATTCTGACTATTTTGAGCCTTCTAAATCCAATGGAGGGATTTTAGAATCTTTTGAAGACTTCTTAAGGTTTATATGCTTCAGATAATTTTTCAGTGAACCTAGAGCCAGGGGGTGCCACCAAGTGTTGGAGGCGTAACCGGAGCAGCCGGAGGCCAATTTCAGCAAGTGAATAGTCTATTATAACTATTTTTGACATTTTGAATCCAATGGAAGGATTTTAAAATCCATTTGGAGAATTCTGAAGGTCAATAAGCTATAGGGAAGTTTCGGGCAGCTTAGGGCCAACAGTGGATGGAGGCCTAGATTGGGAAGCCAGAGCTCATTTGGAGAAAATGATCAATCTATTTTGGATGTCTGATATGTGTTGGAGATAGTAGGTAGGGTTTCAGGGATAGAAAATGATTTCTTAAGGAGTTAGTGCCACAGAGAAACTCATGGAAGCTTAAGGGTGCCGACAGAAGAAGTCAAGCCTAAGGGAACCTAGGTCTACCTTCAGAGTGATGATAGCCATTCCAGGGGTATGAAGGTATTATAACCCCAATGGTGCAGTCCAAATAACCATTGGATTTAATTATTTACTTGTAAAAGAAATGTTTCTTCATAATCCCAAAGAGCCAAGTCAGTTGACATAGGCTCAAGGAGACGTAGCCTACAATATTCGGGTGAAATCCTTCATTAAATTTGTTATTATGTGTTGATGCGTACTTTTTTCACTTTATGGTTGTTTTACATGCTTAATATAAACAAAAAAAATGTGTAATTCCTCACACTTAAAGCATTAAAACAATTTAAAACACATACCCCTGTTTCAAGTGTTCAATTCTGCATAATCAAGAATAAGCTAGATCTTAATTGTTTAACTGAGTGGGAGGTTCTTGAAAGGCATAACAAGTTATCCACCCATTTTTAGATCACGTGGTATCAGAGAACTAGGTTTCTTTCTTGACAAAGCACTAGGTTTATTTCTTGACAGATCACTAAGTTGCTTGTTTGACTTGAAAGGTGTTTAACAATGCAAATAATTTTACTGTTTACAAATAGACTGATGCTTACAATTTTGAGTTTGCTAGAGGTGAAGGGGAGCTACTGTTAGTTAAGTACAGAAGAGGACAAGAAGGAAGGAAGGCTGAAAGCATTCTCCTTACCCAAAGGACCTCAAGGCAACCCTTGAAGCACAATCCCTCTTGAATATTGTTTGCTAAGAAGCTCTTGAATACTGTTTGCAAAAGGCTTCTTGAACAAGAGCTTGACTCTACAACCATTTTGTCCGGAAGCTTTGTCAATTGTTTTTGAAAGATTTGTTAATTTTTTTTTAAGTTCATTAGTTCATTGACAAAATAATGACAACTTCATCAAGTGAGGTTTCAAAATCCTCCTCCTTCACAAGATTCTTCTATGAAGAGATGAAGCGATACTTCCACATCCTAAAGGATAGGGTGAAAATTCTGTATGAAGATGGCAAGGAAAGCACTAGAATTCGTGAGAAATTGGTTGCTATGAATTAAGAGAAAGAAGAAATTCTTCAAAGAATGCATGAGATGGAGATGCAGCTCCATCAAGCCCAAGAGGCCTTAGTCAATAACAAGCATGAAGCAGAGGTAAATCACTCAAATTTGTCTTCAAATTCATCTTCAAATAGATGTGTAGTTTCATTTGAAAAGCACACTAGAGGTATAGGGTCCAAGTTGATGTTAAAAATGGGCTATGAAGGCAAGGGTCTAGGAAAACATGCACAAGGCATGATTGATCCTATTTTGGTTGAGGAAAGGCCTAGGAAGTTTGGTATATACTATGTTCAATCTTATGGTGAAAACTCTACAACCATGAAGGCATTTGAGACAACTTCAAGAAGAAATTTTGTTCCAAGTTCTCAACCACAAACATGTCAAGTTTGTTTTCAATTTTATTTCCATTTTTTGAAGCCTATGTTGCAGCGAGATTTTTGTAGACATGCAGCTTATGGCGAGCAACAGAGTTCTAACAACTATCAATACATGAACATTAATGTTAGTCTTCAAAAGAAAGCTGGAACCTCTACAAGTTCATCTCCTCAAGAAGGTAAAAAAGATGGACATGCAAAGCAACAATTGAGGTATAATTCTTCCCATAGTCAAGTTGATTATGTTTCTAATAAGCATGACAATCTGCATGCTTGAATGTAAGAAAGAGTTGTTGTTCCTACTTTGGTTTTTGTAACCATGAAGTTTCAAAATGATGGAAGAGGATGAAGGCATATAGGAAACAGTTGAAGTGAAGGAAACTTGCAAAGAAGATGCAAATGACTTGCACACATTTCCAGAAGAAGGGACATGTCATTTCCCAATGTTAGACATTGCATCCAAATAATCATCCCAAGCACATGGATCAAGACGATAACAATACTGGCGAAAGTGGAACCAAAGATTCCATCATTGAAGTGAGAACGGATGTTTCACATGAAGACGATTTTCAGCAGCAAAAATCACCATGGAAGTGGCTTGGTAAGAAGTGGCTTGACTTCTTAACTCAGTAAGATATACATTCATTTGTAAAAATGAAAATTTCAGTCATGTATGCATTTCTGTTGAAAACTTATGTTTGTTTGAGCCACCTTTGATCGATGATCAAGGAAGTGATGTTAAGCTACCTTCAATTGAAAATTTCTCGCCAGAAATTTCTGAATGAGTTCAAGGAAGATACAGTTCTTGACAGGAGGACAAGAACATTCAAGAAGGGAAGTGTTGAATACCTTCGAGTTGGGGCTCAAAGGCACTAAGCTAAGCAAGGAAAAGTGTAAGGAGGTTGGAAATGTGAGGGTGTTGTACTCTCATCTGTTGAACATATAATTAGTTTTTTGGGGTCCAAAATATTCCTAATGGCGAGGAGTGATCAGATTTAGATCAAGGACCTAATTGATAGATTTAATTTCAAAGTGTTTGAAAGTGTGTCAAACCTGAGCGATTGGATAGAGCTCGTCTTCCTAATTCCTGCGCCATAAACGGTTCGAAAAACCGACACCGTATGAAGAATTTATCGTGATTTGAAAAGTCCAGTAAACTGCAATTTTTGACATTTGACCAAGGCTGACTGGGTTTTTGAAAAGTAAAAAAAAAAGAATATTACAAGGATATTCCTAGAATATTCTTAGAATATTCCTTAAAATATTCCCTGGAATATTCCTCTCGGGCGAATTACAGGTTGACAAGTGTTCAATTGTCATTGGGCAGGGTTTTTGTGGACCAACCAGAAGGTGCCACGTGTCAGCCTTGAGGCCACCACGTGGCCCTTGAATGGTGAATTAAAATTATGGTTTGGGTCCCCATAGGAATTGAACGTGAGACCACACCTTGGCTACCACACCTGCGTGCCAATGTGCCACACAACAGTTCTTACAATGTATATAACTTTAGACATATTTGAAGTTTATGTGCGCATATGGTGGGGCTCAGAAGGGCCAGCCCTGAGGAACAAACCCTCCCCATGCACCCAAGTGCCCAAATCAGGTGCTAAGATCAAAACTATCGGGATATTTATTTAGCATGGATTAATTAGTGTTAAACGTGGTTAACCCACGTTAAGCGATATTAACACTAAGAAGCGCTTATCTGATTTAAAACGCGCTTATTCGACCACTAATTTCAGATTAAAATTAAGATAAGCTCCAGTTTATGTTGGTGGGAATCCTGGAGGCATGCCAAAGATGGCACTCAGGGAAAATTTAGTTGGGTTAACTGCAATTCCTTCACATTTAGTGGAGTTGTTTTAGTTGAAACTTGGCAAAGTTTTTTTGGTCATAACTCACTCATTATTCGACCATTATGAGAGTGTGAATAGTCAATTTCAACTTTCTCAGACATTAAAAACTCATTGGTGAGGGTTTTATATCCATCATAGGAATTATGAGCGAGGTTTTGCTTCAGAGAAGTTCTAGCGGCCACTAGGGCCACCAGGAGCAAGCAACAGAATGAGGCCTATCCAGGGCAGCTAGAGACCTTACTGAGGAAACCAATAGTCAATTTTGGATGTTTCAGACATTATGTATCTATGGTGATGTTTTCAGAGCCATCAGAGGAATGCTGAAGGTTGATATTCTTCAGAGAAGTTCCAAGGGCCATCAGGTGCCAACAGGAGAATAAGGCCTATCCAGAGCAGCTAGTATCCATTATCAGCAAACCATTAGTCTATTCTGACTATTTTGAGACTTATGAATCCAATGGAGATATTTTCGGAAGCGTTTGAAGACTTATTAAGGTCTATATGCTTCAGAGAAGTTTTCAGTGAACCTAGAGCTAGGGGGTGCCACTAGGTGTTGGAGGCATAACCGAAGCAGCCAGAGGCCAAATTCAGCAAGTAAATAGTTTATTCTTAATATTTTTGACATTCTAAATCCAATGGAAGTATTTTCAAAGCAATTTGGATAATTTTGAAGGTTGATAAGCCACAAGGAAGTTTTGGGTAGCCCAAGGCCAATAGTGGATGGAGGCGTAGATTGGGAAGCCAGAGCTCATTTGGAGCAAATGATCAGTCTATTTTGGATGTGTGATATGTGATGAAGACAATAGGTGAGGTTTCAGAGATAGAAAATGATTTATTAAGGAGTTAGTTCCACTAAGAAGCTCATGGAAGCTTAAGGGTGCCGACATAAGAAGTCAAGTCTAAGGGAACCTAGGTCTATCTTCAGAGTGATGATAGCCATTATAGGGGTATGAAGGTATTCTAACCCCAATGGTGCAGTCCAAATAACCATTGGAGTTAATTATTTACTTGTAAAATAAAATTTTCTTCATAATTCCAAAGATCCAAGTCAGTTGACATAGGCTCAAGGAGACGTAGCCTACGATATTCGAGTGAACACCTTTATTAAATTTATGTTATGTGTTGATGCTTATTTGATGCACTTGTACATGCTCAATATCAACAAAAGAAAATGTGCAATTCCTCACACTTAAAGCATTAAAACAGTTTAAAACACATACACCTATTTCAAGTGTTCAATTCTGAATAGTCAAGGATAATCTAGATCTTAATTTTTTTAACTAAGTGCGAAGTTCTTGAAAGGCATAACAAGTTATCCACCCATTTTCAGATAAACCACTATGAGAAAGCATGGGAATCAGTGCCAAAAATTAAGAACTTATTATTTTTTTTTTCTGCAAATACAAGTACATATCTTTCAATTCATCAAATCCCAATAATGGAACAAGGGTTACTCATACAATTATCTGATGCAAAACCCTAGCCTCACCCTAGATCACCCTACTAGATTCCAACGACTGAGTACCTCTATCTCTTCAAGCACAAATCAACTATGTACTCCTAGTCTAAGCTCAAGTGCTAAAGTCCCTCCAAATGAGGCATGAGGGTATATTTATATAGGTGAGGAGATTTTTCACCTACCATGACCGTTCACCTATCTTCATGTCTCTTGATCTTCCATACAACTCTTTATTGTCTAATTGTTGTCACATGCTTAGATCAGTCTATGTATAACCGTTAGAATCATGATGAGAAACATTTACATTATGACATAAGAGAGGTCATGAGGAGAATAAATAATGTTTTGTGAATCCCTAGGGTTCATGTTGTCAACGTTGTTGTGAGACCATGTAGACTTGCATGAATTGTTTAAATGCCTACTATTGTGCCTTGCTTGCATCACCCCTTCCTCTGATGTTGTGCTCTTAATATTGCTAATAGGTTCTAAGAGCCTAAGTGGATCCATTTTCCATATTTTCAAAACCCTAGTTGCGTATATTCTATGAGAAACCCTAATTATTTCATACATATGAAAATTACTTTTCCCTTTCTTTTACCTGTAATAAAATCAAATCAATCATATTGCTTTTAAAGAATAAAACTAGAAATGGGACAAAATAATGAAAATAGAATATCAATGTCAGGTGTAGTCCTTTTCTAAAATAGATGTCATCAAAGTATGTGTAGCGTGTAACATTATTCATGTATGTGGAAGAATCAATAGTGATCTTAAGGTTGCTACTGGATCTTGCTGCAAAATATTCCTTTTATTTTCCACATGAAGTCTCGGGTTTCCTTGTTAGTCCTTATGCACAAACTGGGATTTTTTCACAATGCATTTCTTGTTCCTTTTATCATCTAGAGTTACGATATGATTTACCATAATTACTTCATTATAACAAAACCAATTAATTCCATGTTGTTTTATATCTTTGCAGTTTAAATTTTTGGGGGTGATATCACTATTGCAACACAATTTGTAGTTTAATTATTGAAGGGCGATATCACTATTGCAACACAAAATCTCAGAGTGAAAATATATATGTAATATCAAAAAACATGCCACTACCATGTCATAGACTAAAACCAGTCGATCAAACCTTTATGGCTTCATTAATCTCTTGCACTAACAAAGTTAGGATTTTTGTAACTACCATATGTCATAGGTGATCTATATTCATTTCCCAAATTACCGTGTGAACTTCCATAACAATCACCACTCTCTCTACTTCCATCACTCACATGTATGAGGATGGAGGTTTAAGATTTTCCACATAAACCTCACAAGGTTCAACACATTTATAATCAAAGCATAAAAGTGTCTCCAAACCATGTGCACTTGCACAAACGGAAACAATCAAAGTAATGCTTGAAAAGCATATCAAAGTGTGACTATTTAATAGATGGTCAATGTTTCTATCTTGATTCGTCCCTTCTCAATTCTAGCATGAAAACCTCGGTCTTTATTTAAGAAATATTTTATCCACACTGGTGCTTTCTGCATGCATCATTTAAATTTATACTAATTATTTCTCTTCTCAATGTGTAATTGGTCCTAATGTCTTGTTTGTTAGAAATAATTAAATTCATTTATATATGTAAGTTACATCTTTATTCAATTTGCAGGTTCAAGTTGCATGCCAAGCCGCAGACCTAGGGTAGATCACAAATTGACTTCTAGAGCAGGTCGCATTCCCAGCTAGCAACATCAATATTGGAGTTGAAATGTGTGATTTGGCCTCAATTTCACTCCAATGCAAGTCGCATGGTCACATTATAATGGAGGTTTCATTTTCTAGACACGTGTTGGAGCTCTGAAATGCGACTTTGCGACCTACAATGTTTCTCACGTCACATTTTGTATAGGCAGGGCAGGTCGCATAGTTGTAGCGTAGTTGGGGTTGCATTTCTAGTTGTTTCTTTAAGGCTTTGGAATGTGATTTTTCAACCCAGTGGGATGGATTGTGACATATGAAGGTCACATAGTCATAACTTCTGGACAAGTTGTATTTGTTTTTTTTTTCGTCTAGGGTTCCCACTTGCGATTCTGCAACGTAGTGGCATTGGGATCATTCAATTTGCATTCAAAAAATGAAACTTCGTTCAAGTCGCAATTGGGAGGTGTGAATATGAGAGTTTATCCTCAAAATTCGCTTAGGATGCAAAGAAATGACAAAACTTTTCATCCAAATTGTGATCTTTGTTCTCCACATACATAGTTTCAACTGTCTCAAGCATCTCCCTGTTGCTTACCTTCAAACATGAGAAATGAACATATTGCAAAGAACAAGAAAATGTCCAGTCTGACACGTAGAGAAGAATTTGCTTGAAACAATTCTCTATTAGGAGTGCTAGTAAAATAACTAATCAAATAAATATTTCATGAGCAGTGAAGAAAACTCTCTGAAGATCCATGCAATGGTTAGAGATAATGGAAAGAGACCCATTATGCAATGTGCTCGGATCGTCAAGAAAGATGTTAGGTCCCTATATTACTAGTGTAGTCCCTTATTATTGTTAGTGTATCCCCCTTATTGTTATTGATGTACCCCTATAACCCCCATATTGTTATTATTGTTCCCTTACATTATTATTTTTAGGTCAACTAGGATTATATTGTGACCCCATGGACTCCTATATATAGAAAGAAGGTTTTTTAATTTGTATCATCCAAGAATTGTTCATTTATGTAATGTAAAGGAGGTTTCCCCCTTGGAGTGGCTTATTCATAACGTGTTGATCTCTCTTTTCTTATATTTTTGGAGATGGTTTCATAACATTTCGTATCAGAGCTTTGGATTCTAGGGTTTCGCTGCTCCAAAGAGGTGATCGTGGAATTTTTGCTATAACTTTTTTTATACGAAGTTTCAGAAGCTAAAATTTTTACCACATAAAGCTAAAATCCTGAGGAACTTCATGTAACAATTTTAGATCTCGGTTCGAAATATTTTCAAATATATGATTTATGGAATTTAGGGTTTTTGCGGACTCCTGAATTTCATCTAAAACAGGTGACCTTGGGAAAATCATCATAACTCTCTCTTTGAGCATCAGATTGGAATCATGTAAAAATTGGTCGAAATTAAACAAACCATAGTTTCCTGTGTATCAATTTTATAGCCAAACGAGGACATAGTGACACGTGGCACGCTATAAAAGTTTGATCTACTAAACTAATCCATAATCGGGTCATTGTGGAAGATTGGGCATAACTTTGTTTTCAAGAATAAAAATAAGGTCAGACCTGTGGCATTCGAAAGAAGATTTAGAGGGCTCCTACGAGACTGAATTTCAGATATTGAAGATCTAAAATCACATAGATAGTTCAGTTTCAATATCGAGCTCCTCAAAAGGAAGAAAAAGGTGTGTCTTTTTTTAAAAATTGCATAAGTCTTGTTTGAAGAATTAGTTTGAAGTGATTCCAAGGGCATATTGAAGCACATATATCAATATTGGGTTCTAAAATTCCCCCTAAAAATAATTAAACACCCATTAAGCCCTCAGAATACTCTACTATGAATCATGAAGAGGAAGAAGTGCAACATGATATATCAAAATTACAAGAGCAAGTGCACCAAATTTCGCTCTCGCAAAGAGCATCAAAAAATGAAATGGAATTTTTGAAGAAAGGTGTGGAAGCTAATATGGATGGTTTGAAGAAAGGAATGGAAGCTAATATAAATGGTATCAAAGCTAAGATGGATGACATTGACAAAAAAATGAAAGACAACATGGAAGACATGAAGAATGATCTAAAAGCAGGCATGGAAGGTTTGAAAGAAGGTTTGATAAAGTTAATACAAGAAATGATTCCTAATGGAGAAAATATAGTAGAGGAAACTCATGATGAGAACAAAATAAATGTTAATTGTGATTTCATAAACGCTAATGTTGGATGGAAGACCCACCATATTCAAAAGATGGATATGAGGAATTTTGATGGCAAGGATCACGTATCATGGATACTACAGATGGAGAAATATTTTGATCTCCATAATGTGAAAAACACACAAAAGGTACACATTCCTGGGGATTGACATAGGCTCTTTCTTCTCCGCCATTCTTGGACATGATCGGATAGGCGGGTCACAGATGATTGATGGAAATAAGTCAAAATTTCGATACCAGTGTCATAACGAAGGGGAAGATGGAAGTAAGACAAAAAAGCTCGAGCAAGAGTCGCAAAGGTGGTATGAGAGGAAGTGGCCTGATCAACATACCACTTAGAAGCTTCACCAGTAAGTGTTCATTGGAACAACCGAAGATGGATAGAGTCATCGGTAATGGAATTAGACGAACACCACATGTGGAAAGATCGAACATGATTTGAAGGATCTTCTCCAGCAAGACCTTCAAACTTTGGGATGTCGAAAGGGAGCTTTGTTGGCATAGCAGGCCAACTAGCGTCATGGTGTATAGGGTCATTTATCAACTGGTCAAAATCAGGGAGGCTGAGGCCTGCCATGAAGGGGAGCAAGGGTGTAGCCAGGGTAGTTTCTGTTGCGGTCCCACTAGTGGTATTCCCAGCCTGAGGGCCAGGGTTACCACCAGCAGTAGGTCCTGCACCAGACATGGAAATTGAGGATGAAGGGCAAGAAGTCTCCGAGATAAATGCCTTGGTGGTGCAATGGTGACGACACAAACACGGCACAAAGGAAAAAGAGACCGACAAGGGTAGGGAGGTGCAGGATCAAGTGATTACAATGTTGAAACAAGGGCAAAGAGGTGCAGGATCAATTTATTTCAATGTTTTAGAGTATTTTCTTGGTGGTGTTAACCAAGCCCTTTTTCGCTTAGGGTGTGTGTGTAAAAGTGTGTAAATTTTAATTTTTAAACCCAGACATTTATATAGAAAAAGAAAAAATGTGTTGTATAGCTGTAAATAAACTTGCAAATGACAGTATATACGCCTGCAAAAACAGAAAATAAACAGCTAATAATGCAATAATCTAAACCCAAGGAGGCGGGTCTCTCAAAACTAGTCTATAGGTGAGTAAAAAAATAATCAAAAAACACTAAAAAAGCTAAAAGATATAAGGTCAATAGGGACAAGGATCTAAAATACAAAATCTACTAGAAAGTGGTGCAGAAAACAGCAACAAATCAGAGGAAAAATTGTTGTAAAAGAGGTGGCGAAAGGCTATCTCCTCAAGGGAAACTGAGTGAACCCTAGAGGAAAACCCAAACAAATCTAGATGAGGTGATTTGGATGGATAAAAAGCCCATATGAAGCGGATCTGAAGGTGAGGTATCAGATCTGAAAAATGGCTGAAGACTCTGAAATTTCAGACAACCTGCAACAGCAAAAACTCTTCCACGAAAAGTGGAGGGTACTGAAGCCCTAAGGGGCTAGGTTCCCACTTATTTTACTGAAATAGAATAATTACAAGTCCAAAATGGGCTCAGAAAAAGGTCAGACAACCCTGAACAGAGGCTCAGACAAACCCATAAAACTTTCAGAAAAATCCCTGCAAAAAGTCCAGGTCACAGTTTCTGACCTGTTTTCAGCAGAGGTTGTAGTTTTACGGCTGAAAAGTGCGTTCTGAGGGTCTAGGTCACAGGTTTTGGGCCAAAAAGTGTGACCTGCACTTCCGGCACTCTTGGCGGCAGGTTTCAGAAAAAGTTTCCGTCTCAGTTGCGGCTGATGTCTGTCACCTGCGCAATAGGTCTGAAAACACATGGAAGTCAGGATTTTTATTGTTTTAGGGTTTTATATGTTAAAAAAAACATCAAGAAAAGAAAAAACAAGGGGCTGAAGAGAAATCCTAGGGTTTGAAGTAGCTGGATATGCAAGGATCAGAAAAATGACAGCGATCGTAATCATCCCCCGTGGAGTCGCCAGTTGTTAGTATGAATCTTAATTCCAAGCCTACGAAAAAAGACCACTTTAGCTGCGCATAAAAAACAACCCTAACAACAGAAATGACTGCTAATATCCTCAGATCTGTAGCTAGGTGATCAAGAAAAATGCTGCAAAAATCTAGATCTATGCATTAGGAGACATTAAGCAGTAGAAAAAACAAGATTTAGTCCATGCATCCAATAGACAAGACAAGAATATATCGAATGGATTTTGTATTAATGACACCTGGGAGGAAAACACAAGAGGGTATTCCATGTTCTCGTCAATGGGATGGGTTCTTGTAAGTCTTCAGCACTTCAGATCTATAATTCCTCTCTCTTGATGGTGTAGAAAACCCAGACAAAAATAGTAGTAAAATATGACTATGATGGTGGATCAATAGTCAGACCAAAAGTATAGATCCAGAGTGATCTTTAGGCAACAAAAGGTGATAAATGAATGGTAAAACCCTTCTATTTATAACAAAATATTTAGTTAGTCTAGATATTGGTGCATAATTAAAATATTATTAACCAAATCAAGATCCAACTTTTATGGAATATTTTATTATATTTGTTGGAGGGAAAAGGAATTTGACTTGGGTCAAATCCTTTTATTTGTAAATAATAAATAAATAAATGATTTATTTATCATTTTAAGGATGTGGTTGAGTAATAATCAAATAAATAATGATTTATTTAATTATTTAAGGGTGATTTAGTCATATTTAACAAAGAATATTATTTAAATAAGGTTTATATAATTATTCTTAGAAAATAATAAGATAAATAATGATTTATCTAATTAATTTCCTTGTTTTGGGTTAAATATAACCAGGAATATTAATTAAACTGTTGTTTAACTAATTATTCCTTGAGGAAAATCAAACAAATATAGATTTATTTAATATTTCCTCATGGGGTTTCCTATTTAGACCATAAACAACTTAATAAAGGTGGTTTACTAAGTTATTTTCATAGTGAAAGTAATTTTACTTAGGGTAAAATTGGTCTTACATGGTGTACTTGGGTCCATCTAATGATAATAGGTTAGATGACCAAAAAATGGTGTAACAACCGTCACTTTGGAAATAAATCTAGAAGAAACAATTATAAAAGAAGGGTAAAACTAATTATCAAAAAACTATATGATTATTGGCATAAAAACTAACTTTCGTTGTTTTTATGTGCAGGAAATCTAAACCAAATGACTATTATTCAAACGACTGAATAATAGTGGCCAAGAAAGGAAAATATCATATCTTGTTCATGTGAACAAGTAAAAGACGAGGATAATCACGCTTATTTCATAACGCAATTTTCTTGACAGCTGTGAAATCCTCAGGATCTTCTGATCCTAAGGATTCTCTATTATCCGTTTTGATTTTCCATAGGTTATAAAAGACCGATAGGTGAAATAGAATGGGAGATTTTTTACCCATTTATTGTAATTTTACATTATTCACATTTATTCAAGACAGAGGTTTTACACTTAGTGATGTTGTACATTTACTATTGAATTTAATGAAAAAGACAGTGGTTCCTTTGTAATCGTGTTCTGAATATCTTCTGGCAGAGACTTTTGGAGGCTCTAGGCTCGGTCACTAGGATCTCTAATTCTTTTATATGTTATATTTTCATTTTCTTCTTTCTATAATTAATTATTTCCGTATGTCGTAGAATTGTAGTTAATTCAATTACCGTCAACATTGAGTGATTGATTTTCCATTGATTTGAAGTCTTAGTTGCTTTTACCTTTCTGCCTGAGTGTTATTCTTTTATTTACCAAATTTATTCAAGCATTTGTGAAGGATTTTTGTTCATTGTGAGTGATGTTACTTGGTTAATCAATTATTGTGAATTTCAATTGCAAAGCATGAATAAGTTACTTGTTGTTCAATTGCTACAATATTCCCTTTCTGATTAAACACACTGCTATAGACATCAGTTAATGATTTTGGTTAAGTGTGAATTCTTTAATTATGGCATTTCAATTTTCTTTCTGCACGGGTTTAATGAGGATTAAGTTAAGTTGATTGATTGAAATTATTTCACAGTTGCTTTCAGAATTGTCTTGATTGAGCTTCGAGAATTAGATATTAATTCTTGCAACAATTTGGAATTGTTAACCTCTGATTTAACTTGCATAAACTTTTTCGAATACTCTTGAAATAAAAAGACTTACCCTGGATTGATAATTAATGTAGGTATTAGGATTAGTTTTACATGCTCGTCTTAATGCACCAACATTTTGGCATCGTTACTGGGGAGAGTGTTTAAAAGTGATGCCTTTTCATTTTATTTTGTTGTAAAAGAATTGGTATTGAAAACAGGAGGTAAGAACTTGTGTGCCAGCAAGTAAAATGCTTTCCTATTAGCCTGATTTTCAGCAAATACATAGAGGTATTCTTGCATCCTTGATTTCCAAAGGTTTGGATCCCATTGGTCAAGAATCGGACTACTAGTTACAAATCAAGTATCGAACCAATGGGGAGATACTTGGATCCAGTCTAAGATCATTATATGTTTGCTCCAGTTCTTGTTGTTCTTGATGTTGGAATAGACTCCCTTTCTCTATGGGCTATTATTATAGTATACAGGGTATATCTGAATTTATAGGAGCTTCAATTATCGTGCTTATTTTCATCTTTGGTTCAGTGCATATGTGGCGAAAGGGTTAAATATGAATAGGTGTTTTTTATGAATGGCTACGAAGAAAAAGATAGAAATAGATCTAAACCCGCCATCCAAATTGATCCAGGTGGCTCTAGAGACACACATAGGACAAAGAGGGCTAAGGGAAGCTCAAAAATCAAAGTGTTTGGATCTATCTTGAACTAGGACCAAAGCGCAAATCTTGTTGTCCTGATCGTAGTGGTGCAAATGGTTCGTCAAACCGAGCTCTTATACGAAAGTTAGGAGCAGTCAAAGTTTTGGGTTGACTTGGATGACTGGGTAGGTCAAGGAGGAAGCAATTTGGACAAAACCCAGCCACCAAATTCCGGCCAGCTCTGGCAGGATTCTAGGCGAAATTGTGGGGTCTTTAATTTAACTCCTACATTCAAATTTGAGTTGTTTTAAAAAAGGTCAGTTTGTTTTATATATATATATATAAAATATATATATATATATATATATATATATATATATATATATATAGATACATATATATATGTATATATCTATATATCTATATATGTACACATTCACAAAGGTCCCTCTGTACACATACTCTATGCTCATATACTATACATATACACATATACATATACATATATATATATATATATATATATATATATATATATATATATATATATATATATATATATATATATTAAAATTCCGACTGGTCATGACCCCCGCCGGACCCACAACATCTTTGCATTAAATGTCTGATGGGCCGTGATCCCCACCATACCCACGACAACCCACCACCACATTATAACAAATAACGAAAATATATAGGGGCCAACATCCATGACCCCACCGGACCCCTCGGTTACCTTGCGGAGCCCATTCCACATTTACGACATCAGTTAATGCAAAGGGTGGCGGGGTTAGTTAACCCACTTCCAACCCTCCTTCCTTTGCCAATAGTTACAACAACATCGGCGGAAGTAGCGGGGCGGGAATTTTCCTTGTATGTCAAAGAAACACATCCATGTACATCTTCACTCCTTATAACACTTAATGCAGCAGCCTACACCATCTTGACACCAAGGCCTAGAGATGTAGTCCCTCTTGGACGAACTCCATTATCAAACAACGTGTTCTTATGATTGTTGGTCTTGACATGTTATGTTCCTCTTCTTTACAGCATGCAGTTGTTCATTTATGTTCATTAAATGATTTAATCAATTGTAATCCTAACACATCAGCTAAAGTAAAAGGTCTTGGTTAAGGGTATCAATAATTTACCCTAGATCAAGTGGCATCAAAGCAGGTCTTCTTGCTGATTGGATTGCAGGCGTGAAATATTAGATGATTGCCGAGTTGAGACATGGAGAATGTCAAGGAAATGTACGAGACCATGCTCAGGGTGTACGAGAAAGAGGACATGTTGTACGAGGCTTATGAAAAACAAGCAGCAAAGAATTTTGAATTGAAGACACTCCTACAGGAAGAGAAGGAGGACAAACTTTGATTGCAGCTTTAGTTGAAAGCCATGACAGAGGTGTGGGAATAATTGCAGCACAAAAATGAAAGTATTCAAGCAGATTATGATGCATTGAAGGCACTCCTACAAGAAGAGAAGGAGGAGAAGCAGCGATTACAGCTTCAACTACAAGTCGCGACAGAGGCCTTGGAGGGAGAAAAGCGCAACGAAGGCCTAGAGAAGCCTTCTTCACTGGTTTTGCAATTAACAGCTAAGGTAAAGAGTGTTGATTTCTCTTCAGTTTCTTCACATGATATAATTTCGGTTGGAAGTGTGGAGATACCTATTATAGGAACCGGCATGAGACTCCTCACCAAGATGGGGTACAAAGGGGGAGGACTTGGCATTCATGGCCAAGGCATAACCCAACCATTGGAGGTTGTGCAGCAACCTCACTATGCAAGCTTGGGGTACACTGAAGAAGGATGTTCAAAGGACATCAAGGGAAAACAGATATTGATGAACTATCCAGGGAAGAGGAGTGATGGGGACACTTTGCCATCATTCTATGGTAATGCTTGTTGGAGTGAAAGAGTTAAGGTGAGCTCTCCTCACCATGATTGCACCAGAGACCACCAGAGAAGGTATAATAAGTCTCATTATTCTAGAGGTCATTTTGATTATAAGAATTTTGATAACCATGGTCTTAAATCATGGCATCGAAAAACATGTCATTTTTGTGGTTTACATAACCATGTGTTTTCTAAGTGTTGGAAAAGGATGGCAGCACAAAGGAGGATGAGGCATGGGAATCCTTCTCCCCAACAGGAAAATAAATCGGTTAAGTAGGTTTGGAGGAGAAAGACCTTTTTCACTCATTGCGACTGAAGTGGCCATCAAAGAGCCACGTGCTAAAGACTCCATCCAGATAAATGCCTTAAAGTCAAAGCGCTCATGCAGAAACCAGTCGAAAGAGCTGATCGACAAGAAAACATGCCACAGGGAGATGATCCATTCGCTTTGATAAGTGCGAGATGGTTTTTCTAGATATTAGCTTGTCATGGCCTTATTTTTTTAAATCATTTGTTGCATGTTACACTATAAAAGTGATGATGTGTTTTTCCGTCACTTGTTTAAGCAACAATAATATTTTGGCCTTGTTTTATGAGTCGTGTGATGCATTTATTTCATGTAAAAGTGATGATGTCTTTTCCATCACCTCGAAATGTGAAAATCATGTCTTTTCTTGTAATGATATCTGGAGTGTGATTCCCATTTTGATGTAAGCTTGACCACCGAGTACATGTTATAAACTCGTGGCAAGTATGGGAATATTTGGGTCATAGATTGATCAATTTAAGCATGTAATTTTCAGGAGATTGTACTATAGGATTGCAGAGGATGTAGGTGTCGGTTCATCGCTCAAGGCTCTGAAGGACGTAGGTGAAGGAGATGGAAGTGTGACCTTTTCAGGATGCTTGTGGGGCAGACATAGTACACATCAGTTGAAGATTATTGTTAATTCCTTTGGAGGAACAAAAGCTCCTCAGTGGGGAGGATTGATCTAGGTGGCTCAAGAGACACACATAGGACAAAGAGCATCGAGGGAAGCTCAAAAATAAAATTGTTTGGATTGCTTTCGAACTAGGTCCAGAGCGTAGGTCTCGTCGTCTTGATCGCAGTGGTGTGAATGGATTGTCAAACCGAGCTCGTATGCGAACGTTAGGAGTATTCAAAGTTTTGGGTTGACTTGGATGACTGGGCAGGTTAAAGAGGATGCAATTTGGATGAAACCCGACCACTGGATTCCGGCCAACTCCGGCAGGATTCTAGGCGAAATTTTGGGGTCTTTATTTTGATACCTACGGTCAAATTCGAGTTGTTTTAAAAAAGTTCAGTTTGTTTTTTTATATAAAAAAATAAACAAATAAACAAATTAATATATATATATATATATATATATATATATATATATATATATATTAAAATTCTGACGGGCCATGACCCCCGACGGACCCATGACAACCCACCACCACATTATAAAAAATAACAAAAGTATATAGGGGTCGACGAACATGACCCCATCGGACCCCTCAGTTACCTTACGGAGCCCATTCCACATTTATGGCGACAGTTAATGCAAAGGGTTGCGGGGGTTGTTAACCCACCACCAACCCTCCTTTCTTTGCCAATAGTTACAACAACGTCGGCGGAACTGGCAAGGACGGCCGCCCAATGCGGGCCCAGCCCCCCACACTTGTTTCAAACTTAATACTGCGGTTTAAAAAAAAAAGGAAAAATGTGTGAATTGTAAAATTAATCCGACTAATTATGGAAGGGGCGGGGTTTGACCACTCGACCCCTCCCACAAACCAAGGCTCTTAACCAACTCTGTCATCCCATTGGGCTTTGACCACTCCGCCCACATGTTAGTACTTAAATTCATCATTTGTGAGTGCAGCTAGGCCAGACCAGAGGAGAGCGCGCATGCAGTTCAAGGCAGGCACAGATTTCGATGCAGGTGGAACCATGAGCAGGGCCAGAAACAGGGACTGGAACCATGAGCCTTGAAATTTTCATGGGGAGGTAATTTTTCTCCATGTTGGAACATAGTTAATTTTAGAGTCATATTTCACATTTTTTCATAGGGAACATAGTGGCGAGGTTGGATTCACCTTTTGAATTGAAGTTTTCCAGTCCATCCTTAGATCAGCATCTTTAAGGAATCTAAGGGGAATCTAAAAGATTCTTTTTTTCCCTAGATCTTCACTTTCTCAGAATTCAAAAAATGGACAATCGATTTTGCACTATTCAATGTAATGAATCTAATGGCATATTCATATTTTCCATTTGAGCTTCATATTTTTTGGTCACTTTTTGAAGTGAAGTTTCAGGTGTCATCTTTCAGCAAGTGAGCGGTTGATTTCACACCTTTCGACGCCACAATTGTGATGGTGATTTCAGATCCAGCATCGTAGTAGCGCATTCTTTAGTCATATTCAGCATGAGGTATATGATGTGTTGATCTCATGTACTTCTTTGTCCCTGAGATGTATAGTGTTGTACAGATCCCTGTTGATGTATGAGTCATGGGATCTTGTTTTGTTTTTTTTTTAATGTGAGATGTACCTTCTGTCATGTATTTGCATTATGCTTGAGATCCCTTTTATGCCATGTTGGTGGAATACTCATTGTCACATATATGTTTTTTTATATCCCTTTGATGCCATGTTGGCGGGATACTCATAGTCATTATGTGTGAGAGATTGTCATACGTATAGGAGTCCTTCTTGTGAATGAGAGTTCCGATAGAGGAACATATCATAGAGAGGTCTAGCCACTCCTGCGTGAGGGAATTTTCCTTGTATGTCAGAGAAGCACATCCATGTACATCTTCACTCCTTACAACACTTAATGCAGTGGCCTACACCATATTCACACCGAGGCCTGAAGATGTAGTCCCTCCTGGACGAACTCTGTTATCGAACGACGTGTTCTTATGATTGCTAGTCTTGACATGTTATGTTCCTCTTCTTTACAACACTCAGTTGCTCATTTATGTTCATTAAATGATTTAATTAATTGTAATCCTAACAGATCAGCTGAAGAAAAAGGTCTTGCTTAAGGGTATCAAGAATTTACCCTGGATGTAATATTCCTAAATTAGTACACATTTAATTGGAATATTAAATTTTGATTTTGATCTTAGGTAGAGGAATAAGAGGGTATGGAGACCCATAAATCTCATTAGTAGGAATAAATGACACTCCTAGTGTGAATGGAGGTCATATTAAAGCTGGATTGAAGACCCTTAGGTATGAAAAGGGGCTGGAGCATGAAGACTGGGTCAACCTTGACCCAATCAAACAACGATGTTATGGAGGAGTGACATTCATGGTGGGACAACGCATTTTTCAGGAGATTGATTGCATGAAGGTAGCGACCTAATTGAGTAGGGCCAAGGGTGAGGAAGCTCATAACTTATATAAGGAAGAGGGTGGAAACCATATGGGGTTATGTTTTGAGATTATTATTTTGATATGGTCTGTTTAGACTTGTTTCTCTCTTCAGCTGTTTAGCTAAGATTGCAGTGTTGTTTAGAACAGGGTGTTCTCGAGCGGTAATCCCATATCTTTCCTTGAGAGGCATCTTGGGAGAGTATTGCACTACCTTGTCCACTATCTGGCATTAGGCCAAGCTACACCTTTGTTGTACAGTGTATTTTCTGTAGATTATTGTGTTGTGTTGCAGAGTGCAGCAGCGGAGAGTTGATTTGGGTCACTTCCTTGCTTGATTTACGTTGGAGGAAAGTTTCCTTCCATTGGGAGACCAGCAAAGAGAACCTCTGAGCCTTATTTCATCATCCAGCATCAGGCTAAGGTATTGCTATTAGTTACAGTGCAATTTTCTGAAGAGACTGCGTTATTTCAGTGTGCAGTTACACTGAAGGGTTTGGAGCCCTAGTTGGGGGAGATAGATTTTCAGTGAGGGGATCAACCTCTCATTCGGAGAATCAATAGGAAGATTTTTCATAAATTTTCAGATAATATCAGAAACCTCCTATCATCTATCCATTTGAAGAGATTATTCAACCCTAGGGCCATATTTGTATTTCTGCATTTTGTGTATTTCAGGAAACCCTTTTCAGGTTATCTTGGAAATGTGCTTGGGAGCTTAGATCTCTGTTCCCGGCATTGTTTGAGCTATATAATAGAAAATAAATATTGATATATCATTTATGTAGCAGTTATGCCCTAAAACTGCATTGTCATGGCTCATGGCACTTGTATGGAAATATTTTTACATGTATTGACATATTTGCTTAGAGGAGGCTTGTTTTGTATTGCTTGAGTGACTTGATCCTCAAGATATTGTGCCTATTATCTGCTGATATGTTTAATAATATGGTTGTACATTTGTCTCATATCATGGTGTGTTGATTTATTCACTACTATTTCCATTTTTGTGTTCAAATATTGTTGCTTCCCTATTTGGGAATATTATAGTGGTATCAAAGCATAATCTTGGCTCAACCTGTGGATCTCAACCATTATGCTATCAAGAGAATAAGAAGAAGGAGAAAGAGATCAGAATGATGGAAAGAATGGGTTTTATCTCCTCTCTTTTCAGATCTAAGAGGGACCTCACCAAGGAGGTCAAGCAAAGAAAGGTGGATAAAGATAATGAAACCACATTAGGGTTTCAAGATGAGGAAGGTCGATGTACTTCCTATCAGCAAAAGAAAGATACGGTATTGCATATAGCTCCAAAGAAACATGCTATGCCATTTCATTTTGAAGAAGAATACAAGAGGCATAGAGATGGAGGGTACTTATATCATGAGATTCTAAGTGAGTATCTTGCAGAATATAAGTCTCAACCTAGAGCTTTCAAGGAGAATCTAACTCTCCCACGGTTCATTCAGCTCAAAGAAGAAAGAAGACCTTGAAACAATATATTTCTATTGCCTACATTTGATGGGTCACCCACATGCACAACAAGACCTTGGGGAATGAAGTTGGATGCATTTTTCCTGCTACATCCAGTAGTAGAGAGAGAAGTTGTTGAGATTGCAATGCTGCACCTTGAGGGTGAAGCAAATATTTGGTGGTTCAGCCATTTGAGTCATGCAAGAGTGACTACATATGCAGATTTTACTCAAAGGTTGATCAACAAGTTTGACAAGAATAATTCATAGGAGAATAAACTTCCACCACCCCTTGTTGCAGGAGCACTTGCGTCAGGAGAAAGAACACTTGCACCTTTGCAAAGTGGTCTTGATCTCTTGACATTTAGAGTCCCATGCACTATTCAGGAGATGCATGAGGAGGAGGAGACTTGTACCAACACTGATGCAGCCATCATCATCAGCAGTTGGGGAAATAATCACACCCGAGGAAGGAACCCTTGTAACAGTACAAGATTTTCCCGAGCTTTACCAAGGTATGCACATGTTTCAGCTTTCTATTATTTCAACACATTTTATGGAGAGTTGTGGGAATATGCCACTGCCTGACCTAGGGTCAAGATACACTGCTGATTTGGAACAAAAAACTATCATTGGATTGAGAAGCCTTGATTTTTTCAAGGAAGAGATGTACATTCATCCTAGTGTGTTATTATTGAGCCGCATACGACTCTTGGGGTTGGAGTGTAGATTTTTGGAGGATAGGATGAGCATTGTCCTAAATAATCCAATGCAGAACTATATGTTCAACATTAATCATGAGCATGAGACAGAAAGTGCACCATTATGGATATCAACAACACTGTCATGGAGCAGCAGTGATGGGTTGGGGGCCCAACCATTATTGGAGCATTACAATGACCTTTCTATATGTATAGCAGAGGATAGGTAGATGGTTAACGGAGGACATCTTATGATGGATGACATTTCCCATTATTGTGATGGACACTCCTTGATGAGCACTTCACTGCTCCATGAGGAGATTTTTTCTTCAGTATACTTGGATCCTTATGGATTAAACATGGTCATTGATGAGTGGTCTTCATTTGGAGATCTCCAGGAGATTGCATTTCAACATGTAATATTCCAAATTTTTCCTTCAACAAATTGGACTATTAATTTTGTCTATTGTCACTTATGAGTTGAATAATTGGGTGAGAATGCCCATTAAAAATAAAAACATGGATAGAATCCCTCTAGTATGAAAGGGGATCAGCCTTGGAACTAGAATTCACACCCTCATGTGTGAAAGGGGACATTTTGCAAAGAGGCTAGGTCAAGTTTGACCAAGTCAAATAGCGTAGAGGCATGAGGTGGAAAGCATCTATGGGACAACGCAGAGATAGAGGAGGGAATATTCCTTGAAGGAGTAAACCCTAATAGAGTGGGACCCATGGAGAGGGAGCTCTCATGTGTTTAAAAGGAGGGTAAGGTAGCCATTGTTATTCATGCATATGATTATTGATTTCATGTCTGCTTAGACATTTCTGCAGTCTCGACTATTTAGATGAGTTGTTGTGCTGCTTAGCACAAGGATATCGTGCTTAGGAATCCTTCTTCTTTCTTGAGAAGCCTCTTGAAGGATTTGTACTAATTTGTCTCACATCTAGGCTTGAGGCCAAGCATCCTCCTCCAGGACAGCGTTATTGCTGCAGCAACATAATTATGTGTTGCAGGGTGTTGCAGTGAAAAGTCACAACACCTCTTCCATCTATTGTTTTTTAGAGGGAGAGTCTTTCTTCCCTTTGGAGGATCATATAGGAAGCCATTGGAGCTTATTGTAGATCTTGGCATTGAGCCAACTCATTCCTTTTCCCCTACAACGTAATTTTCTTCAGCAACTGCATTATTTTCATGGTGCATTTGCTGTGGGGTTTTGTATTGCTGATTGGAGGGTGAGATTTCCAGTGATAGGATTAGACTTCACTTGGAGAATCCCTTGGAGGAGGTTTACTTCAGATCATTCATCATATTCAACCTTCTATATGTATTTCTAGTTTCTGAGTTGCAGCTACTGCCCAACAACTCCGGCATTTTTTCCATTTTGTGTATTTCAGCCAATCCCTTGGAGGATTGTTGTATTATTGCTTTCAGGGGTTAGAGCCTTGCTCCCCCACTTTATTTGAGCCATATATTGTCATATCTATCTATTATGGAGTAGTACCTTTTATAAACTACGTCCTCTTAGCCTGGGTTTATGCAGAAATAGCAGTGGTCTTGTATTTCATGTACATGTCTTGTTGAGGCTTGCATTGCCTTTCTTGAGTGGATGTTTCCTCAAGAACTTGCACTCTTTTACTGCTATAACATCATTTGTTGGATATTCAGATCTTCATGTGTTCATGGTTTTAAAATAATTTTTTCATTCCATATTTGTGCATCTATTGTTGTAGCCCTTTCATCGGGCACTTTTTGAGGACATCTAGTAGTGGGAGATCTGTTTAACCACTCTAGAAGAATTTCTTTGGAGCCTCCTCTTGGATTCAGGACTTAAACACATTGTTCTAAGGGATCCAGGTCTTGGTTTCAATTCCTGTAGAAGCCATTATTGGAAAATGCGTTTTCCAGTCATGCCTTGCTAGCTATTCCAAATTTGGAATACTACAGTGGTATCGGAGAAACTTTCTTGGCTCAACCTGTGAGTCTAAGCCCAAGAAGATCAGAATGTTGAATAAGATGAGATTTCTCTCATCAGTGTTCAGATCCAGAGAAAATCTCTCCAAGGAGGTTAAGAATATTAAAGAAGAAGAAGAGGAAGGACCATGCACTTCCTATTCTCATGAAGAAAAAGACCAGCATGAAGGACACTTGGATTATTAGATTCTAAGTGATTACCTTGTTGAGTATAGATCTCAACCTAGAGCTTTCAAGGAGACTCTATATTTTCCTCATTTCATCCAATCGAAGGAAGAAAAGAGACCCTGCAGCAGAAGATAAATCAAAGGCAATACATTTCTGTTGTCTTCTATTGATGGGTTATCTACAACAAGAACTTGGGTGAGAAAGTTGGAGGCATTTTTCCTACTACATCCAGTAGTAGAGGAAGAAGTTGTTGAAATCTCAGTGCTGCACTTGGAGGGTGAAGCCTATGTTTGGTGGTGAAATCACTTGAGCCATGCAAGGGTGAAGAATTTTGCAGAGTTCACTCAAAGGTTGATCCAAGCCTTTGATGGATAAAGAACAAGGAGGAAGAGCTCACACCACTTGAGGAGATTTTTCCTAATGCTGTCACACTCATGGAGGAGCAGCCACATGAATCAACAGTTGGGGCAGCCAACACTTTGGAGGAAGGAACTCTTGCAGCCCTACAAGAATTTCCCAAACATCATCAAGGTATGAAAATATTTCCACATTCTATTGTTGCAGAAAATTCTTTTGATCAATGTGGAGATTTACTTTTACATGACCAAGGGTCAAATCGCACTGCTACTATAGAGCAGCTTGGTTGCACTACACTGTGCAACATGGAAAAATTAAAGGAGGAATAAAACCACCATTCTCATGAGCCATTGTTGGGTTTTACATCACACTTGAGGTTTGGGTTTGAAGACTTGATGAAGGATAGTAGACATCTTGAAGTGAGAAACCCTTTCTCCTTTCTAGATGACACTTTCTCAATGAGCTCCTCTCAGCTCAAATAGAAACTTATACTTTCATCAGATCCAATACCTCATTGGTTTTGGAGGACTATTTTTGCAAGGGAGGTCTCATGGAGAGATCTCAATAGAGGTGCACTTCAACACACCAGGGAGTGCAAAGATTTTCTTACTTTCTCACGGGAGCAGATAGAAGACGAAGGACATATTCGGATGGATAACATCTCCCATTCTTGTGTTGGACATTCCTTGAGCCATACACATCATGATGAGAGGTTTTTTCCTACCACCTATTTGGGTCCTTATAGGGTCTCATTGATCCTTAAGAAGGTTGCATTTCAAAATCCTATGAAGTGCAAAAACAGAGATTTGGTTTGGGAGGATGGTAGCCCTCATGAGAGGAGTACCAAGATGAAGAAAAGGAGAATGCATCCACAAGTGATTGAGTGGATGTGGTTGATGAGCAAGGATCTAGGAGGCTACTTGCAGATCTATGACACCGAGTAGCAGGAGGCTTGGCTACGTTGGTTACTCTTGAAAGAGTTTGGCCATCACTTGGCATACACTCTTCCTAAGAGCAGGAGGAAGGAGGAGAGATGGCAGGATACTTGCATCATTGGGCAGCATAGAGTATGGATGCATGGTGTTGATGTGATTTTCATATCATTCATTGTGTCTTCATCACATGAGTTTTATGATGGAAGTATTGGGAGGCAACAAAATATTTCGTTGCTTTGCTTGTTCATGGGAGAGCAAGAGAAGATTTGTTCTCACACTTTGCATGATGTTGAAGGAGGAGGAGATGGCATTATCTCCTTGTTCTATGATGATTTGGGAGCACTTCCATCTTTGGGATTATTCCATATTTGTTGCAACATTATTAGAAGAGTCTTTGACAAGGAGCATGTCAAAGAACAGAGCTTTGTATTGACAGGAGCTTATTTGCATGAGCTCACAATGCTATCACTTTGGAGTAGAGATTTATGGATGGAGTGTCCCCAGGATCACTTCAAATTTGATGCACTTGGTGAAAAAGGAGGAGGTGAGGATGATATAATAGTGGATAGAGGCATCTATCACTATGACATATTCTTCTTGACTTGGGTTTCCAAGCATGAGGAGGATTATTCTCTTGCAGCACATGGTTCATTCATCTTCATAACATGCCAAAACACTATGGAGAACTCACTCATGGATCCATGTACCATTTCACTTCTGGCATATGGTAAGAAGTTTGTTTATACATTCATTGATTTTCATACTCTTACCCTTACTATGCAGTGCATTGCTTCACAAGAGGGCAAGCTTTTCATGTTGCTCCATGTTCATAGTTGGGCCAATCTATATGATGGAGGTAGCCATCTTTTATGTGGCCTTGGGAAAATGTTTTATTATCACATGTATGTTCAGTTGTTGCACCCAAACATTCACCATATGAAGACATGCATGATTGACCATGTAAAAAGAAACATTTTGCCTTGTACTTTTCTCAAGCAACAGCTTGTAAAACTGTGACGTACACATCTAGGAGACTGTTGGTATCCTCAAGCACCACATGAAACCATCAGTATTTCCTTCATTTTGTTGCTGATCATGACTTCATTTGCTGATATGGATCATATTTGTATGAGAAGAATGATTATGAGAAAGACACATGAGTTGGATGTGTCATTGAGTGGGGAGAATTCCCACATTTTTTGCACTACATGTTCTAATGGGAGCATGGGAGGAGGTATGGCCACCAGAGCCACATATTTGTTCTCTTTTGAGGTGGGCCATGAGATTGATATTAATCCATTGTATAATCATGGGCAAGTATTTTATCATGTATTGATGACATATTCGACCATTTACTATTCATTAGTAGATGAGATGATTTTTGTACATTGCTTGCCACACTATTTTCTGGAGTTGCAGTGGATGAGACTGCGTTGTGTCCTTCTAAGCTATTGTTTGTATGATGCACTATCATGTAAAACTTTCAGCAAACTTCTCATTGGGATACTCTATGATGATCTTGTCCTATTAATCATGGATGAAACATTTTGGGCCAACTTGTTCTTCATTGTTGGAGGAGAACTCTTTGGAGGATTGTTCTTCACTTTTCCATTTGAGGGCTATACTTTTGCAGCCCAGGATCAACACACACTCTACACTTATCATAAGTGGGGAGAGGAACAGCTTGGGGTAGGCCATGATGCTTACCATGTTCATATTTTCAGGCCACCTTCATTTCCAGAGCTTGAGGTGGAAGGAGATTTTCAGGAGTTGCCTTGTTGGGAGGTGGCTCATTTTGTTTGGATGATTGCTTGGGGATGGAGGATCCACATGGGGAAGATGTTCCTAATCACATTTCTAACTCCATGCCTTGAGTGGAGACTTTCCAGTTCTATCCTTGCAATTACTTGAGGACAAGCAACATTTGGGAGGGGAGGACTGTAATTTTCCAAATTTTTCCTTCAATAAATTGGAATATTAATTTTGTCTATTGTCACTTATGAGTTGAATAATTGGGTGAGAATGCCCATTCAAAATAAAAACATGGATAGAATCCCTCTAGTATGAAAGGGGATCAGCCTTGGAACTAGATTTCACACCCTCATGTGTGAAAGGGGACATTTTTCAAAGAGGCTAGGTCAAGTTTGACCAAGTCAAACAACGCAGAGGCATGAGGTGGAAAGCATCTATGGGACAGTGTAGAGATAGAGGAGGGAATATTCCTTGAATGAGGAAACCCTAAAAGAGTGGGAACCATGGAGAGGGAGCTCTCATGTGTTTAAAAGGAGGTCAAGATAGCCATTGTTATTCATGCATATGATTATTGATTTCATGTCTGCTTAGACATTTCTGCAGTCCCATCTGTTTAGCTAAGTTGTTGTGCTACTTAGCACAAGGATCTCCTGCTTAGGAATACTTATCCTTTATAGAGAAGCCTCTTGAAGGATTTGTACTGATTTTTCTCACATCTAGCTTTGAGGCCAAGCATCCTCCTCCAAGACAACATTATTGCTGCAGCAACATAATTCTATGTTGCAGGGTGTTGCAGTGAAAAGTTACAACACCTATTCCATCTCTTGTTTTTCAGAGGGAGAGTATTTCTTCCCTTTGGAGGATCATATTGGAAGCCATTGGAGCTTATTGCAGATCTTGACATTGGGAAAACTCATTCCTTTTCCCCTACAGCGCAGTTTGCTTCAGTAACTGCGTTATTTTCATGGTGCATTTGTTGTGGGGTTTTGTATTGCTGATTGAAGGGTGAGATTTCTAGTGATAAGATCAGCCTTCACTTGAAGAATCCCTTGGAGGAGGTTTAATTTAGATCATTCATCATATTCGGCCTTCTCTATGTATTTCTAGTTTCTAAGTTTCAGCTACTGCCCAGCAACTCCGACATTTTTGCCATTTTGTGTATTTCAGACAATCCCTGGGAGGATTGTTGTATTATTTCTTTCAGGGGTTAGATCCTTGCTCCCCCACTTTATTTGAGCCATATATTGTCATATATCTCTATTATGGAGCAGTACCTCTTATAAATTGCGTCCTCTTAGCTTGGGTTTATGCAGGAATAACAATGGTCTTGTATTTCATGTACATGTCTTGTTGAGGCTTACATTGCCTTTATTGAGTGGATGTTTCCTCAAGAACTTGTACTCTTTTACTGCTATAACATCATTTGTTGGCTATTCAGATATTCATGTGTTCATGGTTGTAAAATAGCGTTTTCATTCCAGCTTTGTGCATCTATTTTTGCAGCCCCTTCATCGGGCACGTTTTGAGGACATCTAGTAGTGGGAGATCTGTTTAACCACTCTAGAAGGATTTATTTAGAGCCTCCTCTTGGATTTAGCACTTAGACACATTTTTCTAAGGGATCCAGGCCTTGGTTTCAATTCCTGTAGCAACCATTATTGGAAAATGTGTTTTCCAGTCATGCCTTGCTAGCTATTCCATATTTGGAATACTACAGTGGTATCGAAGCAACTTTCTTGGCCCAGCCTGTGAGTCTAAGCCTAAGAAGATTAGAATGTTGAAGAAGATGAGATTGCTCTCATCAGTGTTCAAATCTAGAGAAAACCTCTCCAAGGAGGTTAAGAATATTGAAGAAGAAGAAGAAGAGGAAGGACCGTGCACTTCCTATTCTCATCAATAAAAAGACCAACATGAAGGACACTTGGATTATCAGATTCTAAGTGATTACCTTGTTGAGTATAGATCTCAACCTAGAGCCTTCGAGGACACTCTAGATTTTCCTCATTTCATCCAGTTGAAGGAAGAAAAGAGACCCTGCAGCAGAAGAGAAATCAAAGGCAATAGATTTTTGTTGTCTTCTTTTGATGGGTTATCTACAACAAGAACTTGGGTGAGAAAGTTGGAGGCATTTTTCCTACTATATCCAGTAGTAGAGGAAGAAGCTGTTGAAATCTCAGCGCTGCACTTGGAGGGTGAAGCCTATGTTTGGTGGTGCAGCCACTTGAGCCATGCAAGGGTGAAGACTTTTGCAGAGTTCACTCAAAGGTTGATCCAAGCCTTTGATGGAGAAAAAAAAAGGAGGAAGAGCTCAGACCACTTGAGGGGCTTTGTCCTAACGCTATCACACTCATGGAGGAGAAACCACGTGCATCAACAGTTGGGGCATCCAACACTTTGGAGGAAGGAAATATTGTAGCCCTACAAGAAGTTCCCAAACATCATCAAGGTATGAAAATATTTCCATATTCTATTGTTGCAGCAAATTCTTTTGATCAATGTGGAGATTTACTTTCACATGACCAAGGGTAAAATCACACTGTTACTATAGAGCAGCTTGGTTGCACTACGTTGTGCAACATGGAAACATTCAAGGAGGAAGAAAACCACCATTCTCATGAGCCATTATTGGGTTGTACATCACACTTGAGGTTGGGGTTTGAAGACTTGATGGAGGATAGTAGACATATTGAAGTGAGAAACCCTTTGTCCTTTCTAGATGACACTTTCTCAATGAGCTCCTCTCAGCTCAAAGAGAAACTTCTACTTTCAGCAGATCCAAGAACTCATTGGTTTTGGAGGACTATTATTGCAAGGGAGGTCTCATGGAGAGATCTCAATAGAGGTTCACTTCAACACACCAGGGAGTGAAAAGATCTTCTTCCTTTCTCACGGGAGCAGATAGAAGATGGAGGGAATCTTCGGATGAATAACATCTCTCATGCTTGTGTTGGAAATTCCTTGAGCCATATACATCATGATTCGAGGTTTTTTCCTACCACCTATTTGGGTCCTTATAGGGTCTCATTGATCCTTTAGAAGATTGCATTTCAAAATCCCATGAAGTGCAAAACAGAGATTTGGTTTGGGAGGATGGTAGCCCTCATGAGAGGAGTACCAAGATGAAGAAAAGGAGAAGGCATCCACAAGTGATTGAGTGGATGTGGTTGATGAGCAAGGATCTAGGAGGCTACTTGCAGATATATGACACCAGGTAGTAGGAGGCTTGGTTGCGCTGGTTACTCTTGAAATAGTTTGGCCATCACTTGGCATACACTCTTCCTAAGAGCAGGAGGAAGGAGGAGAGATGGCAGAAAAATTGCATCATTGGGCAGCATAGCATATGGATGCATGGTGTTGATGTTATGTTCATATCATTCATTTTTTCTTCATCACATGAGTTGTATGATGGAAGTATGGGGAGGCAACAAAATATTTTGTTGCTTTGCTTGTTCATGGGAGAGCAAGAGCAGATTTGCTCTCACACTTTACATGATGTTGTAGGAGGAGGAGATGGAATTATATCCTTGTTCTATAATGATTTGGGAGCACTTCCATCTTAGGGATTATTCCATATTTTTTGCAACATTATTAGAAGAGTCTTTGACAAGGAGCATGTCAAAGAACATAGCTTTGTATTGATAGGAGCTTATTTGCATGAGCTCATACCGCTATCACTTTGGAGTAGAGATTTATGGATGGAGTGCCCCCAGAAAACACTTCACATTTGATGCACTTGGTGAACAAGGAGGAGGTGAGGATGATAGAATAGTGGATAGAGGCATCTATCACTATGACATATTCTTCTTGACTTGGGTTTCCAAGCATGAGGAGGATTATTCTCTTGCAGCACATGGTTCATTCATATTCATAGCATGCCAAAACACTATGGAGAACTCACTCATGGATCTATGTACCATTTCACTTCCGGCATATCGTAAGAATTTTGTTTATACATTCATCGATTTTCATACTCTTACCCTTACTATGCAGTGCATTGCTTCACAAGAGGGCAAGCTTTTCATGTTGCTCCATGTTCATAGTTGGCCAATCTATATGATGGAGGCAGCCATATTTTATGTGGCCTTGGGAAAATGTTTTATTATCACATGTATGTTCAGTTGTTGCACCCAAACATTCACCATATGAAGACATGCATGATTGACCATGTAAAAGGAAACATTTTGCCTTGTACTTTTCTCAAGCAACAACTTGTAAAATTGCACTGTACACATCTAGGAGACTATTGGTATCTTCAAGCACCACATGAAACCATTAGTATTTCCTTAATTTTGTTGTTCATCATGACTTCATTTGATGATATGGATCATATTTGTATGAGAATCATGATTATGAGAAAGACACATGAGTTGGATGTGTCGTTGAGTGGGGAGAATTCCCACATTTTCTGCACTACATGTTCTAATGGGAGCATGGGAGGAGGTATGGCCACCAAAGCCACATATTTGTTCTCTTTTGAGGTGGGCCATGAGATTGATATTCATCCATTGTATAATCATGGGCAAGTATTTGATCATGTATTGATGACATATTCATCCATTTACTATTCATTAGTAGATGAGATGATTTTTGTACACTGCTTGCCACACTATTTTCTGGAGTTGCAGTGGATGAGACTGCGCTGTGTCCTTCTGAGCTATTGTTTGTATGATGCACTATCATGTAAAAATTTCAGCAAACTTCTCATTGGGATACTATATGATGATCTTGTCCTATTCATCATGGATGAAACATTTTGGGCCAGCTTGTTCTTCATTGTTGGAGGAGAACTCGTTGGAGGATTCTTCTTCAATTTTCCATTTGAGGGCAATACTTTTGCAGCCCAAGATCAGCACACACTCTAAAATTATCCTTAGTTGGGAGAGGGACAACTTGGGGTAGGCCATGATGCTTACCATGTTCAGTTTTTCAGCCCACCTTCATTTTTGGAGCTTGAGGTGGAAGGAGATTTTCAGGAGTTGCCTTGTTGGGAGGTGGCTCATTTTTTTTGGGTGATTTCTTGGGGATGGAGGATCCACATGGGGAAGATTTTCCTCATCAAATTTATAACTCCATGCCTTGAGTGGAGATTTTCCAGTTCTATCCTTACAGTTTCTTGAGGACAAGCAACATTTGGGAGGGGAGGACTGTAATTTTCCAAATTTTTCCTTCAATAAATTGGAATATTAATTTTGTCTATTGTCACTTATGAGTTGAATAATTGGGTGAGGATGCCCATTCACAATAAAAACGTGGATAGAATCCCTCTAGTATGAAAGGGGATCAGCCTTGGAACTATATTTCACACCCTCATGTGTGAAAGGGGACATTTTGCAAAGAGGCTAGGTCAAGTTTGACCAAGTCAAACAATGCAGAGGCATGAGGTGGAAAGAATCTATAGGACAGTGCAGAGATAGCGGAGGGAATATTCCTTGAAGGAGGAAACCCTAATAGAGTGGGACCCATGGAGAGGGAGCTCTCATGTGTTTAAAAGGAGGGCAAGGCAGCCATTGTTATTCATGCATATGATTATTTATTTCATGTCTGCTTAGACATTTCTGTAGTCCCGACGGTTTAGCTAAGTTGATGTGCTGATTAGCACAAGGATCTCCTGCTTAGGAATCCTTATCCTTTCTTGAGAAGCCTCTTGAAGGATTTTTACTGATTTGTATCACATATAGGCTTGAGGCCAAGCATCCTCATCCAGGACAGTGTTATTGTTGCAGCAACATAATTTTGAGTTGCAGGGTGTTGCAGTGAAAAGTCACAACACCTATTCCATCTCTTATTTTTCAGAGGGAGAGTATTTCTTCCCTTTGGAGGATCAGATTGGAAGCCATTGGAGCTTATTGCAGATCTTTTCATTGGTCCAACTCATTCCTTTTTCCCTACAGTGCAGTTTGCTTCAATAACTGTGTTATTTTCATGGTGCATTTGTTGTGGGGTTTTGTATTGATGATTGGAGGGTGAGATTTCCAGTTAGAGGATCAACCTTCACTTGGAGAATCCCTTGGAGGAGGTTTAATTTAGATCATTAATCATATTCATCCTTATTTATGTATTTCTAGTTTTTTAGTTGCAGCTGCTACCCAGCAACTCCGACATTTTTTCCATTTTGTGTATTTCAGCCAATCCCTTGGAGGATTGTTGTATTATTTCTTTCAGGGGTTAGAGCCTTGCTCCCTGTTACACTAAAATTTGTCACCATGAAGTTTTAGTACTCCCTTGGAAGTATACAACATCAAATTTCCTAAAATAAAGCCTTGAAATTGAGAGAAAAGCTCATAAAAGTCTTAAAAACACTTGAACCGCAGTTTCTCTTAACATTGCCTGCGGTGCCGCACCTTTTTGCTTTAAATCATGCGGAGCTAAATGCAATTTTTATTCATTAAGGGTGCGGACCCCTGTAAAAGGTAAAACAAAGGCGGAAAGTAACATTTAGAAGCCCAACAGTCAAATCTGGAAGCTTCTAGAAGCAATTATCTGGTCGAAGGTTCGCTCCTATCATGTATGTTCATTCCTCCATTATGGGAGCCTACCCCTTGATTTATGGAGCTCAATCCCTTCAAAAGAGCATTCTATCCCTTCTTATGTGGAACCATAACCTCCTCTCTTTTCCTATAAATTGAAGCCATTGTGCAGCTTCAAAGGTTAGAGTTAGTGAGTTAGACTTTGAGAATTTTTGAGGAGAAATGCTGTAGAGACTCATACTCTCTTAACTGATCATTATGTGGGAATGATTACACACCCATGTGCATTTTAGATGAGAGAGTGAAAATCTTGTCAGAGTAAAGGAAATGCCTGTTCCAGACCCTAAGAAGGCCTGTACAACATCAAGGAAGACACGATTGTAAGGCTCTTCTTCATCAAAGATAATACGAATGAATACCGTTTTCTCAATGAGTTCTTTAGTTAAGTAGCTTGTTAATCATGTTTTATTAATGGGTTATTTAATTAATTATCTCATTTCTTGAATTACTTGATCATATTGATAGATGTTTGATTCATGAATTAATTTTTTATTATGCAGGTGATTTTGATCTTTTCTTGTGTTTGTGATTGCAGATCCTTGACAACGAATTTCTTCAAGCTATGGGAAAGAAGATCAGCGTTGGATTACAAGTAGGTTTCCAAAACCCTGTTATAATTAATTCCAAATCAAACAGCATCTATAGAAAATAGTTTTTATTTGTCCGTTTGTTGCTAGCTATCCGTAGGACACTTGGGAGGTCTGTCTTGTCCGCAATAACGACTTATCCATCCAACAAAATGGAGACTCCACTGGGGAAATCAGGATACTTTGATTTCTTTTATTTTTGACTTGTGAATTTATTTTTTCTGATTTTGATTGATTTATACTGGCTTGGGTAGTTTATCCCTGTAGAATCCCTGCGAAATTTTTTAGAGTTTTTTATTTTTTCTTTTAGTTTTCTGGTATCCACACTTTTATTTTAGAAATAGTACGGGCATCTCTACTCTTTTCTTGTATACACAGTGCGAGACCGCACTGGTTTACACTGAATCCTGCGGACCTTGTGAAATTTTTTGGAAAATCTTAAAATCCTCTTTTCTCGATTAGTTTGTTAGATTCTTAGTGTATACCTAGACTTGTATCTTCTGTCAGAAAGCTTTGATTAAGAGTTTATTTTAGCATTTTTTTAGTTTTGAATGATTTTCTGAAAGATCTCTATGTTATAGTGATTTTTGCTTTGTCTTTATCCCGCTCAAATATTAGAAACCTTGGTATACCTTTAGATCGCTGGTATTTCCTTGCTTTCTTGCTGAGTTTGACATCATAGCAGAAATTGTTTTATGAGATTTAGATCCCATTTTCTCATATGCAAATCTTTAAAAAAAAATTGTTGATAAGTTTGGAATTTCACTTAAAAAACCAAAATTGGGTGTTTTTTGAGTTCTTGCCAATCCAAGAAAATAATTTCTTAGTTAGATAACAAGCTAAGCAAGACATCCTCAAAATATTTAAAGTTTTAATTCAGATTTAGTCTTTAGGATTTTTTAGATCTAAAATTTAGTGTTTTTAGTTTTGAGTATTATTTCTAGAAATTATAGTGTTCTTTTGAAGAAAAACTTTCTTTGTAGTTTCGATCTTGAATTATAAAGGGATTTCTTATTTAGCAATAGATCATTTTGAGTTCACATGAAATTAAATTTCTTTTCATTTATTTCATGTTTGAAGGAAAGAATTGTTTTAAAAGATTGCATTTCTCAACTCTTCCTTTAGATAGAATTCGTTGAAAGAAAAAGAATTGTTTCTCATAATAGATGCATTTTTAGTGCGTTTTGAGTCGGGTCACTACATATCATCAGTTTCACTTTCGCACCTATTGTCCTAAGAAACAACCTATTAAAATCAATTCTTAAATTAAAATCAATCTAGCAATTTTTTTTATATTTATAGGGGTCTTTTCACCAATATAGCTTAGGCTAGTGTCTTGGAGTAGGGAGTAATTAAATCTCCAAGACAATTAAAACAAACAAGTAGTCGATCTTGTGGTAGGAAAAATCCAATAGTCACTTGTATGCTCTGGGAAGCTCCTCTTAAAGGAGTCAAGAATGAGGTCATATCTGAACCAATGGGATAATCAATTCTATCTCATTGGGAACGATAGCATATGTGCGTGTATTAACAACGGTAAACCTCGTATAGATCATTGTCAAGGAGCCTGGGGTCACTTATCAGTATACCTTGGATTATGTCAAGGAGCCTTCAAGGGGATTGAGCTTTGTTACTCTGCCCTTGTGCATATGTCAGATCGTAGACTGTTCCCCCATGTATATTAGTTCTTGTTGGTAACCATAGTGGCCATAATCTTTATGATTTTTTCCTAAGGTGATGGTGGATGAAAGATCCCACTGTACCTAGAGCAGACGTCGACTAGACTCACTTGGACTCTCTGGAGGGTTATCTTCACTCGAGATGGTTTAAGTGGAGAACCTTGCACCAGTCTGTTTCATTAAGCAGGTTGTCGGGGTAATTTTTCCAACCGCCCTTTCTACATTAAAATACTACGATGTTGGATTTCATCACCAACTAGTGTTTTTAGTGTGGGAAGTTACTATTTGTGTGTGGTTTGATCTCCTAGATTTTTATGCATGTGATTCATTTGTTTGTTTGCTTAGCGACTCTAGGATTTTTCATTAAAATTTTCTTTGATCGCGTGTGATTAATAATTTTTAATCGTGGCTAAATTACCAAGAAAATTGCGTAGACTCTAGGGGAAAGCCAAATTGAAGGGCTACGAGCTCTGGTACCGCCTAGTGTCAGTAGAATTAGATCAAAAGAAATAGGAGAATCATCTATAGTTATTCATCCTGATTATCAATCACAAACAGCAGAACATGTCCAAGAGCCAATTTCAATTTCCAAAGTTACTGGTATTATTTCTCCAACTAGTGAATTAGCTGAAGAACCTGAAATTTCTAAGCCTAACACTGAACCTGCTATATTGGAACCATCTTCAGGATTTTTTACTCCGACTTCTAGTGATCCTGGTTCACCTAGGGTAAGACATCGAATTACTAAAAATCTTCCTTCTGACCTCATATGGATTGAAGAACTTGTTGGTCTAGATGAAGACGTAACTCTTCTCGAAACCCAAGAAAATTTGAATCTTAGGGAGCGTGAATCAATATTATACAATCCTTTTAGAACTGATGCTTGGTATTTATCATTAATATATTTTTTACAAAACACAGGTCTTACTTATTCACCACCCCGAATTCCTTTTCATCCTACACCGAGAGGTTATCATCCTTCATCAACTATGTTGAGTGAGTCATCTATGTTTTCCCAATATCCAAAAACATTTTTATACGGTGGTCCGTCTGTTCCTTAGGAGTACCAGTCACTCTCTGGCACCTTCTCAGGGTAAACTCCTCAACCAATTGAACAAGTGTTATCATCTGGTACAAATGGAACTAAAACTAAAACATTGAACGCAAAGAAAATTTTTATGATGTCTGGTAATATTCCAAATCCTCAACCTCAAGGACGTCAGTTACTGCCTGGGGGGCAACCTCAAGGACATCATTTACCGCCTGGGGGGCAACCTCAAGGTAATTATTTACCAGGCCAAACTGTTGGACAATATTATTTACCTGGAGAACAACCTCAAGGATAGTACATGCCTCAAGGTTATCAACCTCAGGGACAGTACATACCGCAAGGTCAACCCCAAACTCAGTATATTCCTCAGGGTCAATATCAACCCCAGATTCAGTACATGCCTCAAGGTCAGTACCCAACTCAAGGTTTCCAACCTCCTTCCGGTCAACCATTATTACAAGGAGCTGGAAATTTGCTAGTTAATTATCAACCCTACGTTCAACCAGGTTATGGTCCTTCATACACACAACCTTCTATGGGTCAATACCCCGGAATGAATATGGTGTGGGATCCATCTCAAATTCAACATACTATGCAACCCAATGTGCAGGTACCTAATCAACCTGGATAGTCCATAGGTTCTGGTCCAACCTAGCAACCTATCCAGCCTATCGTTCAAGTCCTTGCACCTGGTTCTGTTCAGCAGCTTAGGCCTAGTACACCTTAGACTCCACCTCAGACTTCTGTTGTTGTTGCAACTTCTGTTCAACCTACCACACCTGTTTCTAGAGTATCTACGGCTCCGGTTTCTTCTATCCCTGCATCAGTGAAAATTCCTCAAGTATTTGTACCACAGTCAGGACCTACAATTCAGACTACGGTCCAGATGCCTACAGGACAAGCTGGTACTAGTACATTTGTTGTTATTCAACCACAATTTACTTATCAACCATACCAGGGACAGTATCAATTTGGACAAGCTACACAAAATCCAGTATATCAGTATCAGCTGTACCCTAGGTATACTTATCAAGTACCTCAACAACCCAGTATGGTCCGGTTAATCCTGGTTATCCAGGAGGTTTCACGATTCCAAATGCACATCCAATTCCAGGGTATCCTGGATATCGTCCTCCTGGAACTAGTTTGATCACACAAGGTTATCAAGACCCTAGCCATCGGTTACCATTTATAGCAACTTTAGATTTACTGAATCTATCGCGCCTTACGGACGATCCTATATTTTATCTTCCATATTGGCTGCCAATGCCTAACAAGTTTCCCAACGATATTCCAAATTTTGAGGGTAATTCAGGAGAGGACCCATCTAATCACGTTATGACTTATCACCTCTGGTGTGCATCTAATTCACTAATAAATGATTCGATTCGATTGCGTCTTTTTCAGAGAACTCTCATTGGTCTAGCTGCCAAATGGTACATTGAGTTACCACACGGCTCTTTTAATAATTTTAATGCACTAGCTACTGCTTTCTTAATCCATTTTCAGTTGCCTGTCAGATACGAAAATGACAAAGAATTGATAACTTCATTAAAACAGTCTATGTCTATGTACATATCCGATCACATTCATGAATGGAGACGTAGAAGGCGTTTAGTGAAGGTCTTTATTCCGGATCAAATTTTGGCTGAATGGTTTATTAAATTGTTATTGCCCAAAATTACTGAAGTTGTGGCCAAAGGAGGCGTTGTTACAGAAGAGAAAGTCATTTCTCAGGCTCAGTACCTTGACCTTGTATATACTCAGTCAGGTACTCTGTATGATAAAATCCCCGATTTACCAAGACTTGGTCAATTAACTACAACTCCTTTTTGCTCTCATGCCGCTGATGGTGTAATAGGTTCTGTTAGCACTGGTAAAAGTAATAAGAAATCTTCCAAGATGACTTCTCCTATTATCACTTTACCCAATTCACCGAAAGGAGATTCTTATATTGAAGCTTCCACCGATATTCATGTTGTAGAATCATCTACAACCAAACCTAAAATTGCTGGTAAGAAGAAAGGTATGAATAAAAAGATAAAATATTCAAAAGATAAAAACGATACAATTGAACCAACTGATGAAAACTCAAGCCTCGATATCCTTGTCTGATATGTGACGAGGATAATTTTACAAAAGAGTGCCCTCATAGAGCTGAGGTATCAAAATTCGTTAAGGGTTCGCCCATACCTGCTGTCTTGAAGGATCCCTTTCCTGCTCAATATAATAACATAGTTGGATCTTCCTCAAATGTGTTAGAGAATATCTTGATGGTTGCGACACAATCGCAAGATTACGGTAGTAAAAATCCTGGTAAAGAAGCAGAAACATCTAATTCAGCATCAAATACATCTCCCTCAGTTTTTGATCCATTACAAATTGAGAAACAAAATCCTAACTTAGTAATCAAACTGCCTGCTAAAGGTGTACTTCGTAAATCAACTTTCAATCCACATGCGAGAGCTACTCAGAATTACAATATTTTCGAAGATTTGGTGATTTCCCCTTCAGCAATGTCGGCTTTGGAAGTGTTGCAATCATGCCCAGCCCAAAGAAAATTACTATTGTCAGCCTTAGGAGCCATAAACCTCCATGATTCAAACCTCATGATCTTTGATTTAGAGAATTTTACACCCCGCCTACCCCATCAAATGGATTTTCAAATTCCGGTAATAGTAAAAAAAAAACATATCTTTTGTACTGTTGTTGATGAAGGAGCTTCTACGTGTATTATGTTGTTAAAATGTTGGAAATCACTTGGTTCTCCAAAAATTAACCAATCATCGACTATTCTCAAAGCTTTTGATGGAAGAGGTTTTCAGCCGTATGGTATTTTACAGGATATACCAATAGAGGTCGAAGGCAAAATGGTTAATCTAGATGTGGAAGTGGTTGATGCCCCTTTGGATTACAACCTTCTCCTGGGTCACAGTTGGTCTTACGCCATGACTGCTGTTGTATCATTGATCTTTCGTCTTATCATGTTTCCTCATAAAGGAAAGATCATTAAAATCGATCATCTCTCACATTATTCATCCGACCCAACCTCTACTGATAGCATCTAGCATATAGGGAAATCGACTATCCCTTATAAGGATGTCGGAGTAGGTTTTCTTAAAGATTCGGCTTTGCTGGGAAATTTTTCCCTGCCTGCTCCCAACTTACAACCTCCTATTGCTAATATCAATATGATTACATCAAGTACTATTTCCTTTGATGATCCTTGGATAGTACCTTCAGAATCAGAATTGGATTCTTTCGATGGCACGATGCCTTTGAGTCCTTTTGAGTTAGCATATCAGACTGTACAGTCATTTTCTTATACTTCTTGAACTGAATCTGATCCAGTGAATGTGATCAATGAGGAGTCATTTTCAATATCGAGCTCTGCTTCGACATGAATTTCGGATCTTGGTCAAAAAGTATTCAATACTAATGAACATATTCGTGAATTCTTGTCGGTCAATGAGTTACCTTGGGAAGATCTTCATCATAGGTATTCATTTTTACCAGATCTTGATCATTTTGAGAATAATTTTTCCTCCATTTTTACTACTGATTACGTCAAAGAACCTCAGAATCCTCTCACACATTTCGATTCTGAATTGAATTTAGAAAATATTTCTACAACGGTTCCCCTTTGTAGAAATTATATAACTTATTTGTTATATGTCCAAGATTCTCCTAATCTCACACTATTTTAACTTCATGCAAAATACAGAATCTATTCCACCATTGATCATTTGCGGAAATTAAATCAAGATTGCAATGCACACATGAAACAATAAAAATTCACACACATTAACACAATTGTTTTACTAGAAAGCCTGAATCTGAAAACCCCAACTATCTGTATATAATATATGTCATAGAGATCATGTAACAATCCTCATAAAAAGCTGATCATATCAAGCTCTTGGTACAATACAATCGCTACACACTAATTAAGAACAATCAGCAAAAATCTGCACTGGTTTTTGCCCTCCTGATAGCCTGCCTCTACTGCGCAATCCCTGTTGAAGAATGGCTCTTAATGAGTTTGAATTGCTCCAGCCTTGCTCACGCAATCCTCATTGGCATCTCTAATGAATGTGTGGTGCATAAAATGCAACACTATAGTCACACTTGCTCTTTCACCAATCTCCCCACTGAGTCTCCACTGATCTGTTCTGCACTGTAGTTAACTGTTGTCTCTGTCCAGTTGAATAATGAGTTATTATTTAGTGAATTAATTTAACTAATTAATTCACTCAACTCCACTGAAAGTATCAATCAGTTAGAAATAGACACAATCAGTTCAACTGTGTTTAACTCCACAAGTGTAGTTAAACTAGAAAACAACTCCACCAACTACTTCTCCAACTCCACCAAACTCTGCCACTTGAGTTCTTACTGAAGTCCTCCATGCATGAACCACCAGTAGCTCTAGGAATTGTGTAATTCCTTCAGCTAGCTGATCTGAAGCATATGTTAACTGAATGTCAGTGCTCCAAGAGAATAAGATAATGTTTAGAGTCCAAATATTATTAAGAGCTAATAATATCTGACATATCTATTTTTAGACTGGCAGTCTAAAAATAGACTCCACCCAATATGTCTAAAAATAGAAGTCCATCTGTTTTTCCAACTTGACCAACCATCCACAAATAGATTCCTACAACTCATAGAATATGATTGACATGTCTAAAAATAGACTTTGTGCCAAAAATATCCTGTGGGCGCACTTAGTGAAGGCGACTCTTTTCACTAAGCTCATCATATTGTTGAATCTCAACACTCCCTCTCAACAAGATAGGGATTATCTACCACCCTGATCCTGTCTCTATGATATTTGAATTTGCTCCTAGTGAGCGCCTTCGTCAAAATATTTGCATCCTGATCTTCCGTAGGAATGTAAGAAAGAAACATGATCCTCCATTGCACACAATCTCTGATATGATGGTACCGGATGTCAATATGTTTAGATATATCATGAAATGCTGGATTAATTGAGATTTTAATGCAACTCTGATTATTACAATATATCACAGTAGGATCTAAATGAGAACCGAACAAACCGACTAGGATCTTCCTCATCCATATAGCCTCACATGCAGCCAAACTTGCTACCATGTACTCGGCCTCCGCTGAACTGAGTGCCACAGATCTTTGTTTCCTGCTGTACCAAGAAAATGTTGTAGATATGATACTGAAAATCCCTCTAGATGTGATTTTTCTTTCCACTGGGCTTCTTGCCCAATCTGCATCCGTGAAGCCATGCAACTTCACCTCATCCGACTGTCTGTACCACAATCCATACCTAGATGTGCCCCCGAGATACCTCAGGACATGCTTGCCTGCCTTCCAAAAGAGCTTGGTAGGCTTCACCATTGCTTGTGAAAGCTGGTTCACAACATAGCATATGTCCGGTCATGTATTGACTAAATACATGAGCGAATCAACCAACTGTCGATAAACAGTGGCATCTACTACCTCTTCCGATGTAGCATCCTCCTTCCTCCAACCACCAGGAAGAGGAGTGTCGATAGGCCTGTAGCCTTGCATTTGAAACTTCTCTAGTATCTCCCGAGCGTACTTGCCTTGAGACACAAACAGTTCACCTTTCCGCTGCCAAATTTCCAATCCCAAGAAATAATGAAGGAGGCCCAAGTCCAACTCGAACTCCATTGCAAGATCTGCCTTGCATGAGTGTATCAAAAGTTCATCACCCGTTAGTATTAAATCATCTACGTAAATCACAATGATCAAAATCTTACCCTCCACCACAATCTAGTATAGGTTTGGATCCGCCTCACTCTTGGCGAAACCAAGTCCGGTGAAATAACTGTCTATCCGTGTGTACCAAGCACGAGGTGCTTATTTCAGCCCATACAACACTCTTTTGAGCCTGCACACATGGGACTCGCTGCTGAAGATTTTGAATCCTTCAGGCTGCTCAATGTACACCTCCTCCTCAATGATTCCATTGAGGAACACATTCTTCACATCCATCTGATGAATGTGCCAACCCATCTGCGCTGAGAGAGCAAGGATGGTCTGTATGGAAGAATACCTTGCGACAGGTGCAATGGTTTCTTCATAGTCGATCCCCTCGATCTGTGAGAAGCCTCGGGCAACAAATATTGCCTTATACTTCTCAACGCTCCCATCAGCAGCTTGCTTCACTTTGTAGATCCATCTCGAACCTACCACTGATTTCCCTTCCTGCCTTAGGACAATCTCCCATGCACTGTTTCTGACAATCGAATCATACTCTTCCACCATGGCATCTACCCATGCGGGATCCTCCACAGCTTCCTCGAAAGAGGATGGCTCCGTCACGATACACTTGCTCATCAGAGCCATGTATCTAGTAAATCAGTCAGGTGACTGTCTCTATCTGCGCTATGATGTAGGAACTCCTACATTCTGCACTGCATCAAGATTCAATCGCTCAACTTATGTAGTGCGCTTCTTCCCTTTGATGTTTGTCACTGCATGAGTGGTTTCTTCCACTCCATGAACCTCCTCTTGTGGCTGATCCACATCTTGAGGCTCATCTTTGGGAACAAGTAGCTCCTCCTTTGCATGCAAGTGTAGCTCCCTCTCAAGCGACAACTTCATGGCTTTCTCCTCATGAAATTTGATATCCCATCGCACGACAGTCATCCGACTGTCTGGAAAATACACACGATAATTGTGGGGTGTTTCTTTGTACCCCACAAATATCCAAACCTCTACGGTTGGCTCCAACTTCTTCCTGGCATCCTTCATCACATGAATGTAAACAGGTGAGCCAAAAATCTTCAAATGAGAAATATCAGGCTTCTTACCAGAAAACGCCTCTTCGGGTGTACTCATGCCAAGTACTCTATGAGGAAAATGGTTTTGCACATAAAACACAGTATTGCATGCCTCAGCCCACAAGTGTATGGGAAGGCCCTGATCATGCAACATCACCCATGAAACACCCACGATCGTTCTGTTCTTTCTCTCTATGACCCCATTCTGCTGTGGGTTATGAGGCGCTATGAGTTCTCTTCGAAATCCTTCTTTGCTACAGAAGTCTTTGAATTCGCTAGAGATGTATTCACCACCATTGTCGCTCTAGAGAGATTTCACTTGCTTCCCCGACTCTTTCTCAACCAGTGCCTTGAACTCACAGAACTTTGAGTATGTCTCGCTCTTCTTCTGCATGAAGAAGATTCAACACTTACGAGAAAATTCATCAACAAATATCACATAATACATGTGCTTTGTTGTTGAAGCAACCGAGAAAGGTCCACACATGTCTGTGTGAATTCTCTCAAGGATCGTCGAAGCACGACTATCCTTCTCATGAAAAGTGGTATTCACAAATTTTCCCAAAGTACATCCCTTGCACTGATCTGACTGCGCAAGTGTACCTTTGGGAAGCCCGGTATAAATCTGTTGCAAAATTTTCAAAGCGCCATGGTGAAGATGGCCCAATCTCCTGTGCCACAATTCGCCATCATCTCGGCTCACCACTCCTTCTACTTTGCCTGCCATTGCAGCGCAACCATCTACCTACAATTGATAAAGATTCTTAACTTGAATCCCTATCCTCTTGGATTGACCATTTGTTTTATGGCGTAGGAAAGATTTTCCCTCACTAAAAACAACATCATAACCCTTGTCTTCCAACATCGCCACGGAGATCAGATTCTTCTTCAATCCTGGAACATGCATGACATCCTTTAAGATGAAAGGTTTACCGGACTCCCTCTCAAAGGAAATGGTCCTGATACCAGTCGCACTGTATCTACCATCATCGCCCATATCGATGTGCACTCCAAGATCCTTTTCCTCCAGATCATTAAACAAATCTTTGTCTCCGGTCATATGGAAAGACGCACCACTGTCAAGAAACCACACTGATCCCATCACACTTGAAACCAAGCATGTGATCAAAGAAAATTCGAGCTCAAACCGCGAGGCTAAGGCATCTCCTACTGCAAAACCAACAACTCTCTTATTCTTCTTCTTCTGTGGGAAATTAGTGGCGAAATTCCCGTATTGGTGACAGTGAAAACACTTCACCTTGGACAAATCCTGCTTCTTGCCTTTAGCTTCAGATTTGGAAGATTTATTCCATTTTCATTTTCGAGCTTTGGTAGCCAAAGAAAAATTTTATTCTTCTTCATTCTTCGATGAAGATCCATCCCTGGTACCCCACCTTATCTCCTCCTGCACAAGATCCGACCAAAATCGCTCCCATCCTAGCAGTTTCTCCTGTCCATTGACAGAGTCTTCGTAGCTATGCCAACTCTTCGGAAGCCCAAGGAGAGCCAAGCTCACCAATTATTCTTCATCAAAAATAACCCCCACACTTCCCAGCTCATCCTTGCAGTGGAAAAACTTCGTGAGGTATTTTGGAATACTGTTGCCTTTCTGCATTTTTATTTTTCTGAGCTTGTCTTTAAGCACCAACTTCCTCTGGTCACTTCTGCTTTGGAACAAGTATGTCAAAGCCTTCCACATTAAGAATGGATTAGCTTTCCCATGAAGTTTGGAAACAATTTTTTCCTTCACACCTTCCAAGAGAATCCTTTGACACTTTGCTACCTTCTTTTGCCATGCGTCAAGTGCGGCTGCATCGCTAGAAGTAGGCTTCGGAATATCAGCATCTATGAAATCTTTTAACCCATTATCATCCAGCACTGTCCCCATCCTGTCCTTCCATGCTATGTAATTCGAGCTCCCATCAAGGGCATAATCAAATCGTAATTCGTTGAAAGACATTTCAATGAATGCTCAACTTCGACACCAAGAAAACACTGCAGCAAATTCGAATTCCACCAGCACAAAACTCAACCGCTTCAATAATTTCAATCTCCTCCAATGATCAATACTGCTCTGATACCATGTATAAATTATATAAATTATGTGTTATATGTCCAAGATTCTCTTGATCTCATGCTATTTTAACTTCATGAAAAATACAGAATCTATTCCACCATTGATCATTTGCGGAAATTAAATCAAGATTGCAATGCACACATGAAACAATAAAAATTCACACACATTAACATAGTTGTTTTACGGAAAAGCCTGAAGCTGAAAACCCCAACTATCTGTATATAATATATGTCATAGAGATCATGTAACAATCCTCATACAAAGCTGATCATATCAAGCTCTCAGTTTAATACAATCACTACACACTAATCAAGAACAATCAGCAAAAATCTGCACTGATTTTTTCCCTTCTGATAGCCTGCCTCTACTGCGCAATCCCTGCTGAAGAATGGCTCTGAATGAGTTTGAATTGTTCCAACCTTTCTCACGCAATCCTCATTGGCATATCCAATGAATGTGTGGTGCATACAATGCAACACTATAGTCACAACTGATAGTCACACTTGCTCTTTCACCAATCTCTCCATTGAGTCTCCACTTATCTGTTTTGCACTGTAGTTAACTGTTGTCTCTGTCCGGTTGAATAATGAGATATTATTTAGTGAATTAATTTAACTAATTAATTCACTCAACTCCACTAAAAGTATCAATCAGTTAGAAATAGACACAATCAGTTCAATTGTGTTTAACTCCACAAGTGTAGTTAAACTAGAAACCAACTCCACCAAACTCTGCCACTTGAGTTCTTACTGAAGTCCTCCATGCATGAACCACCAGTAGCTCTAGGAATTGCATAATTCCTTCAGCTAGATGATCTGAACAATCTGTTAACTGAATGTCAGTGCTCCAAGAGAATAAGATAATGTTTAGATTTCAAATATTATTAAGAGCTAATAATATCCAACATATCTATTTTTAGACTGGCAGTCTAAAAATAGACTCCGCCCAATATGTCTAAAAATAGAAGTCCATCTATTTTTCCAACTTGACCAACCATCCAAAAATATCATCCTGCAACTCATAGAATATGATCGACATGTCTAAAAATAGACATAGTCTAAAAATAGACTTTGCGCCAAAAATAGCCTGCGAGCCCACTTAGTGAAGGCGACTCTTTTCACTAAGCTCATCATCTTGTTGAATCTCAACACCCTTGACATTTCAGTAAAACCGGGAATTTTTGAAAACATTCATATAGATTCTTCTTGTACGACTGATGAAATCCAAGCATATAAAGCCCTATTTCAGGAATTCCGCGACATTTTTGCCTAGTCATATGAAGAAATGCCAGGAATCGATCCATCGATTGTTGTTCACAAAATCAAGACATACCCGGATGCTAAACCTGTTAGACAGAGATTACGTCAGATACATTCGAGAAAAGCTACCGCTATTAAAGTCGAAGTTGAAAAATTACTTCGTGCAGGTTTTATTTATCTGATTCCGTTAACGGATTGGTTATCTAATATTGTTCCAATCAATAAAAAACAAGGAACAATACGAGTGTGTATTGATTATAGGGATATAAATCGAGCTTGTCCAAAGGAAAATTATCCAACCCCTTACATCGATCAAATTATTGACGATTGTGCTAGAAGCGAAATGTTTTAGTTCATGGATGGATTTTCCAGCTACAATCAAATCAACATACTCCCTGCAGATCAACCCAAAACAACTTTCATTTGTCCATGGGGAACTTTTTCTTATCGCAAAATACCTTTTTGACTTAAGAATGCTAGCGCCACTTTTCAGAGGGCAATGTCTTATGCATTTCATGATATTAAACACATTTTGCAACCCTACCTCGATGATTTGCCTGCTCATTCTTTACGCAGATCAGAACATATCACTCATTTACGAGCCATTTTTCTACAATGTAGGCATTACAAGATTCGTCTGAATCCTCACAAATGTGTTTTTTGCATAAAATTTGGACGATTGTTGGGATTTATTGTCTCAAAGGTAGGAATTCATGTTGATCCATCGAAGGTTGAGGCAATCATCAATTTACCTCCTCCTTCTACTCTTCGCCAACTCCAAAGTTTGCAAGGGAAAGCAAATTTTTTATGTCAATTCATTCCTAACTACGCCAAATTAACGAAAGGTTTCACCAAGTTGTTGAAACAGAATATTCCTTTCTTTTGGGACGAGATCGTTGATCGATCTTTTGATGCTCTTAAATACACGTTGACCCATGCACCGTTACTGTATCCTCCCAATTACAACCAGAATTAGTTTTTGTACCTAGCCGCTTCCAATTCCATGATAGGGATGGTTCTAGTTCTGGAAGATGAATTCCATGGTGAACGTGTGATTTACTATCTTAGTCGCAACTTGAATCCGACTGAAATCAAGTATTCACATGTGGATAAATTGGCCTTGGCAGTCGTTCAAGCTATCCAACATTTTCGTCATTACATACTTTTACGCAAAGCAACAGTGATTTCTGATTGTAACCTTATGATGTATATCTTGACCAAACAGTTTATAGGGGGGAAATACTCCAAATGGATTGTTATCCTACAGGAGTTTGATTTGGAATTTGAAAAGTCCAAGTCAAAGAAATCATTGATATTTTCTGAACTTATGTGTGACTTCCCACGTACTGATACAGAAACTGTGGCAGAACAACCAATCGCGAACGAATCCTTGTTTCTTATTAGTAACATTGATCCTTGGTATGGAGATATCATTTTTTATATTCAGACCCAATCTTTTTGGCCCAAAATTTCACGATCACAACGACGTAAAATCCGTTTCCAGTCTAAAAAATATTATATTGTTGGCGACACAATATATTGTCGTGGTGTGGACTCTGTTTTTCGACGTTGTCTCACCCATGAAGAAGCTGAAAAGGTTTTACATGACTGTCACTCTGGAGCATGTGGCGGTCATATGTCTAGGTACGCCACAGCCTAAAAGATAGTGTGCTTAGGTTATTTCTGGCCGTCCTTATTTAAAGATTGTATCTATGCAGTCCGAAAATGTCATAATTGTCAAATATTTGATAGAAAAATGCGTGCACCACCTGCTCCTCTTCACCCTATAATTGATGTCGGTGCTTTTGCAAAATGGGGCATTAACTTCATTACATATAACCCTCACTCGGCTAGGGGGTATGGGTATATTATTCTAGCAGTAGATTATTTTACCAAATGGGCCGAGGCGATGCCTACATTTGCAGAAAATGGCAAAACTGTAGCTACTTTCATGTTCAATCATGTGATTGATCGTTTTGGTGTACCCCAAGCGATAATTACTGATCATGGGAGCCATTTTCGAAAAATCATGATGATTGAACTGACTGATCAACTTGGCCTGCACCATGATAGTTCTACACCATATTACCCGTAGGCCAATGGTCTGGTTGAAGCTATCAATAAATATTTAGTCACCATGATCAAACAAATCATTGGAATTCATACGTCGAATTGGCATACCATGCTCTTTTCAACACTTTGGGCATATCGAACCTCAACAAAAACATCGACAGGTTTTTCCCCTTTTCAACTAGTTTATGGTTTTGAAGCGGTATTACCCATTGAATGCGAGATACCGTCACTCCAACTGGCCATCAAGTTACTACCAGCCACTTCTGAAGAGGAGAAATGTTTTTTATACTTAGTTCAATTAGATGAGAATTGGCGTACCGCTGCACTAGCCACCGAGACTCATGTGAAACGAATGAAAGCTTAGTATGATAGGAAGGTTACACCTCAGATTTTTTCAGAATCAGACCTAGTCTTGGTTTATGATCAAGCTAACGATAAGCTAGGGGGTGGGAAATTCAAATCCATGTGGCATGGTCCTTATATTGTCAAGCGACAACTTGCAAAAGGGGCCTATGAATTGATTGATTTTTATGGGGTCTCTTTAGGCAAACCCATAAATGGGCTTTATATGAATAGATATTACGCTTGATTCTTGTGTGGAGATATTTCTTGTATATTAGTTATTTTTTAGTTGGTGTGCTATAGATTAGAAACGCGTGCCTAGTTTAGGTGTGCTCTTACTACTATTCCTGCTTATCTGGATTACTCTTGATATTTTAGATGTCGACGTCTTTTCAAACATACATTGGTTTTCCTAATGGCGCTTGTCGTAGCACACGGAACATCTCTTCCGCAGCCTGGGTTATTTATCCACCCACTGACGAGTTAATATCTATGCATGGGGTAAGCCTCGGTCAAAATACAAACAATATTGCAGAATATAGCACAGTTATTAAGTTATTGTATGAATCCATTTCATTTGGAATTCGGAGTTTGATCATTAGGTTAGATTCAGAACTCGTTGTATTACAATTAAATCAAGTATATGCAATTAGAAACCCATTGTTGTTAAGATTATTTTTAAGATTTCGTCTCTTGGAACGAGAATTTGATTATATTGAGTATCAACACATTCCAAGAAATTTAAACACATTAGCAGATGCAATAGCTTCTAGTGTTATTAACAGGCATTTGCGATAATAAAATTAGTAAATCAACATTCGATAACATGTTGGACAGGTAACTGAAAATAGTAGTATATCATAGCATAGAGTAGTGTTTCAAAAAATAGTACACCGTCCTCAATCATAGGTTCAAAACGCCTTATGATCAAGAAAAAAGTGGTACAAAAAATGATATGATTCTATACAATTGATCATCTACTATGCATGGTAATGATCATGATAGTATACTACAGCTCGTGCCACTCTACTCAAGAATCTCCTGAATGGTCCAGGAACACCAATGACATATCTCTGTAAGCGAAGAGGAATGTCATCTATAGTAGTCTCTGGGATGTCCAGAGTCAGTTGCTCCAAATGGTGTTCCAAATCAGTCAGGATTTTTGCTGTCTGATCCTGTGGTGGTACTACTGTAGCTGCATCCCTTTGCCTCCTATCAAAGGGGGGGAGAGTGGCTGGTCGACGTGGACCCACATCTGCATTTGAAATTTTTGTTATCAGTTTCAGACGATTTAAAAAAATAAATAAAAATTAGAAATTAGAGCGTGTCAAAGAGATATTTTACTTAACTCATCCCGCTAAGATCCTGGAGGAATTGGCATATCCTGATCTCCCTGGTAATCCATCCCAGCATAAGGGAATTCCTCTATCACAAAGAGTTGGTGTTCTAACCAACGAAAATAAGTCGAGGGAAATTGAACAATCTCTGTCCCCTCACTGTGACGGGCCATCAAAGCAACCCATCTGACCATCTGAGGCTCTCAGACTCTACCATCATCAATAGGAATATGTTGTGGGGCTAATAGAGGAATCCTCTCTAAAGCAAAAGTAACCACGATAGATACATATCCAAATTTATTTAACTTCCCGTTTTTTGCTCTAGTTAGTTGGCCTTTGACATTAGCCAACACTGCCTCGCACCAGTTGAATATAGTGCCTCCGAAGCAATCCACTGCAATCCGCATTTGAGATCCAGTAGCCACATGCAAAGCTGCACTTCCACATAACTTGGTAACGGTAAATGCAATCACTTTTATTCAGGACAGATGATAGTTTTAATATCAATCCGTTTGTCTTTTGGATTAGCCTCATCATTGCAGAACTCTAATTACAGGCTAGCAGCAGATTGGCCACCTGGTCTAGCCCCAAATAGAGAAAGTGGTTCGCCTCTCTTAGAAAAACCAGTCAAAAAATATATGTCCTCCAGCTTCACTTCGAGCCGGTTTCCTCCAATCACGAAACACTGGTCCTGAACATCCCACTTGTTTACCAACCAAGTGAGAAGGTATACTTGAGCTCTCATGCCGCTAATAGCCCATAATTTTAATAACCCACATGCTTTCAGAGCTTGTAATGTAGGTAGATGAATCATTGCAGCTTCATCCACCTCCTCATGTTCACGTTCTCGCCAGATGAGCATTGTAAATATCCTACAATGAGCAAAATGAAAGATTAGAATCATTTTAAAACAAAAATTTTGGGTGATTTTGGAAGAAATTATGTTTTTAAATTCTTCATGGCACCCCGCACTTTACGTTCAGAGACAGTGCGTAGCTCCACACGGGCTCTATGCTAAAAGTGTGGGGCCACGACATTTTTCTTTGTAAGAAAATTCCGGGGTCCGCAAGTACCGTGTGTCTTACCTGTGGACCCCCGAGGGCGGAATTTTGAACCTATTTCCTCTCCAAAAATGAATTTTAAACCCTAAATTCAGGAATCAAATGGATGAAAAGCAAGGAAAAGAGGATGTGGATTACCTGGAGTAGATGGTTTTCGATTTCAATGGTCGATTTGTCTGCAATCTTCTCTGGAGCGTTTTTTTCCAAAAGCTCTGAAATCTTCACTCTGAACTCAAACGGTAAAAATGAATTTGGAAAACTCCTTTTTATAAGTTTTTTTGAATAAATGAAATTTAAATTTGTTTATTTTTCACTTTAAAAATATGGTTTTTCAAAATATTTTTATTATTGAAGTAGGTGCGTTTAATTTTTTGAGTTTTTGTGCAGAATACCAGATTTTTCACGTGAAATGGTCATTTTTGACGAAGAGTATACTTTCATCACTTTTTCGGGCTCTTTAAAATTTACGAAAAAGCATAACCATGGAGTCCTCTTTTAATCCCTTTTCAGACTCTTTAAAGATGAAAAGATCGCTGAGTACTTGACTATTCGAACTCGTTAAAGAAAATGAACAGTCGTCCCTTCAGTATAAGTTTATCCCTTTTCCGGACTGAAATGGACTATTTATGAAAAAGGTATACGTTGACTAATCATGGTCAATAGAGTTCTCTCCTGTATTGTTTTATCATTTTTCGGTCTTGAGAGACTAAATTTACGAAAAATTACACCCATGGAGTTTTCTTAAGTTTTTTCTTCTGACTCCATAAAAATGACACGAGTTTCTCCTATACTGGACTCGTTAAAATTTAACAGGAAAGGACCTGTCGATTACAAACAGGAACATACCACTCCTTCTTAGGGTTCGATTTTAAACTAAGTTGGACTCATCCGAAGGATGAGCTTATAAACAAGCAAATGTTATCCTCCTCAAGCTTGTCAAAAATAAAGAGGTACTTGCCAGAAATGGTGGGGGAAAAGAGAGAAAATGAATTCATTTGTTACACTTTGATTTAAAAGCAGTAAACCAATCTTGAACATGACACTTTTTTGTCACACTTCTACCCGGGTTGGGAAAATCCATTGCCTATCAGTTAATCAAACCAATTGAAGGTCTTCAGCCGATTTCTGGGTATTAGCTTAGGGAAACTGTCACCAAACCATCTGCAGTGTCGTTTGTGTTCAAGAGGACAGTCAAACAAACCATTCATCTGCAAACATTTTTCTCCATTTGCGTTGACCATCCCTGAGTCAGTCCTTGCAAAAAAATTCTTCAAAACTTGATCTATGGTTTCATGTCATGAGCTTGCTTACGATGGATCACTTTCTATCAATGATAGCTCATCATCTAGGAAGTTGATCTAGAATCCGTCAGCAACTTGGAATTTGCATGCCTTAATGGCAGGCTTCTCGCCTTCGACGACAGGTTGCATCATCAACCTTCGATCGAATGATTCCGTGAAATGTTCGACTTCAGATCACTTATTCACATTTTATGGATTGTATTGAGTACTTTGAGAGCCATTGTCATTATTGGTGGTTTCTCTCACACTTGTTAACAATTCACATCATTGACTGGTAATCAAGTGGATTCTACCATGTTCAACTTCAACACATTTAATCGCATGGATAGAATCGTACTAGTTCGGGTAGCGACAATCAAGACCCTGGACTAGTTTCCACCATCCATGCTGTGAGGAGTTTTATTATTCATTATGCAGTAGAATATTCAAGAGAGATGGCTATTTCCATGTTGTGTCTACAATATTGATGTAATATTAAAATCATTTTTGTATCAGAGCAAGTTAGTTAGTTTTTGGTCTGAGTATGGGAATGCCTACCTCAGTGATGATATATATATATATATATGTGTGTGTGTGTGTGTGTGTGTGTGTGTTTTGCGTTGAATGTTTTTACTAGGTTCTGACTGGGGTGTCCACAGGCTAATCCTTGAAATGATTAAGCACATCACTCTTCGAATGCTCTCAGACTTCACACTTTAGGGGGCAATTTGTTACACTGGAATTTGTCACCATGATGTTTTAGTACTCCCTTGGAAGTCTACAACATCAAAGTTCCTAAAATAAAGCCTTGAAATTGAGAGAAAAGCTCATAAAAGTCTTAAAAACACTTAAACCGCACTTTCTCTTAACATTTCCTGCGGTGCCACACCTTTTTACTTTAAATCATGTGGAGCTAAACGCACTTTTTATTCATTAAGGGTGTGGACCCCTGTAAAAGGTAAAACAAAGGTGGAAAGTAACATTTAGAAGCCCAGCAATCAATTCTGGAAGCTTCTAGAAGAAATTATTTGGTCGAAGGTTCACTCCTATCATGTATGTTCATTCCTCCATTATGGGAGCCTACCCCTTGATTTATGGAGCCCAATCCCTTCAAAAGAGCATTCTATCCCTTCTTATGTGGAATCATAACCTCCTCTCTTTTCCTATAAATTGAAGCCATTGTGCAGCTTCAAAGGTTAGAGTTCGTGAGTTAGAATTTGAGAATTTTTTAGGATAAATGCTGTAGAGACTCATACTCTCTTAACTGATCATTATGTGGGAATGATTACACACCCATGTGCATTTTAGATGAGAGAGTGCAAAGCTTTTCAGAGTAAAGGAAACGCTTGTTACAGACCCCAAGAAGGCCTGTACAACATCAAGGCAGACACGGTTGTAAGGTTTGAATCTTGGCCCTTCGGCCTTCCCAACTCTGCAACACTCCCCATTCCCCTACGCAGCTCCAAACCCATGCCCCCACCTGCACGCGCCTCCCAGGTACTACTCCCCTCCCCCTAAACCCTGCGCTACACCCAAAATCCACTCCGCCTGTGCCTACAACCCTCCCCTCACACGGCCTGCTCCTACCCTTCACCTCTTACCGCCAGCTCTCCCACACTCCTAATCCACCGCACTCACACATCTCTCGGCTGCCTACGCTCCTGCGTCATTGTTCCCAACCCTTACACCCTAGCTTATGCTCCCCCCACCCCCTGCAACTCTTCCTACGTCCCTTCCTCCCTACGCCCCCTCACTCAACGCTCCTTCCTCCTCCTCGCTCAACTCTGCGCTCACTCGTCCCCCTAACACGCTACCCCCCTCTTCGCCCTTCTCTCCCTACCCACTACACCCTCCCTTCCTTATTACTCCGCCTCACACACTACCCAGCCTTGCTCATCTACCCATTCCCCTAGGATACTACCTATCTCCCCTACCCTTACGCGCTACCCTAGTTCCAAACACTCAGCCCCCCTGTCGCTTCACAGCCCTTCAAAAATAGATTTTTAATTTTAATTTCTATAATATCCCCTGCCTGCATTTTTATTTCAGCCTTTTAATTTTTTTAAAATTTCTCTTTTTCAAATAAATTCCCACCAATTTTTTAATTTGGCCATTTTAATTTTTTTTTAATTTTCGATTTTATTTTTATAGTTATAATACCCTCCATATAATACCTCCCCTTTTCTAATATCTGACCTCTCACCCTGCCATATAAATAAATAAATAAATCCCCTCCTCCCTTTTAAATAAATTTCCCTATCCATTTTCAATTAATCCCTTTTTTTAATTATTTTTTAATTAATTAAAAAAATAAAAAAAATAAATCAGTAGAGAGAGGAAGAAGAAATAAACAACAGAGAGAGAGGAAGAGAAAATGAATAGTAGAGAATGAGGAAATGGCATGGACTATACACATAGAAGAAGAAAGTGAGATTTGCATTGTGATTTGCGGCATTGATTTGAAGGGTGAGTTTCTGAAGAAATTGATGTGAAGACAAAAAGCTCTTTGAAGAAAAAAAAAAAAAAATCAGCTGCATTAAAGGCTTCTTGCACAAGTGTTTTTGCTGCACATTCAAACATTTTTGCAGAGATATTTACATTGTATTGCTTCATAGTTGCAATCAGCAGATTTTGTACTTTGAGATTTCTATAAGTCATTTGTCTTTTTTGAAAAGAAGTTGAATCACATTGTAAACGGGTGCATTCTCGGTTGAATTCGACACCCTTTCAATTTTTGAGCCTAAGTTGTTGAAATGGCTAAAATCAATGAGGTATTAGAGTTGTTGAATAATCTCATTCATTCAAATGTTGATGATATGGTAAAAATGAGCAAGAATGCTCTTTGTAACATTCAAATTTGTTTGCAAGATGCACATGAAAAGATTGAGTTTTTGCAGTTGGAATCTCAACTTCAACAAGACGAACTTCAGCAAAAGAGTCACCATTCTGAACCTGTTTCTATTCAGAAGATTGTGAAGGACTCTCATCATAAGAAAAAAGATAAAGTTGCATTTGATCCACATTCAGTTCCTTGTACTAGAGCAGATTTACATGCAAATGCAGCAGTTCAACTTGCACTTCTCAAGCCCATCATCAGACCTTGGGAAGAGCTTGTCCACAACAAGCACACAACTGGTCTTGGATATGAAAAGGATGTGTCCTTTCATATTCCAGACTACACCAGGCCCATCATATTTCAGAGTGTCGAATTCATGTATGACAGTTCACCTGCAGCTATTCCAGATCCAGCTCCGGAACAAAATCAACATATTGTAAAATGCCAACACTTTGATCGAGTTGGCCATATGAAAGATCATTGTTTTGATCTTCATCCATGCAAACACTGTGGTCGGAACACTCATTCTTCATACAGATGATTCAGACACAAACCTCCTGCAAGAAAAAATATTCATCTTGCATGGATTGCTTCTTGGCAATGGGCATCAGCAGCCAAGAAGATGTTTAAGACACATGTCAGAACTTGTTCATGAATATTGAGCAAACTTGCAGTTGAGTTTTCACCATCATCTCACCTTGTCCCTGACAGGGGGGAAAATGGTGGTCATGTACAAGCTTCGACGTCAGATCAAGCGAGCCTAAGCCACAATCTCTCATTCCATGTTCAGAGTTGTAGCCAAAGACACAACAGTTCAAGCAAGCCTGAGCCACAATTCATCATTCCAGATTCATAGATGTAGCTAGAGACACAGATGCCCATGAGCATGCCTTCGGTTGGTGGACAACCTTAAACCATCATCTTTGGTTGGTGGACAACCTTAAACCACCACAGGTCGTAGACCTCCCTTCTTTTAGGTTGAAGGTTTCCCTTTCATATATGAGGAACACTTCCTCTAGCAGAAGCCTTCAGCTTCTTGCCAGCTTTGGCTGAGTTCCAAGAAATGCTTCAAGCATTCCAGAGTTGTTGGTAATCCTAAAACCATCACAGGTAGTAGACCTCCCTTCTTTCAGGTTGAAGGTCTCCCTTTTTTATGAGGGACAATTCCTCTAGCAGAAGCTTTCAGCTTCTTGCTAGTTTTGGAAGAGTTCCGGGAACTGCAACAAGTTTTGCATTCCAGTGTTGGTGGTCATCCTTAAACCACCTCTTTTTTCCAACATTTCAGAGATTTGATTCAGCCCAAGTGCTGCCATGTATACTTTGCAGATTTGTATTACAACTCTTTTCTTGGACTCACACATACCCCTTCGGATTAAGGGGGATGTTGGAACACCTAATCCTCCATGGGTAGGTGTGGAATGCGAAAAGTCACAATGGAGTCCAAGTGACCTTGGAATGTGAAACCAAGAGTCACACCATTGTACTATAAATGTACATCATGTATAATGGAAAAATAAGAAATCCGCATGCTTATCTTTCATTGTGTGTTGAGTCTCTTGTGTGTGTGTGTTTATTCTTTCTCCTACACCATGTGTGTGTTAACATGGTGTTTAACATATGACATCAAGGCGGACATGGTTGTAAATACGAATGAATACCAAGATAATACGAATGAATACCATTTTCTCAATGAGTTCTTTAGTTAAGTAGCTTGTTAATCATGTTTTATTAATGGGTTATTTAATTAATTATCTCATTTCTTGAATTCATTGATCATCTTGATAGATGTTTGATTCATGAATTAATTTTTTATTATGCAGGTGCTTTTGATATTTTCTTGTGTTTGTGATTTCAGATCCTTGATGACGACTTTCTTCAAGCTATTGGAAAGAAGATCAGCGCTGGACTACAAGTAGGTTTCCAAAACCCTGTTATAGTTAATTCCAAATCAAACAGAATCTAGAGAAAATAGTTTTTATTTGTCCGTTTTTTGCTAGCTGTCCGTAGGACACTTGGGAGGTCTGTCTTGTCTGCAAGAACGACTTATCCGTCCAACACTCCCCCACTTTATTTGAGCCATATATTTTCATATCTCTCTGTTATGGAACAGTACCTCTTATAAACTGCGTCCTCTTAGCCTAGGTTTATGCAGAAATAGCAGTGGTCTTGTATTTCATGTACATGTCTTGTTGAGGCTTGCATTGCCTTTCTTGAGTGCATGTTTCCTCAAGAACTTGTACTCTTTTACTGCTATAAAATCATTTGTTGGCTATTCAGATCTTCATGTGTTCATGGTTGTAAAATAACATTGTCATTCCAACTTTGTGCATCTATTGTTGCAGCCCCTTCATCAGGCACGTTTTTAGGACATCTAGTAGTGGGAGATCTGTTTAACCACTCTAGAAGGATTTCTTTGGAGCCTTCTCTTGGATTTATCACTTAGACACATTTTTCTAAGGTATCTAGGTCTTGGTTTCAATTCCTGTAGCAGGAATTATTGGAAAATGGGTTTTTCGTTTATGCCTTGCTAGTTGTTCCAGATTTGGAATACTACACAACATCCCATGAAATGCAAAGATAGAAATATGATTTGGGAGGATGGTATTCTCCATTGGAGGAATTCCAATTTTGGGCATGATGATAGACACTCACCATTGGTTGGATGGGTGATGTTGATGCGAAAGAGGCTGGAAAGACACTTACAGATCTATGACACAAGGCAACAGGAGGCAAGGTTGCGTTGGATACTCTTGAAAGATTTTGGTAATCATGTGAGACATTATATTTCAAAGAGTATGTTGTTGGTTGGGACTTAGCATGGCACTTGCATCATATGGCAGCAAGGAGTTTGGGTGCATTGTGTTGATATGACATTCTTCATGTCAATCATCATGTTTTCACCTCACGATTTGTATGATGGAGGTGTGAGGAGGCAGCAAGATCTCTTGTTGCTTTGGCTACTCTTGGAAGAGTATGGGCTGAATTTCTCCCATACTTTGCAGGATGTTTCAGGAGAAAGGAATGGCACAATCCAAGTTCAAGGAGGCTACCCTTCAGCATTGAAGGATAATGAGGTACTTCCACATAGCAAGGAGATTCTCACACATAGCAGCATGATGTTGGATGACTTTGGCATATGGCATGTCAAATAATGGATTCACGGGGTGGAAAAAGCCTTATCACTAAGGCCAATAGCGTTGTCTCTTGGGAGTATGTATCTATTGATGGAGTGTTCTAAGGGGAGAATGCATGCCTTCATTTTGTAGACCTTTATGAGGAGATTCTCAAGGGGGGGGCTCATGCATGGACCTCACTTTTAGCCTACTCACAATGCATGGTAAGAAATGTATTTCTACACTTATTGATTATTTCATAAAGTATTTCATTCTCTCACCATCTATGTACAGTGCATTGTTCCATAAGAGGGCAAGATTATTTTTGGGTTTCATGGTCATTCTAGGACCAACATTTATGATGGAGATAGCCCTTATTTGCATAACCTTGGGAAAATGTGGTGTTATTTTTATTATGCTTAGTTGATATATAATGCCATTTACTATCTCATAGTAGATGAGCAAACATGCACATCTAGAAACGTGTTGGGAGACAACTTGCCACATGATGTTCTACAACAGCAGTTGGTAAAACTGCATTGTATCCACTGGAGAAACCATTGGAGGAAAGTTTCCTTCCATTGGGATACTAGAAAAGAGAGCCCCTGAGCCTTATTTCATCATCCAGCATCAGGCTAAGGTACTGCTATTAGTTATAGTGCAATTTTCTGAAGAGACTGTGTTATTTTAGTGTGCAGTTTCAGTGAAGGGTTTGGAGCCCTAGTTGGGGGAGAGAGATTTTCAATGAGGGGATCAACCTCTCATTCGGAGAATAAATAGGAGGATTTTCCATAAATTTCCATATCAAAATAGAAACCTCCTATCATCTATCCATTTGAAGAGATTATTTAGCCCTAGGGCCATATTTGTATTTCTGCATTTTGTGTATTTCAGGAAACCCTTTTCGGGTTATCTTGGAAATGTGCCTAGGAGCTTAGATCTATGTTCCTAGCATTGTTTGAGCTATATAATGTCAAATCCTTATTGATATATCATTTTTGTAGTATTTATGCCCTAAAACTGCGTTGTCATGGCTCATGGCACTTGTATGGCAGTATTTTTACATGTATTTACATATTTTCTTAGAGGAGGCTTGTTTTGTATTGCTTGAGTGACTTGATCCTCAAGATCTTGTGCCTATTATTTGCTAATATGTTTAATAATATGGCTGTAAATTTGTCTCATATCATGGTGTGTTGATTTATTCACTTCTATTTCCATTATTGTGTTCAAATATTGTTGCTTCCCTATTTGGGAATATTACACTGGATCACAAATCCACAAAACCCAAGGGGCCGACGACCCTTGGAATAACAACATTCGTAGATGAAATCATAAGAAAAGTTGAATCTCAGGCATTCTTAGGACCCAGAACCATTTCCAAAAAGAGTCCTACTATAATCCCTCAAGCACCAGGCTCACCATCTGCAGCTCACGCCGAGATCCATAGCGAAACAAAAGGGTCTGAACAAATATTTCAGGTCACAGAACATTTGAGTCTTGACCCTTCACAAGAGGGAAATTATTGCAACTTACAGGAAGGAGAGGGAGAAAATAGTGGTGCTATAAAAACAAACCTACAATCTCCAGAGCCTGGATCTCCCGAAATCTTAGTTAAAGAAAATACAATTGATATCCCATATCATGGTAGTGCTGTAAGATCTTTTCCAAATCTGTCTTCTAGTCCAGTCCTAATTAATTTCCTAGACCAAGAAATTCCTGAAGGTTATTGGCACATCTTTGACAAGATGGTGCACAATCAGCCCCACAGACAAACATCGACATTGGAGTACCCTATTGTTGACCCAGTTGCTAATTCCCCCATGAAAGCTATTTTGTTGTAGAATATCCCTACTTTCCATGGATTAACTTCGGAAGACCCAGATGATTTTTTGTTTGAATTTGATGTTTTATGTAGGGCATACGATTACACCACCGAAACTCAGAAACTAAAACTGTTTCCTTCTACATTAAAGGGAGCAGCTTTGTGCTAGTTTATGTGGCTCAATGGAGGGACTATTAACTCTTGGGATCAAATGAAAAACTCCTTCCTTACTAAATATTAAGACTACTGCATAACTAGAGAATTAAAAGATGAAATCTCCAACATGACTACAAAAGATAATGAAACACTAGAGGAATATGTTGAATGGTTTCAATATAATCTACAAAGGTCTCCTTTTGCTACATTATCCAAAGATTTTTTTAAATTAACTATGATAAAAGGAATGAAAAATGAATGGATAGAAATGCTAAATCTAATGGGAAAAGGAGATATCTTTCAGGAAATTTATGACAATATTATTTCATTATACATCAGGTTCTCTCGAGGAAGAATGTGCATCAGGCCAACTAGACGAGATGCAGCTGCCAGGAATAACATAACTTTAGGCGGTAGTGTAACCCGAACAGAAATTGGCAATCTCTTGGAAGATTTCAAGACCGATATTCTGGGCACCCTCACAACACAATTGGATGTCCCGCAAGCCAAGAAGAAACAAGCATTAGCAGAACAGAACCTAACCATCTTCTGCCCACATTGTTGAAAGAAGTACAACCAGCGGGAATTCCCATTGGACATTGTCCAAACATGTGCCATCTGCACTAACAACCATGCCACTTAGCAGTTCCTGTCACTTCTATGGTTGAAAGTAGTTTTAAAGGAAGTGAAAGAAGAAACTGAACTAGTATATTTAATTAATCAATGTCAACAGTGGAAATTCTGACCTTCAAGTATGTCACAAGACTCATCCAAATTCTTTCCTTCTTCACAATTTATTCAACGGAAAAACTCTAGAACAACATGGCAAGGCCAACCACCTTTCTCTGCTTGGACATCCCAACCATTCTCTATGCCCCCTTGGCCAACCCAATCCTTTCCAGGTAGTGGTTGGCCAAATTCTTCTTTTTCTCTACCATTTTGGCATAACAATATGTACCCATCCCAGTGGCATGCCTCTACTTCACAAAATCCTAACTGATCTCAAAACTGGCAAAAACCCTTGGGAATAACCAATTCACCTATGGGAACAAGTCCTCAACTTCAACCCACATTTCTAGCTCCATATCCATTACAACAGAATTCTCAGCCTCTTATACGTCCTCAACTTCCAACTCAACTGAATCCAAACCCCAATAATAGACCGGTTCATCTTATACAGATTGTGGAAAATCCAAACCTTGAAATCAAACAAAAAGAATGCAGTGAACTTAGGCTGAGATCAGGGCGCGTTATTTCCCCTAAAGAAAATGAAAACCTACAACAAGATAAGCCGAAAATCCCAACCATAATTAACCCATCAACTGTGATCAACACATAAATAAAACAAGGATAAGACTCAGTCGCACAAGAAGATCTTGAAAAACTTATCATTAATTCTCCCCTGTTCCCTGAAAGATTAGTGATACTCAAGCCAATTGTTTGTCTAGATTTTGATCTCCTAGGGGAAATTAAAAATATTTGTACTAAAATTCCTCTCCTCCACACCATTCAGGATATCCCTATCTATGCTAAGACAATTAAAGAACTATGTGCGAAAAAGCCTATGATGAAAATAAAATTTCACCAATTGTCCATGTTGTAGTGACACTGTCTGATTTAATTTTGGATAGAGAAACACCAATAAAATATGAATATCTATGGAGTCCCATAGTTACATTTTAACTGCGGAAACCTGTGAAACACTTGGTATTACGGCTTTGGAACCAACCACCACCTTACTAGAACTTGCTGACCATTCAGTTGTTAAACCAAAAGGAACTTTATAGGATATTATGGTTTCTGTTGATTCATGGGAGTACCCAGTGGATTTTCTAGTCATTAACCCAAAATTCCGATTAGATTGACACCCTTTGATTCTAGGTCGACCTTAGTTGGAAACAGTCGACCCTTACATAGGCTGTCATACAGGCAGCATGACCATTTCTAAGGGAGATATTGTAAAAAAACTTGTTCTATATCCCCCCTGCCAAACTGAGTCTTCCCATTGCAAAAATTCATAAACACCCACCCGCATACCTAGAAGAAAATATACGTTCACCACTTACAGTAGCAGAAGCGCTTAAGTTTAAGAATCATACTGAATATGACGCAATTAATAATTTTATTAATCAACTAGCCATTGCAGAAAATATAAAATGCCAAATGTTAAAAGTGATTCTTGACAATGAAGCCCAGGAAGATCCTTTAATAGATAATGATGACCAACACATACCCACAACTGCCGTTCATAATAGTAGACCTATTGAAATTGAATCAGGAAAAATTCTAAACATAAATGATAATCTAGATAGTGACCAACAATAGAAGCTCATTAAAGTTTTACAAAAATATAAAGGTGCCTTTGCTTGGGACTATCCAGACATGAACGGCATAGATCCCCAATGGTGCACACATCATATTTACACCGAAAAGGATGCTTGCCCCATCAGGAAACCTCAGTGAAGATTAAACCCACATTTTAAAGATATCATAAAATAGGAATTACAGAAGTTTCTGGATGAAAATTTTATTTATCCTATTTTAGATAGTAAATGGGTCTCTCCGCTAGTAGTTGTCGCTACAAAGAACGGAAAGTGGTGAATTTGTGTGGATTACAAGTAATTGAGAAAAGCTATGAAAAAGTACCGCTTCCCTCTTCCATTTATCGACCAAGTCCTTGATACATTGGCAAGAAAGTGATTCTTTTCCTTTCTTGACAGCATCAGTGGCTATAATCAGATCCAAATTTCCCTTGAAGACCAAGACAAAACCACCTTTACCTACCGATGGGGTACGTTTTCTTACAGAGTATTTCCTTTCAGTTTATGTAATGCCCCAACTACATTTCAGAGGGCCATATTCAACATTTTCTCTGATCTGATAAACGAATGACTTGAAGTTTACATGGATGACTTCACCCCATATGGGGAAGATTTTGAACAAGCACTACAAACATTGGAAAAAGTGTTGGAACGATGTATCGCCACTAGGTTATGTGTGAGTAACCAAAAGTGTCACATGATGATGAAAAAAGGTGTAATCGTAGGACATTACATTTATGCAGTTGGAATACAGGTAGATACGACAAAGATAGAGGTAATTCTCTTACTATTTACAACCTATACTCAGACAAAGGTATGTAGCCTCCTCGGATATGTAGGATATTATCACAGATTCATTAAAAAAATCACAAATTACTGTGCCTTTGTATGCTTTAACTGGAAATGTTGAATTTAAATGGTGTGATCAATGTGACACTGCTTTTACAGTTTTGAATAAATTAGTCTTGACTGCACCAATATTGCATGGTCCCAACTGGGAACTACCTTTTCATATTTCGTCGGACGCATTAGACACAATGATAGGCATTTTTCTCGGTCAAGAGGAGGACAAAAAGCCCTACAGTATTTATTATATCAACAAAAATATTATCCCTATTGAACTTAATTATACAGTAACAGAAAATTACTTATTATCCATCATTTACGCCATAAACACATTTAGACATTACATAACTAGCTATCAAGTATTTCTGTATACTGATCATTCCGCCATTAGGTACTTAGCTAAAAAACCAATTAAAAATGGGCGAGTGACTCGTTGGCTATTACTTTTGCAGGAGTTTGACATCACTATTAAAGACTCTCTAGGAAAGGAGAACCCAACCACATTTTTTTTGTCTCTGGTTCCAAAGACAAGCAATCTGCTAGTAGTGGATGAGAAGTTTCCTGATGAACATTTTTTGTCGTAGCAGTGAAATCAACAAGGTATGTAGATGTAGCAAATTATCTGGCAGTAGGAAAACTACCTAGGCATTTAACAGCAAAATAAAGGAAGTTGGTTGTCCAGCGCAGCGCCCGATTCTCTTGGATTGGTGGATATATTTTTCACACAGGGTCTGGTATGCACATACGTAGATGCATTCGAGAATATGAAATCTATGACATCCTGAAGGCCTGCCATGACGAATCTTGTGGTGGACACTTTGTAGATCGCAAGATGGGGCACAAAGTATTATAAATGGGCTATTATTGGCCCACTATTTTTAAAGATGCTAAGAAATATGTGTTGGAAATATTGAGAGGGGGGGTGAATCAGTATTCCTTTCAATTAGAGCATTAGTTAATCTTCAATTATTATCAGTGTTTTTACAATGATAGAAGCAAACAAGAGGAACACAAATGTACACAGTTTTTAAGGTGGAAACCCACTCCGGGACAAAAACCACCTAATGCTTTTCTAATAATTCTTTAATATTCAACTCCAATTGAAAATAAAGCTCCAACTTCCTAGAATCTAGAAAAAGAATTCTTCTGCATCTCCCACTGGATGGACGCTCCAATGCCCAAGATTCTTTAGTAGTCAACTGAACGTATTCCCCAACACCCAATGAGCTACATCTCACCCTAGCACCACCCTACCACCCTGTAGAAGAATAAAATAAGAATGGACTCTCGGACTAGGTAAAATGGTCCACTTTACAATGATATAGAATGATGTAGAAGAAGAATAAACACTAGAACATAACCCCAAATATGACACAAACACCTAATGATGATCCTAGACCACCCGACACTGCCTCTTCAACTCTTGGTAGATAGACACTAGTACAATTTGTAAAATAATGTATTTACAATGACTTAGTACAATGATACCTTTACAATGATTGTATGCAGTGCTGCCCACTTGAAGACTTCATGTGATGAACTTCTTGCTGTTGTAATTTACCTTGGTTTCTGATCTTGTCATGCTACCCTCTGCTACACCTTGCTTTTCTTTGCTTCCCTAGAAAGTCTAGTCCTTTGTAGCCCTTGACAACACATGATCTAGATTTTTCTTTTCCTTCTAGGAGCTCAATATGGAATCTGGTGTATCTCTGTTATTTCAGATCCTCAATATTTTATTTTCGGTATTGTAGTAGTCCTCTGAGTCCTCTTTCCAATGCCACAGGTCTGACCCAATTTGGATTCTTCAAGAGAGAGTTATACCCAATCTCTCACAATGCCCTAATTATGGATTGTTTCAACAGAGCGAACTTGTACGGCGTGCCACGTGTCAGTGTTTCTTCATTTGGCTCTGAAATTAATAGAGAGAAAACTAAAGTCTATGTACTATCTGCCACTTTTTATAGAATTCCATTCTGATACTCAGAGAGAGTTATGACGATTTTCCCAAGGTCACTTCTTTGAGATGAATTTCAGGAGCCTGCAAAAACACTGACTTCCACAGATCATAACTCCGAAACTATTATGCACCTTGGTCTGAAATTTTCACAGCAGCTTCCTCAGGATTTCAGCTTTGACTCATAAAAATTTCAGCTTCTGAACCATCATATAAAAAAATTTAGAGTGAAAATTCCACTATGACCTGTTTTAGATAACGAAATCCCTTACATGAGGAGGATATGAGGATCACAATTTATATAAATGCTTAGGTTGAGAGGGGCTTTAACAAGTGAACATGGGAGGGATTTTAGGAGCTTAAAAAATATTAATTATGACTTATCAATGACCCATGCCACAACCCCATGGGGTTTTAGCCCACTAACTGGAGGTACAAACTTCAAACATGAATATCTCTCAAACCGTGAAGAATTACATGGTGTGCCATATATCAACGGAAACATCTCAACAAGTAGAAACCATAAAAATAATTATTGACCTAGAATATATTAATTTGGTAGGTCAAAATTCCCATGCAATATTTGGGTAGCCCCTGGTGCTACTTGGGTTGACATCAATGACAATCGCTGATCAAGAATCTCCCCCTTTGGCATTGATGGCAAAAAAAGTACTCCCCCTACGATCATGACACCTCTTCCTACTGTTGGGGTTCTAGTGTTTTGGCCAGATTGGCAAGACCAAAAGACTAGACAACATCACAACCACTTTGGGATCCTAGGATCTAGCCCTCCTAGATCCAGAGAGGGATCTCTCCATAAAAGCAAAGAATGATATATCTTTGAAAGCTCAAAATGAGGTATTAGGCTAGGTATGAAGCACAAAAAGTTTTAAAACGATTTGGTTGTTGGGTTGGTCGGAGATCATTAACTGAGAAGGTTATGGAATGAAAGGAACAAAAGAAGCAGGACTTTTTGGCAAAAGAGAATAGATCAAGAAAGTGCCATCCATTGGGCTATGGAGTCATGAAAGGGGATTACTTGCATAGCAACTCACCAAGGCTTTCATAGGGCAAGTGATCTATACTAAAGGATCTTCTAGATAGATGGTGGACTGGAACATTAAGGAGTGAAACAGGGAGACACAAAGGGCAGCTTAAGATCAGGTCAGAGGTCATTTAACTCCAGGGCTACTTCAACATACTCTCAAAAGGAAAACACTTAAGATTTAAACATAGAACTGGGCCTAACATCAAAGAAGGACTTTGAACCTTCAATTCTTTTGACACCATCTCCAAGGGATCTTAGAAAGGCCAATCTGTTGGAAAAGGACTCAAGTGGACAGGGCTTACACTAAATCCCCGGTATCCCAATTCTTCCAGCTTAACCCCAACCAGAACACCTAAGAAACAAACCCTGAATTCACACATCAATAAGCATGGGCTAGACCAACATCTTTAACTAGTTAAATTACATGCTCTTAGATTCACTATCAGCAGAAAACATCAAAGATAAGAAGAGAAGTGGATGTTAGGGTACCATGCAGGGGTATATCCTAAGCCTGATTTACTGATTCTTATCAGAGAAATATGAACGACATGATTTAAACATGAAATAAGTAAAGAAACATCACCCGTAATATAGACTAGGATCCTGTGAAATTCTTGATAAATTGATGTGCAAAACCAGTCACATACACTGAGCTCAATGGCTAATACACTCCAAACTTTCTCCTCCCAGCCTACTAAATTACAAACTACTCAGCTACTTTCCCCCAATAACTGTTCTAGCAATCGAATGAGTCCCTACAACTAATCAACAACAACAAAAATTTTACAATATGTTCTACGGGGGTTCTTATAGGAGAATGAAATAGCAGAAGTAGATTTTAATTAAATTGACTCATTAAGACAGAGTGGAGGCAGAAGGTCGAGCCCACTCTGCTTAGTGGCTCTTCATCGCTGTATGTACTCTGTAGTATGGTTTGGGAGTCTTGGTCAGGTCAATATTGACCTCGGATGTGTTCTTTGAAGTCCTTCTGGCTGTTTGGTACTCTGCGTTGCCTTCTGGAATAAATGACATGGATAGAAAGTCTGCAGGTCTCCATACCTCCACAACTGTGGTCCTGACAGTCTTTAAGAAGCTTCTGTCAGTGAAATGGCTTTTAAGAGCTCGAGGAGGCATGGAGACTTCTGTCGGAAGGTGTAATTTCTGAGAAAATACGTTCTACTATTGTTATATCACAAATATGGCTTGTTTCATGTGCTTAGACCTTAATAGGCCTCCTGATCATCTTCATGGTTTCTAACTATGTATTTATCCTTTGAACACAGATTAAAGCATTAAATATTCAATTGCGGGCTTAAATCCTCTAATTCGTCTCTGTTGTTGTTTCTCTGCTGCTGTTATGGCGGTCTCTCTGTGCTCTCAGTCACAGGGCGATGACTGTTGAAACAGAGTGAATTTACCACTCTGTATACCCTGCACAATGAAATAAAATAGTTAATAAATCCAGGGGAGCAAGGGAAGGGTGTTTTGGAGGCCTGTGGAATGATGGCGCAGCAGTGGAAAACAGTGGACACTGTGAAATAATGGTGGAAGAATGGTATGACGGAGGTCTAGTGTGAAAAGGTCGCAGACCGTTGGATTAGATGTGGAAATGGAAATCAATGGTCAGGATTCACGAATGGAGGTGTTAGTAGTAAGTGGGGCGGAAGAAATAATATTTAGTGTAAAACCCAAAGTTTAATGCTTGGGCAGAATACAAAGGAAATGGAGAAAAATGAATGAAAGTGGGGCCTTTAGATGGTGGGACCCGGCGGGCAGAGGGAGATTAACTGTGAACCGTTAGATCTCAGGAGGAGATCAATGGTGGGGATTGTCAGATGAAATCTGTAGAGGCTCTGATGAAAGAAATATGTAGATGGGGGCGCAATGCAATGCGAGATACTAGATCAAACAATCAATGGCTAGGATTAAATTATGAGGCTTTCAGAAGCCAAAGGGGAAAAGTGGTATTAGAGGGAAAAACCACTGGTGTCGTGTGCCTTTAGAGTGGTTTTAAACGTTTTCCCAAAAAACGCAATATACATCGCAGCAGGACACGTGGAAAAATAAAATTTCCTTCATCGCGTAACTTTGGAGTGTTAAAACCCGTATGCAAAAATAACGCGATATGCATGCTGATCGTCGGATGGAGGGGTGGGAGATCGGACAGTGGAGGAGGCAACGCGAAAAGGAAAGATGCGCTGGCGGTTAAACGATGGAAAGTCAAAGGCAGGTTTGATCCTGGCGTCGGATCTGAGATACGAACAGTCAAGATTAAAAGGGGGAGCGGAAGGAAAAACGGGTAAATAAATGGGCAGGATGAATGAGAGTCGTTAGATCCAAAGGGATCAATGACGGAGATCCAATCGCATCGGAGGGAGGCGGGGGTCAAAAACTCTAAGTTTAAACTTGCGATTACATAAGTGTCGTTGGATCAGCGGGGAATCGACGGCGGAGATTGATCAGAAGGGGATAAATATGGGGGTGATGAGCAGGGTGAGGAGTAATTTCGACCGTTGGATCACATGAGATGGACGACTCAGATCAAATCGGGACTCGCCAATCGACGGAGGTCAAATGTGATGGGATTGGTGCGACTAGTAGTGATGCAATTACGCGATAGCCGTTGGATTAGAACGATAGATCAACAGTCTACACGTAATCGGAGGGTTGAATGTAGAGCGGCGACAGGGCACGACGTGGGACAAGCGCTAACCGTTATATCTTTGAAAGATCAACGGTCGAGAACGCGGCGGGGTCCGATAGAGCAAATTTCTCGCATCGGAAGATTTTAAGTTAACAACGGAAAGAGGCACACATGGAAGTTGCGATTGTGATTAGTGCCTAGGCCTTCAGCGCTTGGTTCTAGGCGCGGGTCATATGTGGGGAAGCGGTTAAGGGGCTGGCCAAAAGGTGCTAAAGCCTATAGTGTAAAATGGGGGTTTTTGGCTTAATTTTAGTGCTTTTTAAGGCCAAAAGAGGGATTCGGTAGAGGGAATAAGGGGTTTTTAAACCAAAAAATGGGTATTATGAGGTTTAAAAATGGTTTTAGGATGATTTAGAGGGTTAATGAGGGAATAGAGGGGAAAAAGGGTGATGAAAACAGAGGCTCATTGGGAATGAAAATAAGGGGAAATGGAGGCCTTTTTGGGCATTCTTCTTCACAAAACAGTAGGGCTTTATAATGGAAATAGCAGTGAAGGTTCCTCATAGGGAAAAAGACACAGGAGGCTTCAAGAATGATATTTTTTCAGAGGAAATGTATTTCTTGAAGGCTTAGAAACATTTTAGCCACCTGTTTTCTTGTCAAAATTTTCATAGGTGGTTAACAGTGGCTCCACATGGGGATGGCATCTTCTTGAAGGTGTCAAGAATACAGAAAATGATCTTTGGTGTAGGCTAGATGCTTGATACTTGACACATCCATTTTATTTCTTGGATCAGCTGCCACAATCATGAAGACATTATATCAGCAGTAATATTCTCCCAAAAAACTAACTACCCATACTATTGTCCTAACATTTTTTCTTCTGGGTGCATTTGGACTTGCAGACCCTTTACATCATCAATTTTTTACAAATAGGAAAATAAACCTATTCTACTACTACCCTTATTTCTCCATGAGACCAGATTAAACTGTTGGCCTCATAGCTTCTCTACCTAAACTATATCTGCTGGGATTAAATTTTCTAAAAGATTTCTTTCTCTACATTCTAAGGCGGAAATTGAAAAACAGTCAAGCCAGGATTAGACTGTCTGGCTTGCTGGACTTTGCAGAAATTAAAAACAACTGACTAAATTCTCACAGGCTAAGATTTATTAAAATTTCCTACCTACCCTACTCTAACTTGGAATATTTTCAAGTCTAGCTTATAAACCTTCTTTTCCAATACATCCAGTCCATCAAGTGATCCCATGACTGGTCTTTCTTGCTCATCTCCTTGAGCAGGCTGGATAGGCAGGGCCACTCCCATCCTCTTTATTCCTTAACAACAACTTTTAAAAATTTTCTTGTTGTCTGCAACATGCTGCTCAAAATGACCTTTGATCCTTCTTCAAATGTTTGCAGGAAATGAACATAAGGATCATGAAATGATACCTAGTTGCGAATATTTGGCAGGCAGGCTTCAACCAGGATTTCTTCCGCTTCCACTGGATCAAGAACAAGACTCTCTTGAGAAAGAGAGTCTCCCTCATCTTCTTCATTATATTAACTGGAGGACTCATCATATCTTGCAACTGTGTCCTCTTGGAGCTCTGATATATTCTGCTCTAATGGGCTGAGCTCTGTGAAAAGATCCATATATTTTTGAGCAGGGGTTTGTTCTATTGCTTCCTCTTTTTCAAGATAAGGCTCCTTAATTTTAGTCTGCTCAAAAATCTCTTCTCTGCTTTCTTCTTCATCCTCTGAAAAGGAGGACCGCTGACTTCCATTCACATGGAAGCTATGACTGATGATATGAGGTGTAACAGAGTGAAAATTCAATGAATCCTCATCTATTACTAGGCTTTCATAACTTTCTTCATCAGTGTCATAGATAGGCTGACTTGGTTCATTGCTTCTCTGGAGTTGCTGGCCCTGATCTTCCTCTCATGAATCTACTGATGATGGTCTTGCAAGCTCAGATTCCCTTTGGAAACAATCATCATCAAATAGATCATAAATAGGAAAATCATAACTGTAAGTAATGTTACCAATCCAACTTGCTGGATTCTCAACAAGTCTTTCTTCATTCTAATCCACAGAGGATTTTTTTGGATCTGCATAATCAAACTGATTAGACAAATGAGCAAGAGTATCTATTCTATAAAATATTTCAGAGGTGGACTGTGTGTTTAATATTCAGTCCATCTCTTCTTCTGTCAATAGAGGAATTTATTTTTTAACATAGACAGAAGAACAACAGTCCTATGTTCCTTGTACTAACTGATCTGGAGGCCGGATGTCTTCTTGAGCCTCTCTTATGGAATATTCACTTGTGCTAGCAGGGAAACCTTGAGGAATTTATGATGTTTCCTGATCTCTTTCTCCTTCCACATCAGATTCTGCATCTTCTATGTGGTCTCTTGTTTCCTCAAAGCAGCATTCCCTATTGGCTTTCGCCATTAGGTCGTGATATTCTCTAGTCAGCATAGTACAAGACATAGGTAGGAAATCAGACAGCTCCTGATCACTTTCCTCTTCATCTTCTGTAGATTCTGGAGCATCATACATGTCTTGCTCATTGTCTTGGTCTTGAGTTTGTTCTTATTCTAGAAAAGGCATGGGCTGCTTTGGATAATCAAAATTTGCGTTCAAATTGGCCTCATACACCTTCACCATTATTTCACCAAACATGTTTACCATTCGGTTTAATATGTCTGAAAAAGAATCTAGCTTTGCCTCTCTGTCCATGTTTGGATCTAAGTATGTAAGAAGAGGTCACTGTGTCTTCTATACCAATTCAGAGTCTTCTACCAGTGGATTCATTTGGTCTGTTAGGAGTTATGGAGTGTGGAGTTGCCAGGTGGATGAATTTGGATGTTTGAAATAGGATGTTGTCCACCATCAGCAATGAAATACTAATCTAAAGGCATTGGTATGAGTTTTTCCCCAGTGGAGTCACCATTATGTTGGGGTTCCAGTGTTTTGGCCAAATTGGCAAGACCAAAAGACTAGACAACATCACAACCACTTGGGATCCTAGGATCTAGCCCTCCTGGATCCGGAGAGGGATCTCTCCATAAAATCAAAGAATGATATATCTTTGAAAGCTCAAAATGAGGTATTAGGCTAGGTATTAAGCACAAAAAGTTTTAAAAGAATTTGGTTGTTGGGTTGGTCAGAGATCATTAACTGAGAAGGTTATGGAATGAAAGGAACAAAAGCAACAGGACGTTTCGACAAAAGAGAATAGATCAAGAAAGTGCCATCCATTGGGCTATGGAGTCATGAAAGGGGATTACTTGCATAACAACTCACCAAGGCTTTCATAGGGCAAGTCATCTATACTAAAGGATCTTCTAGATATATGGTGGAATGGAACATTAAGGAGTGAAACGGGGAGACACAAAGGGCAGCTTAAGATCAGGTCAGAGGTCATTTAACTCCAGGCCTGCTTCAACATACTCTCAAAAGGAAAACACTTAAGATTTAAACACAGAGCTGGGCCTAAGATCAGAGAAGGACTTTGAACCTTCGATGCTTTTGACACCAGCTCCAAGGGATCTTATAAAGGCAAATCTGTTGGAAAAGGACTCAAGTGGACAGGGCTTACACTAAATCCCCAGTATCCCAATTCTTCCAGCTTAACCCCAACCAGAACATCTAAGCAACAAACCCTGAATTCACACATCAGTAAGCATGGGCTATACCAACATCTTTAACTGGTTAAATTACATGAATTTTCTCTTAGATTCACTATCGGCAGAAAACATCAAAGATAAGAAGATAAGTGGACGTTAGGGTACCATGTAGGGGTATATCCTGAGCCTGATTTACTGATTCTTATTAGAGAAATATGAACAACATGATTTAAACATGAAATAATTAAAGAAACATCATCCGTAATATAGACCGGGATCCTGTGAAATGCTTGATAAATTGATGTGCAAAACCAGTCACATACATTGAGCTCAATGGCTAATACAGTCCAAACTTTCTCCTCCCAGCCTACTAAATTACAAACTACTCAGCTACTTTCCCCCAATAACTATTCTAGCAGTCAAATGAGTCCCTACAACTAATCAACATCAACAAAATCTTTACAATATGTTCTACAGGGGTTCTTATAGGAGAATGAAATAACAGGAGTAGATGTGAATTAAATTGACTCATTAAGACAGAGTGGAGGCAGAAGTTCAAGCCTACTCTGCTTAGTGGCTCTGCATCACTATATGTACTCTTTAGTATGGTCTGGGAGTCTTAGTCAGGTCGATATTGACCTCGGATGTGTTCTTTGAAGTCCTTTTGCCTGTTTGGTACTCTACGCTGCCTTCTGGAATAAATGACATGGATAGAAAGTCCGCAAGTTTCCATACTTCCATAACTGTGGTCCTAATATTATTTAATAAGCTTCTGTTAATGAAATGGATTTTAAGAGCTCGAGGAGGCATGGAGAATTCTGTCGGAAGGTGTACTTTCTGAGAAAATACGTTCTATTGTTGTTATATCACAGATAAGGCTTGTTTCATGTGCTTAGACCTTAATAGGCCTCCTAATCATATTCATGGTTTCTAACTGTGTCTTTATCCTTTGAACACGGATTAAAGCATTAAATCTTCAATTACGGGCTTAAATCCTCTAATCCATCTCTGCTGTTGTTTATCCGTCATTTTGTATGCCTTTCCGTGCTCAACATGGTGGTGGATCGTTGAAATAGAGTGAATTTACCACTCCGTATACCCTGCACAATGAAATAAACTAGTTAAGAAATCCAGGGGAGCAAGGGAAGGGTGCTGTGGAGGCCTGTGGAATGATGGCGTAGTAGTGGAAAACAGTGGAAACTATGAAATAATGGTGGAATAATGGTATGACGGAGGTCTAGTGTGAAAAGGTCGCAGACCGTTGGATTAGATGTGGAAATGGCAATCAACGGTCAGGATTCACGAATGGAGGTGTTAGTAGTAAGTGGGGTGGAAGAAATAATATTTAGTGTAAAACCCAAAGTTTAATGCTTGGGCAGAATAAAAAGGAAATAGAGAAAAATGAATGAAAGCGGGGCCTTTGGATGGTGGGACCCGGCGGGCGGAGGGTGATTAACTGTGAGCTGTTAGATCTCAGGAGGAGATCAACGGTGGGGATTGTCGGATGAACTCTGTAGAGGCTCCGATGAAATAAATATGTAGATGGGGGTGCGATGCAATGCGAGCCACTAGATCAAATAATCAATGGCCAGGATTAAATGATGAGGCTTTCAGAAGCCAAAGGGGAAAATTTTTGTTAGAGGGAAAAACCACCAGTGTCGCATGCCTTTAGAGTGGTTTTAAACTTTTGCCCAAAAAACGTGATATATATCGCTGCAAGACACGTGGAAAAATAAAACTGCCTTCATCACGTAAATTTGGAGCGTTAAAGCCCGTATGCCAAAATAACGCGATATGCATGCTGACTATCGGATGGAGGGGTGGGAGATCGGACGGTGGAGGAGGCAACACGAAAAGGAAATATGCGCTGGCTGTTAAACGATGGAAAGTCAAAGGCAGGTTTGATCCTAGCCGTCAGATCTGAGATACGGACAGTTAAGATTAAAAGGGGGAGCGGAAGGCAAAAGGGGTAAATAAATGGGTGGGATGAATGAGAGTCGTTGGATCCAAAGGGATCAACGATGGAGATCCAATCGCATCGGAGGGAGGCGGGGGTCAGAAATTCTGAGTTTAAACTTGCGATTAAATCAGGGCCGTTGGATCGGCGAGGAATCGACGGCAGAGATTGATTGGAAGGGGAGAAATACGGGGGCAATGAGCGGGGTGAGGAGTAATCTGGACTGTTGGATCATGCGAGATGGACGGCTCAGATCAAATCGGGACTCGTCAATCGACGGAGGTCAAATGCGATGGGATTGTTGCGATTGGCAGTGATGCGATTACGCGATAGCCATTGGATCAGAACGATAGATCAATGGTCTAAACTTAATCGGAGGGTTGAATGTAGAGCGGTGACGGGGCGCGACACGGGACAAGCGCTGACCATTAGATATTTGAAAGATCAACGGTTGAGAACGCGGCGGGGTCCGATTGAACAAATTTCTCGCATCGAAAGATTTTAAATTAACAACGGAAAGGGGCGCATATGGAAGTTGCGATTGCGATTAGCACCCAGGCCTTCGGTGCTTGGTTCTGGGCACGGGTCATGTGTGGGGAAGTGGTTAAGGGGCTGGCCGAAAGGGGCTAAAGCCTATAGTGTAAAATGGGGGTTTTTGGCTTAATTTTAGTGCTTTTTAAGGCCAAAAGAGGGATTCAGTAGAGGGAATAAGGGGTTTTTAAACCAAGAAAAGGGTATTATGAGGTTTTAAAAGGGTTTTAGGATGATTTAGAGGGTTAATGATAGATTAGAGGGGAAAAAGGGTGATGAAAACAAAGGCTCAGTGGGAATGAAAATAAGGGGAAATGGAGGCCTTTTTGGGCATTCTTCTTCACAAAATAAATAGGCCTTTATAATGGAAAAAATAGTGAAGATTTTTCAAAGGGAAAAGACATAGGAGGCTTCAAGAATGATATGTTTTCAGAGGAAATGTATGTTTTGAAGGCTCAAAAACATTTTAGCCACCTTCTTGCTTGTCAAAAAATTTATAGGTGGCTAACAGATCGAATCTATTAAATTATCTAAACTCAGATTTTATCCATTAGAGAGGCCGTTGCATGGGCAGAGGGAGGAATGATGACATGTGGAAATTGACCGACGGTGTTGACATTTGTTTGCTGCACCTGCGAGAAAGATGTGAAGGCCGAGATTGGAGAACTGTTTAAAGGCGTTGTGAAGGCCATGTTTGGTGGTTGATTGTGTTAAAGAAGCTGCAACTATTATTTAAGGGTGCACTCGAGTGAGGTTGCATTAGTGATTTGCTTCAGATTTGGTTGCGTGGCATAGAAGCCACAATCCATAAGGTTCTACAGTTGAAGAGCTGCCAAGGGAGAAGTTTCCTGCCTGCGTGGTAATGGGGTTGTTGGAGCTCGTTAGAGGACCGAGTGGAGTCGAAAAGAAATCTGTAAGCAAGACAAAGCGAGAGTTTTCCAATATGGCAGCACTTTTAGACATATTTGACCCTAATGATATTTTCTTCATGAGGCTTGGTGGTTTTATTAATGACCATGATTACCGAGAAATACTATATGTTCTAGAACAACATGAGATTGAAGACTCATGAGTTGTTCCCCACGAAGGATGTAAAGAGGAACATATAGTTGAAGATTAAGAAGACCCAGTAGTCGTCTTGAGGAAGGGTGTAAAACGGAACAAATTATTGAATATCAGTTGCACGAGCCACATGAAGCTGATTGCAAAGACGTGGCAGAAGAAGACAGAGCTGGAGAGAATTTAAAATGTGACGATCTCATGAATATTTCTGTGTGTGCAGAAGTCAATAGAAACAAGGAAGAAACAACGAAGATTGAAGAGGAATTAAAGTTTCATGAAGCATGGCTTGAAACACCGTGTCTTTATGAAATCAACACAGAAGTTGCATCCATAAATTTTGAAGACATCTTTGCGGAAGTTCACATGCGTGACACCAGGAATAGTGAGAGTAAACATTCTCCTATTAAGCTTGTCATAATTTTGAGAAGGGCGAGAATAAGAATTCAAGCTTTCCATCACTGGGGAAGAAATGAGGTGAATATACATCACTACCTCACGGCGAGGCAAGTGAAGATGAAGCCTCACCTCTGAATGGACAAGTATGGAGTCACAAGAATAAAGACCAAAATGAAAACCTCTGTTGCCAAGTTTTTCATGTTTTTTTGCAAGCCCATCTGAGACTGAGATCAGCAGGCATATGTTATTGTTCAGTACCCTTTCCCTGTTAAGGGGGAGCGTTGGAAGTAATGGAGAATGCTAGACTTAAAGCTTTGTTATGATGATGATAGGATTGAGATGCTAAGATTAGATCTCAAATCCTAATATCTCGGGAGTGGTTGAAACCATCCCATTAGTGTGAAAGCCTATATAATTAAGGCTCATCTGACTCAATGGAATGTGCTTGTATGAGTGTGTGTACACTCTCCAAGTTCTCACCTGGAGAGCCATTTCATTTAATTAATAGATTAACGGTTTTTTACATTTTTGTGCATTGGATATTTGTAAATACTAATGTTACATGGCATTAATATGGTTGTATTAATTTAATGTTTAATAGTTATATAAATATTTTAACTATTTATAAATTTAAATGTTAAAGAATCCAATTAAAAGAAAATATTTTGATGAAGAAAAATAAAGAAATCTATTTGCACATGAGAAAATATTTTTTCATTCATTCAATCACAAATATAATACATATATAGTTGGAAGTAGATCTAGATAATTATAAATATGAATAAAAGGTTTGCGATATTCTCTCAACAAAATCCTAAACCAACTCTAAACTTAGCATGGAAGCATTAACTCCAAATCTTTCCCTTAATGCTTACATGTCAAACTTAACATCACAAAGATCAATATAAAAAATGACAAATTTCACTGACACTTCCACCCACTCTGAAATATCACAGACCATGCTCTTTCTTCACCACAATCTTTGAACTTCCCACTGGACACATTTAAGGTACAACTGTCTTCGACCATCAGTGATGTACTTATAATGATTAATTATATCTACATAATTTATTATGACAAGTTAGCATGGCGTAGTATAGTTGTGAGACAAAATGGTCAAGTAATTGAACCATCCTATGGATGGACTCTCATCTGTCAGATGACATAGCTTGTATCTGACAATTATCGAGGATAGTTGTCTGGGTACTAAATGTGTTCAGAAGTTAATCATACAAATGAAATTTCTCTACATACACATAAAGATAACCTATAACTGATTCTCTTGAAGCACGGAAGCATAACAAGACCCATTAGCATATAACAAATTCACATAATGAAATTAGTGATATATTCTCTAGACACCAAAAATCGTTGAGAACCTCTAATTTAATTATATTACTCCGTTCATTAATTGATTCTCTGTCACATATGTTTACAAATATAAATATAACATACTTCATCACAATGAAAAGCTCAATTCTAATTTTTTTACAACATTGACCATGCACACTACAATACTGACACTATGCCCTTGATCATTCCAAGACGAAGTCGAATCCATTTATAGAGCTACAAAATTCCATTTTCCGTCTTCTTCACAAAGTCACCCTTCACATAGTCATCCATGTTAATTGTTCATGCACAGACATGCACCGACTCCACTTTGGAAGACTATAAACTTGAATGACATTTGAGTACGAAATGACTTTCCACGTTGAATCATATTTCTGGTTTGAATTGTGTTGGAATTTCTGAATATTCCGAACAACTGAGAGGAAAAATAATTCATCTACAAACACAAAGATTAAAAATTGTGGACAGAGATGAGAAAACACTTCTATTTCATTAAAATAAAAGTCTGTTACAAAATGAAATTCTTTCTTTAGAACGAAGTTCTGGATTAAAAAAATACTTCTGTTGCTACAGGACACAACTCTTTTCTCCTTGGCATGCGCTGCTACAAAACACAGCTTACTGCTCTCTTTGTCTTTTTCTCTGTCTTCACTGCTACACACACAGTTTTGCAGTCTCACTGCTCTTGTCATAAATTACACACAATCTTGCTTCTCTCTATCTTTTTACTCTCAGCATAAAAAAAATTTCATACACAACATTACACTATTTATATATATTGTAAATATAATATATTTACAATAGATATTATAACATATTTATAATTTGCGTTTAAAACTAAAATGTAAAACTTATGTCGCGACACTTTAAAAAAAACAAATACAATAATCCTTATACATTCCACATTCCGTGGAGTCAAACTATTATGCAAAGCCCTATTTCTTTGCTCCACGGAAACACTTTGAATGGTCCGGAGGAGTGATGACATCACCTCCTCAAGTGGGTCAATTTCGCCCTATGCTCCTCATATTGGATGCCGCTGGAGTGAAGTTGGTGGAGAGTTTATTGCGGGAGGTGAATGGAGGTTGCGTGGAGTTAGAGCAACAACTTTTGACTGTAGGTCATGGCTATGACCATATAAACAAAAATTGATTTGCAGGTGTATTAAATTTGGAATTTTTTTCGCGGTGGAGTGTAGAGGACAAACTGGAAAATGCAGCTGCAGTGCTTTACCTCTCCCATCAGAAATGAATTTCGCCGCCTTTCTACTCTACCTGCGACAGTTGGAATTAATTTCCAACACTCCCCCTTAATTACAACTGTTGCTTTCTTGCAAACCCAGACATTTTCTCAAATAATTAAAACTTTTCTACCCCAATGGTTTTGTTAATATATTATCAAATTTCTCTTCTTTTCTGCAAAGCTTTAGAAATATTTCTCCATTGCTCAATAGCTCTCTGATGTAGTGATACTTGGCATCAATGTGCTTCATTCTCTTATGAAACACTGAATTCTTGGATAAAGCTATAGATAGGCTATTATCACAATAAACTGTTGTGCCTTTTACATGTTCATGACATAAACTTCTCAACATTCTCCTCATCCATACTTCTTGACATGCTACAGCTGTAGCTGCCACATACTCTGCCTATGTTGTTGATAAAACCACAATTGGCTGTTTCTTAGAAGCCCGTGAAATGGCTCCTGATCCCATATGAAAAACATATCCAGAGGTGCTTTTCCTGTCATCTATACTTCCTGCCCAATCACTGTCAGTATATCCAATCAATTCAAAATTCTCTGAAGTGGTGTATAAAATACCATACCTCTTTGTTCCTTTCACATACCTCAGAATTATTTTTGCTGCTTGCCAATGTGCCTCCTTTGGCCTTTCCATAAATCTGGAAATTAAACTTACAACATACATAATATCCGTCCTAGTTGCAGTCAAATACATAAGGCTGCCAACTATGCTCTTATACAAACTTGGATCAAAATCCTTTCTGCTGTCTTCTTTGCTTAACTTCAATCCCATCACTGTAGGAGTAATTGCTGCTTTGCAATCCTACATGTTAAGTATTTCCAAAAATTCTTTAACATAATTTGCTTGGGAAATACGAATTTTATTTTATTTTTTCTCTACTTCTATTCCTAAGAAGTATCTCAGTAATCCCATATCAGTCATCTCAAATTCATCCTTCATGATTGTTTTAAAATTTTCAATAAGGTAAGCATCATTAACTGTGAATATCACATCATCAACATACAAAACAACAATGAGCATCTTACCATCCTTTTCTTTGATGTATAATGTGCGTTCTCCTTCATATTTCTCAAACCCATTTTCCAGTAGATAGACATCTATCCTACTGTACCATGCTCTTGGTGCTTGTTTCAACCCATACAGATCTTTCTTCAATCTGCATACTTTGTGCTCTTAGCCTTATTTTTCATATCCCAGAGGTTGTTCAACATATACCTCTTCCATCAATACTCCATTTAGGAATGATGATTTCACATCCATTTGGTAAACTTTCCATTTGTGTTGTGTTGCTATGGACAACACTGCTCTTACTGTTTCCATTCTTGCAACCGGTGCAAATGTTTCTTCATAATCTCTTCCTTGTTGGTACTTGTAGCCTTTGAAAATAAGTCTCGCCTTGTGCCTTTCAATCTTACTTTCAACATTGTTTTTGGTTTTATAAACCCATTTTACTCCAATTACTTCCTTGCCTTTTGGGAGATCAACTAATTCCTATGTCTTATTTTTCTCTATGGCATTAATCTCTTCATCCATAGCATCTATCCATTTCTTATCTTTTACTGCTTCTTCAAAATGAATAGGATCTTCTACATGACAATATAATGTAAATAAAGAGTTCATACCTTCATTTGCTACCTCTTTCTCATAAATTTCATTCAGACTTCTGAATCTGGTTCCTCTTTCACTTGCTAAACTTGTGCTTGTTGAAGCACTCAAATCTGCTGTTTGTGATGTGCTTGGAGAAGCACTGTCATCACTTCTCAAGGGTGTTCTCATACCTGCTTGTGGTGTCCCTTGTCGTCCTTGTGTTGGTGGAGGTGGTGCTGCTAATGAGGGATGTCTTTAAGCCATTTCTTCCTCAACATCATAATGAGACAAAAAAAAATTTACATTCATTGTTTTCTCAATGCTTCCATCCTAAGCTTCTTCTTCAATGAATTGCACATATCTGCTTATCATAATTTCTTGGTGAATGGGTTATACAATCTGTATGCTTTGGATTCTTCACTGTATCCAACAAATATGCACTTCTCCTCCTTACTGTCCAACTTCTTCCTTAGCTGATTTGGAATGTGTGCATAAGCCACACAACCGAAAACTCTCATGTGGGTGACATGTTGTTTCATGTCGCTCCATGCTTCTTCCAGAACTCTGTTCATAACACTCTTTGTTGGGCATCTATTCAAGACATACGCTGCACAATGTACAACTTCAGCCCAATATTCATTTGGCAAATGTTTTTCTTTCAACATGCTTCTTACCATATCCATGTTGGTTCTATTTTTTCTTTCAACAACTCCATTTTGCTGAGGTGTATACCTTGCTGTAAATTGCTTGTGTATCCTATTTTCTCTGCAAAAATGCAGAAATTCTTTTGAGATATATTCTCCTCCTCTATCTGTTCTTAAGAATTTAATATGCTGCCCACTTTGATTCTCTACAAGAGTTTTAAAGTGGCAGAATTTCTCAAACACTTCAATCTTCAACTTCAAGAAGTATACCCATGTTTTTCTTGTGTAATAATCAATAAAGGTCAGCATATAGTGGTTGCTTGCTAATGACGGTGTTTGCATTGGTCCACACAAATCTAAATGGACAATTTCTAAGGGGGCCTTTTCCCTTATGCTCTTTCTTAATGGAAAGCTTTCTCTGTGTTGTTTGCCCAATGTTGAAGATTGCAACAAGAAACAGTGAAGGAGGCATCCTGAAACATCATTCCTGATCCTAGTTGGAAAGTGATCACCAAAACTAGGTGGGGGCCACACAAGTGATTTTTTGTCGCAAAGTATATTTTTAGACTATGGATCATGTTCTATAAGTTGCGGGATGCTATTTATGGATGGTTGGTCAAATTGGAAAAATAGATGGATTTCTATTTTTAGACATATTGGGCGGAATTTATTTTTAGATTGTCAGTCTAAAAATAGATATGTCGAATATTATTAGCTCATAATAATATTTGGACTCTAAACATTATCTTATTCTCTTGGAGCACTTCAGTTAAGTGCACAGATGTGTGGCACAGAGCTGACATAAGGAATTACGCTATTCCCGAGGGTTGTGGAGTTATTGTATGGATACTTCAAATAGAACTCACGTATTTAGTTTGGTGGAGTTGATTGAGGAAGTTAATGGAGTTGTGTTCATTAACTAATCTAAACATAGTTGAGCTAGTTGTATTTAGTCTAACTGATTGATACAATTATTGAGAGTGGTGTGAATTAATTATTAATTAATTCACTAATTATAAACTCATTAATCAACTAAAGAATACATCGCTTAACTTCGGCAGACAATTTTATGAGACCATGCAGATAGTGAAAGGGCAAGTATGAATGACTATCAACAGACTATAACTACTATAAGTGATGCAAGGTTTGCATCCACATCCAGGTGGATGCCTATAAAGTTCAAGGTGAGCAAGGTCGGCATCCAAACTCATCAAGAGGCATTCTTCAGGTATTACGCAAAGAGAGTGTTGTGCTGGGGCACGGGCAAAGACCTGCATGGGATTTGCAAGATCGGCTCGATTAGGTAGCACTTGGAGATTGTATTGAGAGCTTGTGAGGAGCTTTGTACAATGATTTTTACATGATCTTTATGACATATATAATATACGTATAGTTGGGGTTTTCGTTGCTAAGCTTTCCTGTGGCCACCTACCGTGTTCATATGTGTGAATTTTTATGGCTTTAATGTGTGCATGCAATTGATTTTATTTCTGCATGTAATGATCAATGGTAGAAGAGATTCTGTATTGTGCATGAAGTCAAATAGTGTGTGATTAGGAGAATCTCGGTGAATAATATATCAGTTATTCAAATTTCTACACCCAAGATGTAGCCTTCACATAGGCTGTCTGGCTTTTCAATCAATGGTAATCCCTTTACCATTCCTTTCCTATGGAACAAATTCAGACCTCCAAAGTTGAGATGTCCAAATCTCAATTGCCATAACCAGTTTTCATCTTTTGCTTCTCTTTGGAATGTCTCTTGTGTCACTGCTGCCATTGCAGCTCCTTTCTTCAAATCTGCTCTCATCTTGAGAGGAAACATTATGTTTCTTGTCATATTCACTTGTGAAATCCTCTTCTTGCTTGGTGGTATGTCCATGATGGTACATACATCATCTTCAAAGAACACATTGTAGCATTTCTGAATGAGTTGTCCTATGCTCAAAAAGTTACACTTCATACCAGGCACATAGTATACATCTGATATGGATCTCTTTTCTCCTTTCTTTGTTAAAACACTTACTCTGCCTTTTCCCATGACAAAGAATTTACTATTTGTCCCCAATGTTACTTGAGACTTCACATTTTCATCAATCATGGAAAACATAGAGATGTTTCTAGTCATATGGTTGCTACATCCTGAATCTAGAAACCATATATCTTCATTTTTCTCTTCAGCCATATTACATGCTAAAAACAAATTCTCTTGAATGATATTTTCCTTAGTAAAATTAGCACTGGGTCTACTACCCATGTCACTCTGTTTCTTCCTACATTCATTGGCATAATGGCCATACTTCTTACAGTAATGACATTAGACTTGGGATTTATCATACCTTTGTCCATGTGCTTGATTTTGTCCACCTTGTTGGCTGCTGCCTTGGCTTTGATTCTAACTTTGGTTGCTGCCCCTTCCACTAGAACTTGCAGGGCTGTTTCTTCCTCTGTTTTGGCTTCTGCCTCTTCCTTTTCCTTTGTATTTTGATCTGCCTTGACCTCTTCCTCTTCCAAAGGACATTTGGGTCTTGAAGGCATGCTCCAAAGATGAGTTTGCTGTTCTGCCCAATCTTTGTTCATGTGTCATCAATGATGCATGAATCTCATCAACAATAAACTGTGAGAGATCCTTTGTCTTTTCAATGGTTGTTACTATCACATCAAACCTTGAGGGTAAGCTCCTCAATACTTTCTCCACTATTCTTCTTTCTTCAACTGTTTCTCCATGATATCTCATTTGGGTAACCAACCCAATCAACATTGTGAAGAATGAGTCTATTGTATCAGACTCCCTCATGCAAATGACTTCAAAATCCCTTCTCATTAATTGAAGCTTCGCTGTCTTTACCTTCTCCATACCTTGGTAGGTTGTTTGGAGGGTATCACATGCATCCTTGGACCTCTTTGCTACTGCAATTCTTGGAAATATGCTTTCATGCACTGCCTGATAGAGATAGAAAAGAGCTTTTGAGTCATTCTTCCTATTACTCTTCATCAAATCCTTCTCTTCCTGTGTTAAGGCATTAAATGCTTGTTCATCTGCTAGTTCTTCTAAACCATCTTCAACTAGCTCCCATAAATCTTGAGAGGCAAACAATGCTCTCATTGTGATTTCCCAATGGTCATAGTTCTTCCCATTGAACTATGGGAGTTGAGTATTTCCCATACTCGTGCTTGTACTGCTTCTTGCCATAGCTAGCTTACTAAACTATGCTTAACAACTTGACTGTGTTTTTAAATAAACTTTCTCACTACTGAGAGATACACTCTGTCTATAAAATACTTCCTTTTACAGTTCTCTGGACTACACTCCTAAAAAAAAAACAAAACTCAGCTTTGGTAAATACCTTGTTTTGTTGATCTTTCACACTACTGGTCAAAAGCTTCAACAACTCCTTCTTCCTTCAGCTTCTTTGGAAAATGCAAAGAGCTTGGAATAACTCTGATACCATGTTGGAATTTCTGAATATTCCGAACAACTGAGAGGAAAAATAATTCCTCTACAAATACAGAGATTAAAAATTGTGGACAGAGATGAAGAAAACACTTCTATTTCATTAAAATAAAATTCTGTTACAAAATGAAATTCTTTCTTCAGAATGAAGTTTTGGATTACAAAATACTTCTGCTGCTACAGGAAACAACTCTTTTCTCCTTGGCATGCGCTGCTACAAAACACAACTTACTTCTCTCTATATCTTTTTCTCTTTGCCTTCACTACTACACACACAATTTTGTAGTCTCATTGCTCTTGGCAAAATTACACACAGTCTTACTGCTATCTGTCCTTTTACTCTCGGCATAAAAATTGCATACACAACATTACACTATTTATATATATTGTAAATATAATATATTTACAATATATATTATAACGTATTTATAATTTACGTTTAAAACTAAAATGTAAAACTTATGTCGTGGCACTTTAAAAAAATAAATTACAATAATCCTTATACATTCCACATTCCGTGGAGTCAAACTATTATGCAAAGGCCTGTTTCTTTTGCCCCACGGAAACGCTTTGAATGATCTGGAGGAGTGATGACATCACCTCCTCCGGTGGGTCAATTTCGCCCTTCGCTACTCATATTGGATGCCGCTGGAGTGAAGCTGGTGGAGAGTTTATTGCAGTAGGTGAGTGGAGGTTGCGTGGAGTTAGAGCCATGACTTTTGACTGTAGGTCATGGCTACGACCATATAAACAAAAATTGATTTGCAGGTGTATTAAATTTGAAATTTATTTCGCAGTGGAGTGTAGAGGATAAACTGGAAAATGCGGCTGCGGTGCTTTACCTCTCCCATCATAAATGAATTTCACCGTCCTTCTACTCTGCCTGCGGTAGTTGGAATTAATTTCCAACAAATTGGAGGTAGTCGGATAATTCACAATTGATTTGTGTAGATCACTATAAATATACACAATGTGAGTTGTCCAAGATCGTTACACCTGCATTGAATTTGAATGAAATCTTTAATGATATACACAATTCTATAGAATATATATCTCCTATGGTTTCCCCAAACACAATGAATAATAGCCATATCCCCACCCAAGAATCACTTTTGTTCCTGAAACAAAGTTCGGTGACGAGTTCCAACAGGTCTTCATAAGTCTAGATAAATATTGAGCCAAAAAACGATGTACGACCATAAATATAGACCTTCATTCTTCTTGTTTTTAGGGATGAGTGAAAAAGGAGGTTGACAACCATCATAGCATTCAAAAACTCATAATGGATATCGGCTCACTCCACAAGTAGCAAATAAACACATAGTAAGGGGATACTAGGACTGAAGGATCACACGTAGTGATAAAATCAAACCACTGTACATGTCGTCATGCCTTGATCATGATAGAAAGGTAATACAATAATAAACTCAAACAATGATAAATTTTCAAAGTAAACAAATGCATAGAAATATAGATAATTACATGAAATTGCACAATAATAATTTTAATAATATAGTAGAAATTTATATTTAATATATATAATTGTTATATAAAAAATATGCAAAATTGCTAATGTTTATTTAGTGAAATAGATATTAAAATGTAAATTTTATTAAAACCAAAAATAATATAATAAATAGGAATTTTAAAATTACAACTTCAACTCATCATAACCAATAGAATAATCTTATATATATATATATATATATATATATATATATTTTGAGAAGATAAATATCAATGTTAAATGATATGATACAAAAATTTCAACAAAAATGCAAATAAAAATTCATTGTAAATTTATGAAAATATCTTCAAATTTAAAAGGTTTCATTCAACTTAATATATAATTCTTTAATAGTCTAAGTACTTTTGAAATATATATGAAATATTTAAAGATTATCTTGTGAAAGAAAACATATTTCACTAATTTACAAATTTTCAGAAAATATATTTCACTAGTTTACAATTCTAACACAAATTAATTATAATGTATGATATGCTCACAAGGCTTTGGATTTACAATGGATAGGTGCACTATTTAAACATTCTTTGAGATAAGTCACCTATTCAAATCCTTAATAATAATAAATTAATATAAAAAATATAAAATAAATATTAAATGTTGTATTCAAATCCTTAATAATAATAAATTAATATAAAAGATGTAGAATAAATATTAAATGTTGCATTGCATGCAGTAAAGTCAAATAACCATAAAATAATGCACCCTGAAAAGCGAACAAGACATTAGACTAAGCCCAATTTGTGAGATTGTAAAAATTGTAAAAATATCATTGAGATTGTAAAAAAATTGAAATTATCATGAAAAAAAGAAACATGTGACTGACATAAGAGCAAGTTCTCATTCGAAAACCCCAGAAATAACTTTTCTGTTGCAAATAAATGTATAGCCCTGCAAGGATTAAGCTCCATTCTGAAAATATGAGGACAGTGTATAGTCCTTGCAAAGATTACAAAGCTCTATTCAGTAAATAAAACTCCATTCTGTAAATATGAGGAGAGGACAATTTTGTATTAGGATCATTGTCAGCACTGTGCAAGTTATAGGGATAGAGCTTTCATATAATTTTTTAAAAGGAAAATAAACATTTAAGATTAGAGAAACGTGAAATTTTCTCGGTAAAAAAGAGTAATTAACTTTCAAATGTGAAATCTTCTCTGTAAAACAGAGTAATTAACGGTTAAAATTTCAAAGAAGCAGCATTTTCCAACAAACTGTTCAAATATTATCGTCATTCCCATATATAATATTAAATGACATTTCAAACTCAAAAATGAACTGAAGCGGAAATGTTAAACAGCAAACAAAGAACTCGGCATATTCACTTGACTCCAAATCCAAGAGCTGAAATGTGATCCTACGCCGAGCCGATTCGTCCAAGTGCACAGCTTGGCTAAGGCTTTTCCTTTAGATGCAAAAGCATTTTCAATGTTTTTTTGAAAAGATGAACTAGGCATCTGCATCATGGATTACAGAGAGGTTTTGAATTTGAAAACAAAACAAGGCGGAAGTGTGTAAATTTTGAAAATGAAACAGGGAGGGGGGATGACAGGTAGATATAATGATAACCTTCTAACTAGGAGTCCCTTCTAACTTATAAGACATTAAATTTTAAATTCAGCGTGTTGTGTGAATAAAATCTTTGCAAATTGAGAATAATTTCACTTTCGAAGTACCACAAAATCAGAAAGCTAGGAATCCTTCTGTTTACTTGTTTATATTTGCTATGATGCCCGCAACAAACATCACTTACAGTTACAGCCGCACTTTGCTTATGGATTAGTAACAGTCCTTATTCAAGTTCAAATTAGCATTCCTGTCCAAGGAAAGGAAATGGAGTGCACTAAATCAAACTAAATAGATACACTGTTGGGAATTCCTTTGCCAGTGAGCCCTCCTTTGTGACTCAAATCAGAAGTGTTTGGATAAAGCAAAGTATATGGAACTTGCGCAGGACCAGATCTATTCTTCAAATTGGGATCTTGGTTTCTCTGTGTGATATTCCTTTCTATGTCTTTCAAGTTCTTGACAAAGCGTTCAAATGCCTCTGTCACACGTTCATCATCAATCCATTCACTCGTTGCTCTCTGCCCCAGATATACCTCGTCTGTTGAGTGCCTCGATAGGATTTCTATCAGGGCTATTCCCAGGGTCGCTTGAAATCGGTTACTGATTGTTCTGAGCAAAAACAGCTCCGGATTCTCCACCATTTCCGAGAATTCTTGGGTTCCTTCTTCTGGAATGAACCTTCTGCTTAGGGCGGGCCGATTAGGCATGTACCCACCGTAAGGGTATTGCCCGAAATTAATTGCAGCATGAAGAGCCGAGGCCACCCATATGATTGTCGTTAATGCTTTTCCAACTTCTTCCACTGTCTCCATGCTGTACCACCATGTCTCGTCCTTCTTGTCTCCGTGACCCACATTTTTTATTTCGCTCCACCAAGCTTGAAGCTCTGTATCAGATTTCACTGCATCATCATTCTGGTAGTATAAGGACAAGTAATCCTTAACCCATGAATCTATTGCGAACCATATCTCCAATCCATCAACAGCATAAGGGTAGTCTTCAATCATCAGCTTCAGCCCGTTGGGCATTGATTCGTCCGACACTGCCATACCCCTGTCAAGTCGTAGCCACACATATGATATATTAATCAACATTCAAATGGATGCTCAGATTTCTGTCACTATTGATTATAGTTACCTTTTGAGGAGATCTGCAGGCAACCCTTGTTCGTCAAACCTCCAGTTCTTGTACACTACTGAAGAAATCTCCAAGGCATACTTTCCAGGAAAGACTGTACTTTCGAGAATGCCTTGGGCATTTATAAGAATTTGGCGACCCGAAGCATTGATGTTCATGGTGTCCCGGAAATGGGGACTCAGCAGCTTGTGAATGGGATGCATCACACTCAACTGTCTGTTGGTAGCAATGATAAATGGTTCCGTGACTGCATGAGTCTTAAGCCTGGAAAAAATCCCTCAATTACTCTATATATAATGATGATGTAAATACTAAAGAGATTCTGAATGTATTCTACTAGTGGTGGCTAATTAGATTTCACCAGTGACTGATAAGCTGATGATAACCAGAATCATTGATGACCACGTAGGCTTTAGCCAGCTGCCATAGAGCTCCTTCTACGTCTTCTCCTGCTGGAGTGAACACCTTCCGAACACTTTCTTGACTTTGATCGGAAGGGGGTAGGCTTAGCTCGATAGCAACTGGTTTTAATGTGCCATCTTTCTTAAGAAAGAGAATTGTGCGAGAAGCATAAATTTTAGTAGATTGTGTGTTTATTCGGTTCACATAAGGCATGAAAACATCATGATGGTCTAGAATGAACAGTTTGTTGTCCTCTAGAGCCTGAAAACATCATATCAATCTATGAGGACATGAGTTTCTCGGCAAATGAAAAGAGTTAGACATTAGCAGATTTAAATTAAGCAGCAAGCCCGGAGTTGGAGCATACCTGCTCCACTGTTAGCCCATCGAGATTCTTTTCTATATGTGAAGCAGTAATAGAACTGATCTGAGGACCATACATGTCCGGATCCAATTTACTTTTCGGAGGAAAACTCTGTCATTCATAACATTCAAACTCTGTAGCCAAAGCTTAATTAAAAATCAAGCGACCTTCATGATTTTTATATAATTTCCTAGCTGAGCATGACCCTTGACTATAATGAAACCAGAGGGAGAGGCTATAGTTACTTGAAGTCTTTGTATGATAACCGGATCGGCACCTGCCAGCATCTGGCGAGCGAACTCTTCGTCTTTCCTCCACGCAAATTCGTCAGCTGCGCGCATTAAATCAATTTTCACCCAATTCAATTTACAGAGTCTGGTGGAAATCTAGTGCGGAATATGAGCATCCAGACGTGTTTGGAAGAGAAGTACTTACTTGCAATAACTTGAGGAAGGGGAAACTTGAGCAATTTTCCGCCGTCTGTTGTAAGAAATTGCTTGATGAGCTCAAGAGGAATGAACTTCTTGGCAGCATGGAGAATTGGGTTGTCGGGTAGCTTTATCCCATCAGAGTAGAGTTTCAGAATGTCTTCAAAAGAGTCGAATTCGTTAGCGTCTGAATGGAAGATAGATTTGAGCTCTGGTATCAAGACTTGGACGATTGACTTGAGGGCATTCGCCAAGAAATCAGACATTTTCAGATGCCCGAAACGTTCATCTCGTGGGACGTAGATGTCGAGGCTCTTGAGTAACGGCAGCCTGCTTTCCGTAGCGCAGTCTGTCATTCAATAAACGCCGGTGACAAAATTAGCTGTTTTACGCCCTGCCATGTCTGTTCACCCAAATGAGGAAACAGGGGATTGAGCTTCTCTGTAAATCGATTACAAGCTCACCTGTTTTTGTAGGAGGACGGCCCGTTCTGCCCCTCCGAGGGTATGGGAAGTGCTGAGACCCTCCCAGCACTGGTCGGCTGAGCTCCACACTCTTGTCTGGGTCTCCGAGATCATTGTAGAAATCGTAGTCATACACTCTGTCCCACTCCTTCCTCTCAGTCTCTGCCATTCCATCGTATTCGCCTCTTAGGTTCATCAGCTCCTGCTTCCTCAATTCTTTGAGTGGATGAGGAGTATTGGCGGGGAGATAGCTCTGCAAATCATTACAGTATATTGCATTTAGTAGCAAATTCACTTTCTAATCAGAACACAATCCCGGATCTGATATACGAGATGAATCGAATGTTTACCCGATTACAGAAAAATACACGGTCTCTGTTGTATGCAGAGGCGGGATACACCCAAGAGTTGCAGTCGAAGTGAACATTGCCATGACCAGGAACTTGTAGACTGAGTGAATTGAGGAAGAACTCGTCAGCATGCGAATTAGCAATGAAGAATGCTCCGGGGGTTCCGAAGTTAGGGTCGCAGTCGAATTCGATATCATAGGTGGTCTGGCCAGTGATGACCCCTTCATCAGTAGAGATCCAGTTCTGCAGAATCGCATTGTCACTTAACTTTGCACTTCCATTGCCTTCAGAGGAGTTTAGAATCACAAGGTTAGCTTGAAGATTGACTGACATGATATTTGGGTGAAATCTCTGCTAAATCATTAACAAATCAAGATTGAATTTAGAATGAATAAATTTGTCTGATTAACACTCACTGGAATCGATGTGAGATATGCTGGCAAGCTTCAATGACACTTTTCTTCCAAAGAACTCTCTGAGATCGTCTCTGAGGTCTGCAGTGAAATCGTTTAAATCCAAAACATTTTTCTTCTGTATCACCGCAACGCCTTTAATTTTGTGCCGGGCAAACGTAGACATGGTGCAGTGGCCAAACAGTTGTGCGAGTGTATACATGGCTGGGTGTTTGAGTGGCTGATGGCAGAGATGGGAGGAGATGCCTGCACGCAAATGTGTGGAAGGGAGTGACATTTATAGTCGTGAAACTAACAGAGGAAGGAGGAAGGAGGGAAGGGTAAGTATTAGAACACCAGTACCACCATCCTATTTAGTCGTATGTCTACTCCCGATATGTTTGTCGTATTATAGGAAACTCTGGTGATGGAGTGCGAAGGAACGGTCTTTTTTATAGGGCAAAAATCTATCATAATTTAATGGTCAAATTAATGGTGGGAAGAATCATCATTGTCATTGGATACTATCACAAATGTTTATAGCCATGAGTGAATAATACAAATGTAATGTTTATGGTTATCACTATTTATTCACAAGTGGTTTATAAAGAGGCGGTGAGTTGGCCCCATGAGTGAATAATACAAATGTAATGTTTATGGTTATCACTAATTATTCACTAGTGGTTTATAAAGGGGCGGTGAGTTGGCTACTAGTAGTTTTTAAGGGGTGCGTTTTTATTTTTCCCAGATGTTTATTGGTTTTATCCATTAATCTATTTTTTTACCTGGGAAGGAAAACAAAGTCTTAGAGAATTAAAGATAATTTTTAATAAATTTAAAAAAATATTCGATGATTAAAATTAAAAAATTAAATTAAATTATAAATTTATTACAATGCAGTTTCTTCTTTCAGAGTGCTATATAAGTCTATACAAATATGAGGCAAGGATTTTAAAAATTTGAGAAAATAAAAATATTTCGGTGCTTTTCAAAAACTTCCAAAATATATAAACATTTTGATATTATTAATTATAAAACATTTTTAATAATTAAATTAAATAAAAAATCATTAAAATTTAATTAAATTATAAAATTGTTTTAAATTATTATTATTAATTATAAAAAAAATGTTAAATATAACAATTTTTTAATCATAAATATTGAGCTCACTTTATTACATATGTAAATATTGCACCAATATTATAGTTTATCTATATCACATTCCTAATTAATCACAACTTATTTTATATAATATTTATTTATATGTGATTTTTTCACTTAATTAATTTAATTAAAATGATAAAACATATTATTTCAGTGATAATTTCAACTTTTGATTTTTAAGGAGTCACCTTTAATGCTACCTTTTGGAATTGATGGTGGATTTTTTAGCATATTTGTGTTATTTAAATTGGTTTTTTGACTATATGGATTCAACACTCACCTTGAAAAATCCTTAGTGCACTTGGATTGTGTAGAGTTTACCCATCAAAATAGTGATTTCAATGAATTCATTCTGGATTTTAGACAAACAAGATTGGAAAAATAAACAGAAAACTTATCAAAAAATTGCATTAAAGACAACTGAAATTTTTACATATTATTAAAAATATTCCATATAGATTAAATCCTTATTTAAAATATTTTGTAAATTAAATCCCTACCATCTCCCTGGTAATTTTTAATAACTAGCAATTGCACCATATGTTGCAAAGGAAATGTTGTAAAGAAGTAACATAGGAAAGAGTAGTATAGAGGAAAAAATATTTGATATGTTATGTGATTTAATTGAATATTTAACTTATAAATATGAATTATTTTATTTAAAAGAAATTATAGGTTTGGAGAATTGTTTGGATAAAAAATTGGTTTTTTAGTAATATAGGAAAGAGTAGTATAGAGGAAAAAATTATCTGATATGTTATGTGATTTAATTGAATATTTAACTTATAAATACGAATTATTTTATTTAAAAGAAATTATAGGTTTGGAGAATTGTTTGGATAAAAAATTTGGTTTTTTTTATAACTGACGAAGGCTCTTCCTTTCATAGTGATGTGTGATTATGCACTATGGGCCACATTGCAGACCTATAAAATGGAACTGATTTTTGTAGGTCCACTTGGTATGCTTAGATTCTGAATTAAGCATAACCCCAAAAAATGTCACAATAACTCTAAACCACAATCAACATATGCTTCAAAACCTTATATATTTAGCGTAATATATTTTTTCATTGTAATAACATGATAAATTCAATTTTTATATAAACCTATTAACACTTTTTGTGATTTCATTGTGGGATTTCAAAATAGTCAAATACTTGATAAAAAAACGAAGTGTTTACATTTCATTTTAAGACTTGGATCTTCAATTGTAACCATTCATTCTTATAGGGTTTCAAAACAATTCAAAGTGAGGAATCATCAGATACCATTTATATTAGGCTTGATTACGATAGAAATCTGAGAGGATATGCAGCCGGAATATCAGAGTCCTTCCAACTGTTGTAAGAAGCGAGATGAGTAAATGCGAGTTGCCAAGCTCTTGTGGCAACTATGGAGTTTGCTCTGAAAAAGACCCAGAATGTAATTGTCACAACAATGGTACACATCACATAGGAAGTGAATCAAATTTTGATGGATCAAGATCAGACTGTGAATTATCTCAGAGACCCGACTACACAAATGTTAAAGAAGCTTGGCAGAATTTTTCTCTAGCAGGAATGGAATATTATCGGAACCAGTATTTCGTTCCTCTTATATCTACAATGGAAAAATGTTCAGACTATTGTTTAAACAATTGTTCCTGCATAGCTTCCTTTCACGTGAACAAATCCAAATCTTGCTTCATCGTTTCATCTCAGCTCAAGTCAATTGTAATATTCCCTTTTTTGGTGTCACCTATGACAGGGCTAAGAGGGACTTCCAGAGTTAGGTGCAGATTGGTCACAGGTACAGGTTGGTGTCATCAGCGGGCCCAGGGGCTTTTTGGAGGAGTTTTGAGGAGTTTCTATGTGTTCGGGTGGCATTCGCTTGATATATTCCATCATCCGAGCAGTTTGGATTTCGTTCCGGTGCATTCCGACAACTTTCGGAAATTGGAGTTATTCATGGGCTTAACTCAGCTAATTACACTCACGGTGGCATTCCAGGAGGAATACATGACATAACACCTTAGTGTAATAGCTCATTGGAACCAGAACGAGGATACCTCCATGATGGGATAGTTGGACATGAGCTTCAGTGACCGGAGGAGACGTGGTAGCCGATTTACTCTTTTCTGCATTAAAAAGGAATATTTTAATAAGAGGGAAAAGTGCTCCATGAATAAAATAATAATAAAATAATGCTCTAGAAGGCTCCAAGAGATCTATACAAGAAAGGGAGGAGGCCATTGAGAGATATCTTTGGGATCATGTTATTTTATTGTATGAGAGGTGTGCGACCGTGGTTCTCTACTTCAGCCGTAGCCCCAGGATGGGTGATTTGTGAGCGTTGGACGAAAACCCAACTCTCTTGAGGAGACTTCATTCAGAAGTTTTGCAGAGCTTCAGGGATTGGTGTGAGGATCATTCATATCTTCAACTTGTGCTTCAGTGGGTTCAGTGACAGGTTTTGCCGTAGTTGATTTGCCGCAGTCTTCTTGTCGAGCCATCTACATCATTGCCAGTGTCATTCATCAGTTGGGCCAGAGATCTTTTTGGGTTTTGCTCCGCTTGCTTGGCAAGCTCAGGTTCCACTGTTCCTTTATGTTGATATACTTTTTACCATGGATTAATAAAATGGCTCAGTGATTTTATCGACATCCATTGTGTTATATTGGTGGCTGTGTGTTTATTTCCATTTATTTTGCTGCTCAAGTCTATTTCTGCATTTTTAGTTAAAATATCCCATTTGGGATATTACATCAATTGCAGAGACCTCGAATGAGAGAAATTTTGTTTTCATCAATGTGCGAAGTAGTGATATAATTAAGAATCCAAAGGCTTCAAATGATATAGTCAAGGATTTTTACAAACCCATTATTGCGATTGGAGTCGCGGTGCTCGCAGTTGCAGCAATTGTAATTTTCTTTCGTCTTGTGGGAGGGCCTTGCCAAAGGTCGAAGCCAGAGGCAAGAAATATTATCCGGACAGAACAATCTGGTACTGGAATTGTGTATGGTATTCTCGATGTGATGGCGAAGAAATTTTCGTTCAAGGAAATTCAAACTTTCACAAATAGTTTCGAGAAAGTTCTCGGATCCGAGGGATTTGGTACGGTCTACAAGGGTGTGCTTGGAGACGTGACGATGATAGCTGTTAAGAAGCTGGAACTCACAAGGCAAGGCGTGAAGGAATTTTACACAGAGGTTGTGATATTGGGCATAATCCAACACTGGAATCTGGTGTAACTGTTGGGTTTCTGCATGGAGGAATCTCACAAGATTCTCATCTACGAGAACATGCCCAATGGCTCTTTGACGAAAGTAAAATAAAGTTCCTGAATTGATCCATTAGATTCAATATCGTATTGGGCACTGCTCGCGGCTTGACATATTTACATCAGGAATGTCGTTATAAAATCATTCATCTGGATGTGGAGCCTCAGAACATCCTTCTGGACAAGAATTTTGTGGCCAAGGTCTTCGATTTCAGCATGGCGAGGCTCATGAGCCAAAAGGAGAGCCGAATGGTGACCATGATGTGAGACACTCCCGACTACCTGTCTCCAGAGTGACTTCTAGAATGTGAAATCACTGAGAAGAGCGATATCTATAGCTTCAAAATGGTGGTTCTTGAGATTATAGCAGGGCACAAGAATTACACTAAGGGGACTGATTATGACAGGGCACTTTCCATGGCTGTTGTCGGCAAAGAATCAGAGGTGATCGATTTGAGACTTGCAGGTGATGATGATTTTGATAGAAATGATGCTATCAGAGTATTGAAGATCAATTTTCTGTGCATTCAAGAGGATGCCCATATCATACCTTTGATGAGAGAGGTAGTGCAAATGTTGGAAGGAGAAAAGGAGGTTCCGGATCCCTCGCTGCAAGGGGGTTTTCAATTTTCCATAGCCAGGGGATTCACATCTAATTCAAGATTAATAAACCCTCCCAACAATTAATCCTCTTAAATTTTATCCTCGGGATCACGTTTTAAAAATTCTTAAGCCCGTTTTTTTCATTATAATGTTTCTTCCACTCACAAGATTACAACTTTTGACCACCAAAGCTTATAATTTAATTGCAAAGAACAGTCGGAAGATCTACCGATCTGTATTAATTCAGTTTGCATTTTGTAAAATCACTAGTAAAAACCATATTTCGATGAAAGCCTAGATTGTGAAGGAGGTAGCCACACGTTTGAATTCTTTGACATTTGAATGAAAATATACCCAAACCAGAGCACTCTCTAGATCCGGGTGATTCTCAAACAGAGCACGATATCCATGTATTAATGCCTCTAGCACCTGTGAATTCATGAATATGTTCATTAACCCAACAAAATGCAACAATATAATAAAATTCACTGGAAATACTCTTTCAAACCCTTGTAAAGTAACAAAGGAATGAAGGAAAATAAGAGGTGTACCACCGGCAGTTCCTTGCAGAAGATGCCAAATCTAAGTCTGGTAATGGTGTCCAGGAGCCAATGCTCTTCGCTTATATGACAGTGAACGTGTAGACATTTTTCCTTGACATTTCTTCTAATTTCATGTGCACAGTGCAGTTGTTTGGAGAACCTAAAACGAATTTCCTTATTTATATTATTTCTGTAACTTATTAATAACAATATTCAATCCTAAGGCAGATATTATTTCAACCGTCTAACATCAAAATCAACTGTACACAATGGTACAAGTGGCAGTTGAGAGGAGTTGGTTTCAAAGAGGGACACTTTACAACGTAATTAAAATAATATTAAATTCATTTACAAAGTAAAAAAAATCGTTTAAAAATTATAACAATTAATCTAAAATCGAGTTGTCTTTAATGAGACTTTTTGAAAAGTTTTAGGATTTATTTTTTCAGATCTAATTTGTCTAAAATTCGGTAGTGATTCATTGAAATCACAAGTTTGATGGATAAACTCTGAACAATCAAAGTGCCCTACTAATTTTCGAGAATGTTGAATCCATATATACAATAAAAAAACCAGTTTAAATAACACAATTCAAAATTTCACCTCAAAATTTTCACAAAATTCTGGCTATAAAATCCATCAAAAACTCTAAAAAATCGCATTAAAAATAACTCCATCCAAAATTATATCATTGAACTTAGAAAAAAAAACAACTAAAATGACTAACAACATTGGTATGCACATTGCAAATTTTGTCACATCTACAGTTTGTGTTATAAATGTATATAATTTAAGCAGGAAAGCCATATATTGTAAACTATACGATATTAAATGCGGTGGGGTAGAGTATGCCCACTGTTAGATTTAAACGAAATTAAATCTAACAGTGGGCATATACTACCCCACTACATTTAATATCGTATAGCTTACGATTTATTAGTTGCTGCATCGCATTTCTCTCCTCACAGGTTCGTACGTTTTCACACTATTTGCCCAATGACTAGTAGTTGCGGTTTCGTTGGCGTAACTAATGAAATGAATGCATACGTTCTTTTGCCCATTGATTTGATGAACGATCAGTGTTTATTATAAATTTAAGGAAAAATTTCAATATCTTATAATTTAAAATAATATTGATTTGTTTTTGGGTAATGTATTTAGACATGTTAATGAAGATGTAGTCTTACTAAATTTAAAAAAAAAAATCGATTTTTTTATATAATTAATTTACATGTTGTAATATTTTATGAGAGTTGTCTTTAATGAGGTTATTTGGAAGGTTTTCTAGTGACTTTTTCTGGTCTAATTTCTCTAAAATCCTACAAGAATTTATTGAAATCACAAGTTTGATGGTTAATCCCTACACAATCCAAGTGCCTCATGAGTATTTCTCTAAAATCCTACAAGAATTTATTGAAATCACAAGTTTGATGGTTAATCCCTACACAATCCAAGTGCCTCATGAGTATTTGAGGGTGCTAAATCCATATAAAGAGTGAAAAAATCAGTTTAAATAACAAAAATCAAAATTTCACCTTGCTTTTTTCTGCCAAATTCTTACAACAGAAAATCTAAAAAATCACACTAAAAACAACTCCATTTTTTATTAATAAAATTCTCAATACAAAAGGTGTTATATAATAATATAAATAAACATAAAAAAAATCCTTATGCCGGGGTAAGAAGTGGAATACCCCCACCTCAGGGGATTCTCACAGATACCGAGTACAGTCCCATTTCGATGGTGGAGTAGGTTATCCCATTGAAGAACATTGGATCTTCTACTTTCAATCATTTCTTTGGGCAACTTGGCCTTGGAGTAGGTTATACCATTAAAGAACATTGAATTTTCTACTTTCCTTGGGCAACTTAGCAGTAACTTTAATCTGCAACTGTTTTTGAGTAATTAGTCATTTTTATTTTGGAATTGGGGTATTATGTTATTTGGCTTAATAGACCGAAGAAATAATATTAAAAGATAATTTATACTTTTACTTTACATGTAATTTTTTTATGGTTTAAAAATATTTTAATAAAATATTTAAATATTTATATTAAGTAATATAGTTTGAATGATTCTAAAAATTAAGAGCGTGTATTTAAGACATGAAATTTATTTTAGAATAATATTTTTAAAATTATAATTTAATTATCAATAATTATTAAATGAATAGTAAGAATTTAACCTCTGTAAAATATTCCAAAATATTCTTAGTAATATATAAATCAAATGCTAAGATTTATTTTCGAAGTAGTTATATCTTATTTTCTTTTTTTTAATTTAATTAATTAATTAAAAATATATCATATGAATAAGTGTCATATAAATGAGATATGGTTTTTTGTACATATGACGTTGATAAGCCATGGTATTGTAACAAACCCTATTTACAGCTCAAGAATCTCCATAATAAAGGGGGGTGAATCTCCATGGTTAAGAATGTTGTTACATGTCTTTTTAAAATATATATGTACATATGTTTATGTCCATAGGCATGTATATTTTGGATTTGGGCTTCCATAATTTTAATTTAATTATCAATAACCATTATGGTAGGGATTTAACATACAAAAATCGAACAATGGGATTTATTTTCAAGGTACTATATCTTTTTGCACTTTTAAATAAATTCATTAATTAAAAAAAAAAAGTCATATGAACAAGTGCCATATGAAATGAGTTATGGTTTTTTTGGCCATGTTGTATTGATAAGCCATGGTATTGACACTCACATTATAATAAACACTATTTATAGACTAAAAATCTCAATTGTAAAGTGCACTTGAATCTCCATGAACATTTACCGACCATTTAACTTATATGACTAGGCTAGTTAACTTATATATTATTTCTTTTTATCATTAATAATTTTTATTATTGGTACCATATACATTAAATAGTTGGTAAAGACCTATAAATATCAATCCATAACAAGCATCAACACTTACTTCTTGATACATATCACATTGCTTAAATTAATAAAAAAATCATAGAAGTAACTAAATTATGACTTTATTATTATTATTATTATTAATTATAAAAAAGTTAATATGCAAGTTAGACATATATACATTTAAAAAGAATACGGAAGAAGATTTTTAATAATGGATAACAACTTCCACCTTACTAAAGAGACCCTTCATCTGTAAATAGGTTTTCTTACAATACTATGGCTTATCAATAGCAAAATTCCAAAAAAAACATAACTCACTTCAAATGACACTTGTTTATATGTCAATTTTTTTAATTAATCAATCTAATTAGAAGGTAAAAAGGGCATAACTACTTGCAACCTTTGATTTTTGTATACTAGTATGATTATTCTAGAATATTCCTTTGAGGTTAAATCCTTGCCATCCACCTAATAATTATTCATAATTAAATTAAAGTTATAATTTAGTTAATTTTTGTGATTTTTTTAGTGACTTGAAACATATAATAAAGTAAATATTATTATGCTTATTATGAATTGATGTTTATTAGTTTTTACCAGCGATTTAATTTAAATGATTATACTAGTTTTATATTAATGCAATGTAAAAAAAAAACAACTTTTCGATTCAATTTTAAATATAAAATTAATATGTGATATTTAAAAATATTAATAATAAAAAAATTCAATATAAACCATAAATAAAATATATTCTTTTATTAAAGAGAATTTAAAAAAATATATTACCAACAAGGTAAATTAAAATTATATATATATATATATATATATATAAATAACAAGTTAAAGATTGCGAATAAAATATCTTATTATGTCAACATCATATAAAGCATTAAGAAAAAAAATTTCTTTATGGTTAAAGTACTTTATGTATTTTATAGGTGTGTTGCTTAAAGTACATCTTAAAAATATTTACTTCTTTGGGATTAGATTTAATCTCTCTAGAATAGTTGTTTAATGAGAATGTTGATGTGTGTGGTGTTGTGGATTTAATATATTTGAAATATTATAATTATTATTTTTAAATATAAATTATAAATTATAAATAATGTGATTTATTTTTAAGGAAAGATTTTTTTGTTGAATTTATAATTATAATTATTTATGAAAGTGAAATACTATTATTTATTAAACTTATTGGTATATGTGGTTTATATTGTGACTTGGTACTTACGTAATGCATTTTTATTTTCTCATTTCCAATAATTCTTCATCTCTTTTATCACCTGTTCTTATCATGTAAGTAGGTTTATCCAAGCATATGACTGTGTAGATTGGACACATCTCAAACTAATCCTTCATAAGACTTATCTCTCGATAGAGATGGTGGAATGGATAATGACATGTGTCACTTCGAAAAATTACACAATCCTTATAAATGGTTTGTCTTCCTCATTTTTCAGGGCTTCCCGTTGTTTAGAAAAGGTTGTTCACTTTCCCCATTATTATTCCTCTTGGTTATTGATGGGTTGAGTTGGAGATTATTTGACAATAAACACAATGGAATATTTAATGGTATTATGGTATCCATAAAGTCTTATGTATCCCATCTCATTTTTGGAAATGATGTCCTTATATTCAGCTGGGTCTCTTCAGCACAATGGACACAATTGCTTATGATTATTAACAACTTTGGGGATGCATCAAGATTATATTTGAATGAGAAGAGCTCCATGCTCATCCTTGCTTTGGGTGATTGAGAATAAATTGAGGAGATTACATCCATATTCTTTTTTAAAGTCACAGATATTGAATATGGCTTAAAATACCTTGGATTTACATTGAAACCAAATCGATACAAATTTTGGATTGAGAGTGGTTCATTCAGAAGTTTGAGGATAAATTAGAGGCTTGGTCTCACATGCAGAACTTCTCAATGGGTGGAGGACAGTTGGTTTTACAAAGCATCTTTGTATATTGGATGCACATTTTCCTTCTCCCCAAAAGATTCATTAATTTCATTAACTCCATCATTGCAAATTTTATTTGGTCTAGTGCTTGTGGACTAGATAAAACTTCACCTTGTTCATTTGGAGGCACTCATTAGGAGAAAGGATGAAGAGGGCTGGGGCTTAAAACTTTTAGAGAATTTTGGATGGGCTCTTAACATTAAAAGTTTTTGGAGGACGTTATTCAGATTAGGGCTCTAGCAAGATATCATTTTTGAAAAATATTTGAAAGAACAACCATTACAAGTGTGGATTAAAAATAGTGTGTTATCTACAAAAAAATGTTCTTATATATGGAATGGCTTCATGAAGGTCAATCATTGGCTCCTTGGAAATATTTGTTGGGATATTGGGTCGAGCGCAATGGAAACAGTGGGTCTAGACCCCATTTAGGGTTTTGGGGGAAATCATATTCTACCCTAGGAGATTACCCTTCATATCCACGAGCTGGGAATATATTTTCTACATCAATTGTAGATTAACGAAGATCAAATGGGACTATATCCAATCTGAATTAATTTTGTGGCTTTGGGTTTTGATGGGTAGATGATGGAACTTTGGGATGTTTACATACAAAATTTGTATGATGATGGTATCACTTTCAATGATAAGGATTACACTCTAATTTGGAATGGGAGGTCTGCCCAAAACATATCGGCCGATGATATATATTTCCACATTTCTCCTTCATATATTTTGCCTTCCACCGAAATGGTACATGTTGATTTGGAAGTGGCATATGCCACCCAAGCTGAAGTGTTTTGGTTGGATGGTGGGACAAACCAAGATCCTCACTTGGGAGAACCTGGGTAAGAGGAAGTTTTCATGGTCCGGGAAGATGCTATATGTGTCTTCAAGATACGAAGTAACATATCCACTTATTCCTAAAATGCGTTGGTTCTATCACTATTTGGATCTAGGTACTTCAAAGTTTGAACATTGTTTCTTGTTGGAATTCTTCTAATATAAATGAATGCATTATGGACTTGTATTATATCTATAAGGAATATAAGGCACTTCTTATTTTTATATTTTGGGGTATTTAAAGAGGCATGAACAAACTTATTTTTGAGGATATCCCTTTCTAAATCGACCGCATTTACTAATATTATTTCTTACTTCTTGGAATATTTTCGGAAGCCTAGTTCTAGGATAAACAAACACTTTCTGTTTGTTGATTGTTGGAAAAAACACCCTGTTGGATTTTTCAATGGGGTTGCCCAATATATGACATATGTTGGAGTTTCTCAGAAAATGACACGTGGATTTGGTGCCTTCATCGCCATGGAGTCTAGATTATATTATTGTTTTAGCTAGAATGATGGTCTTGGGACTGATTCCAAAGCGAAGATCATGGTCCTTTGAGGACTTATTTATTATGCCTAGCGATTATCTCTTAAACATTTATCTGTCTTTAGAGACTCACAAGTCTCTATAGAATGGGCTAATCGTAGATCCATTTTATACCCACCTCTTTTATCAAACTGGTTAAAGTGCACTGAGGCTTTATTTGAACTCTTCAATGATCTCATCTTTGTGAAAATCCGATGTGTTCATAAATCCATGGAAGACATGCTACCTAAGAAGGGTCTATCCATGCTAGAGGGCCTGATCCATTACCAAGGGTTCAAAGATGGTGTTTTCCAACGAGATCCATTACCAGGGGTTCAAATATGATGTTTTCCTTGGCGACGAGAACATACTTCTCACATGATGTTTTTGGATCTTTTTCACTTTAGTGCTCCTTCCCATGTGCTTCCTTGAAGATGGTTTTTGCTGGTTTTGATATATTTTCCTCTTTGGTTCTTTTTAAGGTGATATCAGATAGGAATCAAATTTTTGAAGCAACTAAGTCTTTTTTTATTATGTCATTTTATGTAATGTTTAAGACTTACAACAGGTTTTTGAAATTTTGATTATCATGGTTGTTTAGGGTCTAGTCCTAGGGAGTTTCTTCTGGTATATTTTCTTCGTCTTTGGTTTTATATGTATGTAGTCTATAGTCAGAGCTTTTAAGCTCAATACAACATCATTTACGCACTTTGGAATATCTAACTGGTTTTCTTAATAGAAACTGGCGTTTTTCTTGCTTGAAAGAAGGTTCATCCAAATTTAGCTGCAAATATCAACTTCAACGAAAATTCTTCATAATTTTTTTACAAGTATATATATTATTAATCTACAGAACTGCAATGGCTACAAAAAAGTGTAATGAACTCTTAATATTTCAAATTTCAAATTACAATCTTATATTTTAATTCAAGAAACAATTTCATTTGTGTGGGAAAGGCAAAGGAGGAAAGGAACAAATTTTAACACACACACAATAACATGAGTTGCGGCTCTTCAATTGATCACACAAACTTGGCGATTACAATGAACCCGATGAGGGGTCTTTAAAATTTTTCGACGAGCGACTTGCCAAAAATAATTTAACATGCACACACTCTAAATTTGACTTTACCCAAAATAAGACTTAACTTGACTTGATTCAACTTGACTCAATTAATTGACTCTCTAAATTTAGCCTACTCTTCATGTAGGAGTAATTATCTATCTTTAACACTTCCCCTTAATTACAACCACTAAACTAAGACATGACTCATGACAACTCAAACATGTCTACTAGTCTATGTCTCAGCTAGGCTTACAACACCCAAGTTTCCTCTATGAAACTCAAATACATATTTTTCTAACGGCTTAGTGAATATATAACCAAATGATAACTAGATTTACAAGGCTTCAAGTGGACTTCTTTGTTGCTCACAAGTTCTCTAATAAAGTGATATCTAGTATAAATGTGCTTGTTCTTTTGATGAAGCACACTATTCTTTGATAATGTAATGGTTGAGGTGTTGTCACAATATATTATTGTTGATCCTTGTAATTTATGATTGAGTACATCCCATACTATTTTTAACCACACTACTTTGCATGTTTTTGATGTCGTTGCTACATATACTTCTTCTGCTAATGAAATTGTCACAATAGGCTACTTCTTCTGTGCCCATGAAATCACCCCTGAATGAAGATGGAAAACATAACCATAAGTACTCTTCCTATCATCCAAATTGCCTGCAAAATCACTATTTGTATATCTAATCAAATCCTTCTTCTTTGTGCTTTCATACATTATGCCACAATATGTAGTTCCTTCTATGTATCTCATAATTATTTTCCTTCTCGCGAATGTCAGTCTTTTGGAAACTCCATAAATATGGAAATAAAAGTAACTTAGCGCATAATATTTGATCTTGTAGCTGTGGAATACATGAGGCTGTCAACCAATATTTTGAATAGAGTTGGATTGACATCTGATCCATTATCATCATTACTTAAATTTTTACCTGTCGCAACTGGTGTAGGGGTAGGTTTACAATTTTTCATCTTGAATCTTTTCAGCAAGTCTCTATGATCTAGGTGGATCGAGCAGGTCTGAGTACAAGTGGCTTAAGTACAAAGGCTCCAAAATCAAATTATCAAGAATGTCATGAGCTTAGTGTCAAGTTTAAGATCTCATCTTTCTGATTCCAACGGTGCAAACGACACTCAATTTCGAGTCCGTATGAAGGAGTTAGTAGGAGTCAAAGTTTGAGGGTTGACTTGGTGATGTGGCAGCTTAAGGAGGCGACAATTTTGCATAAACCTGACCATCGGATTTCGGCCAACTCCGGCCAGATTCTGGGCGAAATTGTGGGACGGTTAATTTGGCTCCTTTGGTCAAATTCTAGATTTTTCAAAAAGAGAAGGTTGTTTATAAAATAAAAAATATATATATTTTAGGAGGGCGGGCCATGACCCCTGCCTTCCCCATTCAATGAACATATAACAAAATATATTTAAATTGGGGTAGGTGGTCATGACCTCACTAGAACCGACCCACATTCCACGACCCACATTACGCAACCACCATGTATTAAATTGGGTGATGAGGGTTGTTAATGCCACCACCAACCCATCTCCCATTATTCCACGTAATGTATACGAAGCTGGCGAAGTATGGGGGGCGGGATGCCCAATGCGGGCCCAACCCTCCCAACGTACACACTTGCTTTAAAATTTATAATGGCGGGTATTAAAAAAATTAAAGGCACAATTTTTAAAATGAAAATTCGACTTAATATAGAAGGGGCGGGGTTTGACCACCCGACCCCCTCCCTCCAACGCTGGATCTTAACCAACTCAGTGAGCGGACTCCTTGGGGAGTCCGCCCAACTTCTAATATTTAAACTCTTCATTTCAGAAGTGTGCCCAGGCAGGCCAGGAGCGGGTACGAAGTACGAGACAAATGGAACCATGAGCACTATGTAGGAGGGGGGCGGAACCATGATCTGAGCCATTTTCCAGAGGGTCCAAATTTTCACTTTGTCAGATTCAGGAAAATTTTGTATGGATTCCGCACCTATTGGCACCACGAATCCAACAGTGCTATCCATTTCTTCATCAGATATCTCCAATTTTCGAGCACTTTCAGCTATGGAGGTATAAGGGTGTAATTTTACATTTAATACTTGTACTTTCATTTTTACTGCCAATTAATGAAAGAGGGCCTCCTCACTAATTGAGCAGGGCTCAAAGATGTAGTCCCTCTTGGACGAACTCCGATATCAATTATGTGTCTTCTTGCATGATGTTATTTGATTCTCTCTTCTTATGTTTATGCCTTTAAAGTTTCTTGGTAAAGCTGCAATTTTTACATGTAATTCTTTAACACATATCAAACAAAATATTTTGGGATCAAGTGGTATCAGAGCAGGTGTTTGTAGATGTGAATTACATGCTTGTATGCTAACTAGAGAGGGATATGAAGAGGTGAAGGGGCACTACAGTCTTTTGATCCCGAAGCGGGACATGCACATCGGAGAAGAAACATGGATGACGATGTTTGAAATAAGTAGGAGCTAAAATTTCGCAAGACCTTCTACACTGTGGCAGACTGGGTCGAGAATTTTTTCTCTAGACTTGAGAAACTAGAGAAAGCACGAGAGAATGCTTCAGAAGGACAAGGTTCAGGGCATGGAGATAATGGAGGAGATCCACCTCCTTCTCCTCCATCGAGTGAAAGTTCTTCCTCCTCTTCTCACCATCATCATAGGAATTCAGGAAATGCATATAATAAACCTTTCTTTAAGTTAGATGTCAAATTTGATCTACCCATGTATAATGGTGAAAGTAATGCACAAAAACTTAACAACTGGATTAGGCAGCTTGAACTCTACTGCAAGATTCAACAGATTGTGGAGGATGAGGCAAAGATCCAGTTGGCTTCTCTTCGACTGAATGGCACAACTCTCATCTGGTGGGAGAGAAAACTTCAAGGCAAAAATAGTTTGGGTAACCTTCTTTCCTCATAGTCAAATTTTATTGCTGCACTTAAAGATCAACTCTATCCCTTGGGTTATAAGAAAAAATCCTTAATGGAGTGGCAATACCTAAGGCAAGGTAGAGGAAAAAACCTGCAAATCTTTACAGAGGAATTTAGAAAACAAGCACTAAGTTTGGAAATTTCATTAGATTAACTTGAAGTGGTAACTAAGTATATTGGATCATTACATAGTTACATTATACATTCATTGTTAATGTTTGAACCTACTACTATTGACTTAGCCAATGTAAAGGCCGTTCATCTTGAAAACAGGGGTAGAAATAATAAGGATGATTATTCAAAGAAACCACCTTTCAAACCTTCAAATGGAAAATTCAAAGGGAAAGGAAAGGGAAAGGAAAAGAAGATGAAATCAACGAAGAAGGATGAAGGAGAAAAGTATTATTTCACTCACTGCAAAAAGGAAGGTCATGCCGATGATCATTGTTGGAAGTTGTACCTAGAAAATAAGCCAAAGACCTTGGATCCAACTCTAGTGATGAGGCATTGATCACAGCAGCAGGTAAAAAAGGTACTCTTTCTCTTCATGTTAATTCTGAATCGTATGGAAGCACTAGTTCAAAAAATTAACCTCTACCTAATGAACGAAAGAGAATTGAGTTGTTTCATATTAGAGTTGTCATAAATCATACAAAAGTAGAAACTCTATTTGATTCAAGCTCTCAAGAAAATTTAATCTCAAAATCCTTAGTTAAAAATTTAGGCTTAGAAGTTAAGCCTCATTTGAAACCTTATCTGCTTGGATGGATACATGACAAAGTAAAACTAAATGTAACCAAGCAATGTAAGGTTAAATTTGTAATTGCTTCTAAACTGGTGGATGAAGTAGAACTAGATGTCATACCATTAGATAGTTGTGGTATTGTGTCAGGGAGTCCCTATCTTTACGATAGGAAAGAAATTTTATTTTGACATGAAAATAAATACCAAAATCACAAAAGATGGGGTAGAGTATATTGTAAGAGCTCATCAAACCAATATCAGTGCCAATCTTGTAAGTGTAGGACAAATGAAGAGATTAGTGAATTCCAGCAAGGGGTGTTTGCTCATGGTTGTGAGAGAAAAAGATGTAGAAACATCTGATGCTTTCCGGGGATGTGATCCGGCTAATAAACATGAATTATGTGAATTTATTTCTAACTATGATGAGTTGTTTTAGGAACCTAGAGGATTACCTCCAAAACGAGAAATCCAACATGAGATCCATTTGTAGCATGATGCTCCATTGCCAAATATTGGTATGTATAGGATGTCATCTATCGAAATGGAGGAGATCAAAAAGCATGTACAGGAATTGTTGAACCAAGGGGTCATCTGGCCAAGTACTTCTCCTTGCGGCTCGCCGATCATGTTAGTACCCAAGAAAGATGGAACATGGAGGATGTGCGTGGATTATCGGGCGCTAAACAAAATCAAGGTGAAAAATAGATACCCTCTCCCTCACATTGATGGTTTGTTAGATCAATTAAAGAATAATATCCATGTCACCAAATTGGATTTGCGTAGTGGTTATCACCAGGTCATAATTGTAGAGCGGGACATGTCGAAAACTTCCTTCAAGACCAAACATGAGTTGTTCGAATGGACAGTGATGCCATTTGGACTGTGAAATGCTACAGCCACATTCATGAGGGCCATGAATGATCTTTTTAGCCCTTTCATTGATGAATTTGTCCTTGTGTATTTAGATGATATTCTTGTCTTTAGTAGGACTTGGGATGAACATGTATGCCATGTAAATAAAGTGCTTGATGTATTAAAGAGGGAAGAATTGTATGTAAAATTGTCATAGTGTGATTTCGGGAAAACCTCTTTGGTTTACGTAGGTCATATTGTCGGTAATGGTCAATTAAAAATAGACCCCTCCAAAGTTGAGGTGATTGTAAAGTGGCCTAAGCCTACTAATGTAACATAGGTCTGTAGTTTTCTAGGTGCAGTACATTACTAGAGGAGATTCATTGCCAACTTCTCTGTTATTGCATCACCCTTACACAAACTGACAAGTATAAAACAAGCCTTTGAGTGGGGAGGAATGCAAAAAAAGTCCTTTGAAGCACTGAAAGAGAAAATCAACACCGCACCAGTCCTGGTTTTACCTGATCTCCATCAGCCTTTTGAGATCGAAACTGATGCTAGTGGGTACGCCATGGGAGCTATACTATTGCAGCAGAAGAAGCCAATATGTTACCATTCAAAGAAGTTCTTCTAGGCTGTCATCAATTACCTCACTTATGACAAGGAACTTTATGCCTTGGTCCAAAGTGTGAAAAAGTGGAAACACTACCTGATCGACAAGGAAACCATTATTCATATGGATCACCACCCCTTGCAATATCTTTAGTCATAGACCAAGCTACAACAGTCTCGTCATTTCAGGTGGATGGGGTTTCTGCAATAATTTCATCTGGTAATAAAGTATACGAAGGGCACTAGTAACAAAGTAGCAGATATGCTCTCTCACACTCCTGTTGCTGCTTCTAATATTTTGCATAATGCTTCATTGTCTTTTGAAATTTATGCTCAACAATACCCTAACGATGATGACTATAAAGAAATATATGCAAAAATAACTCATGGATCTCAGGTGGAAAACTATCATTTGCAGGGGAAGCTGTTGTATCACCTTGGAAAATTGTGCATACCCACAGCAAAAAGGGTACATGTAATTTGAGAGGCACATACCTCTCTTGTGTATGGTCATTTTGGTGTCGAAAAAACCTTATGCCATTTGCAGAGGTTTTGATTTTGGACCCATATGAAAAACGTTGTAACCCGTTTTGTACATCAGATGTGTGATGTGTTCTGTTTCAAAGCCCTCTAATAGAAAACTCAGGCTCTACACACCACTCCCTATTTCGGGTTGTCCATGGGAAAGTGTTTCGATGGAATTTGTAGGAGGTTTTCCTATGTCTAGAAAGGGTCACGATTATTTGTATGTCGTTGTAGACCACTTTAGTAAAATGTGCATATTAATGCCTTATAAAACGCAGGTCACTGCCGAGCAGACTGCTTATATTTTCTTTCAGTTTGTTTGGGTCCACTTTGGATTTCCCGCATAGATTGTGTCAGATCAAGAATCTCACTTCCTTGGATAATTTTGGACCTACTTGTGGCGTATGATGGACACCAAGTTGAAGAGAAGTGGGTCATTCCATCCAGAAATCGACAGATAGACAGAGGTCGTCAGCCATACCATGGCACACTTGTTGCGGGGCTATTGCAGCAAACATCCCAAGTTGTGGGATGAGCATCTTCCATATGTGCATCACACCCACAACCTAACAGTGCATTCCTCTACGCAATGTTCACCATTTGAGACATGTTTTGGTTACTTACCAAAGGACCATTTCGACATGATCTATGGAAGCGATGAAGATGCCAGTGGACGTGATGACGAGGACAAAGCACAACGGTTCATCCAGCGGATACAGACAATTCACCAAGTAGTGTAAGAGCAGTTGGAAAATCCGGTATGGTCCATTTACCATATTGGAGAAGCTTGGGAATAATGCTTTCCGACTCGATTTTCCTATATACATGCAGCTGTAATTAGCTGTGAATGTCGAAAATCTGAAGCTTTATGAACCACCATTGATTATGGACACCGAGGAGGTAGGATCATTGCTTACAGTGGATGACTTTGCACCAAAGTATCTTGATGAATTTCTAGAAGGCATCATTCTCGATCGACGAACCAGGACTTCATGACGGGGAGATGTGTAATAACTCCGTGTTGGTTTCAAAGGGATGCACCCAAGTAAAGCTAAATGGCTTGAAAAGGAGAAGGTGAGGGAACAATTCCCTCACTTGCATGTTGATTGATAAGGATTTTGGGGGTCTAAAATCTCTTCAGTGGGGAGGAATGATCCAGGTGGATTGAACATGTTCGAGTATAAGTGACTTAAGTACAAAGGCTCAAAAATCAAAGTATAATGAATGTGGCAAACTTAGTGTCAAGTGGACGATCTTGTCTTTCTAATTCCAACGATGTAGATGACACGCAATTCCGAGTCCGTATGGAAGAGTTAGGAGAAGTCAAAGTTTGAGGGTTGACTTGGTGATGTGGTAGCTTAAGGAGGCGAAAATTTTGCAAAAACCCAACCATCAGATTCCAGACAACTCCAGCCGGATTCTTGGTGAAATTGTGGGACGGTTAATGACTCCTTCGGTCAAATTCCAGATTTTTCAAAAAGAGAAGATTGTTTATATATATATATATATATATATATATATATATATATATATATATATATATATATATATATATATATATATATATATATATATATATATATATATATATATATATATATATATATATATATATATATATATTAGGAGGGCGGCCATGACCCCCGCCCTCCCCATTCAACAAACATATAAAAAAATATATTTAAATTGGGGTCAGCAGCCATGAACCCACCAAACCTCACCCACATTCCATGAACCACATTACGCAACCACCATGTATTGAATTGGGTGGCGGGGGTTGTTAACCCCACCCACGCCAACCCATCTCCAATTACTCCACGTAATGTATACGGAGCCGGCAGAGTATGGGCGGGCCCGACCCCCCCAATGTATACACTTTCTTTAAAATTTATAACGGCAGGTTTAAAAAAAAGTAAAGGCATAGTTTTTAAAATGAAAATTCTATTTAATATAGAGGGGGTGGGGTTTGACCACTCGACCCCCTCCCTCCAACGTTGGATCTTAACCAACTCAGCCAGTGGACTCCTTGGGGAGTTCACCCAGCTTTTAATATTTAAACTCTTCATCTCAAAAGTGCGCCCATGCAAGTCAAGAGTGGGCACAAAGTACGAGATAGGTGGAAACATGAGCGTTGTGCAGGAGGGGGGCAGAACCATGATCTCAGCCATTTTCCAGAGGATCCAGATTTTCACTTTATCAAATTCAGACAAATTTTATATGGATTCTGCACCTCTCGGCGCCACGAATCCAACGGTGCTATCCATTTCTTCATCAACGATCCCCAATTTTTGGGCTCTTTCAGCTATGGAGGTATAAGGGTGTAATTATGCATTTAATACTTGTACTTTCGTTTTTACTGCCACTGAATAAAACAGGGCCTCCCCACTAATTGAGCAGGGCTCGGAGACGTAGTCCCTCCTGGATGAAATCCGATTTCAATCCTGTGTGTTCTTGCATGATGTTAATTGCTTCTCTCTTCTTATGTTTTTTCCTTTAAAGTTTCTTGTTTAAGCTGCATTTTTTACATGTAATTCTTTAACGCATCTCAAACAAAAGCTTTTGGATCACTCTAGCATATTTATTTTTACTTTTCAGATTGCTCAACTTCTATGTAAAGAAAATATTTCATGAGATCAATACCTATCATCTCAAATTATTTGATCATTGTTGCTTTAAATTCATCTAACTCAAGATCACTAGTATAAATCATGTCATCCACATACAAACAAGAAATCAAAATCTATCCATGCTTATTTACTTTTGTGTACAAGGTAGGCTCAATGTTACCTTTGAAAAATCCATTCTCGATCATGTAGTTGTCCATTATGTTATAACAAGCTCTAGGTGCTTGTTTCAGTCCATAGTGCACTTTCTTCAACCTGTAAACTTTATCTTCATGTGCTTCAACTTCATATCCTTGAGGCTACTACACTTATATTTCTTCTTCTAGAATTCCATTCAAGAAGGTTGATTTCATATCCATCTAATATACTTTCCACTTGTTTTGAGCTATTGTGGCCAAAACTGCTCTTACAGTATCTAATCTGGCTACCGAAGCAAATGTTTCTCTAAAACATATTTCCGGTTTATGCGAGAATCCTTTTGCTACAAGTATTGCTTTAAGTATGTCAATTTCTCATTTCCCATTCAACATTGTCTTGTACACCCATTTTACACCAATGAGATTTTTATTCTTTGGAAAATCAACTAAATCCCATGTATCATTATTTTTAATAGCTTATATTTCTTCATCCATGGGCCTCACCCAATTTGCATCTCTAATTACTTCTTCAAAAGAAGAAGGCTGGAATGAAAACAATGAAAATTTTGAACTAATATCCAAATCATCATAAATATCTTTCAAGTTTATCATATTTCTATTACCATTGCTTGATTAATCACCTGATTGACTGCTAGGAGAATTTCGACCTGTTAATCTGCTTGAAAATCCATGTGGTTTAGAATATCTTGGAGCCCTTGCTGGCATGAATTTGTTTGGTGTCTTCTCTTATGATCTCTGCTGCTCATTTTTTGATACATCCTCTTCTTCCATCGTTGACACTCTTGCATCAACTGTCTTGTCCATACTCCCATTCCACGAATCTTGTTCGTTGAATTAAAAAACATCTATGTTGATTATGTTATTCTTGGTAACATGTTTATACAATTTGTAAGCTTTGGATTGCTCACTATAACCAGTAAATAAGATTTTTTTTGGTAATATGCCAAAAGGGAAAACGACAACAATACAAGAAGAAAATAGAATAAAAACTACAACAAACAAAAATACACCATCAACACATGAAAAACTAAAGTGAAAAGATGAGTTGATCCATTTTATTAATGTCAGGAATTGAGTACAAAAGAGGTGCTGGAATAGGTGCACCTGGGCCTTCTCAAGGTAGGCTGAAATACTTCTCAACCCAAGCTGGAATGACTCTCTGTTGGTGGCTCTGGTGCTGTGCTTCTCTACCCAGAAATTTTGTTGTTAGCTGACTTAAGACTGCTGATTGGGCTGCTCCCATTACTTAGAAAATCCCTGGATTTGGACACCAAAATCTACTCAAGAAATCCAAAAAAACTTGTGAAGGAATTATGGAATGCTCGAATTCAGAAATTTTCCCCTATTGGGCTTGACTCCACTTCACAGCTGGCTGGAGTTCCTTTGTTGGAAAATCACTATAAAAATTCCTCTGATGCTGGAAAATTCCCCTGTTAGTAATATTTTAGCTTCCCCACCAAGCCTTAGCTACAAATGATCCTCCTTATCACCTCCTAGACCATCTCTCCAGCTGATCTATGTCCCCACTACGAAATATTTGCATCCTCTTTATAGTCTTCGAAGTGGTGATGCTTATGCTGTAAATTTGTTTGTGTAATGCTCCTCCAAAATGGTGAATCTCCTCTCCTCAGCAGGCACTCGAAGTTACCCAAGGTAGAGGTTGAGATCCCCTCCTGAAGATCTCATGTGCTAAACAACACTACAAAATTGGCACTCGACACAAGCGTGCTATGTGAAGAAAAAAATAAAAATAGAAGTTGAATGAATGAGGAAATTAGTTGTCTTCATTTCATTTTGTCAATTGAGCTCCGAAATTTCCCTTGGGCCAACCATGGACTGCGCATTCCCCTCATCCAACCACTCACTATATTGCCCACATCGAGCCTCTCCCACGCTGCCACCTAGGGAGCTACCTCCAAATCGAATGTTGACCATATGGACCCCACTATGGCCACAATTTTTCCTTGTGAACTATAGGAGTAGGCTGTGGATTTTCCTCAATTATTAATTATGGGTCCCTAATCACCTTATTTCTTCCTAACCATTAGAAACATCAAAATTTATCAAAAATTAATATTCTAACTAGAAAAAAATGCTAATTAGGAATATTACAATCCTCCCCACCAAGAATTTTCTTTCCCTCAAGCAGCTGAAGTGATGGGTGCTAGAGGATCTGCTCCCTCTCCCAAGTGGCATCCTCATCTCAGAGATTCCTCCACCAGTTCAAATACTCCTTCACCACCCTACTCCACAAATGCCTCTCTCGAGTGTCAATAATTGCCTTTGGCTGGAGCATGAAGTGCCCCTCATCATCAGTGGGAGAAAATTCAGTGGTCGTTGTCACGCTCTGTCCCAAAGCCTTCTTCAGGTAAGGCACATGGAAGATATTGTGTATCTAGCTTCCCTGCGAAAACTCCAACTCAAATGCTACCTCTCCCACCTTCTGGATGACTCTATATGACCCATAGAAGGGGGGTTTGAGATTCTCTACCCCCTCCTGCTTCAACATGGACTGTCTGTAAGGATAATGATGAAGGTAAAGTAAGTTCCTCAGATAAAAATTCCTCTCCACATGCCCCTACTATGCATAGATATTCTATTGATTCTGGACTATCGCCAAGTTATCCTTGAGAGCCCTGAGAATGTCTTGGCTCTCTTGGATCCAATATTTGGTCCTGGGGGCCTTTTTAGCTCCAAACATCACATCAGAAAAATTTAGTGCAGTATAACCATACAAAGCATAAAATGGGGACATATCGATGGACAAGTGAAATGTAGTGTTTTAGCAGTACTCCCCCAAGTTCAGCCAACACAGCCAAGCCTTTTGTTGCCCTGTGACAGAGTTATGCAAGTAGCCCTCCAGCCACTTGTTGACTATTTCGGTCTGCCCATCTGTCTGTAGATAGTAGCGATTTCTCTGGGTAAGTTCGGTGCCCACTAGTTGGAATAGCTCCTGCCAAAATCCCCCCATGAAATTTCTATCCTGATCGCTAACTATGGTCTTCAGAAGACCATGCAATCTAAAAATATCCCTGAATAACAAATCGGCCACATGAAAGGCCATGTATCGAGTTGAAATGAAAAAGAAGTGCGCGTAATTTGTCAATCTGTCTACCACCACAAAAATACAATCTTTGCCCTACACCATGGGCAATCCGCTAATGAAATCCATCAAAATACTCTCCCACTTCCCTTCAGGGATAGGAAGTGGCTGTACAAAACCCACTGGATGGGTCAACTCCCCTTTGTTCCACTGGAAAAACTCGCACTCGTGTACATGGCTCAGAACGTCGTCCTTGAGTCCATTCCATGAGAACCTATCTCTAATGGTCTGGTAAGGCTTGGTGAACCCCTGGTTCCTGGATAGAGGTGAGTCATGGGTTGCATGCAAAATATTCTCTTGCAACTGGGAGTTAGTTGTCAAATAGATATGGTCCCAATAATAAATCATCTCATCCATGACCCTGTATTTTTCATCTGTCACCTGCCCATCCAAAACCTCACATGTAAATAAATCCTTTGAGTGTTAGACCAACAATTGGGCCTTCTAATATGCCTCGATACTCATCAATGAGAGGTATACTGGCCTCCTCGACAAGGCTTCTGCCACTAATTTATGCTTCCCCTTGAAATACTCTATGTCGAAGTCCTAAGATTGGATCTTACTGACCCACTTCTGTTGCCTCCCCTGAAGTTGTCTCTGCTCTAAGAAGAAAAAGAGGCTGTTGTGATATGTCCTAACCTGGAACTGGTTCCCCACCAAGTACTGTCTAAACTTAGCTGGCGCATGCATGATGGCTAGCATCTCTTTGTCATAAATGGGGTAAAGCCTCTCATGGGGAAATATTTTTTATCTCTAAAAATCTATGGGATGCCCCTCCTACATTAGTACAACCCCCACTCCTTCACCAGATGCATCACACTCCAAAATGAAAGGCCTGGTGAAATATGGAAGTGCAAGGAGCAAAAAACTACTCATCACCTTTTTTAGGCAATCAAATGCCTCATGCGCAGTATAGGTCCAAGTGAAAGCTCCATTATTTTTCAAATATGTGAGGGGCACTACCAGCTATGAGAATCCCTTCAAAAATTTCCTATAGTAGGTGCAAATACCCACAAACCCCCTCAACTTGGTGACATTTTTGGGCTCTAGCCATTCCCGGATGGCCCTAATTTTCTCCTCATGCACCCTCACTCCATCGATGCCTATAATGTGCCCCAGGTAGAGAATCTTTGTCAGTCCAAAATCGCATTTGGAGAAATTTTCATAGAACTATTGTTCCTCCAATATGCGAAGCACTATCTCCACATGTTGTATGTGTTCCTCCCAATTTCGTCTATAAATCAGTATGTCATCAAAGAATACCATCACAAAATTCCTCACTTTCCCACGAAAAACATGGTTCATGCATGCCTAGAAGGTATCAAGAGCATTGGTTAGCCCAAAGGCATCACCAGAAACTTAAAGTGCTTATAGTTGCACCTGGATGTTGTCTTAGGGAAATCTTGGTTCCTAAATCGTATCTGATGGTACCCTGACCTCAAATCTATCGTGGATAAGAAATTGGCTCCCCTCAACTCATCCATCAGCTCATCAATTCACATGATGGTGTAGCGGTTCTACATCGTCTTCTTGTTCAGGGACCTGTAATAGATACGCATCCTCTGTGTACCGTCCTTCTTCTTCACCAGCACAACCGCTAAAGCACAAGGGCTCGAACTTGACCATATATTCCCCAATGCTAGGAGCTCATGTATAGCCCTCTAAATCTCATCCTGATATGCCTTGGGATGCCTATATGGTGTAGTGATCACAACCTGGATCCCCTGTTCCAGCTCGATGGTGTGCTCGAAACCCCAGTCAGGTGGCTGCCCTAGCAGTATGTCCCCGAAAACCATGGAGTACCTATCAAGAATGGCCTGTATATTTGAGTGTAGTGGCTTCACTACTCCACCAACCTCTGAGACTCTCAACTCGATAGCCCACTCTATATCCCCACACCTCAAGTCGGCCTCCATATTATGCACAAAAATTGTTTGTGGTGGGTATGAATGCATGCCTCTCAGCATCACTAGCTTCCCATTCATGTCTATGAACTCCATCTACAACCTCTTCCAATCAATGGTGACTCTACTGAGTGTGTGGAGCCACTAGACTCCCAAGACTATGTTGGTATTCGGAATGTCAACCACAAAGAAGTGGTTGGTCAGGGAGTAGCTCCCCATAGTCACTATCAGTGTTGAGACATAAGTAGTGCACTGCATGGTCTAGTCCCATGGCACAAGCATAGAGAACCCCTCAAACTCCTCTGTCTTTATAACCCTCCTACGCACCATATGTGCATCAATGAATTTGTGCATGCCCCCACTGTCCACAAGCATCGAAACACGTTTTCCCTGTATAAAACCTCGAATCCTCATGACCAGGTACTTGGGTACCCCACACAGTGATGCCATGACCCCTCCTGATGGTACAAACGCTGATCCTCCAGCTGCTAGTGGGGGTGGAGGTGGAGGTAAATCCTCCCTAAGTGTTGCGCTGTCCTCACCTTCCATCTCAAAGAATGTATCTTCGTCCCCATCACTATATGAAAAGACATCTATGTAGTGTGTCTTTCCTCCTCCACACCTGTGGCCTGGTGCCCATGGCTCCTGGCAAGTGAAACAAAATTTATTCCTATGAATATCTCTCTGAGTCTCATCATCTAACTACCCTCAGGCCTGGTTACCCCTCGGTGATGGGGCTCTCGTATCTCTTCCCCTATGCTGGAAAATCGACCTAGCTGGCTGGGGTGCTCGAGCTCTGGGTAGAGCATCGTGAAAATATATTTCTCTCCCAATAGCATCATGTAGGGTAGTGGATCTGCTCGATTTCACTAACCCCCAAAGTGGTTCTGATAAAACCTCTACAAACATATAGATCCTCTGAGACTCTGACAAGTCCGGGACCATCACTGAAAACCTCAAGAACTTCGAAATATAGGCCTATGCATTTCCGTTCTACTTGAGATTTGTCATCTCTCCAATGTATTCCTATGGATCTTTCCTCTCAAACCACTCCAACACCCTCCTGGTGAACTCATCATGCACTCTCATGCCTCTGTGCCCCTACGTGGTCAACCGATGAAACCACTAGTCATGGGATTCTCCCTCCAAATGAAAAGTAGGCACCTTGATGGCCTCTACCTCAGTCATCTGATTGAGATGGAAGTAGATATCCATATTCTCCAACTAGGATTTAGCTGAGGTATTTGAGTACCCATCAAATTTCAGAAGGAAAAACCTACCCACGGTAATGATCCAGGAGGATCTTGATCAATACAGATCGACAGAGTTCCAAGTACAACCGACTTCCAGTTCAGTCTCCAATCCGCCAGTTTTGTCAGTGTCGTCCTCAAATTGATCATGTTTCAATTTCGCTAGTGAAAGCTCCTTCAGTGTCATGGTTTCCATGTGTGATGAGAAGGTGAAAAATGGGTTAGAAATTTGGTGAAATACCTAATAAATGTAAAAGACCTAAGTACCTAAACTAAGGTCTCAAAAGACATTGAAAGTTTTAACACCCTAAGTCTAAAACCCTATACACATGATTTAAGACCTAATCATAAACCTAAGTGATGGCCTAGGTCCTAGTCATCAACTTATGTTGATTTTTTTTTCCTAAGTGCTAAACTTATGGATACTTGGCATAAAAACCTATGCTAAAACCTTATAGCGCAAATACAAACCATATAAATAAAACATTACAAAAACCTTTAATCTAAGGTTCAGACTTCGGGATATATAAAATAGTTTTTTTTTAAAAACATTATATTAAAAATATATAAACCTACCCACAACACTTCCTAACCACCAGCATAGACCGCGTCAGAAGGATTGCACATGTGGTAGGTCTACAGACTGCGGCAGGAATGTTTGTGTTGACAGTTGTAAACCCACGTTTCAAAATTGCGTTGGGTTTTGTATAAAACATGTGAAAACTGTTGCTGGAACCGCCAGGGTTAAAGATCAAGATTTCCAGTGGAAACTATAACCGCCAGGGCCAATTGTCCGCCCGCCTGATCACACGCAATGGTTTCTCAGATGCACCCAGTTAGTTAGCCACCAAATTATAACATATAGTTTAAAAATGCGTTTTTTGTTTTAAAATAGTGCTAAGGTCAAATATTATCCCTAGATTCATGTATGGAGAAGGGATTTGAGAGCCTTATCACACCAAAAGCTCAACCATCTTCTAAATTTGGATTTCAGATGTTCGAATGCAGCTTATTTAAACCATGACAAATTCATTCAAAGGAAAATGGAGTATTTTTGAAGTTCGCCTGTAACAAGACATGCGTACTTGTTCGCAGACGAAGCCACCGTTAGTGCTTCCGAATTCGAGCCAGAGGCATACGCGCCGCAAAGGTGAGAGGGAGTACTTCTTCTTGGCGTAGAGTCCATAAGTTGTCGCAAGCACATTCAATCTGATTCATTGCTTTGTAAAGAAATTCCTCAAGATCAATCCTAATAAAAACGGACGCCCACTTGAAAGCGGACTCAGAGATGTAGTTCAACAGGGGCGAACTCTGTAATCAACTGTTTGCTTCTTCTTCTCTCTATTTTATTGCTGTGATTTAATCATTTATTTTTGATGGTTTATGTCATCTTTTACTTAAAATATTTCTTCAATTAATAATCAATCTAAAGGACAAACTAATCAAACTGCTTAAGCACTTTATTCGATCACATTCAGATCATATTTGGTATCAGAGCACGTTGTGCTTTGTAGTTTGTTTGTCAGTGGATGTTAACTAGGTTGGGATTGCAACATGGAAAAGGCAAGCTTGAGGAATTCGATCCAGAGATCGGAAATCAGAAAGTCGTTCATCAATCAACGATGACAGGGACTAAGACCATCGAGACTCCTGAAGCTATTGAAAAGAAACACATGGATGAGAATCAAATCCAGAAGATGTTTCTAAACATGCAGCAAATGTTGGCAAAATTATATGAAGACAAGAAGACAAGAGATGCAGCCTCATCGTTGAAGGCATTAACAAAGGAAAATGGTAAAGGAAAGGCAGATAAATCTCCTTCTCCTCCATCATCTCCATCATCTTCTTCTTCCTCTTCTACTTGTAGTTCTGAATCAGAAAAAGAAAAGAAACCTAAGAGTCCACTATTGAAACTTGATGTTAAGTTCGAATTACCTGTGTATGATGGTGAAATAAACCCCGAGAAATTAGATAATTGGGTAAAAAAATTAGAAGTCTATTGTCGTATTCAAGATATTACTGATGATAAGACAAAGATCCAATTATATACTCTTAGAAAGGGGGGCACTGCTTTGATCTGGTGAGAAAGTAAGACACAGATAGATTTAAAGCGTAAAGGAAAAGTTATTACCTCATGGACTAATTTTATTAAAGCTTTAAAGAAACAATTCTATCCGTTGGGTCACACACAACAAGATGTAATGGATTGGTAGTGCTTGCGACAAGGTAAGGGACACAATGTTCAAAAGTTCACACAAGAATTCATAAAGAAAGCATTAGCACTTGGTATTTCTTTGGACACAAAAGAAACTTTGTTGAAGTATATTGGCAGTTTGCATTCATATTTGCAGCATACATTATTAATGTTCAATCCTAATTATTTTGATGAAGTTTGTGTTCAAGATATTCATGTCGAATCAGGTGGTATACCATTCAAGTTTACACCAAAGACATCCAATAAGATAGAAACTAAAGATAGCAAAAAGAAGGGAAAGTGAAAGGGAAAGAAGACTGCCACAACTCTGAAGAAAGATGATATACCTACTTGTACACATTGCCAAAGGATCGGCCATGATGAAGCTAGGTGTTGGAAACTTCATCTGGAACTGAAGCCAAAGAAGTTCCAAACGAAGAAAGGTGAAAAGAAGGCTGAAACAGAAATCCAACAACGCTTGGACTTAGGATCCGATTCAGGTGATGAAAGCAAAATCACTGCTATGGTTACAACAGGTAAAATTTCTGATGCTAGTACTTTTGCTTCTTCAAACATCAAACAACAGAATGAAGATAAAAGAATCGAGTTATTTCATATAAGGATAAATTCAAAGCATACTAAGATAGATACATTGTTCGATACATGATCACAGGCAAATTTTATTTCTGAGTCATTGGTTAAACAATTGGGTTTGAAAACACATAATCATCTAAAACCATATCCTTTTGGGTGGTTAAAGGAAAAATCTCAAATTCATGTTACCAAACAGTGTCAGTTAAAATTTGCAATCACAACTAACTATATCGACGAAGTGGTTCTAGATATGATACCATTAGACATTTGTGGAATTGTCTTAGGTAGCCCTTATCTCTATGACCATGATGCATTATTTTATAGGAAGGAACATACGTATCATCTCAAGATAGATGGGATTAAGTACATAATTTGGGAACATAAAATCAAAGATCACTTGAATTTAATTAATGCTAATAAGATGAAGCGCTTAATAAGTTCAAGTAAGAGATACATACTCATGTCGATGAAAGAGAAACCTAAGGATCTTAATGATACTTGTTCATGTTGTGAAATTCAGTATGAAGGTAATTTAGTTAAAAAGGTAGATTCATTTTAGGATCTAGTTAAAGAACCAAAACATCTACTTCATAAAAAGAAAATATCACATGAGATGCAGTTGATGTTTAATGCCTCTAATAATGGAATGTATCACAAGTCAGTTATAGAGCATAAAGAAATAAAGCAACAAATTCCAGGGAAGGTTGGAAAAGAATTAATGTGACCCATTTCATCTCGATACAGTTCACCCATAATTTTGGCTCATAAGAAAAACAAGACATGGGGAATAAGTGTCGATTTTAAAGTTGATTCATTTAAGCAGAAAAATTTCATAGCATTGTTAGATCATCAACAACCATATGAAGTTAAAACAGATGTTAAAGTTTATGCAATGGAAATAGTGATTCACATAGATTATCAGCCGCTTCAATACTTTCAGTCATATACTAAGTTTCAATAATCTCACTACAGTTGGATGGGATTTCTTCAGCAAATTCACTTAGTAATTAAGGACAAGGAAGGTGTAACAAGTAAAGTAGTTGATATGCTGTCTTTTAATGCTTCAGTAGTACTGCATAAAAGTTCATTGGTTCATGAAATTTATGTAGAAAAATATAGATCTGATGATGATTTCAAAGATGCTTTTGAAGCACTAACTCATAATGCTGAGATAGAAAGAGTGCAGGTTATTCGAGAAGTTCATCTTTCTCAGATTGCAAGATATTTCAATGTAAGCAAGACTACGACACAAATTCAAAATTATTATTACTGGCCTCATATGTATGAAACAATTGTGAAGTACATAAAGGGATATGTAATGTGTTCAACAAGCAATCCATGCAATTTAAAGATTGGTTTGCACATGCCACTTCCAGTTCCTTTGCAACCATGGGGCAGCATGGATTTGGTTCAAGGATAGACATAAATGGTGAATAGGACCGGGATACATATTCTTCGAGGTAACTACAGTAAAATCCTAAGATGTTGGATGAATTTTTAACTTATATGCATTTAGCTTACAATCAAGCCTTACATTCTTCTGCACCACGACAAGCATTGAGTCAGGTCAGGTTCAAATTGTGCCATGATAAGCATCAGTTTTAGGTCGATGATCAGGTATGGTTGTATGTCATCAAAGTCAAGATGAAAGTGAGAGAACTGTATTCTCACTTATTGTGTGCTTAAAATCAAGCTTTTGTGGTCCAAAAGCTATAAGTGGAGAGGATTGATCCAGGAGGATCTTGATCAGTACAGATCGACATATTTCCAAGTACAATCGACGTCCAGTTCAATCTCCAATCCACCAGTTTCGTCAGTGTCATCCTCAAATTGATCATGGTTCAGTTTCGCCAGTGAAAGCTCCTTCAATGTCATGGTTGTCATGTGTGATGAGAAGGTGAAAAATGGGTTAGAACTTTGGTGAAATACCTAATAAATGTAAAATACCTAAGTACCTAAACTAAGGTCTCAAAATATATTGAAAGTTTTAACACCCTAAGTCTAAAACCCTATACACATGATTTAAGACATATAATAAACCTTAGTGATGGCCTAGGTCCTAATCATAAACTTATGTTGAATTTTTTTTTTCCTAAGTGCTAAAATTATGGATACCTAGCATAAAAACCTATGCTAAAACCTTATAGTGCAAATACAAACCATATATATAAAACATTACAAAAACCTTTAATCTAAGGTTCGGACTTCGGGATATATATAATAGTTTTGTTTTAAAAAAGTTATATTAAAACTATATAAACCTACCCAAAGCGCTTCCTAACCGCCAGCATAGACCGCGTCAGAAGGATTGCACATGTGGCAGGTCTATAGATCGCGGTGGGAATGTTTGTGTTGATAGTTGTAAACCCGCATTTCAAAACTGCGTTGGGTTTTGTATAAAACATGTGAAAACTGTTTCTGGAACTGTCGGGGTTAAAGACCAAGGCTGCCGGTGGAAACCGTAACCTCTAGGGCCAACTATCCGCCCGCCTGATCACACGCAGAGGTTCCTCAGATGCGCCCGGTTAGTTAGCCGCCAAGCTAAAATTATAACATATAGTTTAAAAATGGTTTTTTGTTTTAAAACAACGCTAAGGTCAAATATTATCCCTAGGTTCATGTATGGAGAAGGGATTCGAGAGCCTTATCAGACCAAAAGCTCAACCATCTTCTAAATTTGAATTTCAAAGGTTTGAATGCAGCTTATTTAAACCATGAAAAATTCATTCAAAGGAAAATGGAGTGTTTTTGAAGTTCAGTTTCAGCAGGACATAGGCAGATTTATTTGCAGCATTGCTTAGTCGTTGGGTGTCGGAATTGAGCGCAGAGATAGGCGTCGGAAAGGTGAGAGGGAGTAATTTATGTTTACAAAGTCCAGAAGTGCTTGTGAGCACATTCATTCTAATTAATTGCTTTGTAAAGAAATTCCTCAAGATCAATCCTATTAAAAACAAACGCCCACTTGAAAGCGGACCCGGAGATGTAGTCCACCAGGGACGAACTCCGTAATCAATTGTTTTCTTCTTCTTCTCTCTGTTATATTGCTGTGATTTAATCATTTATTACTACTGGTTTATGTCGTCTTTCACTTAAAATATTTCTTCAGTTAACAGTCAATCTAAAGGAAAAACTAATCAAACTGCTTAAACACTTTATTAGATCACATTCATATCAGGTAAATTGTAAATCATTCCCCTGTGTGTACCCTCCTCCTCTAGCCTGGCCTTTGGGTTTGTTGTTTTTCTTTAGCTGGAAAAAATCATTGAATGTAATGTTGAAAATGGCAACAAGAAACAGTGAAGGAGGCCTCCTGAAACATCTTTCCTGATCCTAGTTGGAAAGTGATCACCTAAACTAGGTGGGGACCACACATGTGATTTTTGTCGAAAAAATCTATTTTTAGACTATGTCTATTTTTAGACATACGGAGCATGATTCGGGGATTCTAGTTGGAGATTCTTGAAGTATGCAACATGTTAGTAAAAATAGATGAGATTCATATTTTTAGGTCACAGGCTATTTTTAGACTGCCTCTCCTAAAAATATGGAAGTCAAATATTATTTACCCTTAATAATATTTAGACTATAAACAGCAGTTTACTCTCTTGGAGCACTTCAGTTTGACCCCCAGAGGTGGGGCATGCAGCTGAAATAAGGAAATTCGAATTTCCTATGAGTTAAGTGAGCTATTGCATGTTAGACTTCAGTTAGACTCATGTGGCAGAGTTTTGGTGGAGTTGATTGAGGAGTTAATGGAGGTGGTGTTCTGGTTAACCAGTTGAACTAGTTGTATTTAGTTTAACTGGCTAATACACTAGAGATGAGTTGTGTGAATTAAATATTATTTAATTCACTAATTATTAACTCATTATTCAACTAAAGAACACACCAGTTTAACTCAGTGCATGGACAGTTCAGTGGAGACCAGTGAAAGAGGTAGATGAAAGGGTGAGTATAGCTATCAGTTGGAGGATCAGTTTTGCATGGGATTTGCATTACACTTGGAGGAAATTACCAATGACAATTGCGCAGTTGAAGCCAGTGAGATTCGAACCTGGATCTCTATTTAGACCAGCCTTGATTGCGCAATAGAGGCAGAGAAGTAGTGGGTGTGTTTTGAACCCGTGACTTGTTCAAAACCAAGCTAGTTTTTGTGTAGCTTTGGGAGATAGTACTGAGTACTTGTGAGGAGTTTGTACTATGTATTTGCTGCATGTTCTCTCCATTTATATTATACTATAGCTGGGGGTTTTCAGCTATAAGCTTTCCCCATACATACCGTGTTAATGTGTGTGATGATTTGATGTGCTATCGCTTCTATTCTTTCCGCATGTGACAATTAATTGTAGAAGAGATTATGTGTTATGCATGCAATTCGAAATTGATGTGTGATCAGGTTAATCGCAGCGAATAAACTTCATTATTCAGCAAATTTCTACATGGTATCGGAGCGAAATTAATCGTCGAGATCTATTACGGTGATTGTTTATTATTTCCTCGGACAGAGTCTGCATGCGGGCCAGGTAGCCTCCGGAATATTCATCCTTCTTTGTAAGGTGAAAGATCTGGTGAATGCCCTTGCAGTCAATCTCCGATTTGGAAATAATTTGTTCTCAAGTATAGATCGGAAGCGATTGAGTTTTAGGATAAACTCAAGAAACATCAAGATGGAGAAAGCTGGAAATATACATGCATATTGTATATAATTTTCTACATGGAATGAGAGCGAGAATTTTTGGGTGCGCGAGTTTGTAGGGAATATCTGAAAATATTTTGTGTAATATTTCAGAAACAAATAGCATATTTGGATTCCTTGCGGAAAAACACTCAAATTGAAAAAAAAAAATCGGTCGAATCGGAGCTCGGATGAGGGAGATATCATCGATTTAAAATCAGCTCTTTTGTTAGAAAATTTTGCGATGGCGGGACAATTGCAATGTGCGAGAGCCAAGAATCTACATGCACTGAGGTACAAGATGCATGAAAAGCTTTGAGGAGCAAAGCAGAGGTTAGTGACTTGGTGGTTGAGAGGGAGCCTCTCAACATGCAGCGTGAGGACAAGTCAAGAAGGTTAGGATTCGGGCAAAGAATCTCTACAGACTTGGAGTAGATGGGATGTCTACGGAGCTTCCTGCTGATGGGAAGTGCATGAAAGGCATGCAACTGATGCTTGAGAGGGAGCAAGTTTTGCATGCAGGTATTGAAGTAGATGGGATGTCTACGGAGCTTCCTGCTGATGGGAAGTGCAAGGAAGACATGCAATTGAAGCTTGAGAGGGAGCAAGTGTTGCATGCAGGCGAGAAAGACATGCAATTGGAGCTTGAGAGGGAGCGGGTTTTGCATGCAGGTGATAGTGAACCTCGGAGTGTGGAGCAGCCACAAGAGGATCATGGAGTGGAAGAGACCACTCATGCAGAGAAATTTCGTGCCAGACGGGCAGAGGGAGTGCATGCAGCTATACCACCAGGTATGAGGTGGGGCAACATGCATGAGTAATCCCATGAGGAGATTTCTGGGCAGATTCATGAGATGGTGTGGATCTCATGAGTTGAACCTGGCTACGAGGTGCCCACAGCATGGTAGTAGCAAGATCAGTTGGAGTGATGCAGGCAGATCAAAGTGACAGTGTCAGATACTGGAGCGCGGATCAGAGTTGACAACAAATGCAAGAGTGCATGGGTGCAAGAGTTAAACAATGCAGTAGTTCCTGATGACATGTGCAGTTGGTACCAGCAGAAGTCGAAGACTTTGATGATAGATGCTAGATGCATCAAGACTGATTGAGTTGTTTGGAGCCTATTCAGTTTCAGAGGAGTTGCAGAGCAGATGCATGGAGTTGCATGGCGCTTGCAAAGGGTGCATGGCACATGCATGGAGTTGCATGGTGCATGCATGAGTTTGCATGGTGCATGCAAAGGGTGCATGGTGAATGCATGGAGTTGCATGTCGCATGCATGGAGTTGCATGGCACTTGTGAAGGTTGCAGGGCGAATGCATGGAGTTGCATGTCGCATGCAATGACAGTCCTTTCTTGTTGAGAGGGAGTGTTGAAAATGGCAACAAGAAATAGTGAAGGAGGCCTCCTGAAACATCTTTCCTGATCCTAGTTGGAAAGTGATCACCTAAACTAGGTGGGGACCACACATGTGATTTTTGTCGAAAAGTCTATTTTTAGACTATGTCTATTTTTAGACATACGGAGCATGATTCGGGGATTCCAGTTGGAGATTCTTGAAGTATGTGATATGTTGGTAAAAATAGATGAGACCCTTATTTTTAGGACCCAGGCTATTTTTAGACTGTATCTCCTAAAAATATGGAAGTCAAATATTATTTACCCTTAATAATATTTAGACTATAAACAACAGTTTACTCTCTTGGAGCACTTCAGTTTGACCCCCAGAGGTGGGGCATGCAGCTGACATAAGGAAATTCGAATTTCCCATGAGTTAAGTGAGCTATTGCATGTTAGACTTCAGTTAGACTCATGTGGCAGAGTTTTGGTGGAGTTGATTGAGGAGTTAATGGAGGTGGTGTTCTGGTTAACTAGTTGAACTAGTTGTATTTAGTTTAACTGGCTAATACACTAGAGATGAGCTGTGTGAATTAAATATTATTTAATTCACTAATTATTAACTCATTATTCAACTAAAGAACACATCAGTTTAACTCAGTGCATGGACAGTTCAGTGGAGACCAGTGAAAGAGGTAGATGAAAGGGTGAGTATAGCTATCAGTTGGAGGATCAGTTGTGCATGAGATTTGCATCACACTTCTTGGAGGAAATTACCAATGAAAATTGCGCAGTTGAAGCCAGTGAGATTCGAACCTGGATCTCTATTTAGACCAGCCTCGATTGCGCAATAGAGGCAGAGAAGTAGTGGGTGTGTTTTGAACCTGTGACTTGTTCAAAACCAAGCTAGTTTTTGTGCAGCTTTGGGAGATAGTACTGAGTACTTGTGAGGAGTTTGTACTATGTATTTGCTGCATGTTCTCTCCATTTATAATATACTATAGCTGCGGGGTTTTCAGCTATAAGCTTTCCCCATACATACTATGTTAATGTGTGTGATGATTTGATGTGCGATCGCTTCTATTATTTCCGCATGTGACAATTAATTGTAGAAGAAGGTTATGTGTTATGCATGCAATTCGAAATTGATGTATGATCGGGTTAATCTTCATTGAATAAGTGATTTATTCAACTAATTTCTACATTGTTTCAATCCAATACCCTCTAATTGTACAACTATTAACGTCCACAGCATTTTAGGGTTTGTTTAATCATGAGATGGAGTGAACAGATTGTAAAAACGATGGTATATTTTAAACATATAGTTATAAACCGGCATGTGAATTTCTATTATCTATATCCATAGTATTTATCATATGGATATTATTTATCATCTGAACACTCATATGTTAAACGATGATAGGCATCAGACGTGACAATACAAACTAAGAATAAATGCATAGGTAATAAAAATCAACATTAAAACTATGAAACGACGCGGAGATAACCATGACCGAGTAACCACCCTGAATGCAGGGTATCACGGTATGACAGAGTTATCAAGGCGTTGCAGTCATGCTTGTTTCAGTGAAGGATATTACTAGCATTAAAAACAACGAAAATACAGAGGCGTAATCGCGTTAAGGGAAGGAAGTTACCGACAGAGGAGTTCGGCTCTTCCCCTGGCAAGGTTCGCGGGTCAATATCGCCAGCCACAGCGAAACAAGTCGACATAATTGGAGGCGAACGGTCAGAACGCTGTTGACCATAGTCATGACTGAGCTATGTTAACAAACCATATACAAGTCGCCATAAAATAAGTTCTGACAGTTAGCGTTGGTTCTAGAGCAATACCAGATTTCGGAAAACACAGACAAATAAACGAAATGCGTAAATCTCTGCTATCATATGGCTGAACTAGTGAGTAACCGAGAATAGGGCTCTCCTTCGATCCTGGTATCGCATCGATTTAAACAGAGAAATAGAAAAAAAAAACCAACACAAATAGTCAATACAAAATAAAACAGTAGCACGGCAGCCAGGGGGAGGCTATCACAATTGAGCGCAAAGAAACCTGAGCTCAGGCATCAGGACGAAGGATAACAAGTTAACAAAGGGTTCGGCGTGTCGATAGGAGGAAAACCCATTTGAGGGCTTGTATCCGTTGCGATGCATACTGAGCGCGGCAGTAAGAGACCTGTAAAAGGGAACCCTTACGAATAAGACAACTCGTCTTCACATCCACGCAGCCTACCAACACCTCGGATAAGAAAAACAGGGATAGCAAGAGCGCGGCCCAGAAACCCCGTCGTCTGCACCTTCTGCACAAACAATTCGTAAACGATTTAGATACAGCATTACCTAAAGATATCAAAACGAATTGCAGAATGTAAAGAACGATAGAATGTCACGCATGAACTCTCATACCTTCAAGCTGACCTGGTACTCCTGTATCAAATCCCCATGGAAAGATCAGCTCCCTCGGTGAACGAGTTGGAAATAAAAACAATCACCCCAACCAGAATGAGATCCAACCGTAACCGGAGCTAGATATATAGATAATAACTAGCTGAGGGATAAGTGAGTGGATGCCGCCGAGATAAGTTGGAAGGGTATGAGAAACCCTAATCCCACTGCCCCAGACGGGCAGAGGATCCCAAAGTCGATTTGGAAAACAACCCAGCTTAGTTGACATCGTGGTACTCGGTGATGTAAAAGAGTTGCAAACTAGGTACTGAAATGCAGAAGTCGACTCGCACAGTACCGGGACAAGCATGAATACAAACGAAAATGCTACACGTAACATATTGGCTGGGGCATGGATCTGTAAACGTCGGCGTCGGGTACTCCAATCTCCTGCGCGAGACGCCGTCCTTGCATACCAAAAGATGAAATCCCACACCTTAAACCAAAATCATGACAACTCGACGCAATGAACATCAAAACGCATAGCTGGTAACATCATGGCAGGCGGTAATATTCATACATGTGTAAACTGAGAATTAACGTACCCTACCGCGACGAGTTAGAAACAGGGTGGAAAAGTAAAACAGCGCCACCGGATTTTATGAATAGGGTTAGGTAAAGACTGGAATGGGTAGGTCTCGACGCCACGTAATTGATAGTCGGACCACTGTCATACCCATTAATACACCGTGTTGACGTGGCACAGCAAATAGCCGAGTCCCTGTTATGTATATCAATGGTCTTGCCGCCTTAGACTCATCGACGTACTCAGCTATGAGAACGTACCCACTGTATTATATACAATAGTGATATTTCAATGTGTTAGTGAGATAGGGGTATATTATGTTTAATACATGCTTGGTACGGGTTCAATCATATTGTCAAATGGAATATAGAGGTGGTTATAGTTATACGAATTCAATGCTAATATCAAAGGGGGGTGTCATAAATATATATATATATATATATATATATATATAGGTTATATATATATGTGTGCATTCAATTCAATATTATTAAAGGGTTTAGATATACATGTTATATATATATATATATATGTGTGTGTGGATCCAATGATCTTAACAAGAGGTGTGTTACATATATATATGGGGTATATGAGGGGACCAAAAGATATGTTCGATAAATGCATTTTATATATATGTGTTATCTATATATAGGTGATATATATATATATATATATATATATGTGGATTCAAGGATATATGTGTTAAATATATATGTGTTAGGTGAGGTTATTGAAAAGTATGTATGTTCACAGAGTCTATGTTATATTATGTCTAGAAAAAAAAACATCCCATGATAATATAAAGGGGTATGGAAGTATATATACTTGGTTGAAAGGTATACAGGGGGGATGTTCAATGCTTTTAGGAAGAGAGAGATACTAGATGAGTAAAGGAAATTTTAGCAAGAGGGAACTAAAGTTAAATTTCTGAACTCATTATTCAAATAACTAGGTGAATAGAGAGGAAACCCCAGTATATAGGGGGAAGTAGAGAATTTTTTTTTTTTTAAACTGGAGGTGTTACAAATGGTATCAGAGCCCAAGTTACAAAACTGGGCTGTTGTTACTATGCTCACTGAATTCTGAATGTTAGTCTTATAAATGAACATTGCATTGTAGAAATTGTTGTTACTTCTTTCAATTTCACTGACCAATATTATGAGTATGTACAGTGGTGCAAACATGGCTGAAGAGGGAGGAATTTATGTGGATCTGCGTGATGAATTTTCTACTCCAGATCCCAATGCCCCGGTAATGGCTATGTTGCACCGGTTGCAACGAGAACTGGCTGAACTAAGAAGCCAGAATAACATGTTGTCATCAGCCAGTAAGGAGCAGGAAAAGCTCATCAGAGAACTAACTTCCCGGAACAGCCAGGAAGGCGAAGGTTCAAGAAAGAGAAAGATGGATGAGTCGGATGATGATGGTGCTGCTAGACATCAACATAAATAGAAAAGGGAATTGCAGGGGGAATTCCGAAAGATTAAACCTCCCTCCTATGATGGGGAGAAGGAAGAAGATGCTGAAGCTTGGTTGCTGAACATGATCAAGTATTTCCAAGTATATGAATATGAGAGAAATATGAAGGCTAGATTAGCTGTGTATCAGCTACAAGGAAAGGCTACACTGTGGTGGGAAGAGACAAAAATGGTGTATGCCATTGATGAAAAGACAGTTACTTGGGAAGATTTTCAGGCTAAGTTCAAAAATCGTTATTTGAATGAACGTTATTATGATGATAAAGCTAAAGAATTCCATGAGCTTAGACTAGGACAACTCACTATTGATGAGTTTGTCACTAAGTTTACCAATTTACTGAGATATGTCCCTTACATTAGGGAAGAAAAAGAAAAGGTCCAAAGGTTTTTGAATTGCTTACCTACTGTGTACAAGGAGAAAATTGAGTTTGACAACCCAAAGACAATGGATGAAGCTGTTAGAAAAGCAAGATTATGCTATCAACAGTTTAAAGGTAAGGCTGAACAAGGGAAGAGCTGGCTGAACAAGGGTGAGTTCAAAGGGAAAAGACCAAAACCAGCATATCTAAGAATTTTCGGCAGGGATCATCAGTGGAAAAAATTCAATAAACCAAAAGAAAGCCAAACTACTCAGTCCCAAGTGGCTTCAAAACAAGTAGAAGGAAACAATAAAAAGGAAGGGACAGTCAGAATGAAGGAACCTTTGAAGTGTTGGGGCTGTGGAGAACCCCATATGATGAGGGATTGCCCCCATCGAAATATACACATGATCAGCAGAGAGCGAGAGGCAACAACAGTAAATGACATAGCCAGAAATATACCAACTATCAGTGCAGCCTTGGAAAATCGGCAAGCCGAACATCAAGCAACCATGGTGGAAATGGAGGGTAAGATTTATGACCTACCTATTACTGTTTTGATTGATCCAGGTGCTTCTTTGAGTTACATTAGTCCTGGAATTGTAGAAAAATGTAAAATTAAACCTGAAAAATTTCAGCAGTCATGGTTGGTACAGCTGGCTACTGGAACTAAGAGAAAAGTCACACATAAGTTGCCCAAAACAACAATACAATTAAATGGCTTTCCAACAGAAGTAAATTTGAACATATTACCATTAGGATCCTATGACTTGCTGATAGGAATGGATTGGCTGGAAAAGAAGAAAGCCCTGATGAACTGCTGGGATAAAACCCTGCATTGTGTGGATGAAGAGGGGAAACCTTTTACATTAAAAGGAAAACCAAAATCCATTTCAGTAAGACAAATATCAGCCTTACAATTGAAAAGAACAGTTAGAAAAGGATACCAAGTTTATGCAGTACATGTGGAAGAAGTGGAACAGAGAACTGAAGAAAATCTGCTGAGTGAATTACCAGTGGTAAGGGATTTTAAAGAAGTTTTCCCAGATGAGATTCATCTTCCCCCCAAAAGAGAAATTGACTTTTCTATAGATTTGGTGCCGGGAGCCACACCTGTTTCCCGAGCCCCCTATCGAATGAGTCCGCCTAAACTTATGGAGCTGAAGATGCAACTGCAAGAATTACTGGATAAAGGTTACATTAGACCGAGTGTGTCTCCATGGGGAGCACCGGTCTTATTTGTGAAAAAGAAGGATGGAACTTTTAGGATGTGCATTGACTATCGTCAACTGAACAAGTTGACCATTAAGAATAGATATCCACTTCCTAGAATTGATGATCTTTTTGATCAAGTGAGAGGGGCCTCAGTCTTTTCCGAGATTGACTTAAGAACTGGGTATCACCAGCTCAGAATCAAGGAAGAAGACATTAACAAAATAGCTTTTCGAACCCGGTATGGACACTACGAATTTGTAGTCCTACCTTTGGATTGACAAATGCCCCTGCCACCTTTATGTGTCTGATGAACAGTGTGTTAAATAAGTATTTGGATAAATTTGTTCTGGTGTTCATAGATGATATTTTAGTCTACTCCAAAAATAAAGAGGAACATAAAGAACATTTGCGGATAGTGTTACAAACTTTGAAAGAAAATCAGCTATATGCTAAGTTCAGTAAATGTGAATTTTACAAGGATAAAATTCAATATTTGGGTCATATTATCTCTAAAAAAGGCCTTGCAGTTGACCCTGAAAAGATAAGAGCAATTAAAGAATGGCCGGTTCCAACCGATGTTTCAGCAGTAAGATCAGTCATGGGGATAGCAGGTTATTATCGTAGATTTGTGGAGAGATTTTCTGCCATAGCACATCCCATCACTTCATTGCAAAGAAAGGGTGTCAAGTTCGTGTGGACTGAGAAATGTCAACACAGTTTCGAACAATTAAAACAAAAACTTATTTTAGCCCCTATATTAAAAATTCCTGACCCTGATAAAGAGTTTGTTGTATGTACAGATGTTTGCAGAGAAGGGCTAGGAGGAGTCCTATTGCAGGAAAATTCAATTATTGCATATGAATCTAGAAAACTGAAAATACATGAACAGAATTATAGTGCATATGACTTAGAATTTGCAGCTGTTATCCATGCTCTGAAAATGTGGCGGCACTATCTTCTGGGAAAAAAGTTCACATTGATGACTGGTCATATTAGCCTTAAATATTTCTTTTCCCAAACTGACCTGAATGCAAGACAAGCTAGATGGCTGTCCTTTTTAAGTGAATTTGATATGGATATAAAGCATATCAAGGGAAAAGAAAATAAAGTTGCTGATGCATTAAGTAGAAATGCTTGTCAACATCTAAACAACATTGGGAGTAGTGCCCAGATGGAGATAGAGGAATTGGTGGGAAAAGCAGCAAATCAAGATCCCAACTATGAAGCCCTCTTGGTGAAACTACAGAAAAGGGGTAAAACTGATTTCACTAAAAACCAAAAAGGGCTACTCTATTACAAAAACAGGTTGTATATTCCAAATATAGAGTCATTGAAAAGAGAAATTTTAGATGAATATCACAAACAGCCCTATGCAGGACATCCAGGATACCAAAATATGTTAACAGCCTTGAAGAAGAAGTTGTTCTGGCCAGGAATGAAGAGAGATGTGGCAGAGTATTTAAGTGGATGTATGGAATGTCAATTAGTCAAAGTTGAGCATCAACACCCAGCAGGGCTTTTAAACCCTTTGCCAATTGCAGAATCGAAATGGGACACAGTTTCCATGGATTTTATAACAGGATTACCCAAAACTAAATATCAACATGATTCTGTAATGGTAGTAGTAGACACTCTCACAAAAGCTGCCCACTTTATACCAGTAAAATCTACTTTCGGAACAGCTCAAGTAGCAAATGTGTTCCTGAAGGAGATAGTAAGGCTTCATGGAGTTCCCAAAGTAATTGTTTCAGATCGAGATGCTAAGTTCATAGCCGCATTTTGGAAAGGATTGTTTGGAGGGATGGGTACTAAGCTGAATTTTAGTACTGCCTATCACCCTCAAACTGACAGGCAAACAGAAAGGACGAATCAAATTTTGGAGGATATGTTGAGAATGTATGTGATGGATAGACCATCAAAGTGGGAGGAGTATCTGCATTTAGCTGAATTTGCCTATAATAACAGTTACCAATCTTCTATTAAAATGAGTCCGTTTGAAGCATTATATGGAAGGAAGTGTTGTACTCCTTTGAGCTGGAGCCAACCAGAAGATAAATTAATGCTGGGGCCTGATGCCTTACAAGAGATGGAAAGAATTGTTAAACAGATACAAAGAAATATCAAGACAGCACAAGATCGTCAGAAAAGCTATGCTGATAAGAAAAGAGTGCACCGAGAATTCAAAGTAGGGGATCATGTGTATTTGCACATCAAACCCAAAAAGAGTACACTTTATGCTGGAAGTTGTGCAAAACTTGCTCCTAGATATTGTGGGCCTTTTGAAATTTTAGAAAGGGTGGGACCAGTGGCTTACAAGCTGGCCCTACCACCCCATGTTAGAGTGCATGATGTGTTTCATATTTCTTTATTAAAAAGATATGTGCATGATGCTTCTCACATAGTTGATTGGAATGTTGTACAGGTGGAACCAGAAGGGGAGTTTCTGCCAGAACCGCTTCAAATATTGGAGCGGAAAGAAATTGAATTGAGAAACAGAACAGTGGCCAGAGTAAAAGTGCAGTGGAAGCACTTTACTGCTGAAGAAGCTACCTGGGAAAGGGAAGCTGAAATGATGGAAAAATATCCATTTTTGTTTAAGTGAACTTTGGTAGTTGAATAACAACACCGAGGACGGTGTTTATTTTCAGAGGGGGAATATGTAACACCCCCAATTTATGTGTTGAATTTGAAAAGTTAGACATTTTAACTTTAATCCTAAGGGGAGTGGACCCCAAAGGATAAGTATGGTGTGAATGTAATTTAATATTTAAATTGATGAAATAAATAAAATGATTGTGCATTTTGACCAAGATGAGAATTAGAGATCACTTGCCAAATCCATGAGGATGGATAAGGCAACAAATCCCCACAGTCTTTCAAAAATCATTGAAAGAGATTAATTTAGATTTTGAGGAGGAATCTAATTTTCCCCAATGAAGAAGAAAGTAGTTGGGAAGAGGTAAGAAAAAACTGGAAAAGCTGAGGAAAAGCATAAAACAGCTTTAAAGAGTCCCAAATGGGAAGCCTAGGCTAAACAGGAAAGAAAGCATCCTGCTATTCTGGACGCAGAATTAGAAACATGCTTTGGGGAAACATGAGCTTAAATAAGCTGCTCCTAAGCAGATCAGAGGTTGATCTGTGAAGGAGGTGATCTCAGCTCGGGGGTGAGTTCTGGGAGACAAAGAGGACTCTAAGGTTGGGAGGTTGGTCAATTGCAATAGTGGTATGTGTTCTGAAATTTTTTCTCATTTTGATGTATTATGGTATGAATTGGTTACATATAAAATTTAAGGGAATTTGTATGATTGATTTTAGTACTACATTTAACAGAGTCCATCCTAAGGCATTCACCTTCCAGATTCTGTTTAGTTGTAGACCAGAAATCCATAGAGTAGAAACCACAGAAACTCTAAACCAAGGTCGGTTTAAATCTGAAGTTAGTCTCCACAGATAATTAAATATTATCTTGTTTCCTGTAGATACAAAGGTGATATTATATGCTCATATGTATGCTAGAAAAATATTGTAGCAGAACTGAAGTTTACATGGTACAAAAACAAAAAGAAGAAAGTAAAGACATTAGAATATGAAATTCGAAATTTTGCTAGATAAAGAAGTAAATCTACTCTATAGGAGTATTATAGGATTATTATAACATTTATAATTGTATATATTGCATTTCTAAATCTACCTTTAATCCTTGAACAAGTATCATAGCAAAAGACTTAATTTGTAATTAAGGTCCTCTATTCAATCACTATTGAATACATATATATGTACATCAAAAGAAAAATAGAATATAAGAGCCGTGAGCTAAAATAATAATAATACATATATGCATTAAAAATAAAATATAAGAGCCGTGAGTTAAAACAATAACTCATTGTAACCACGATTATAAAAGAATATTTTGGTGAGGAAAATATATATATATGTACCATATATCTATGCAAATTGGCGCACGGTCAAACTATGTTAAACCATAATGAATATTCGATTTATTATGCAGTGGGCTTGTTTCAATCCAATACCCTCGAATTGTACAGCTATTAACGTCCATGGCATTTTAGGGTTTGTTTAATCATGAGATGGAGTGAACAGATTGTAAAAACGATGGTATATTTTAAACATATAGTTATAAACCGGCATGTGAATTTCTATTATCTATATCCATAGTATTTATCATATGGATATTATTTATCATCTGAACACTCATATGTTAAACGATTATAGGCATCAGACGTGACAATACAAACTAAGAATAAATGCGTAGGTAATAAAAATCAACATTAAAACTATGAAACGACGCGGAGATAACCATGACCGAGTAACCACCCTGAATGCAGGGTATCACGGTATGACAGAGTTATCAAGGCGTTGCAGCCATGCTTGTTTCAGTGAAGGATATTACTAGCATTAAAAACAATAGAAATACAGAGGCGTAATCGCGTTAAGGGAAGGAAGTTACCGACGGAGGAGTTCGGCTCTTCCCCTGGCAAGGTTCGCGGGTCAATATCGCCAGCCACAGCGAAACAAGTCGACATAATTGGAGGCGAACGGCCAGAACGCTGTTGACCATAGTCACGACTGAGCTATGTTAACAAACCATATACACGTCGCCATAAAATAAGTTCTGACAGTTAGCGTTGGTTCTAGAACAATACCAGATTTCGGAAAACACAGACAAATAAACGAAATGTGTAAATCTCTGCTATCATATGGCCGAACTAGTGAGTAACCTAAGAATAGGGCTCTCCTTCGACCCTGGTATCGCATCGATTTAAACAGAGAAATAGAAAAAAAAAACCAACACAAATAGTCAATACAAAATAAAACAGTAGCACGGCAGCCAGGGGGAGGCTATCACACTTGAGCGCAAAGAAACCTGAGCTCAGGCGTCGGGACGAAGGATAACAAGTTAACAAAGGGTTCGGTGTGTCGATAGGAGGAAAACCCATTTGAGGGCTTGTATTCGTTGCAATGCATACTGAGCGCGGCAGTATGAGACCTGTAAAAGGGAACCCTTACGAATAAGACAACTCGTCTTCACATCCACGCAGCCTACCAACACCTCGGATAAGAAAAACAGGGATAGCAAGAGCGCGGCCCAGAAACCCCGTCGTCTGTACCTTCTGCACAAACAATTCGTAAACGATTTAG